>CM059561.1:27741181-28941181 GCA_030386875.1 Morinoia aosen | reverse complement strand
CCCCTATTCAGGGAGTAGAGCACCCTATTCAGGGAGTAGAGCACCCTTTTCAGGGAGTAGAGCACCCTTTTCAGGGAGTAGAGCACCCTTTTCAGGGAGTAGAGCACCCTTTTCAGGGAGTAGGGCACCCTTTTCAGGGAGTAGGGCACCCTTTTCAGGGAGTAGGGCACCCTTTTCAGGGAGTAGGGCACCCTTTTCAGGGAGTAGGGCACCCTTTTCAGGGAGTAGGGCACCCTTTTCAGGGAGTTGGGCACCCTTTTCAGGGAGTTGGGCACCCTTTTCAGGGAGTAGAGCACCCTTTTCAGGGAGTAGAGCACCCTTTTCAGGGAGTAGAGCACCCTATTCAGGGAGTAGAGCACCCTTTTCAGGGAGTAGGGCACCCTTTTCAGGGAGTAGGGCACCCTTTTCAGGGAGTAGGGCACCCTTTTCAGGGAGTAGGGCACCCTTTTCAGGGAGTAGGGCACCCTTTTCAGGGAGTTGGGCACCCTTTTCAGGGAGTTGGGCACCCTTTTCAGGGAGTAGAGCACCCTTTTCAGGGAGTAGAGCACCCTTTTCAGGGAGTAGAGCACCCTATTCAGGGAGTAGAGCACCCTTTTCAGGGAGTAGAGCACCCTTTTCAGGGAGTAGAGCACCCTTTTCTGGGAGTAGAGCACCCTTTTCAGGGAGTTGGGCACCCTTTTCAGGGAGTAGAGCACCCTTTTCAGATAGTAGAGCACCCTTTTCAGGGAGTAGAGCACCCTTTTCAGGGAGTAGAGCACCCTTTTCAGGGAGTAGAGCACCCTTTTCAGGAAGTAGAGCACCCTTTTCAGGGAGTAGAGCATCCTTTTCAGGGAGTAGAGCACCCTTTTCAGGGAGTAGAGCACCCTTTTCAGGGAGTAGAGCACCCTTTTCAGGGAGTAGAGCACCCTTTTCAGGGAGTAGAGCACCCTTTTCAGGGAGTAGAGCACCCTTTTCAGGGAGTAGAGCACCCTTTTCAGGGAGTAGAGCACCCTTTTCAGGGAGTAGAGCACCCTTTTCAGGGAGTAGAGCACCCTTTTCAGGGAGTAGAGCACCCTTTTCAGGGAGTAGAGCACCCTTTTCAGGGAGTAGAGCACCCTTTTCAGGGAGTAGAGCACCCATTTCAGGGAGTAGAGCACCCTTTTCAGGGAGTAGGGCACCTTTTTCAGGGAGTAGGGCACCCTTTTCAGGGAGTAGGGCACCCTTTTCAGGGAGTAGGGCACCCTTTTCAGGGAGTTGGGCACCCTTTTCAGAGAGTTGGGCACCCTTTTCAGGGAGTTGGGCACCCTTTTCAGGGAGTTGGCACCCTTTTCAGGGAGTTGGGCACCCTTTTCAGGGAGTAGAGCACCCTTTTCAGGGAGTAGAGCACCCTTTTCAGGGAGTTGGGCACCCTTTTCAGGGAGTTGGGCACCCTTTTCAGGGAGTTGGGCACCCTTTTCAGGGAGTTGGGCACCCTTTTCAGGGAGTTGGGCACCCTTTTCAGGGAGTAGAGCACCCTATTCAGGGAGTAGAGCACCCTATTCATCGAGTAGAGCACCCTTTTCAGGAAGTAGAGCACCCTATTCAGGGAGTAGAGCACCCTTTTCAGGGAGTAGAGCACCCTTTTCAGGGAGTAGAGCACCCTTATCAGGGAGTAGAGCACCCTTTTCAGGGAGTAGGGCACCCTTTTCAGGGAGTAGGGCACCCTTTTCAGGGAGTAGAGCACCCTTTTCAGGGAGTAGAGCACCCTTTTCAGGGAGTAGAGCACCTTTTTCAGGGAGTTGGGCACCCTTTTCAGGGAGTTGGGCACCCTCTTCAGGGAGTTGGGCACCCTTTTCAGGGAGTTGGGCACCCTTTTCAGGGAGTTGGGCACCCTTTTCAGGGAATTGGGCACCCTTTTCAGGGAGTTGGGCACCCTTTTCAGGGATTTGGGCACCCTTTTCAGGGAGTTGGGCACCCTTTTCAGGGGGTTGGGCACCCTTTTCAGGGGGTTGGGCACCCTTTTCAAGGGGTTGGGCACCCTTTTCAGGGGGTTGGGCACCCTTTTCAGGGGGTTGGGCACCCTTTTCAGGGGGTTGGGCACCCTTTTTAGGGGGTTGGGCACCCTTTTCAGGGGGTTGGGCATTCTTTTCAGGGGGTTGGGCACCCTTTTCAGGGGGTTGGGCACCCTTTTCAGGGGGTTGGGCACCCTTTTCAGGGGGTTGGGCACCCTTTTCAGGGGGTTGGGCACCCTTTTCAGGGGGTTGGGCACCCTTTTCAGGGGGTTGGGCACCCTATGCAGAGGGTTGGGCACCCTTTGCAGGGGGTTGGGCACCCTTTTCAGGGGGTTGGGCACCTTTTGCAGGGGGTTGGGCACCCTTTGCAGGGGGTTGGGCACCCTTTTCAGGGGGTTGGGCACCCTTTTCAGGGGGTTGGGCACCCTTTTCAGGGGGTTGGGCACCCTATTCAGGGGGTTGGGCACCCTTTTCAGGGGGTTGGGCACCCTTTTCAGGGGGTTGGGCACCCTTTTTAGGGGGTTGGGCACCCTTTTCAGGGGGTTGGGCATTCTTTTCAGGGGGTTGGGCACCCTTTTCAGGGGGTTGGGCACCCTTTTCAGGGGGTTGGGCACCCTTTTCAGGGAGTTGGGCACCCTTTTCAGGGAGTTTGGCACCCTTTTCAGGGAGTTGGGCACCCTTTTCAGGGAGTTGGGCACCCTATTCAGGGAGTAGAGCACCCTTTTCAGGGAGTAGGGCACCCTTTTCAGGGAGTAGGGCACCCTTTTCAGGGAGTAGGGCTCCCTTTTCAGGGAGTTGGGCACTCTTTTCAGGGAGTTGGGCACCCTTTTCAGAGAGTTGGGCACCCTTTTCAGGGAGTTGGGCACCCTTTTCAGGGAGTTGGGCACCCTTTTCAGGGAGTTGGGCACCCTTTTCAGGGAGTTGGGCACCTTTTTCAGGGAGTTGGGCACCCTTTTCAGGGAGTTGGGCACCCTTTTCAGGGAGTTGGGCACCCATTTCAGGGAGTTGGGCACCCTTTTCAGGGAGTTGGGCACCCTTTTCAGGGAGTAGAGCACCCTATTCAGGGAGTAGAGCACCCTTTTCAGGGAGTAGAGCACCCTTTTCAGGGAGTAGAGCACCCTATTCAGGGAGTAGAGCACCCTTTTCAGGGAGTAGAGCACCCTATTCAGGGAGTAGAGCACCCTTTTCAGGGAGTAGAGCACCCTTTTCAGGGAGTAGAGCACCCTTTTCAGGGAGTTGGGCACCCTTTTCAGGGAGTTGGGCACCCTTTTCAGGGAGTTGGCCACCCTTTTCAGGGAGTTGGGCACCCTTTTCAGGGAGTTGGGCACCCTTTTCAGGGAGTAGAGCACCCTATTCAGGGAGTAGAGCACCCTATTCATCGAGTAGAGCACCCTTTTCAGGAAGTAGAGCACCCTATTCAGGGAGTAGAGCACCCTTTTCAGGGAGTAGAGCACCCTTTTCAGGGAGTAGAGCACCCTTATCAGGGAGTAGAGCACCCTTTTCAGGGAGTAGGGCACCCTTTTCAGGGAGTAGGGCACCCTTTTCAGGGAGTAGAGCACCCTTTTCAGGGAGTAGAGCACCCTTTTCAGGGAGTAGAGCACCTTTTTCAGGGAGTTGGGCACCCTTTTCAGGGAGTTGGGCACCCTCTTCAGGGAGTTGGGCACCCTTTTCAGGGAGTTGGGCACCCTTTTCAGGGGGTTGGGCATTCTTTTCAGGGGGTTGGGCACCCTTTTCAGGGGGTTGGGCACCCTTTTCAGGGGGTTGGGCACCCTTTTCAGGGGGTTGGGCACCCTTTTCAGGGGGTTGGGCACCCTTTTCAGGGGGTTGGGCACCCTTTTCAGGGGGTTGGGCACCCTATGCAGAGGGTTGGGCACCCTTTGCAGGGGGTTGGGCACCCTTTTCAGGGGGTTGGGCACCTTTTGCAGGGGGTTGGGCACCCTTTGCAGGGGGTTGGGCACCCTTTTCAGGGGGTTGGGCACCCTTTTCAGGGGGTTGGGCGCCCTTTTCAGGGGGTTGGGCACCCTTTTCAGGGGGTTGGGCACCCTATTCAGGGGGTTGGGCACCCTTTTCAGGGGGTTGGGCACCCATTTCAGGGGGTTGGGCACCCTTTTCAGGGGGTTGGGCACCCTTTTCAGGGGGTTGGGCGCCCTTTTCAGGGGGTTGGGCACCCTTTTCAGGGGGTTGGGCACCCTTTTCAGGGGTTGGGCACCCTTTTCAGGGGGTTGGGCACCCTTTTCAGGGGGTTGGGCACCCTTTTCAGGGGGTTGGGCACCCTTTTCAGGGGGTTGGGCACCCTTTCCAGGGGGTTGGGCACCCTTTGCAGGGGGTTGGGCACCCTTTGCAGGGGGTTGGGCACCCTTTTCAGGGGGTTGGGCACCCTTTTCAGGGGGTTGGGCACCCTTTTCAGGGGGTTGGGCACCCTTTTCAGGGGGTTGGGAACCCTTTTCAGGGGGTTGGGCACCCTTTTCAG
Source organism: Morinoia aosen (assembly GCA_030386875.1). Lineage (NCBI taxonomy): Eukaryota > Metazoa > Arthropoda > Malacostraca > Amphipoda > Talitridae > Morinoia > Morinoia aosen. The sequence continues at coordinate 28,936,741 of CM059561.1, read as the reverse complement.
GGGGTTGGGCACCCTTTTCAGGGGGTTGGTCACCCTTTTCAGGGGGTTGGGCACCCTTTTCAGGGGGTTGGGCACCCTTTTCAGGGGGTTGGGCACCCTTTTCAGGGGGTTGGGCACCCTTTTCAGGGGGTTGGGCACCCTTTTCAGGGGGTTGGGCACCCTTTTCAGGGGGTTGGGCACCCTTTGCAGGGGGTTGGGCACCCTTTGCAGGGGGTTGGGCACCCTTTTCAGGGGGTTGGGCACCCTTTGCAGGGGGTTGGGCACCCTTTGCAGGGGGTTGGGCGCCCTTTTCATGGGGTTGGGCACCCTTTTCAGGGGGTTGGGCACCCTTTTCAGGGGGTTGGGCACCCTTTTCAGGGGTTGGGCACCCTTTTCAGGGGGTTGGGCACCCTTTTCAGGGGGTTGGGCACCCTTTTCAGGGGGTTGGGCACCATTTTCAGGGGGTTGGGCACCCTTTTCAGCGGGTTGGTCATACTTTTCAGGGGGTTGGGCACCCTTTTCAGGGGGTTGGGCACCCTTTGCAGGGGGTTGGGCACCCTTTGCAGGGGGTTGTGCACCCTTTGCGGGGGGTTTGGACACCTTTTCAGGGGGTTGGGCACCCTTTTCAGGGGGTTGGGCACCCTTTGCAGGGGGTTGGGCACCCTTTTCAGGGGGTTGGGCACCCTTTTCAGGGGGTTGGGCACCCTTTTCAGGGGGTTGGGCACCCTTTTCAGGGGGTTGGGCACCCTTTTCAGGGGGTTGGGCACCCTTTTCAGGGGGTTGGGCACCCTTTTCAGGGGGTTGGGCACCCTTTTCAGGGGGTTGGGCACCCTTTTCAGGGGGTTGGGCACCCTTTTCAGGGGGTTGGGCACCCTCTGCAGGGGGTTGGGCACCCTTTGCAGGGGGTTGGGCACCCTTTGCAGGGGGTTGGGCACCCTTTGCAGGGGGTTGGGCACCCTTTGCAGGGGGTTGGGCACCCTTTTAAGGGGGTTGGGCACCCTTTGCAGGGGGTTGGGCACCCTTTGCAGGGGGCTGGGCACCCTTTTCAGGGGGTTGGGCACCCTTTGCAGGGGGTTGGGCACCCTTTTCAGGGGGTTGGGCACCCTTTGCAGGGGGTTGGGCACCCTTTTCAAGGGGGTTGGGCACCCTTTGCAGAGGGTTGGGCACCCTTTGCAGGGGGTTGGGCACCCTTTTCAGGGGGTTGGGCACCCTTTGCAGGGGGTTGGGCACCCTTTGCTGGGGGTTGGGCACCCTATTCAGGGGGTTGGGCACCCTATTCAGGGGGTTGGGCACCCTTTTCAGAGGGTTGGGCACCCTTTTCAGGGGGTTGGGCACCCTTTTCAGGGGGTTGGGCACCCTTTTCAGCAGGGTTGCGGAGTCGGAGTCGGAGTCGGGAGTCGGAGTCGCCGGATTCGGATGTTTTAGGGTGGAGTCGGAGTCGGAGTCGGAGTCGCTTCTCTGAAGTGTTGTGGAGTCGGAGTCGGAGTCGGAGTCGCTACTCTGAAGTGTGATGGAGTCGGAGTCGGAGTCGGAGTCGCTTTTCCGAATGTGGTATAGTCGGAGTCGGAGTCGGAGTCGTTCATTCGGATGTGGTAGAGTCGTGGTTGGAGTCGCTATTTTTTGGTGTCTTCGATTTTAATTTTTGCTAAAAGTTATTTATAATTCTTTAAAACTAGAAGTAAACCAAAACAGAGTTAGAATGCTTTGCTGAAAAATCTAAAAAATACGCAATGTTTTCGTTGATGTTTTTGTTCTAAGTTTGAAACAGCGTATTTATTCCTATCACCTAATACCGTCATGTTATCTAGTCATTGAGGGTTTGCACAGATATATATGAGAAACCTACGAGTGCGAAATATAATTTTTGTACCCAGCATTAATGTATATTTTGTAGCAGGAATTAGTAATTGAAAGTATCGCAAATTAATTGTGCATATTTCTGTTTTGTTCATTTTCCTTTCAATTAATACATATGAACTGGAAAATAGTAGTAAATGTGTTGCAAGTTACTTGCAGAACATTTCAGCTGATGCAATACATTGTACTCACATAAAGAGTGGTAACTCTGTATGCTCAAAATGATGCATTGATTGATGATCATAAACATTTCTAGTCTTTTGGTTATGATTCATTGCCAATGAGTAGTCTTTGCCGAAACCTAAAGCTATGGTCTAGTGCACAAAGACTTCTAGTTTTCAAGTCACGTTATCAAAATTGATATGGCTTCCGTGTTTTTAAGTCAAGTTAACATGTATTAATAATAAAAATTTCTGCTCATTTCTCAAGTTATTCCTTGAATGTAATTTGGTTCTTTCAGAGTTATATTGTTTTTCACTATATCATCATCATGTTAAATTTTTATCTTCGTATCACTCCCCAGTTTCTAAGCTAGTATACGCTGAAATGCAGAATTTTATAATTAGGTTGATACACTTTAAAAAACTGAAATAGTATTTGTTTTGTAGCATTGTGTACTTAATTACTTCTTGTTAAGGAAGATTTGGAAATGTTGTAAGGTTATCTATATCGGCATTGAGACACTTGAAAAAAAATTAAAATACGATGTAAACGAGATGCAATGAAAATAATTACACACACCAGCAAAAACTTCACTTACAGTCACACACACATTGTAACTGAAAACAATGCACTATCTCAGCTGCAATGGTTTTTGCATTTATGCGATAGTACAAATTCTCTTGCTGGAAACGTTTCAAATTGCTCCAAAAAACACGAAATGAGAAGAACCTGGGCGTTTATTAAAATAACAAAGTGTCCAATAAAAGTAAAAAGTTAGACGAAAATAATAGATAGTATCATATTATACGCAAAGAAGCTAGAAGTGACTTTTATTCGTGAAAAAAACGTTCTGAAAACGTCAGGCCCCTGCAATGAAAGCAGAACAACTTTTGCTTATTATAGCCGAAATGTAACATAGTGTTGAGCAATAATATGACACCTTTTCTGCATTGTTACCCTGCATAGTGTAGATACAAAGAAGAAAAGGCAGTGTGCAAATCTTACCTACCTTATCTGCACGTATATCATAATTTTGGGGATTTGAAGCATAGTCATTGAATTAACTACTATAATTTCACTGAATTAGTGCATACTTAGTAATAAAAAACTGTTGATGAATATCTATGCTTCTCAGTGTAGACAATGCCTACATTACCAACTCAGAAAACACTTGTCAGTAATATACAGGGTGTTTCAGATTCAGAATAAGAGGCAAAAAATTGCACACCAAGTAGAAGATATCCAAATAAAAACTTTTTCTTCTATAAAATTTTCCGAAGAAAGAGACATTGAGATATTAGCAGTTTATTGTTTTAAAGGGTGAAATTTAATGAATAAACTACTCGCAATATTTATTTTGAATTTACGTTGATCGGGCGAAATGTGCTAGTTGCAAGACCTCCTAGATCTCCTGACATGACTCCACTCGATTTCAATTTTTGGGGACACGTGAAGAGCCTTGTTTATGCTACACCCATTGGGTCTGAGGAAGATCTTGTGGCCAGAATTGCAGTGGCTGCAGGTGAGATACCTTAATGCCAGACGTGTTTCCTAATATTCGGCAGCCGTTAAGGCTAATATTCGAAAAGTGCATAGATGTAGGTGGAACACATTTTGAACAATTTTTGTAAAGTAAATTCAGAATCAATACCGCGAATAATTGTACCATTAAATTTCAACCTTAAAAACAATAAACACCTAATGCCTCCCAACCCCGATTTTTTGGGGGAAAATTTCATGGGACAAAAGCCATTTATTTGGCCATTTTCTACTTGATGTGCAATTTTGTACCTCGTGTTCTGAAACACTCAGTATACATAATTGTGTACACGACTCGTCAAATGACGGGATTCGATATTGTCTGTATAGAAATCTTCCAGATGTGGACCATAAAGAAATATTTTCATCCTAATAGCACCCGCGATTAAAATATTCTAATACTTGTGCACTGGTGAAACTCGCATCAGATACAGTATAGTTAAGTATCTCTAAGAGCGTGAAAGGGAGACAGAGCAACCAACAAAGACGAACAGCCAATTTTGTTTGTTCAATGAAATTTCCTGTTAAATATTTTCCGTATTTCTGATGGCGGCTTTGTGGAAGAAAAAGTTTTCTTCAGTTGGCCTCTCTTAGTTCACAGACAAGAATTTGAAACTGATGAAATTAGATCTTTTTGTTCATTGTTTTTTGTTTTGCAGCTGCAAATTTTTTTCCGGTTTTTGTGTTTAAATTTAACTTTCTATAATTAAGCATGTTTGCGCTTCTAGCAGACCTGCATTAACCTTAAATAGCTTTAATTAACAATACTTGTGACGCTTTGGCGTTCACTCATTAAATTATCTTTGAGCTTGCTCTGCTTGGGCAGCATGTCGTCCTTTTAATAAAAGTGGGTCTGGTACCTCTAACTCATTTCTATTGCGTAAAAACCAGTCTCTTTCTGCGACTTGAACTCCTCGACCCAGCTTTTGCAGCCTCTTGAATAGGCACTTACTATTCAAGGTAATTAATTGTCAATTAATTGTTAAAAACTTAGTGCTATATGTAATCTTACAATAAGATACGATATTCACCTAGTCGGCGACCGGACATCTTAAAACTCTGTATCTCTCTACTCAGAACGCCTCTAAAATTTCCTACCGGAGTACCGTGCTGATGACCGGCCGCGTCCATTGGGTGTCTTCTATTTTTAGCGAGTATCGTTTTAAAAACTAACCTTACGTTAAAGAAGATCTTCAGTCTCCACTTAAAGGAATTTAATAATAAAAATTTCACAGAGGACGCTCCTGTGCGTACTGTTGGAGTCCTCAAGATCCGCCTAACTTGGGTACGGTTTTTTTTTTGCACATCTCGGGAAACGACTTGCTGTTGTTCCCTTGAAGTTCTTCTGTATTTGAAATAAATGTTCGAGCAGTTGCTCTTAAGTTTTAAATCCTAAAACTTCATTGTACTAACATAGGAGAGATTACGCTCACGAAATAGCTTAACCCATTTATTGATTTGTTCAAAGGAGACACTTGACCATTTATTGTATAAGAACAATCAATAATATACTGCGTGTCCCACAAAAATGTCGCGGACTTTTTAATTGATAATATCTCCGCTTAAATTAACATATTTTAATAGTCTTTTATTTACAATTTATTCAATTTTGTTTCCTTTTGAAATAATATAAGTTTTTGAAAATCAGTTGAATAAACTTCATGACGATCAATTTACCGAAAGGGGTAGAAAAATTGTTCAAAGGGAAAGTTTTAAAAACAACACTGGTGTTCTTCATTCCTCAATACCTACTGCTAAGAATAATTTCATAACGATGTATCGTACATACGAGTACAACTAAGTATTTAAACCCTCTGAGAGGTTTCAAGTTTCAAGTGTTCTCAATAATAGTGTTTCAAGGACTGATATAAAACTGTGGAATAATGGGTAAAACTCTTCGTTCAATGGTGGCTAGAAGTAATACTTGCCTTGAGAGAAATGGAGGGTATGTCGTTGGATACTAGAATTACTTTATTTATTTAAACGTTATATAAGGTAATGGTTTGATACTCCTTAAAATTTGTGTGTGTTCAGTTTTATGGAAACTACAAAATAAGGAAGAATATCAATATTGTTTTAAAAACTTTTCATTTGAACAATTAATTTTTCTACTCCTTTCAGTAAATTGGACATTATAAAGTGGTTATTCAACCGATTTTCAACAACGTAAATTATTCGAAAAGGAAACAAAATTTACTACATTGTGAACAAAGGCAATTCAAATATGTTAATTTAAAGCTGAGATATAATTAATTAAAAATCGGGGACATTTTTACAGGACACTCGATATAATAAAAATCCAGGTGTCCGTCAATGATAAGTATATGTTCTCGTGCGTAATTTCCCCTATCTCATTACAATGGGAATCTGCTTGCTTGGACAGTATCATAAATACCATCGAAATATGAAAAACCAGGCATCTGCTCACTTATGTTTATAAGTAAAAACCATTGCGTGAAAATCGAATCAACTGTCAAGAAAATGCGGCTCATCGCATTTAAATTTCAAAGGCATTTAAATGCTTGAAAGGTATGAAAAATTTTTTAAAAACCTCTTGCGAACAATAATTTAAATTACAATTCAGATAGGTATTATGTTATACAATTTGCTTGGTTGTTGTGTGCGTTTGTGACGTTTTTAAATATGCTTAATGACCGTATTTGCGATACGAGTTTTACCAGTCACAAGTATAAGAATACTGTATTTTAATCGCGGGTACTATTACAATGGATATATTTGTTTGCCATTTGTATCTCAAGATTTTTTTAAAACGATACCATTGGATCCCGTCATTTTTGATCAATCATGTACACTAGTATCTTGATTATTAACAATCTGTAGTCAATTCAAAAGTCGTTCGCTAATAAAGAATATAATGAATATATGCACAGGTTTCAACACCTGCAACCGTTTACTACTAAGAATGACTGTCGTGTGTTTATTTATACGTTTTGTGTCACGCTGTTAAGAATAATTGATAGGAAAAAATTTGCACTGGCGGTCTTGGTTCCAGTTCACGGTCAATTAATACACTCATTTTCGTTGTGCAATAGCTCTATAATAAGTCGCTTTCATCACAATTAGAGCGATCCATAGCCTTATATATTCAAGTTTGTATCGTGAATACCGAGTTCGGTGGGGTATTGCATATTTCAATATGCTGCATTGTATATTACAATATACTGTATTGCAATGTACTGTATTGCATATTAAAATATACATACACAATAATAATAATAATGAGGGGTGTTGATACAATCAACATTAAAGCACGGACACGGGTCCTTTACTGCTCCCCTTTATGCATGTCGTCTGCGATCGAAAGGTCGATTTAGAAACTCATCATTAAAGGTAAGTCAATTGCAATGCAAAGTTACTGAAACATTTAAATTAGGTCGTAGACATCTATCACACGAAGATAGTTCATTAATTCCTTGACGTCTAAATGGCGTCCCAATACCGTCTCGACGGTAGGTTGTAGCGTTTGGCAAGCCTTTATACAATTTCTACTAATTGTTAGACTTTCACATTCTATGATTAGGTGTTTGACAGTTAGTGTTGAGTTGTTGCAAAACTCGCATACTGGTGCAATATCAGGTATCTCGTTGTTCATCAGGTAGCCATGCGTTAAGAATGTGTGTCCTATTCTGAGTCTGTTAACTATTATTTCCTCTTTACGTGATATTTTACCTAGTTCCAATTTCGTGCCTGGTGCTGGCTGTATTTCCCTCAACCTGTCTCTGCAATTTTCCCACCTAGTCTTCCACTGGTCAATCATCTTTTGTTGTATTAATGGTTTCCAGTCTGAGTGGCAAATAAGAATGAATTCTTCGGGTCTTCGGGTAGCGTTCTTAGCTGCGGTATCTGCAGCGTCGTTACCGCCTATTCCGACATGGGAGGGGATCCAGCATATGTTGACGAGTTTGCCACTTTTTTGCTCGTCGTGTATTTCGTGTTGTATTCAGCGTAGTAATGGGTGATGTGTCTCGCAATTTAGGCCGTTAACGACACTCAAAGAGTCACAGTAAATTACATATTTTTTATCTCTTTTATCTCTAATGATGTTAAGGGCCAAGTGAATGGCGTGTATTTCAGCTGAATATATTGAGGCTTCCTTCGGAAGTGTTGCAGTGCGAACAATAGTGCCACATACTGCCGCCGCTCCTGTGCCACCCTCCCCTCGTGAGCCGTCCGTGTATATGGTCACGTATCCATCATATTGTTCTTTTGTTATTCTTTTATGCTCTCGCCGGATTATGTATTCGGGAGTTTCGTTCTTTGGGAGTTCGGTTAGTTCTGTATTTATAGTTGGTTTTGTTAAAGCCCATGTAGGGGTATCAATGTTTAATAGTCGGTAGGAAAAGTCTGGTTTAATTCGGTTTTTCCTCAAACTTAATTTTTCTATTAGTATTTGCATTCTGATGGCCAAAGTTGGGGTTATTCTCCTATTTTGAAAGAGTAGTCTATTGCTCGCCGTTACAGTGCAACTAAAAGCGGGGTTTCCGTGCTGACTTCGGACCTTGTAGTAGTAGCAGAGTAAGAGATAATTTCGTCTAATATCGGGAGGCATTTCATTGCAAATAATATATAGGCTATTTGTTGGGCTGGATCTAAATGCTCCCGTAGCGATTCGTAGTGCCTCGCGCGTAATTGACTCGAGGGGTTTCAAAGTTGTTTGACTGGCAGAGTTATAGATTATTGATCCATAGTCGAGAATTGATCTTGTCATACTTCTGTAGATTCTGAGAACTGTGGTTTGGTCGGCTCCCCAGCTTTGAGCTGTTATTGATTTCAGTACGTTAAGGCTGTCATTTCCTTTTTTCTTTAGAGCAGCGATGTGTTGTTGCCAGTTCAATTTATCGTCGAAGATTAGGCCTAGGAATTTATGTGATTTTGTGTATTGAATGTTTTCGTTATTGATTTTGAGTGTTGGGCTGAGGAATAGTCCGGGTATAATATTAAAATGAATTGCTTTACTTTTGCTCAGTGAAAATTTGAATCCATGATTTTGAGACCACTTAAATATATTATCAATACAGGATTGCATTTTGTTTTGAATGACCTGGAGGTCTTGGTGGTGGTATCCGACTTGCAAGTCGTCAACATATATAGAGTAATGGAACTTGTTGTCCGGTGGAATCTGTTTAGCTATGTCGTTTATTTTGAGGGCAAATAATGTAACTGAGAGGACACTGCCTTGAGGGACTCCGTTTCGCTGTTCGTAGGTGTTTGAGTTATAGTTATCCACTCGGACACTCAGTGTTCTATGTTCTAAGAATTTGGTGATGAAAATTGGTAGTCTACCCCTGAGTCCAATGTCAAATAAGTCACGTATAATCCCATATCTCCATGTTCTATCATAAGCTTTTTCGAGGTCAAAAAACACGGAAATGAACTGTTCTCTGTTTGCAAAGGCTAATCTTACGGTTGAGTCTAGTCTGACCAAGTGATCTACAGTGCTACGCCCTCTCCTGCATCCACACTGCGCTTTATTTATTATGTTATGCATATCAAAATATTCTATCAGTCGGTTATTGATCATTCGTTCCATAAGTTTGCACAGACAGCTCGTTAGTGCGATCGGTCTGTAGTTGTTCGGCTTACTGTGGTCTTTTCCAGGTTTTGGGATTGGTATTATTATTGAGTGCTGCCATAGTGGTGGGAAGTAGCCCGTTGTCCAGAATTTGTTAAAAGTGTTCAAGATGTATTGTTTAGCTGGTAGTTTTAGGTGTTTGATCATGTCGTATGTTATTTTGTCGTTTCCTGGTGATGTGTTTTTAGTTTTTCTTAGGGCGGATTCAAATTCATGCATATGGAAAGTTTGGTTATAGATTTCTACGTTTGGCGAACTGAAATGGATCGGTATAGTTTCATTTGCGGTTTTTATTTGTTGAAATTCTGGGGAATAGCTTTGGTCGCTTGACACTTCGCTGAAATTCTCAGCCAGTTTATTCACAATATCAGGGATTGTGCTGTAGTGTATATTGTTTTCGATCAATATATGGACTTTTCTTTGTACTCGACCTTTTATTTTCCTTATTGTTTCGTATACTCTGGCCATTGGTGTGTATTTATTAAGTTGGTTTACGAAGTTCTTCCACGTTTCCTGTTTGCTTGCTCGAATTTTGTATTTATGATTTGCCCTTGCTCGTTTCCAGTTAATTAAGTTAGTAAGGTTTTTGTTGCGGTGGTATTTCTTGTAAAGTTTTTCTCTTTCTTCTTTTGATTCTTGGAGTTCTTTTGTCCACCATGGTTTGGGGTAGTATTTTCCTGGTATATAAGTTGGGATGGCTTTTTCAGCCGCTGAGTAGAACCGCTGGTATAAGTCGGTGATTAGTTGTTCGTTATTAGTTGTTGCGTTCAACATCGGCTTTTTCCATGCATTGTTATTGGAATATAGATCCCAGTTAGCTTTTGAATAGTTCCAGATAGTTGATGGGGGTTGGTTGGGACGATTTTCGTTAAGGTAGGTGATCAAAATTGGGCAATGATCGCTATCACCCGGCGAGTCGAAAGCAACCCAGTCTAGTAGCACGGCCAATGTAGGTGAGCAAATTGTCAGATCAATAGCTGATTCTGAATTGTATCCTACTCTAGCGGGTGAACCGGTATTTAATAGGCAAAGGTTATTGTTTGTAATAACAGTTTCTATCAGCTTCCCCCTATTATCTGTATTCTTGCAGCCCCATATGGTGCTGTGTCCGTTGAAGTCGCCGGCTAGGATGAAAGGGTTCGGTAGTTGGTGGATTAGGTTATTTAGTTTTTCGTTTGTGACTGTTTGTCTACCGGGTATGTAGATGCTGCAGATGGTTATCAGCTGTCCTATGTTTACTTGAATGGCCACGCTTTGTAGTTCAGTCTGTAGATTCAGTTCACAAAAAGGTATTGAGCTATGGACATATATTCCAACACCTCCATGGGGGGTTCTGTTGTAATGACCGTGTCGTAGCACATTACTGTAGCCGTTTATTCTAAACTGGCAGTTATCCCATAGCTTTGTTTCTTGAAGTGCTATTATACTGGGTTGGTGGTTGTTTATTGTTTCCATTAGTTCATCTTTCTTTCCCCTGATGCCTTGGCAGTTCCACTGCAGGATTCCCACGTTAGCCATGGGGTGTGTTTGATTTGATTTTGTTATTCAATCGTTCAATTAGTTACTTTCTTTTGGGTGATCTATCTCTAATCCTAGAGTCACGAGAGTAGTGTGATTGTTCCTCATCTGAGTAAATTTGTCGTTTATCATGTCTGTTGCGGCTGTAGGTGGGGGATCGTGATTTTGATCGTGATCTTGGTCGCTTCTTGTTTTGGGTTTTGGAAGGTTTGTGCTGCTTTGGGGGTTTGAATTCGTTGAATATTCGTCTGGCTTCTTGTCTCATAATAGGGTTGCATTCGCTCGTGCCATCTTCCTCATTTTCAGATCCTTCGGCTGTAGTTTCAATATTAATTGTGGATTTGAGCAATTGTGCTGGGTTGGGTTTAATGCGGAGTATCTCTTTTCCGCATGTTTCGTGGTCGCGTTGTGAAGTTTGCGGTGGTTTGGTTTCTGGTGTATCGGTTGTGTTATCAGTTGTACCTGGTTCGTTACAAAGTGGGGGAGCCATATTTTGTTCGGTGATCGTTTGGTTTTTGGTAGCCGCCATAAAGGGTTGGGGTGTTGGTACTTTAGGTATTTGATCCGTTCGATTTCTGGTTATTTGTGCGTAGCTTTGATCGAGTTGTGGGGATCGTTTGTGGTATATTATAAGGGCTTGTTCTCTTGATACGTTTTGTTTAGTACGGATAGAAATTAGTTCTTGTTGCTTGCGTTGTTCCGGGCAAGTCCGGTCTCCAGTTTTGTGATTGTTTCCGCAGTGGTAGCATGTCAAGTTGTTTTCCGTGCAATTTGTTGCTTCATGGCCTTTTGTTGCGCATTTCCACACACGAACTCTTCACTGGTACATCTTTTAGCAGTATGGTTGTATTCCAAGCACTTTTTACACATCATAGGGCGGTCGAAGTATTCATATATCCTACTCTTGCAGTCTTGGCCAAGGATGTCGATATACTCAGGGGGGGGGTTGAGCCTCTGAAAGTTAGAAGTATTGCTTTTGCATTTGTGTTACGGCTTTTTATCCAATTTGCTGGTTCAACATTTTTGATTATCTGGTTTTCCATTAAACCTTGTTTGAATTTCTCGAAGTTGGTGAAGTCGTAGTTATAGATGTAGGCAAGTCCTTTTGAAAGATTTACATAGTTATTTTCTGTTACTTGCACAGGGATGTTGTTTATGTCTTTGATTTTCTGTATTTCATCTTTTTGTCGTGTGTGATCTAATTTTACAATAAATGTGTTTTTGCCGCCCGATCGAATAGATTTGGGTTTTCCTTGGATTTGGTTTGCAATACATTTTTCTAGGAGCCATGGAGTAATTTTCCGCTTTTCGTTTTCCTGCATTGTTATATTGAAATGAGTTGTGGGGGTGTTCGTATCTGATATTGGTATCTCGGAGTGTCCTGTGACTATCTGTACAGCACGACGCCTATTAACTCGTTGTTCTTGTTGGACTTTGCATATTTCTGTTTCCATGATATGTTTCGGGCATTCTCTGTGGCCAGTTTCATGTTGACGCTTGCAATGCATGCAGGAGAGGGCGCTGCCACAGTGTTCGCTGTCATGGCCTGTTTCTCCGCAGCGTTTACAGTTTGCTTCGTTATGGCAGTGTTTGGCTGTGTGGCCGTAGTTTTGGCATTTGTGGCAGATCATTGGTCTATTAATAAATGGGTATACTATCGTATCTGATTTTTCGCCTGGGATATATATAGAGTCTGGTGTAGTGTAGCTATTAAAGGTTAGTAGGAGTGGGGTGGTTTGGGAGAATCGAGTTTTAATGAAGCTGGCACGGACAGCGTCACTGATATTGTACTGGCTCTTCAGGCCTTCCACAAAATCTTCCATATTATCTACATCGTATTCTTGAATATATATTAGTCCTTTGGATTGATTGTAGTATGGGTGTTCGCTGATCTGGCAATTAATGCCGTCGACGTTATTAAGTCTGGTGATGCGCTCAGATTGGGATTTGTTTCGAGTTTCTATGATAAAGCTATCTTTACCTGAATAAGTTATTCTTTTTGCCTTTAAACCAGTTATTTTGACTATTTCTTCTTGGAGGCAAAATGGATTTATTTGGTTTCTTTCTTCGATTTTGACTTTGACAGAGAAGAACTTTGTATAATGGTCGTTCTTCGTCATTTCTTGGTTCAACGATATGGGTGTGTATTTGTTAGCTTTGCATTGTTTTCTCACATTTTCTTTCTCGCAGCCCATGATTTTACTGTTTTTTCCTATGTTCTGCGCTTTCGTCATTTCTAGGATTTTTTCGAGTGTATTTTCGATTTTCCTTATTCGATCGTCTACATTTTGTGCTTCTTTTTCAACTTCATGTTTATCGGGGTTGATGCATTTGGTTGCATCATCTGCCGCAAGTCTATTCAGCACTTCATTTAATTTAGCCTCCAATTGGTCCACCTTACAGGTAGCACCGTTTGGTTCCGGTGGAGTTTTTTCGGTTGTTTGGTCAAATGTTTCATTGTTTTCGCTTATCTTCCTGGTGATATTGTTAGTTTTGGGGTTTGTTGCACCTACGTTGGTAGCAGTGCTTAGGTTGTTTTTATTGGGGTTTATTCGTTGTTTTAATTTGTTTTTATTTTTGGCGTACATACTCCCGGCTTCAGAGGGGGTTTCCCCGCCTCGAAGTCGGGGTTTGAGGTATTCGCTGATTGTTGCCAGAAGTGCTTAAAGTTTTACTTTGGGATCCAAAGTAGTAATCCAAAATGGACTATTGGTCTGCGTAACTCAAGTCTATTCTTATAGGTTATTTGAGGGCCCTGGAGTATAGGGCAAATTAGAGAGAAAATAACTACGCAAATGAGACCCAAGCTCCGAAGAGCTCGGGCCGCCGCCCGACTTTGTTCTAACCAACAACGGGGAATTGGGAAAAAACCTAAAATCTTGATCTCTCGAAAGAAAACTCAAAAGATAGAGGAAAGAGCAGTTGGGTATTTCAACGGTACCACCACGAGAAGGTGCCGGGTCAGCTGGATACCTGCTCGTGAGTAGGTATTCCTGTATCAATCCTTGTCTACGACTTCTTTCCCTTCCCCAAGCTCAATAATTCAATAATTTGGTACCAGTAAAAACTTGGTAAAGGGAACAGCGAAAATTCCTACATACACAAGTTCGCAGTTGCTTTCAGTAATGCTGAATTTCTGTATCTTGGATACGACACGAATGGCTATAACTACTTCTCTTGCGGCTCAAAATTGCTGTGTTCTGAGGGTTTATTACTCTTATAAGAAAATTACGTTACCTTTGGAATAAGCTGAAAGCATGGAAACTCCACTCAAACGAAAATTTGTTGAAGAAAGGTATTGAATCTCGTCATTTTTGACGGTCTGTGTACACTAGTTAAGAAATAAAATATTCATCTTATAAATTATGAATAGGTGAAGTTGAAGTCACAAAATTGTGAATAGGCGGAGTCGGTGTTGGAGTCGCCAAATTCTGGAGAAATGGAGTCGGAGTCGGAGTCGCCAAATACTGAAAAGGTGGAGTCGGAGTCGGAGTCGCCAAATTCTGAAAAGGTGGAGTCGGAGTCGGAGTCGGAGTCGGAGTCGGAGTCGCCAAATTCTGAAAAGGTGGAGTCGGAGTCGGAGTCGGAGTCGCCAAATTCTGAAAAGGTGGAGTCGGAGTCGCCAAATTCTGGAAAGGTGGAGTCGGAGTCGGAGTCGGAGTCGCAAATTTATTCCACCGACTCCGCAACCCTGCTTTTCAGGGGGTTGGGCACCCTTTTCAGGGGGTTGGGCACCCTTTTCAGGGGGTTGGGCACCCTTTTCAGGGGGTTGGGCACCCTTTGCAGGGGGTTGGGCACCCTTTGCAGGGGGTTGGGCACCCTTTGCAGGGGGTTGGGCACCCTTTGCAGGGGGTTGGGCACCCTTTTCAGGGGGTTGGACACCCTTTTAAAGGGGGTTGGGCACCCTTTTCAGGGGGTTGGGCACCCTTTTCAGGGGGTTGGGCACCCTTTTCAGGGGGTTGGGCACCCTTTGCAGGGCGTTGGGCACCCTTTGCAGGGGGTTGGGCACCCTTTTCAGGGGGTTGGGCACCTTTTGCAGGGGGTTGGGCACCTTTGCAGGGGGTTGGGCACTCTTTTCAGTGGGTTGGGCACCCTTTGCAGGGGATTGGGCACCCTTTGCAGGGGGTTGGGCACCCTTTTCAGGGGTTGGGCACCCTTTTCAGGGGGTTGGGCACCCTTTTCAGGGGGTTGGGCACCCCCTTTTCAGGGGGTTGGGCACCCTTTTCAGGGGGTTGGGCACCCTTTTCAGGGGGTTGGGCACCCTTTTCAGGGGGTTGGGCACCCTTTTCAGGGGGTTGGGGACCCTCTTCAGGGGGTTGGGCACCCTCTTCAGGGGGTTGGGCACCCTTTTCAGGGGGTTGGGCACCCTTTTCAGGGGGTTGGGCACCCTTTTCAGGGGGTTGGGCACCCTTTTCAGGGGGGTTGGGCACCCTTTTCAGGGGGTTGGGCACCCTTTGCAGGGGGTTGGGCACCCTTTGCAGGGGGTTGGGCACCCTTTTCAGGGGGTTGGGCACCCTTTGCAGGGGGTTGGGCACCCTTTTCAGGGGGTTGGGCACCCTTTTCAGGGGGCTGGGCACCCTTTTCAGGGGGTTGGGCACCCTTTTCAGGGGGTTGGGCACCCTTTTCAGGGGGTTGGGCACCCTTTTCAGGGGGTTGGGCACCCTTTTCAGGGGGTTGGGCACCCTTTTCATGTGGGTTGGGCACCCTTTGCAGGGGGTTGGGCACCCTTTGCAGGGGGTTGAGCACCCTTTTCAAGGGGTTGGGCACCCTTTGCAGGGGGTTGGGCACCCTTTGCAGGGGGTTGGGCACCCTTTTCAGGGGGTTGGGCACCCTTTGCAGGGGGTTGGGCACCCTTTGCAGGGGGTTGGGCACCCTTTTCAGGGGGTTGGGCACCCTTTTCAGGGGGCTGGGCACCCTTTTCAGGGGGTTGGGCACCCTTTTCAGGGGGTTGGGCACCCTTTTCAGGGGGTTGGGCACCCTTTTCAGGGGGTTGGGCACCATTTTCAGGGGGTTGGGTACCCTTATCAGGGGGTTGGGCACCCTTTTCAGGGGGTTGGGCACCCTTTTCAGGGGGTCGGGCACCCTTTGCAGGGGGTTGGGGACCCTTTGCAGGGGGTTGGGCACCCTTTTCAGGGGGTTGGGCACCCTTTGCAGGGGGTTGGGCACCCTTTTCAGGGGGTTGGGCACCCTTTGCAGGGGGTTGGGCACCCTTTGCAGGGGGTTGGGCACCCTTTTCAGGGGGTTGGGCACCCTTTGCAGGGGGTTGGGCACCCTTTGCAGGGGGTTGGGCACCCTTTTCAGGGGGTTGGGCACCCTTTGCAGGGGGTTGGGCACCCTTTGCAGGGGGTTGGGCACTCTTTGCAGGGGGTGGGCACCCTTTGCAGGGGGTTGGGCACCCTTTTCAGGGGGTTGGGCACCCTTTGCAGGGGGTTGGGCACCCTTTGCAGGGGGTTGGGCACCCTTTTCATGGGGTTGGGCACCCTTTGCAGGGGGTTGGGCACCCTTTTCAGAGGGTTGGGCACCCTTTGCAGGGGGTTGGGCACCCTTTTCAGGGGGTTGGGCACCCTTTGCAGGGGGTTGGGCACCCTTTTCAGGGGGTTGGGCACCTTTTTGAGGGGGTTGGGCACCCTTTTCAGGGGGTTGGGCACCATTTTCAGGGGGTTGGGCACCCTTTGCAGGGGGTTGGGCACCCTTTTCAGGGGGTTGGTCACCCTTTTCAGGGGGTTGGGCACCCTTTGCAGGGTGTTGGGCACCCTTTTCAGGGGGTTGGGGCACCCTTTGCAGGGGGTTGGGCACCCTTTTCAGGGGGTTAGGCACCCTTTTCAGGGGGTTGGGCACCCTTTGCAGGGGTTTGGGCACCCTTCGCAGGGGGTTGGGCACCCTTTTCAGGGGGTTGGGCACCCTTTTCAGGGGGTTGGGGACCCTCTTCAGGGGGTTGGGCACCCTCTTCAGGGGGTTGGGCACCCTTTTCAGGGGGTTGGGCACCCTTTTCAGGGGGTTGGGCACCCTTTTCAGGGGGTTGGGCACCCTTTTCAGGGGGTTGGGCACCCTTTTCAGGGGGTTGGGCACCCTTTGCAGGGGGTTGGGCACCCTTTGCAGGGGGTTGGGCACCCTTTTCAGGGGGTTGGGCACCCTTTGCAGGGGGTTGGGCACCCTTTTCAGGGGGTTGGGCACCCTTTTCAGGGGGCTGGGCACCCTTTTCAGGGGGTTGGGCACCCTTTTCAGGGGGTTGGGCACCCTTTTCAGGGGGTTGGGCACCCTTTTCAGGGGGTTGGGCACCCTTTTCAGGGGGTTGGGCACCCTTTTCATGAGGGTTGGGCACCCTTTGCAGGGGGTTGGGCACCCTTTGCAGGGGGTTGAGCACCCTTTTCAAGGGGTTGGGCACCCTTTGCAGGGGGTTGGGCACCCTTTGCAGGGGGTTGGGCACCCTTTTCAGGGGGTTGGGCACCCTTTGCAGGGGGTTGGGCACCCTTTGCAGGGGGTTGGGCACCCTTTTCAGGGGGTTGGGCACCCTTTTCAGGGGGCTGGGTATGCCGTATCTAAGGGTGGGTAGTGAGTAGAACGAGTAGACTTCAACGTGTACTTGACGTAGAGATACAGTAGATCCAAATGCGCTCTGAGAGCTGAACACGGGGCATTTATACACACAAATCGCTGACTCAGCGGCGCACGGTGCGCAAGTCGCACCAGGCGTGGCACTGAACGTACGTACTAACATATGTACGAGGATAAGTGCGTGACCGTATTGGCACACACCTCCCCCACCATACCTGTTTTATTACTCAAATTGAAATAAATCGCTCAGAATTTAAAATTCATAACTCCAAGAAATGCCAAGGGTATCTAAAGGCGTAAATTTCTAAGATTGAAAATTACTAATTCGTGACAGAAATAAACACATCAATGTAATTTGATTTAGGTATGCAAAGTGAAAATGCGCAATATACCCCCACCAACAAAAAAATAAGGCGATAGCCGCAGGTTAGGTACATATTTCTTAAACAATAGTGAAAGATATCCTCTTTTTGAAACAAAATCCCGTAATGAAAAGCGCACTAGTACAACAACAATAATATATTTATCGAAACAGAAAAACATCCGTAAATAAAAGTAAAACGCGTCGAAGTAAAGTCGGCAAGAACGCAACAGAACAAGATCAGCGTACCGCAAAAATAGTGAAGACATTCAGAAATATCGTACCAAAAAAAAATCTACGGTACAAGCTACCAACATTTAACTATCTCTACCGTTGCAAATACCCGTAAGGAACACATCGAAGAAAAATAAACGTTACGACATTAACGAACAACATCAATATCAAACTACGTAGGCATCCTATTAAAATAAAAACAACAACAATCTTGTTTTAAAAAAATGTTCAACTTTGAATTTATTTATTGTTGTACGTTTTTGAAAAAAAAAAATCTAATATTCATTACGCATGAAGAAGGATAATTATTAAACATCGCATGTATGTACCCATTACATTTACATCAACATTCGCCATGAAAACACAATTACCGCAAACATTGTTTTGTGATGAACAGTGTAAATGCAAAACGCAGTAAAATAGAAAATCGCATCTTTGAAACAACAATTAAGATACTTTTTATTCAAACATAATTAAGAAATATAGATTTATACTTGCCATGAATTTGTAGTAAGAACAATACATTCGTTAAATATAAGAATAATCACGTATGAAATTTATTCCAACGCATTGTCTATGAAATTTAGTTGATCAGAAAATTCGCATTACATTTACTGAATTCGGAAACCAATTAATACATACTGAGTTACGTGAACATCATATTATTTTTGAACATCAATGCTAAAAATTAGAAGGATTTACCACAATTACAAGACTGGAATCAACTTAATACCTTACAACTAATTCCTGAGGTATATGTTAAACATAAAACTAGAATTCCGTTTTATAACGCATGAGAAAAATAGTGTCGCTTAGAAGACACGCAAAAAAATAAAGTCCACATATTTAAAACAAAAAAACACATGCTTCACTGACACCTAAACTTCGCTATTTGCTTGCAGGTGACGCAGCGGTTGGTCAGCGTTGCCCGACCTGAGCTGCTGACGGCGGAGTAATGCATCTTCAGCGCGAAAGCGATCCGCTAACAGATGAAGTTCTCGGCGAAGGTAGAAGAAAGATACACCTAAAGCCAGAGTTAAAGGAAAAAGAAAAAGAATACCGAGGTCGGACACCCTATCCGGTAGGATGTCGACGAGCGCGTTGGCTCTCAGCCAGTCCTCCGAGACTCTACCTTGATGGCTCTCTAGGGCATTCGTTAGTGCCTCCACCGACACATGGGTCATCCTATTTCCCATCGTGGACGACAGGAACGTGAGCGTGCTCGGTCTGAAATTGAAACAAACACAGAGTTCAATTAGCATGGCTCCAGAATATAATTTAATAAGTAAGCAATGATAATAAAAACAAGTAAAGGAAAGGAACAGTCGCAAGGGAAGAAAAAAAAAACAACCTCTCTGCTCGCTGTAGCTCTCACGCGGCCTCGACAGCTGCACAGCCAATTGCAAAACAAATCGGGAGCCAGCCTTCGCTCCCACAGCAATGAGGGGCCGCGTTTGTAAACACAGGATGTTATTGAACCGAGCAAGGCTCTCGGGCAGATGTAAACCTTGGTGGTAAAATTAATGTGTACAGACTCAATCACGCACGTAATAACACGGTACACCAAAAACGAAACGAAAATATAAGGTAAATACATACGGTTATATAAGGAAAGTTCCAGTTAAAAATATACGTAAAATTAACATCGAAAAGAATCACACAATAGAATAATGTGGACCTAGTAACATCGTCAGTCGTAAGTCGCATAGTTGTCATTCAACACTTTTTACGTAAAGGTAGTACATGATTTTTATTACTCCTGAATGTTTTATTGCCTATTTTGATTTCTACGTAATTTCGGTTAATTTTTGTTATAATACCCGGACCTTTCCAGGCGAGATCTAGTTTGGTTTTTCGCATGTGATTGCGCAATAAGACACGGTCATTGAGTTCAAAATTTTTATTTTTGCGTCGAAGGTTGTGATACATGGTTCTTTCACTGGTGTTATTTATTATTGTAGCTCTAACGTTTTCAACAATGCGGGCAGCTTCCTGAGCTCGAAATCTTATTATATCAACGTTCGTGTCGTGACTGTAATTAGGTTCGAAAGTTACAGCGCTAAAGCTCGGACACGTATCGCGATTGAAAACAATGAACGAGGGTGTATCCCCCAATGTGGTATTTAAACTATTGTTTATCGCGTTCTCTGTGCTGTTGAGACACTGATCCCATTCCGTATGCGCTAAAGAATTTATATATAATTTTAATAAATTCGTAATTTTGCGATTATTACGTTCAACAATAGCGTTACTGTGAGGACTCCAAGGGAGGACCTCTTTTTTCGCAATACAATGAATTTGAGAGAATTTTTTAACTGCCGCAGACTTAAATTCAAGAGCTTGGTCACTTAGAAGTGTTTTAGGATAGCCAAAGGTTGAGAAGCAGCTGTCCAGACAAGAGACAACTGTATCTGCTAATCGATCTGCTGTCGCGTAAAGCTTACAGTAACGCGAAAATAAATCAATCAAAATTAGAATATATTTATTCTGCTGATCTGTGACAGGTAGAGGACCAAGAAAGTCCATTGATACCACCTCGAACGGTTCCTTAGCGATGGGAGCATCTAAGATTTTAATAGGTACAGTAGTGCTGGCTTTTAGAATCTTACATACATCACACATTTTGACAAATTTGCTTATGATACTCTTCTCTAATAAATGAAAATAACGCAACTTAAATTTAAACAACGTATGCGTGGCATCAGTATGATATAAGGAATGGATACTCAGCACCGCCTTGTGCATTAGCGATGTCGGTATAACCGAAGTGAGAATAGTACTTTCCCTAGAGTCTATTTGTCGTCGTCTATAAAGTATGTCGTTCAGAATTAAGTATTTTTGTAAGTCAGGGATCGTAGATTGTCTACTAGATAGTAATGCGTCCTTAACCTCAGAACAGAATGGGTCTAGTTGTTGTTCATTTCGAAATTCGTCTAAAGTCCATGATACGTCTTTTAACTGAGGTACGTAGTCAGTCAGTCGGGGTTTTTCAGTCGACTCTGGCGCCACTTGATTAGAGGGCGTCGCGTCTGTATCGTCTACGTCGGCGGTCAGTGCACCACGGCGTGTAGTTACTGCCAAGACGTCAACCTCATCGAACTCTGAGCATTCTTCAAGATCAGAAATAGTTAAATGCTCGGGTAATCTACTTAGGCAATCTGCAACTAGATTCTTTTTCCCGGGGAAATACTTTACTACTGGTTCGAAACATTGCACTGTTAGACACCATCGAGACATAGCCGAATCGCCAGGAAGCTTTTTGAAAAATAAAGGTTGGAGGGGTTTGTGATCAGTGTAGAGATAGATCGGATATCCAAGGATAAGATATTTAAATGCTTTAAGTGCGCTCACAATCGCGTAGAACTCTTTTTTCGTCGTTGAATAGCGCTTTTGTGTTGAATTTAAACTTTTACTGTAATAAGCTATAGCCTTCATGGATTTTTTTGAATCATTATCTTGTTGCAAAAGTACTGCTCCAATGCCATAGTTTGAAGCATCTGTAAATACATGGAAAGGCTTGGAAAAATCAGGGTGCTTTAAAACGGTATCTGATGTTAAGACAGATTTAATCTTTTCAAAAGCTTTCTGACATTCAGGCGTCCAGATAAATTCAACGTTTTTTCGTAATAATTGATAGAGAGGATATGAAATTGAACCAAACATCGGGATGTGATTGCGGAAATAGTTCGCCACACCTAGAAAACTTTGTAGTTCTTTCACATTTTGTGGAATCGGGAATTTTTGTAGTTTTTCCGATTCTTTGCAACGGATTCCGTCTGCCGACACAATGTGTCCAAGATATTCAATTGAGCTTTTTAGAAAATGACATTTTTCAAGTTTAAGGGACAGATTTCCACTACGTAGCTTCTCAAAAACACTCTGTAAATCTTTCAGATGTTGGTTCATAGATTTGGAAAATACTAGTATATCATCAAGGAATACAAAACATAATTTACCGATGATATTTGCAAGAACAGAAGAAATGATTCTTTGGAAAACTGATGGACTCGAGGATAACCCGAACGGCAACCTCTTGAACTGAAATTTCTCGTAACCGATACTGAACGCGGTGAATTTACGGCATTTTTCTTCCAACTCGACCTGATGAAAGGCAGAGCGGAGATCAAGACTTGAAAAAATACTATTACCACCTAACGAATAAAGAACTTCGTCAATGCGTGGAATTGGGTAACTTTCCTTGATAATTATTTTATTGAGTTCACGAAAATCTATGACGGGTCGAATCTCGCCCGACTTCTTTTTCACAACGATTAAAGGAAAATTATATTCAGAGCTTGAAGGCTCGATAATTCCTTGATTCAACATTTGTTTATTGGCTTGCAACAATTCATTTTGATACTTATGTGGAATCCGATATGGAGGGATGTTAAGTACTGGAGCATCAGGTTTTAATTCAATAGCATGTCGCATGACATTCGTGACTGCAATATTTTCGCCTTCGAGAGTAATTACGTCTCTAAAATTGTTTAATAAATTCATCAGTAATGGTTTAGCATCATCATTTTCACAATTTACATCGTCACACGTCAGAGGACGTCTCTCGTTACTACCTCCTTCTGGTACAACATCTTGGTGTGCATTAATTCCCACTTCGTCAACACGATTATCGTTACCACAATGCCTCGTTTCTGCAGATACTAAACCAACGTCTTTACCAGAGATGGCATTGAAACTTCCACCATTAACACTGTCGACTTTGGGTAGATCCGCATTATCTTGGGCATCGCACAAATTTGCATCTCGCACAGCTTCGTGCACGGTAGACATGTAAATCTCGTGTTCAATTTCCATGTCGTTAATTTCTTCAATCGTACTTAACATCGTATTGTCGCTCATATATACCACGTCCTCCGAGACGTTCAAAAGCATTACAGGGACAAACCCATTTGACTTGATATCCACAACAGATTCGGCGACATAAATACCATTCGCGAGAATTGTCTTATTCATAATATACCTTCCAGGCTTAGCCTTTTTGACATACCCATTAATAACACGTAAGCAATTTCTGGGCATTTCCACTGCTCCACAATGAACAACTATTTCTCGTTTTTTACTATATTTCAAACCTCTCGCATGTTCCTTAGTTTCTCGTATTTTCTTCGCATGCTGTTTATTTTTTACTTTCCCATTATTCTTTCGCCCTGTCTTTGGGCCTGGGGTACCCCTCTCTTCTGCAGTATTTATCTCTAGACCATTATTATCGCCACTTTCCTGGCTCGCAATTTTTGATTCTCTCTGCTTCAGCAGATATCTCCTTATTTTCCTCCTATTCGCAAGCATGTCCGCCATCAGACATTCTGGATTACTTACAGTGTTCAAAAATATCTCCTTCCTACTTTGCTCGTGCAATTCCTGCACATCATGAAACGGTACTTTTACGCCGTCGAGAACAATGAATCCTTCTTTGAAATTAATCACCGCATCTTGTAGAATATCCCTACCGAGGATTACATCATATTTAAATTCGGCATCTTTCAAAATCAAAGCGCTGGTATTGATTTCCTTACTATTAGGCAGCGTAATACAAAGATCGAGTTCTCCTGATACCTGGCTTTTGGAATTTACACCCCGAATACTCAAGGCACTAGGCTTAATTCGCTCGTTTATACCTTTTAAATTCCGGTAACTCACTAAACATCTGTCGCTACCGCTGTCGATTAGAGCGCTCATCAGTTTGTTATCATTACGTAATATAATTGTAGGCTTCTTAGAACGCCGTACTGAAAATAATCCATCGCTTTCTTTCCTTAAACGACCTTCTTTCATTATCGTCGCTGACAAACAAACTTCTACAGGTAGTTCAGAATTTGCACCTACATCAGGTTCTTGTTCACCTAGTAATTCGAATTTATTTTTACACAAGAAAAGCGGATCCACCACAGCAGTCGACTTTATAATAGTATCTGGTTTCAACACCACATTTTTGTTGACGGGGATAGCAGCTCCAACTCGGGCACTGGCAACTCATTCTCTACTCCAAGACACTCTGCATTTTCCGATTTTTCTTTGTCTACTCTAAAAAATTTTCACCCTCGCAAGATGCAGCGTAGTACGCTTCACCTCGTCCTCTACTACGACCACGCGAAAGACATTCACGTGCAAAATGACCCGTCTTCCCACAAGTGTAGCAAGCATGACCTCGGAAATTTGATTTGCTTTGGCCTCTTTTACTCGTGCACATACTTTGAACATGACCTGCGGTATTGCACAGTGAACAAAACGACTTAGATTTATCATTATTAGTCTGTTGTGGGTTTACCACCTGAGCCTCGTGGCACTCCAAAGAACCTAAAGGTCGATCTCCGAAGTAAGCATGCTGTCTTCCCCTTGGAAATCTAGCAGGTCTCCAATTGCTTCTGAAAAATGGTCTCCGACCTTGAAATCGTCGGCTGGTATTTTGTGATGCATAGAAGACCTCGGGGGACGATTCTTTCTCATCCCACTCTCCCTCTTCAGGCACGACCGCAAGATAAGTCTCTCTGGTTTGATACGGGTACTGGGTATTATTTTTGCGCGCAAGTATTTCTCTTCCCTCAGGGTTGTTACGCACAGCGGAAACTAGACGAGCTAACAATTCTTCAGAGGTATTGAACGGCCTCGAGAAGATTTTTTTACAAAAGTTCTCTTCCAAAAGAGGACCTAGAATGGCGATAGCAAGACTGAAAACTACTAAATCACCAGAGAATTTTTTGAGTTCGATTGCGTTCGTGCTAGCACTTACAAATGGATGTCTTTCTAATGCTACTTCTGTACTATTTAGAATGTGGTCACACAAATTTCTTATTTTCGATATTGCCATAACCAATTGAGCAGACAATCCTTCGTTTCGTAACAGCCGTAGCTGATTTAGGTCACAAGCTAAAGCATGTACAGATCGTTCACCTTTCGATACATAGATATCATCGAGAATATCGATAACCTGATCAAATGAATAATTAATAGCAGGGTCTACTAATTTTGTGACGACGCCATTAAAGTCGCCAACGCCTTTGTGTGCGCTGCGCACAAGTAACTCTTTTTTGGCGTCATCGGAAGTGACGTCGGGCAACAAACACATGTACGATTTAAGATTTGCCACATGCGTTCTAAAGGTTTTCGTTTCACAAAAAAATGGGGTCTCTGATACGAGGTCTCCCTCGAAACAAGGGAAGCTCTGCACTGGACAGTATAGTACTGCCCCTTTGTAACGTGGTTGTTACACTACCACCTGTCATCGGTCCGCTAGAGGACGTCATTGTAGTAACACTTGGCGTACTGAACGACGCAGTCTGTGTGCTAACAGTGGTCGTGATTACTGTCGTGGTCTGTGGTCCAGACATGATCACACTTGATGGAGTATGTGCGCACGTACCAGGTAACGTACCACTAAATGCTGGAACAGAAACCCTTCCGCTACCAGTAATAGTACTCGTAGAACGGATAAATTCTGGTTCTGAATCTGAGTCTCCCATCAGTTATCGCAACAAGAAAACAAGTCTTTCGCACAATGCTAAAAAAATGAATAATGCCACTGTCCAACGCAATATTCCAACGCCACAAAAAAATAAGACTGCAGAACCCCAAAAAAAAACTTTACCTCGCAAAAAAAAATTAATCACATAACATAATGCTAAAAACACACGGTACACCAAAAATGGAGATAGTACACGGTTCAATCTCCAATGAGAAATCACTGAAAGTTGAAACCCCAAAAGTTTTTCTTGCTACTTGCAAACCGAACCGAAACCAATTACTAACTAGGAACTCGGTACACGAAGTCAATGGTATCGATCCCAACAATTTTTGAAACAATAAAAAGTAACAAAATAAAAACTGACGAAGTCACGGAAAATTACCTAACAATCCCAAACAAGAACAGTATAGTTACAGAACACTCAACTGGGAATCAGCAACGCAGCTGTCGGCAAGGTAGAGTTGGTAGACTGCCCAGGAACAGCAGCAGTAGTTGCCGTGCAGCCTGGCTCAAGGTCGTCTGCGTAGCACAGTCACAGCACGGCCAGACGTCGAGAGTGCCGGATGCCAAGGTCGTACACGCAGCGCCGACACACAGCGGAGTAGCGATGGAAGCACGAGCACGTTCTTGGAGTGTTTACGTATGTCCACGGTGCGTAAATGCACAGTTCACTGTTTATGTATACGTATGAATTACATTAACACAGCTCCAGGAGAAATTTGAAACAACACTGTTCGGTATGTAATTTCCTATCACATACACAGTACACAATTGTTCTCGTAGAAACAGACACCGCCACAGTTCGTAGAATTGTTCTGAACTCAGCTACTTATGCATACAACTGTCGAACGATCACGTCACTATTTCCGATGGAAATTTACGCACAATTTTATAACGCAGTTATCTCCTTCCTGCTCCAGGTCGACACGCGCTTTGTAGGGCACTCCTAAGGGTATTTGCAAATCCAATTTGTAAGAATCCAGCATATCTTTTTCAGGAACACGTTTCACTATAAATCTGAATACGTTGTTATATACTTGCGGTGCTTCTTCAATTTCTCTTCCCGTCGCCGCAGTATTCTCCATAGCACAGACGCCGAGTTCACCAAAAATATTCACGTCACACGAAGCGAAGCGTAGATCACCACACGTAGAACTTCCTCTAACCTCTGTAGACACGCGATCTCCAAATCGTCGTCGATAAACCAGGCGGAAATTCCCGATATCTTCAATTACCGTACTCGCACCATCCAAATCATAGCACAAGTACCAAGTATAATTTCACGTCGTGGGTACGTACTAACTGATCCACCAGTATGCCGTATCTAAGGGTGGGTAGTGAGTAGAACGAGTAGACTTCAACGTGTACTTGACGTAGAGATACAGTAGATCCAAATGCGCTCTGAGAGCTGAACACGGGGCATTTATACACACAAATCGCTGACTCAGCGGCGCACGGTGCGCAAGTCGCACCAGGCGTGGCACTGAACGTACGTACTAACATATGTACGAGGATAAGTGCGTGACCGTATTGGCACATGGGCACCCTTTTCAGGGGGTTGGGCACCCTTTTCAGGGGGTTGGGCACCCTTTTCAGGGGGTTGGGCACCCTTTTCAGGGGGTTGGGCACCCTTTTCAGGGGGTTGGGCACCCTTTTCAGGGGGCTGGGCACCCTTTTCAGGGGGTTGGGCACCCTTTTCAGGGGGTCGGGCACCCTTTGCAGGGGGTTGGGGACCCTTTGCAGGGGGTTGGGCACCCTTTTCAGGGGGTTGGGCACCCTTTGCAGGGGGTTGGGCACCCTTTTCAGGGGGTTGGGCACCCTTTGCAGGGGGTTGGGCACCCTTTGCAGGGGGTTGGGCACCCTTTTCAGGGGGTTGGGCACCCTTTGCAGGGGGTTGGGCACCCTTTGCAGGGGGTTGGGCACCCTTTTCAGGGGGTTGGGCACCCTTTGCAGGGGGTTGGGCACCCTTTGCAGGGGGTTGGGCACTCATTGCAGGGGGTGGGCACCCTTTGCAGGGGGTTGGGCACCCTTTTCAGGGGGTTGGGCACCCTTTTCAGGGGGTTCGGCACCCTTTGCAGGGGGTTGGGCACCCTTTGCAGGGGGTTGGGCACCCTTTTCATGGGGTTGGGCACCCTTTGCAGGGGGTTGGGCACCCTTTTCAGAGGGTTGGGCACCCTTTGCAGGGGGTTGGGCACCCTTTTCAGGGGGTTGGGCACCCTTTGCAGGGGGTTGGGCACCCTTTTCAGGGGGTTGGGCACCTTTTTGAGGGGGTTGGGCACCCTTTTCAGGGGGTTGGGCACCATTTTCAGGGGGTTGGGCACCCTTTGCAGGGGGTTGGGCACCCTTTTCAGGGGGTTGGTCACCCTTTTCAGGGGGTTGGGCACCCTTTGCAGGGTGTTGGGCACCCTTTTCAGGGGGTTGGGCACCCTTTGCAGGGGGTTGGGCACCCTTTTCAGGGGGTTAGGCACCCTTTTCAGGGGGTTGGGCACCCTTTGCAGGGGTTTGGGCACCCTTCGCAGGGGGTTGGGCACCCTTTTCAGGGGGTTGGGCACCCTTTGCAGGGGGTTGGGCACCCTTTGCAGGGGGTTGGGCACCCTTTTCAGGGAGTTGGGCACCCTTTGCAGGGACTTGGGTACCCTTTGCAGTGGGGTGGGCACCCTTTGCAGGGGGTTGGGCACCCTTTGCAGGGGGTTGGGCAATCTTTGCAGGGGGTTGGGCACCCTTTTCAGGGGGTTGGGCACCCTTTGCAGGGGGTTGGGCACCCTTTGCAGGGGGTTGGGCACCCTTTTCAGGGGGTTGGGCACTCTTTTCAAGGGGGTTGGGCACCCTTTTCCAGGGGGTTGGGCACCCTTTTCAGGGGGTTGGGCACCCTTTTCAGGGGATTGGGCACCCTTTTCAGGGGGTTGGGCACCCTTTTCAGGGGGTTGGGCACCCTTTTTATTGGGTTGGGCACCCTTTTCAGGGGGTTGGGCACCCTTTTCAGGGGAATGGGCACCCTTTTCAGGGGGTTGGGCACCCTTTTCAGGGGGTTGGGCACCCTTTTCAGGGGGTTGGGCACTCTTTTCAGGGGGTTGGGCACCCTTTTCAGGGGGTTGAGCACCCTTTTCAGGGGGTTGGACACCCTTTTCAGGAGGTTGGGCACCCTTTACAGGGGGTTGGGCACCCTTTGCAGGGGGTTGGGCACCCTTTTCAGGGGGTTGGGCACCCTTTTCAGGGGGTTGGGCACCCTTTTCAGGGGGTTGGGAACCCTTTTCAGGGGGTTGGGCACCCTTTTCAGGGGGTTGGGCACCCTTTTCAGGGGAATGGGCACCCTTTTCAGGGGGTTGGGCACCCTTTTCAGGGGGTTGGGCACCCTTTTCAGGGGGTTGGGCACTCTTTTCAGGGGGTTGGGCACCCTTTTCAGGGGGTTTGAGCACCCTTTTCAGGGGGTTGGACACCCTTTTCAGGAGGTTGGGCACCCTTGACAGGGGGTTGGGCACCCTTTGCAGGGGGTTGGGCACCCTTTGCAGGTGGTTGATCACCCTTTTCAGGGGGTTGGGCACCCTTTTCAGGGGGTTGGGCACTCTTTGCAGGGGGTTGGGCACCCTTTTCAGGGGGTTGGGCACCCTTTTCAGGGGGTTGGTCACCCCTTTCAGGGGGTTGGGCACCCTTTGCAGGGGGTTGGGCACCCTTTGCAGGGGGTTGGGCACCCTTTTCAGGGGGTTGGGCACCCTTTGCAGGGGGTTGGGCACCCTTTGCATGGGGTTGAGCACCCTTTTCAGGGGGTTGGGCACCCTTTGCAGGGGGTTTGGCACCCTTTGCAGGAGGTTGGGCACCCTTTTCAGGGGGTTGGGCACCTTTTGCAGGGGGTTGGGCACCCTTTTCAGGGGGTTGGGCACCTTTTTCAGGGGGTTGGGCACCCTTTTCAGGGGGTTGGGCACCCTTTTCAGTGGGGTTGAGCACCCTTTTCAGGGGGTTGGGCACCCTTTTCAGGGGGTTGGGCACCCTTTTCAGGGGGTTGGGCACCCTTTTCAGGGGGTTGGGCACCCTTTTCAGGGGGTTGGTCCTCCTTTTCAGGGGGTTGGGCACCCTTTTCAGGGGGTTGGGCACCCTTGTCAGGGGGTTGGGCACCCTTTTCAGGGGGTTGGCCACCCTTTTCAGGGGGTTGGGCACCCTTTTCAGGGGGTTGGGCACCTTTTTCAGGGGGTTGGGCACCCTTTTCAGGGGGTTGGGCACCCTTTTCAGGGGGTTGGGTACCTTTTGCAGGGGGTTGTGCACTCTTTGCAGGGGGTTGGGCACCCATTTCAGGGGGTTGGGCACCCTTTGCAGGGGGTTGGGCACCCTTTGCAGGGGGTTGGGCACCCTTTTCAGGGGGTTGGGCACATTTTGCAGGGGGTTGGGCACCCTTTGCAGGGGGTTGGGCACCCTTTTCAGGGGGTTGGGCACCCTTTTCAGGGGGTCGGGCACCCTTTTCAGGGGGTTGGGCACCCTTTTCAGGGGGCTGGGCACCCTTTTCAGGGGGTTAGGCGCCCTTTTCAGGGGGTTGGGCACCCTTTTCAGGGGGTTGGGCACCCTTTTCAGGGGGTTGGGCACCCTTTTCAGGGGGTT
Source organism: Morinoia aosen (assembly GCA_030386875.1). Classification (NCBI taxonomy): domain Eukaryota; kingdom Metazoa; phylum Arthropoda; class Malacostraca; order Amphipoda; family Talitridae; genus Morinoia; species Morinoia aosen. The sequence goes on along the minus strand of CM059561.1, from coordinate 28,906,879 downwards.
GGGCACCCTTTTCAGGGGGTTGAGCACCCTTTTCGGGGGGTTGGGCACCCTTTTCAGGGGGTTGGGCACCCTTTGCAGGGGGTTGGGCACCCTTTTCAGGGGGTTGGGTACCCTTTGCAGGGGGTTGTGCACTCTTTGCAGGGGGTTGGGCACTTTTTTCAGGGGGTTGGGCACACTTTGCACGGGGTTGGGCACCCTTTGCAGGGGGTTGGGCACCCTTTTCAGGGGGCTGGGCACATTTTGCTGGGGGTTGGGCACCCTTTTCAGGGGGCTGGGCACCCTTTTCAGGGGGTTGGGCACCCTTTTCAGGGGGTTGGGCACCCTTTTCAGGGGGTTGGGCACCCTTTTCAGGGGGTTGGGCACCCTTTTCATGGGGTTAGGCACCCTTTTCAGGGGGTTGGGCACCCTTTTCAGGGGGTTGGGCACCCTTTTCAGGGGGCTGGGCACCCTTTTACTGGGGTTATGCACCCTTTTCAGGGGGTTGGGCACCCTTTTCAGGGGGTTGGGCACCCTTTGCAGGGGGTTGGGCACCCTTTTCAGGGGGTTGGGCACCCTTTTCAGGGGGTTGGTCACCCCTTTCAGGGGGTTGGGCACCCTTTGCAGGGGGTTGGGCACCCTTTGCAGGGGGTTGGGCACCCTTTTCAGGGGGTTGGGCACCTTTTGCAGGGGGTTGGGCACCTTTGCAGGGGGTTGAGCACCCTTTTCAGGGGGTTGGGCTCCCTTTGCAGGGGGTTGGGCACCCTTTGCAGGGGGTTTGGCACCCTTTTCAGGGGGTTGGGCACCCTTTGCAGGGGGTTGGGCACCCTTTTCAGGGGGTTGGGCACCTTTTTCAGGGGGTTGGGCACCCTTTTCAGGGGGTTGAGCACCCTTTTCAGTGGGTTGGGCACCCTTTTTAGGGGGTTGGGCACCCTTTTCAGGGGGTTGGGCACCCTTTTCAGGGGGTTGGGCACCCTTTTCAGGGGGTTGGGCACCCTTTTCAGGGGGTTGGGCACCCTTTTCAGGGGGTTGGGCACCCTTGTCAGGGGGTTGGGCACCCTTTTCAGGGGGTTGGGCACCCTTTTCAGGGGGTTGGGCACCCTTTTCAGGGTGTTGGGCACCCTTTTCAGGGGGTTGGGCACCCTTTTCAGGGGGTTGGGCACCTTTTTCAGGGGGTTGGGCACCCTTTTCAGAGGGTTGGGTACCTTTTGCAGGGGGTTGTGCACTCTTTGCAGGGGGTTGGGCACCCTTTTCAGGGGGTTGGGCACCCTTTTCAGGGGGTCGGGCACCCTTTTCAGGGGGTTGGGCACCCTTTTCAGGGGGCTGGGCACCCTTTTCAGGGGGTTGGGCACCCTTTTCAGGGGGTTGGGCACCCTTTTCAGGGGGTTGGGCACCCTTTTCAGGGGGTTGGGCACCCTTTTCAGGGGGTTGGGCACCCTTTTCAGGGGGTTGGGCACCCTTTTCGGGGGGTTGGGCACCCTTTTCAGGGGGTTGGGCACCCTTTGCAGGGGGTTGGGCACCCTTTTCAGGGGGTTGGGTACCCTTTGCAGGGGGTTGTGCACTCTTTGCAGGGGGTTGGGCACCCTTTTCAGGGGGTTGGGCACCCTATGCAGGGGGTTGGGCACCCTTTGCAGGGGGTTGGGCACCCTTTTCAGGGGGCTGGACACATTTTGCAGGGGGTTTGGGCACCCTTTGCAGGGGGTTGGGCACCCTTTTCAGGGGGTTGGGCACCCTTTTCAGGGGGTTGGGCACCCTTTTCAGGGGGTTGGGCACCCTTTTCAGGGGGTTGGGCACCCTTTTCAGGGGGTTGGGCACCCTTTTCAGGGGTTTGGGCACCCTTTTCAGGGGGTTGGGCACCCTTTTCAGGGAGTTGGGCACCCTTTTCAGGGAGTAGAGCACCCTTTTCAGGGAGTAGAGCACCCTTTTCAGGGAGTAGAGCACCCTTGTCAGGGAGTTGGGCACCCTTTTCAGGAAGTAGAGCACCCTGTTCAGGGAGTAGAGCACCCTTCTCAGGGAGCAGAGCACCCTATTCAGGGAGTTGGGCACCCTTTTCAGGGAGTTGGGCACCCTTTTCAGGGAGTAGAGCACCCTTTTCAGGGAGTTGGGCACCCTTTTCAGGGAGTTGGGCACCCTTTTCAGGGAGTTGGGCACCCTTTTCAGGGAGTTGGGCACCCTTTTCAGGGAGTTGGGTACCCTTCTCAGGGGGTTGGGCACCCTTTTCAGGGGGTTGGGCACCCTTTTCAGGGGGTTGGGCACCCTTTTCAGGGGGTTGGGCACCCTTTTCAGGGGGTTGGGCACCCTTTTCAGGGAGTTGGGCACCCTTTTCAGGGAGTTGGGTACCCTTTTCAGGGAGTAGAGCATCCTTTTCAGGGAGTAGAGCACTCTTTTCAGGGAGTAGAGCACCCTTTTCAGGGAGTAGAGCACCCTTGTCAGGGAGTTGGGCACCCTTTTCAGGAAGTAGAGCACCCTGTTCAGGGAGTAGAGCACCCTTCTCAGGGAGCAGAGCACCCTATTCAGGGAGTTGGGCACCCTTTTCAGGGAGTTGGGCACCCTTTTCAGGGAGTAGAGCACCCTTTTCAGGGAGTTGGGCACCCTTTTCAGGGAGTTGGGCACCCTTTTCAGGGAGTTGGGCACCCTTTTCAGGGAGTTGGGCACCCTTTTCAGGGAGTTGGGTACCCTTTTCAGGGAGTAGAGCACCCTTTTCAGGGAGTAGAGCACTCTTTTCAGGGAGTAGAGCACCCTTTTCAGGGAGTAGAGCACCCTTTTCAGGGAGTTGGGCACACTTTTCAGGGAGTAGAGCACTCTTTTCAGGGAGTAGAGCACCCTTTTCAGGGAGTAGAGCACCCTATTCAGGGAGTTGGGCACCCTTTTCAGGGAGTTGGGCACCCTTTTCAGGGAGTAGAGCACCCTTTTCAGGGAGTAGAGCACCCTATTCAGGGAGTAGAGCACCCTTATCAGGGAGTAGAGCACCCTTTTCAGGGAGTAGAGCACCTTTTTCAGGGAGTAGAGCACCCTTTTCAGGGAGTAGAGCACCCTTTTCAGGGAGTAGAGCACCCTTTTCAGGGAGTAAAGCACCCTATTCAGGGAGTTGGGCACCCTTTTCAGGGAGTAGAGCACCCTTTTCAGGGAGTAGAGCACTCTTTTCAGGGAGTAGAGCACCCTTTTCAGGGAGTAGAGCACCCTATTCAGGGAGTTGGGCACACTTTTCAGGGAGTTGGGCACCCTTTTCAGGGAGTTGGGTACCCTTTTCAGGGAGTAGAGCACCCTTTTCAGGGAGTAGAGTACTCTTTTCAGGGAGTAGAGCACCCTTTTCAGGGAGTAGAGCACAATTTTCAGGGAGTTGGGCACCCTTTTCAGGGAGTAGAGCACCCTGTTCAGGGAGTAGAGCACCCTTTTCAGGGAGCAGAGCACCCTATTCAGGGAGTTGGGCACCCTTTTCAGGGAGTTGGGCACCCTTTTCAGGGAGTTGGGTACCCTTTTCAGGGAGTAGAGCAACCTTTTCAGGGAGTAGAGCACTCTTTTCAGGGAGTAGAGCACCCTTTTCAGGGAGTAGAGCACCCTTTTCAGGGAGTAGAGCACCGTTTTCAGGGAGAAGAGCACCCTATTCAGGGAGTAGAGCACCCTTTTCAGGGAGTAAAGCACCCTTTTCAGGGAGTAGAGCATCCTTTTCAGGGAGTAGAGCACCCTTTTCAGGGAGTAGAGCACCCTATTCAGGGAGTAGAGCACCCTTTTCAGGGAGTAGAGCACCCTTTTCAGGGAGTAGAGCACCTTTTTCAGGGAGTAGAGCACCCTTTTCATGGAGTAGAGCACCCTTTTCAGGGAGTAGAGCACCTTTTTCAGGGAGTAGAGCACCCTATTCAGGGAGTTGGGCACCCTTATCAGGGAGTTGGGCACCCTTTTCAGGGAGTTGGGCACCCTTTTCAGGGAGTTGGGCACCCTTTTCAGGGAGTTGGGCACCCTTTTCAGGGAGTTGGGCACCCTTTTCAGGGAGTTGGGTACCCTTTTCAGGGAGTAGAGCACTCTTTTCAGGGAGTAGAGCACCCTTTTCAGGGAGTAGAGCACCCTTTTCGGGGAGTTGGGCACCCTTTTCAGGGAGTAGAGCACCCTGTTCAGGAAGTAGAGCACCCTTTTCAGGGAGCAGAGCACCCTATTCAGGGAGTTGGGCACCCTTTTCAGGGAGTTGGGCACCCTTTTCAGGGAGTAGAGCACCCTTTTCAGGGAGTTGGGCACCCTTTTCAGGGAGTTGGGCACCCTTTTCAGGGAGTTGGGCACCCTTTTCAGGGAGTTGGGCACCCTTTTCAGGGAGTTGGGTACCCTTTTCAGGGAGTAGAGCACCCTTTTCAGGGAGTAGAGCACTCTTTTCAGGGAGTAGAGCACCCTTTTCAGGGAGTAGAGCACCCTTTTCAGGGAGTTGGGCACCCTTTTCAGGGAGTAGAGCACCCTGTTCAGGGAGTAGAGCACCCTTTTCAGGGAGCAGAGCACCCTATTCAGGGAGTTGGGCACCCTTTTCAGGGAGTTGGGCACCTTTTTCAGGGAGTAGAGCACCCTTTTCAGGGAGTAGAGCACCCAATTCAGGGAGTAGAGCACCCTTTTCAGGGAGTAGAGCACCCTTTTCAGGGAGTAGAGCACCCTTTTCAGGGAGTAGAGCACCCTTTTCAGGGAGTAGAGCACCCTTTTCAGGGTGTAGAGCACCCTATTCAGGGAGTTGGGCACCCTTTTCAGGGAGTTGGGCACCCTTTTCAGGGAGTTGGGCACCCTTTTCAGGGAGTTGGGCACCCTTTTCAGGGAGTTGGGCACCCTTTTCAGGGAGTTGGGCACCCTTTTCAGGGAGTTGGGCACCCTTTTCAGGGAGTAGAGCACCCTTTTCAGGGAGTAGAGCACCCTATTCAGGGAGTAGAGCACCCTTTTCAGGGAGTAGAGCACCCTTTTCAGGGAGTAGAGCACCTTTTTCAGGGAGTAGAGCACCCTTTTCAGGGAGTAGAGCACCCTTTTCAGGGAGTAGAGCACCCTTTTCAGGGAGTAGAGCACCCTATTCAGGGAGTTGGGCACCCTTTTCAGGGAGTTGGGCACCCTTTTCAGGGAGTTGGGCACCCTTTTCAGAAAGTTGGGCACCCTTTTCAGGGAGTTGGGCACCCTTTTCAGGGAGTTGGGTACCCTTTTCAGGGAGTAGAGCACCCTTTTCAGGGAGTAGAGCACCCTTTTCAGGGAGTAGAGCACCCTTTTCAGGGAGTTGGGCACCCTTTTCAGGGAGTAGAGCACCCTGTTCAGGGAGCAGAGCACCCTATTCAGGGAGTTGGGCACCCTTCTCAGGGAGTTGGGCACCCTTTTCAGGGAGTAGAGCACCCTTTTCAGGGAGTTGGGCACCCTTTTCAGGGAGTTGGGCACCCTTTTCAGGGAGTTGGGCACCCTTTTCAGGGAGTTGGGCACCCTTTTCAGGGAGTTGGGTACCCTTTTCAGGGAGTAGAGCACCCTTTTCAGGAAGTAGAGCACTCTTTTCAGGGAGTAGAGCACCCTTTTCAGGGAGTAGAGCACCCTTTTCAGGGAGTTGGGCACCCTTTTCAGGGAGTAGAGCACCCTGTTCAGGGAGTAGAGCACCCTTTTCAGGGAGCAGAGCACCCTATTCAGGGAGTTGGGCACCCTTTTCAGGGAGTTGGGCACCCTTTTCAGGGAGTAGAGCACCCTTTTCAGGGAGTAGAGCACCCTTTTCAGGGAGTTGGGCACCCTTTTCAAGGAGTTGGGCACCCTTTTCAGGGAGTAGAGCACCCTTTTCAGGGAGTAGAGCACCCTTTTCAGGGAGTTGGGCACCCTTTTCAGGGAGTTGGGCACCCTTTTCAGGGAGTTGGCCACTCTTTTCAGGGAGTTGGGCACCCTTTTCAGGGAGTTGGGCACCCTTTTCAGGGAGTAGAGCACCCTTTTCAGGGAGTAGAGCACCCTTTTCAGGGAGTAGAGCACCCTTTTCAGGGAGTAGAGCACCCTTTTCATGGAGTTGGGCACCCTTTTCAGGGAGTTGATCACTCTTTTCAGGGAGTAGAGCACCCTTTTCAGGGAGTAGAGCACCCTTTTCAGGGAGTAGAGCACCCTTTTCAGGGAGTAGAGCACCATTTTCAGGGAGTAGAGCACCCTATTCGGGGAGTTGGGCACCCTTTTCAGGGAGTTGGGCACCCTTTTCAGGGAGTTGGGCACCCTTTTCAGGGAGTTGGGCGCCCTTTTCAGGGAGTTGGGCACCCTTTTCTGGGAGTTGGGCACCCTTTTCAGGGAGTTGGGCACCCTTTTCAGGGAGTTGGGCACCCTTTTCAGGGAGTTGGGCACCCTTTTCAGGGAGTTGGGCACCCTTTTCAGGGAGTTGGGCACCCTTTTTAGGGAGTAGAGCACCCTATTCAGGGAGTAGAGCACCCTTTTCAGGGAGTAGAGCACCCTATTCAGGGAGTAGAGCACCCTTTTCAGGGAGTAGAGCACCCTTTTCAGGAAGTAGAGCACCCTTTTCATGGAGTAGAGCACCCTTTTCAGGGAGTAGAGCACCCTTTTCAGGGAGTAGAGCACCCTTTTCAGGGAGTAGAGCACCCTATTCAGGGGTTTGGGCACCCTTTTCAGGGAGTTGGGCACCCTTTTCAGGGAGTTGGGCACCCTTTTCAGGGAGTTGGGCACCCTTTTCAGGGAGTTGGACACCCTTTTCAGGGAGTTGGGCACCCTTTTCAGGGAGTTGGGCACATTTTTCAGGGAGTTGGGCACCTTTTTCAGGGAGTAGAGCACCCTTTTCAGGGAGTAGAGCACCCTTTTCAGGGAGTAGAGCACCCTTTTCAGGGAGTAGAGCACCCTTTTCAGGGAGTAGAGCACCCTTTTCAGGGAGTAGAGCACCCTTTTCAGGGAGTAGAGCACCCTATTCAGGGAGTTGGGCACCCTTTTCAGGGAGTTGGGCACCCTTTTCAGGGAGTTGGGCACCCTTTTCAGGGAGTTGGGCACCCTTTTCAGGGAGTTGGGCACCCTTTTCAGGGAGTTGGGCACCCTTTTCAGGGAGTTGGGCACCCTTTTTAGGGAGTTGGGCACCCTTTTCAGGGAGTTGGGCACCCTTTTCAGGGAGTAGAGCACCCTTTTCAGGGAGTAGAGCACTCTTTTCAGGGAGTAGAGCACCCTTTTCAGGGAGTAGAGCACCCTTTTCAGGGAGTAGAGCACCCTTTTCAGAGAGTTGGGCACCCTTTTCAGGGAGTTGGGCACCCTTTTCAGGGAGTAGAGCACCCTTTCCAGGGAGTAGAGCACCCTTTTCAGGGAGTAGAGCACCCTATTCAGGGAGTTGGGCACCCTTTTTAGGGAGTTGGGCACCCTTTTCAGGGAGTTGTGCACCCTTTTCAGGGAGTTGGGCACCCTTTTCAGGGAGTTGGGCACCTTTTTCAGGGAGTTGGGCACCCTTTTCAGGAAGTTGGGCACCCTTTTCAGGGAGTTGGGCACCCTTTTCAGGGAGTTGGGCACCCTTTTCAGGGAGTAGAGCACCCTTTTCAGGGAGTTGGGCACCCTTTTCAGGGAGTAGAGCACCCTTTTCAGGGAGTAGAGCACTCTTTTCAGGGAGTAGAGCACCCTTTTCAGGGAGTAGAGCACCCTTTTCAGGGAGTAGAGCACCCTTTTCAGAGAGTTGGGCACCCTTTTCAGGGAGTTGGGCACCCTTTTCAGGGAGTAGAGCACCCTTTCCAGGGAGTAGAGCACCCTTTTCAGGGAGTAGAGCACCCTATTCAGGGAGTTGGGCACCCTTTTTAGGGAGTTGGGCACCCTTTTCAGGGAGTTGTGCACCCTTTTCAGGGAGTTGGGCACCCTTTTCAGGGAGTTGGGCACCTTTTTCAGGGAGTTGGGCACCCTTTTCAGGAAGTTGGGCACCCTTTTCAGGGAGTTGGGCACCCTTTTCAGGGAGTTGGGCACCCTTTTCAGGGAGTAGAGCACCCTTTTCAGGGAGTAGAGCACCCTTTTCAGGGAGTAGAGCACCCTTTTCAGGGAGTAGAGCACCCTTTTCAGGGAGTTGGGCACCCTTTTCAGGGAGTAGAGCACCCTTTTCAGGGAGTAGAGCACCCTTTTCAGGGAGTTGGGCACCCTTTTCAGGGAGTAGAGCACCCTTTTCAGGGAGTAGAGCACCCTTTTCATTGAGTAGAGCACCCTTTTCAGGGAGTAGAGCACCCTTTTCAGGGAGTTGGGCACCCTTTTCAGGGAGTTGGGCACCCTTTTCAGGGAGTTGGGCACCCTTTTCAGGGAGTTGGGCACCCTTTTCAGGGAGTTGGGCACCCTTTTCAGGGAGTTGGGCACCCTTTTCAGGGAGTTGGGCACCCTTTTCAGGGAGTTGGGCACCCTTTTTTGGGAGAGAAATCAGAGAAATTTAAGTTTAAACAAACAGACAAACAAATCAACGTTGGCATCTACGGATTCTTTATTTCCAATTCAAGCCTGATACATATCACCTTGTACATTGGTTTTTCAGATGCCTTATAACTAACACCAGGACGCCATAACGCTTTCCCCCGGTCAAGACCTGCACCCATTTCAGACACCTGGGTAGAGTGCATGCGGGTATTGTGCATAGAATTTTTCCTCTATACCCAACGGAGGAAATCGCCTCCCAGCGCCGGGATTCGAACCCTCGATGCCCGCACGGAAGCAGGTCCTTAAACCACACGGCTATGACGAGTGGCTTCACGAGGACGCAAAGCTACAGTGCTTCGGTTGGCACAACTTACAACGCTATCAAAGGAATATGCGAGCACCTTAAGAAAGATAGAACTGTAAAATCGAAATAAAATGTAAGTGATGAAGACATTCGTGCAGTGCTGGAGGTCAGTTGCACGGCTCGCCGGCCTTCGACTTTCCTACAAAATAGAAGAGAAAAAAGTATAGAATAAAAATTGAAGCCTACCTAAATGTTTATCTTAACTCAGAGCCCAGTGCTCTTCAAGTTAAATTTGTAAATCATCAATGGGCTCGTTAACTTCCGCTATATTTCACTTCCGTCAACTCAAGTTCGTAACGAAAAAAAAGATCAAAACTGTCTAACGTTTGACAGTTTATGTACTATCAGATTTTATGTGAAGATGTAGAATCATAACATTTAAAATTAGTTCATGAGAAATTAGTGTTCATGAGATTGTTCAAAATATTGGAACTTTCCCACAAAAGTTATTCCACTTAAAAATCTAATTGTATTTTTTAGCAGAATTTTTTATGGTTCATTTAATTTACAGATTCAGAAAAATCGAATGATGGTGAAAAGCGAATGTAACGTTTCATAAAAACGGAACTGCTTGGGCCTTCAGATGAAAACAGGAGGCTTCTGTTCAAATGCAAGTTTGCGTTGCCCCCCACCCTATGTTTCGCCTCACCATGCAGGCTAGAAAGTGTGACTACGCGATGGTGATCCATGAGAAAAAAACGATGGAAGGTGAGGTTGAGGAAGCTGTGAGGCAACATCATACGAGAATAGCAGCTTCAACAGTGGAGGCGGCATCAACGAGGATTTCATTACAGCTGTCATCCAGACAAAGGAGACAAACTAGATCTTGGAAGACACACGGCCTAGCACTTGGTGGAAATCCGGCGGGGGACCAACTCAGACACGCTCACGGATGCTGCCTTCTTTGGTTGACTTGCTTCTAGAGTACAACACTGCCTTCCCTCCAGAGCTGCATTTGAGCGTCTTTTTCATGGAAGGGACATTTTGAGGAGTAACAGTTCATCTTTTTCTGATGAAAATTTCGAGATTCTAATCTTAATGAAACGAAAAATAGAAGAGGAAATATGAAGAGGAGAAATTGAATGACCCGTAGATCGTGTATTATGTTTTTTGTAATTTTGCCCACTTCAGCAACGCTTTTTATTTTATAGCTTTGAAAGCGTTTTTGTTATTAACTTTAAAGAAACATATTTTTTGGCGAACTAAAGAGTCGATAAAAGCGAAAATGTGTCAGGGAACAGCTTCGGTATAGTTTTATGGGTGTTTTAGGTAGTTTACGCGTAATAATTGATCCTATAACAAATAGTATTTTCTTAGAAAAAAATTTTCCCCTAAAAAGCTGACGTCAAAGGATTATCGCAAGCTTCTGTTACATTCCTAAAGAATTAACGGATCAACTGTAATCGATATTTATTTTTTGATAAGCGAATGAAAATCAATGAAACTTAATTTTTGCTTAATTACCAATACCCACCTGGGTATTGTTACCCACCTAAACCCATCAAATACACTGGTGCGCAAAGTTCGCAGTAAACATGAAAAGTAGATTTAAATACTGTAACACAACTGTGTGACGGAAAACTTTTCACGCGGTTAAGAACTATCTCAAAGCTCATCCATCATTCGAAGCAACATTATCTCCTCCTGTTGGTCATTGAAAATACTTAATCCTCGTCATGGTGAACGGCTTGTACTTCAATCGGTTCGAGTTGTGCCATGTTGAAGTTCTCTCATTTCAACTACGCATTGTCCTCCAAATGTCTCTCAGACCTCTCCAACGTGTTGAAAATAACATTAAACCCCCCATTCCCATTATTGAAACACTCAAGGCACATTTCAGCTTCACTTCCAAAAGTTACTGTCTTTGTCTGGCTGTTGCAGACCTAAATATTTATCTTCAACTCAGAGCTGGGCCAGTAACATTTGCGGTGTCCCCACGAAATGCATTTGGAAATAGAATCTGTCTATAAAATAAATGTATATATAAACAGTTTGTGTAGGTAAATTGCTATGCAAGTATCGGAGTATGTTCTTAATACTGCACTCTTGATTCTACTGGAGGTCTTTCATTTTCATCAAGTCTTATACGAGATGAGATGGAAAAGCGGATTCATGGAGAGTTTTGCATCACTGATATAAAATAAGCCGTGTTCGTGCAACAACTTGCTCGTGGTGTGTTCATTGGATATGACGTACTGGAGTAATGAATTTTCTCAACGTTCATTTAGGAAATGTGTTAACACTATGCGAACAGTCAATCAATTCTCACAAAAAATACCCGAAATAATACAATAATTATAAACAAAATTCTGTGATGAGCTTAACTGAAGCAATTGCATCTTTATCACCAAATGGGTGTCTTTATAAGTCCCGCGAACAGTGGAAACAGTGGAAGTGGAAAAACGCATCGATATCGAAATCTGCCTCCACAGAAAGAATTTTTCCCTCTGAGAGACAAAGCTGCCTACATTAAGGGAAACATCAAGAAATCCTGACGATTAATTCCAAGCCAACGTTCTCCTAGACTCTATCAAATTTGGATAATGAATTATATAATGGATGTATAATGAATTATAAAACCATGTACCGGCGCAGTTGCGCAGTTAGGCATACATATGTTCGTATGTACGCGAGTTCAACGCCCTGTTGCGGGGTATCGCAATGCGCTAGCTTAGTCAGCAATTTGACAGTATAAATGCAACGTGCGCGGCTTCTAGAGTCGCATTTGGAGATCTGTAACCCCTGCACCAAGTACACTCGAAGAATCTACTCGTCTCTCTCTACCCTTCGGCACGTATACTGGTGGCACATTATATGTATCGGACCCAGAACGTGTAATACTTGATACTTGTGAAGTGAAGGAGGTTCGGTGACTTCGGTGAATAAGGAAGGCTGAAGTTACGTCTGGAGATTCGACGGTGATCCTGTGTAGATCGTGTGTCTACGGAAAGTCTCGTGATTTGTACGGGTGGAATCTGCGCATCGCTTCGTGGAAAGTGCATCAGTTTGTCCGACAACGATAACCTTAATATGGAGAAGGGTGCCGTGACCGGAAGAGACGTTGAAGAAGCCCCGGAAGTATACAATAACGTCTTTCGTATTGCTGTGAAACGTGTTCCGGAAGAGCGTCTGACAAATACTTACGAGTTGGAGTTCGAAGTTCCTCTTGGTAAGACCTACACCGTGCGTTTTGACTTGGAAAAGGACGGCGACCACTGCAACGTGCAGCTCTGCGTGAATTACCATCGGAAGGAGTGACGTGAGCGTCTACGAGTTCGTGTCCTTCGTGTATGTGCTAAAAACAATTCTACGAACAACGGTGGTGATTCAGTATCTACGAGAACAATTATGTTGAGTGTATGTGATATTACTTTCCATACCGAACAGTGTTATTTAAAAAGTATAAAGAAACTGTGTTAACATCATTAAAAGGTATAAAGAAACTGTGAGACTGTGCAAAGTACATTAACGCTACGTGCTGGTGTTGGCATAGCCACTCTGCTGTCTCGTGGCGCTGGGCGTACAACCTTGGCATCGGCTGCCTCGTCGCCTGGTCTGTGCCTGTGCACACAGCTTCGCACGCGACCTTGAGAACAGCTGCGACGTGTCCTGTCCTGCTGAGGCTGAGCACTCTGCCACGCTCGACCTTGACAACGGCTGCGACGACTGCTGGGCGGGTGTAGCTGTACTCCCGCGAGATCAGTTGAGTACACTGATATTTTTAGGTTTTGATTATTATATGTATACGGGTCGGATGCTCTGTAATAGTGTTCGGTGTCATTTTATATTGTTTGAGAGCGGTCAAATTGAATTATTGTGAAGAGTTATTCGTTGATAATGTGTTTCGGTTAGTTTCTGCGTCGGTGAAACAATTTTTGGTATTTAAATTCACACTATTTTTGTTGTGGGTCACTGACGTGTGATTATCTTATTGACGTGTGATTATATTATTTTTGTGGGGTAGGATTTTTGCGTTCTGCAGTTTCATTGATTTATTTTTGTGAGGGTGATTTTAGCTATGTAACATTTTTTTGTTGCTGTGCGATATGATATCGGATTCTGATTCAGACAGTGAGTTCATTCGTTCGACAGACACAACGACTAGTAGTGGACGAGTATCTGTGCCGACATATAGTGGTACGTTACCTGGAACAATAGCTATGTCTGGACCAGTGCCTACGACAGTTATGTCGGGACCAGTGCCTACGACAGTTATATCAGGACCAGTGCCTACGACAGTTGTGTCTACCGTCATGACTACTCAGACATTCACGTTCAGTTCTCCGAGTGTGACGACAGTGACGACCGCGAGTGGTCCGACGACGAGTGGTAGTGTAACTACGATGTTGCAAAGAGGCAGTACCATACTTTCAAATGCCGAGCTTCCTCTTTTTCGCGGACGACAAAGAACCACAGATCCAGCCTTTTGTGAAACAAAGAGTTTCAGAACTCACGTTGCAAATTTTAAGGCTTATATGTGTTTACTTCCTGACATCTCGTCTGATGAGGCTAGGAAAGAATTGCTTGTGCGAAGCGCACACAAAAGTGTTGGTGACTTCAATGGTGTAGTTACTAAACTTGTCAACCCTGATCTTAACTACTCTTTCGACCAGGTTGTCGATATTCTAGATGATATTTATGTATCTAAAGGAGAACGGTCAGTGCACGCGTTAGTGTGTGATTTAAATCAGCTACGGCTCTTACGTAATGAAGGTTTAGCTGCTCAGTTAGTCACTGCGATGGCTAAGATCCGAAATTTGAGCGACCATATTCTCAATAGCCCAGAAGTAGCGTTACAAAGACATCCTTTTGTCATTGCTAGTGCACATGCAAATGATTTGAAAAAATTTGCAGGAGATTTGGTAGTTTTTAGCCTAGCTACAGCAATACTTGCACCATTATTGGAAGAGGATTTTTGCAAAAAAATATTTTTGCGACCATTCACTACATCTGAAGAGCTTTTAGCTCGTCTTGTCTCCGCTGTGCGGAATAACCCTGAGAGCAAAGAAATACTTGCGCGCAAGCCTAGTGTCCAGTACTCGTACCCGACAAGAGAGACTTATTTGGTGGACGTACCTGACGCGACTATGTGTGACGAGAAAGAATCGTTCCCCGACGTTTTCTACAGCTCACAACATAACAGCCGACGATTTCAGGGACGGAGACCATTTTTCCGACAAGGTTGGAGACCTGCTAGATTCTCACGGGGAAAACAGCATGCCTATTTTGGCGATAGACCTCTAGGTTCAATGGAGTGTCACGAAGCACACGTGGACACTCCACAGCAGACTAGTAGTGATCGGTCTAAATCTTTCTGTTCACTTTGTAATACCACAGATCATGTGCAAAGTATGTGCACGAAACAAAGAGGTCAGAATAAATCGAATTTCCGTGGTCATGCCTGCTATAGGTGTGGCAAGGTGGGACATTTTGCACGTGAATGTAATTCACGAGGTAGAGGCCGGGGTAGAGGTGAAGCGTACTACGCTGCAGCTCCTGAGAGCGATGATTTTCTAGAGTAGAATCAGATGAGTTGAAGAGTGTTGGTGTAGAGAGGGGGAAGTTACCAGTGCCCGAGGATACAGCCGCAGTCCCCGTTACCAATGATGGGGTGGTGTTGAAGCCAGATACTATAACTAAGTCGACTGAAGTGGTGGATCCGCTATTTCCGTGTAAAAATAAGTTCGAATTGCTAGGTGAACAAGAACTTGATGTAGATGCAAATTCTGAATTACCTGTAGAAGTTTGTTTGTCAGCGACGATAATGAAAGAAGGTCGTTTAAGGGGACCGTCTACGTAGAAATCAGGATATGTGTTGATTTTCTGTTTTTATATCCATCTTATAGAGGATTTTCTTGCGCTTCCATTGGTACTATCCGTTTACGTCTACTCCGAATAGTGCGCCCACCAGAGGGGGGGAAAGCGATGGGGGTGGAGTGACCTTGAACCCTCCCCCCCCCCTCATTATTGGGAGTCAATTGAGCGTTTCTCTGCGGGAATGGCATTATAGTTCGTTCATGGGCTACTCAAAGTGGTTCCATTATTCAAACGAAACATTCTAAGGCTGAATAAATATTTTTTATGAAATTTTGACAATTTCAGAATTTAGCTGTTCTGCCGTATCTATGATACCGCAGCTTTCACTCATAGCGCGATGACAGCTGCAGTATCATAGCTACAGCTATCGCGAGCACACCAATCCAAAGGGCTTGAAAAGAGCTATAAAACAAAGGAGTTGACTTGCCAAAAAAAACTTTTTTGGTCGAAAAAAATGAAAAATTAAAAAAATTAATTGTTTTCATGAATTACACCTATTCTCTTTTGTTGTATATTTTTTTCAGAGTTACAGAGCTACAGCAATGTAAATTATATCAATCGAAAGGGCTTGAAAAGAGCTACAAACGCTCAAGAGTTCATTGCAGAAAACCCTGTAGTTCAAAAGATAAAAAGAAAACAATTTTTTGTGAAAAAACTCGTTTTTATGGAAACATGATAATTGGTTTCTCAAATGCTACTTCTTCCACAATTTTAGAGCTACGAGAATGGTTTAAATACCATTCGATAGGGCTTAGCAAGGAGTATTCATATGCAATGACATTTTTGGATTCATTCATTATTTTGAAAATTACACGACATGAAAAAAAAATGAGGATAAAGTAAATTTTTTTTATTTTCAATTCCCAAAATCCACAAAAAGAAGTTAGTGAAATTCCCTATTGCATATGGATATATAGATATATAAGCAATCTAAAAACGAAGTACTGGTTCTGTAACTTGAAAATTGTAGAAGTAGTAGGATTTTTAAAAAAACCCTTTTTTATCATATTTTTCAAAAAAAAAAAATCCACCTACAAAAATTTCGTAAAATAACAAATGATCTATACATCATTTCACACCTACTGTGAAAATTTCAGAGAAATCCATCCATAAATAACGGACTTTTTTGTTTACGTAGACGGTGCCCTTAAGGAAGGAAAGCGATGGTTTATTTTCATTGAGGCGATCTAAAAAACCTACGATTATTCTGCGACATGATACAAAGTTGATGAGCGCTCTTATCGATAGCGGTAGCGACCGGTGTCTAGTGAGTTACCGGAATTTAAAAGGCCTTAACGAGCGAATTAGGCCTAGTGCTTTGAGTATCAAGGGTGTAAATTCGAAAAGCCAGGTAACAGGTGAAGTTGATCTTTGTATTACCCTGCCTAATAATAAAGAAATAAATACTAGCGTTTTGATGTTGAAGGATGGCGAATTTAATTATGATGTAATCCTCGGTAGGGATATTTTGAAAGATGCCGTGATTGATTTTAATGAAGGATTCATAGTTCTTGACGGAGTAAAAGTGCCGTTTCATGATGTGCGAGAATTGCACGGCCAAAGTAAGAGAGAGGTATTTTTAAATACTGTAAATAATCCAGAATGTCTGATGGCTGACATGCTTGCCAATAGGAGGCGTATAAAGAAATATCTGCTGAAGCAGAGGGAAACAAGAAATGCAAGCCAAGAAAATGGCGATAGGCGAAGAAATGGCCTAGAGATAAATGCTGCAGAGCAGTGGGGTACCCCAGCGAAAAAAGAAAGTATAACTAGACAGCCAGCGAGTAAAGCGAGAAAAGTGAGAAAAACTAAGCAACGAGCGATAGTTGTTCATTGTGGGGCAGTGGAAATGCCGAGTAATTGTTTACGAGTAATTAATGGGTATGTCAAGAAGGCTAAACCCGGGAAGTATATCATGAATAAGAAAATTCTTGGTAATGGCATTTATGTGGCCGAATCAGTAGTGAAGATAGGGTCGAATGGTTTTGTCCCTGTCATGCTTTTAAACGTCTCGGATGACGTAGTATACCTTAGTGATAATAGCATGTTGAGTAACATTGAGGAAGTGGACGATATGGAAATAGATCAAGAAATATATATGTCCACGGTGCACGAAGCTGTTCATGAAGCAAATGTATGTGATGTCAACGGTACGGCGGATCTACCCAAAGTCGACAGTTGTTATGGTGGAAGCTTTAATACCATCACTGGTAAAGGCGTTGGGTTAGGATCTGACCAAGCGGGGCATTGTTGCAACAATACTCGTGTTGACGAAGTAGGAACTAATGCACAGAAAGACGATGTACCCAAAGGAGGTATGAGCGAACGACGTCCTCTGACGAGTGACGACGTAATTTGTGACGACGATGACGTTAAACCTTTACTGATAAATTTATTGAATGATTTTAGAGACGTAATTACGTTGGAGGGCGAAACTATTGCCGTTACGAATGTCATGCGACATAAAATTGAATTGAAACCAAATGCTCCAGTACTTAACATCCCACCATATAGAATTCCACATAAATACCGAGAAGATTTGGTGCAAGCGAATAAACAGATGTTGGATCAAGGTATTATTGAACCGTCCAGTTCGGACTATAACTTTCCTTTGATCATTGTGAAGAAGAAGTCGGGCGAGATTCGTCCAGTGATTGACTTCCGAGAGCTTAATAAAATAGTTATCAAAGAAAGTTACCCAATCCCCCGAATTGACGATATTCTTTACACCCTCGGAGGTAATAGCATTTTTCCAAGTCTTGATTTACGTTCGGCCTTTCATCAGGTCGAATTAGAAGAAAGTAGCCGTAAATTTACCGCGTTCAGTATTGGTTATGAGAAATTCCATTTTAAGAGGCTGCCTTTCGGGCTGTCCTCGAGTCCTTCTGTTTTTCAACGCATAATTTCTTCTGTTCTTACCAATATCATCGGTAAACTTTGTTTCGTATTCCTCGATGATATATTAGTTTTTTCAAAATCCGTGAACCAACATCTGAAAGATTTAAGTAGTGTTTTTGAGAAACTACGCAGTGGGAATCTTTCCCTTAAGCTTGAGAAATGTCAATTCCTAAAGAGCTCGATAGAGTATCTAGGTCATATAGTGTCGGCAGACGGCATTCGTTGCAAGGAATCGGAGAAGCTCCAAAAGTTTCCCATTCCACGAAACGTAAAGGAATTGCAGAGTTTTTTAGGTGTAGCAAACTATTTCCGGAGCCATATCTCTATGTTCGGCTCGATTTCGTATCCGCTTTATCAGTTATTGCGAAAAAACGTTGAGTTTATCTGGAAGCCTGAGTGTCAGAAAGCTTTTGAAAAAATTAAATCTGTTTTGACATCAGATACCGTTTTACGGCATCCTGATTTTACTAAGCCCTTCCACGTATTTACAGATGCTTCTAATTTTGGTATAGGGGCAGTGCTTTTACAGCACGGCAACGATTCAAATAAATCAATGCAACCGATAGCATATTTTAGTAAGAGTTTAAACTCGACGCAAAAGAGATATAGCACGACTAAAAAAGAATTCTTCGCTATCGTGAGTGCGCTAAAAGCTTTCAAATACCTTATTCTTGGATATCCAATCTATCTGTACACGGATCATAAGCCGTTGCAGCCCTTGTTTTTCAAAATGCTTCCTGACGACTCAGCTATGGCACGATGGTGCTTATCAGTTCAATCGTTCGATCCAGTTGTAAAATATTTCCCTGGTAGGCAAAATATCATTGCGGATTGTCTAAGCCGCTTACCTGAGCAATTGACTATTTCTGATCTTGAAGACTGTTCTGAGTTCAATGAGGTCGACGCTTTCCCAGTGACGACACGGCGTGGAGCGCTGAACCCAGACATAGACATAACAGACGGGACGTACTCTAATCAAGTGGCGCCAGCGGTGGCTGCGCCCGCTAAGCTCACTGACTACGTTCCTGAATTGAAAGATGTATCTTGGACCCTTGACGAATTTCGGACTGAGCAACAGCAGGACCCTTTCTGTTCTGAAGTAAAGGACGCATTACTAAATGGAAGTACATCTACGATCCCTGACTTACAGAAATACTTGATTTTGAACGACATAGTTTACAGACGAAGAAAAATAAACTCTAGAGAAAGCACTATTCTCACTTCAGTAATGCCGACATCATTAATGAACAAGGCGGTGCTCAGTATACACTCTCTGTATCGTACTGACGCCACGCATACATTATTTAAATTTAAGTTGCGTTACTTTCATTTATTAGAGAAAACTATCATTCGTAATTTTGTCAAAATGTGTGATGTTTGTAAAATTCTTAAAGCTAGTAGTACTGTCCCTATTAAGATTTTGGACGCACCAATTGCTAAAGAACCTTTCGAGATAGTTTCGATGGATTTCCTCGGACCTTTGCCTGTAACGGGTCAGCAGAATAAGTACATCCTAATAGTGATTGATTTGTTTTCTCGTTATTGTAAGCTTTACGCCACAGCAGATCGTTTAGCAGAAACAGTTGTTTCTTGTCTAGACGACTGTTTCTCAACCTTTGGATATCCTAAAACACTTCTAAGCGACCAAGCTTTAGAATTTAAATCTGCGGCAGTTAAAAAATTCAGTCAAATTCATTCAATTGCGAAAAAAGAAGTTCTACCTTAGAGCCCACACAGCAACGCAATTGTGGAGCGAAACAACCGTAAAATTACGAATTTATTAAAACTATATATTAATTCATTAGTGCACACAGAGTGGGACCAATGTCTGAACAGCACCGAGAACGCTATAAACAATGCTTTGAATACTACGTTGGGGGATACACCCTCGTATATCGTTTTCCATCGGGATACATGTGCGAACTTTAGCGCTGTAACTTTTGAAAACAATAACAGTTACGACACCGACGTGGATATCATAAAATTTCGAGCTCAAGAAGCAGCCCGCATTGTTGAAAACGTTAGAGCTGTGATAATTAATAATACCAGTGATAGAACTATGTACCACAACGTTCGCCGTAAAAATAAAAATTTTGAACTCGGTGACAGAGTATTATTGCGCAATCACATGAGGAAGCATAAATTAGATATATCATGGAGCGGTCCGGGAATCATTACAAAAATTAACCGAAATTACGTAGAATTGAAAATCGGTAATAAAACATATAAAAGCAATAAAAACCATGTGTTACTTTACGTAAAAAGTGTTGAAGGAAGAACTGTACGACTTACGACTGACGGCGTTACAATGCTGACAAATATATTGTGTGATAATTGCTTGGATGTTTAGTTTTTATGTATCATTTTCAATAGGTTCTCTTTATATAACCATATGTGTTTGCTTTAATTTTTAGTTGTTTGATGTACTATAGTTTCTCCGTCCGTGATTGAGGATGTAACGCATTTTGTTTTACAGCCAAGGTTTGCATCTGCGCAAAGCCTTGCGAGATTCAATAACCACCATGTGTTTACTAACGCGGCACCTCCTGGCTGTGGGAGTGGAGTGCTGGCGCCCGATTTGTTATTGCAATAGCTGAGCAGCTGCCGAGTCGGTGTGGGATCTGAGCCGTGCGGACATGCCGTTTGCTTCTTCCTTTGCGGCTGTCCCTTTTAATTACTTGCTTTTATGACCATTGATTTCCTATTATTTAAATTATGCGGCCATGTTAATCGAACTGGATATGTTTCAATTTCAGAACGAAAACGCTTCCTTCCCTGTCGTTCGCGATGGGAAACCGTCTGACGCATATCAGCGTGGAGGCGCTTACGAATGCTTTGGCGCAACACCAAGGCAGAGTGTCGGAGGACTGGGTGCGTGCGAACATCCTCCCAGACAGGGTGTCGGATCTAGGTCTCCTTCTTATCTTTCCTATCACCTTAGCATTAGGTGTTTCTTTCTTCTATCTGCGACGAGAAATAAACCTGTTGGCGGAGCGTTTACGCTCTGAGGATGCGATTCTGCGACGACAACAGCTGCGGTCCAGCAATGCTGACCAGCAGTTGCGCCAACTGCAGGCCAGTAACGAAGTATAAGAGTTAGTGCAGCGTGTGTTTTTGACAAGCGGTGGAACTTGGCGATTTTGCGGGTCGCCTAGGGTGCGTTAATAACTCATAAGCGGATGTTCTAGTATTTACTTTTAATATTTACTCAGGAATTAGTACTAACTATTTTTCAACATTTATGTGTTTAGTATCTAATGTTCCCTTGTTCGCGATGATGCTCGAGAAGAATACCATGTTCAGGTATATCAGTATGTATTATTTCGTTTTCGTTTTCATTAACTGTGTTTATGCGAATATTTTGTTAACTTAATTTCAGAGGCATTGCGTTAAACATTTTCTTGCGTGTGTATTTTTATTTTAACGACATATTGTTTTAACTTAAATTTCATGGCGAGTGTCGATGTAATTGTACGAGGCATATACATGCGGCGTTTCATTTTTTTTTTCTTGTGTAATACATAAAATTTCCTTTAGTACATTTTCAAACGTGCATTTTTTTTCTCTTTTTCGACGAATTTCTTTTTTGCTTTATTTTTTCATCTGATGTCTGCGACAATTGATCGTGATGTTCTACGTTGATGTGTCGCGTTTAGGTTTCGATATGTTCCTTACGTGTTTTTTAAACAGGAAAGTAAGTTAAATCCTGGTTCCTAAAACCGTGGAGTTTTTTTTCTATTTTTGGATATTGATCCTAGTTTAAGGTAAGCGGAAATTATTCGGTTGCGATTTGTCGACTTTACTTCCATGCGTTTTTTAATGTTATTACCTGATGGGTTTCTGTTTTTTTTTTGAGCTCTCTATCTGTGTATTTGAGCGGCGGCTCTTACCGTGTTCCTTTGGTGGTGGGTGTATTGGTGAATTCATTCTTGCGATGTCTAGAAAAATTTAATTTGATGCGTTTGTTTTTACTGTTACCGACAGTTGTTTTTAGCCACGAAGAGTAATTCTTATTTTTTTGGTTTTCCTAACTTGGATGCCTTTAGCTTACTATGCCGATTTTGATTTGCGATTTTCCCCTTGTTTCATTTCTGTTGTGGGTGATGTTCAATCATGTGAAGGGGGAGGTATGCACCGGCGCAGTTGCGCAGGTAGGCATACATATGTTCGTATGTACGCGAGTTCAGCGCCCTGTTGCGGGGTACCGCAATGCGCTAGCTTAGTCAGCAATTTGACAGTATAAATGCAACGTGCGCGGCTTCTAGAGTCGCATTTGGAGATCTGTAACCCCTGCACCAAGTACACTCGAAAGCTCTACTCGTCTCTCTCTACCCTTCGGCACGTATAACCATAAGGAATTAAATACACAATGAATTGTGTTATGAATTGCATAATGGGAAAGAAAAAACAAGGATTCACAGCCCAAATTCCTTATAAGACATTTTTCACTGCAATAAAATTGTATAAATTGACTAAGAAGAAGTCGACTGTTACCAAATTTAAAAATTCTAAGCCCCCAAGTCTCGAAACCGCTATCGATGTCAGAAAATGACGTTGCGAATATTTCAAATAAAACTCAGTCTACTAATTGACGACAACAAGACATTCTATGAAGAAAGCAGTTAATGAAGACCCAAGCAACATCTCTGTCAAATTTGCTCATGCACATAGAGAGAAGAAAACCGCGAAGAAAATTAATAAACGAAACAGCATCTTGTCATTTCCTTATCAGGCAGTGAGAAATCACGAGCGATACTTATCATTGAGAACAATTTTTTGTTCGAAGCAATTGAACAACTTCTTTTGAATATTTTGTTCCAATATTTATCAAAGTTAACCCTTTTTTGCTAAATGATTTTCAACGTCTCTACCAATAAGGTATCTCAGTTTGACTTATACATCACCTTTCGATGTAGGCCCTGGAAAACAACGAGGACTTTATCCTAAGCGTCGGGATGATCGCTACTTGAAAAAATTGTGGTAGGTTCCATCTATTTGGACAACAGTTTTTCCTAATCCACTAAAACACTTGATGAGCGACGTATTGCGAACCCTTTGCTTCATTTTCTCTTCAATTCATTGTACATGGTTGCAGTTTATTTCCTTAACTGAATGAAATATTTTAAAAGCATTTGAATTGTTATTGTTGCAAACGAAGCGGTGATATTTCTCAAAATCTTCATCTTGGTCATCTCCCTAGCAACCAACTGGTTTGTTTCAACGTACTATTATTATTTCAGTGTTTTCCCTCCGTATCGGAGAATCAAACGAAACAATATCAAAGCGCAACTGAGTATACATAAAGCAGCTCATTTAAAAAGTGTTATGCTGAACTTTTGGATCACAATTAAAATCTTTCTTCTACCATCTTTTATCGGAAATTCTTCCTCATACTATTTTCCGTTGTGTGTTGTATTCAGAATTACACAGTTTGCACTTGCTACTGCGTCCTAATCTTCATCTTCCAGTCCTGCTCTGGTGACTTTGCCTACGCGACCATTAAGGTAAAAGTTAGTGATACTTGACAGGAGAAAAATGATAAAATGGAGGCGGTTTATTAGAGTTTGGGCTGTAAGCTGGACTGCGGTCAAGCTCAGCAGTTGTGCATCGCCGAGTTTCCTAATCGCCGAAAACCTTTTGGTGATATCCTCCGAGCAGTATTCCCAGGATCTGGAAACAACCGTACGGACGCGTTGGAGTAGGTGGTAAGACCTCGGTTGAGTGTCTAGTTGCAGTGGAGAGCGAATTTGAAGTGGTGATCATAAGGGCTTGATGGTCGACTCTGGATCTGGCAGGTGAGCATTGGCTGTGGCGTCGGTAGCGAGAGTTTGCTATGACACTCTTTGGGCTACAAGAATGCAGGACGTACGGACGTAGTAGTGGGAAGAGCACAGAAGCATGAGCAGTCGGCTCTATTCATTTGACGTAGAGCGAAGGCATGCGCTCGGCAATGAAGCATTGATGAAAGAGCGCTTTTCTGTCGTCGCGCCCGTAAGGAGCACTGATGATGTGAGGTCGACGAAGAAGTGTTTGACGAAGGTGAAGGAGTTCTTGCCCTGTTCCACAAGGCGAGGGCGAGCGATTGGCACAGACAGCGACGAGGGTGTGAGCTCAATCTCGCTATGCCTATGCGTCAGGCCAGTTGAGGCTGCGAGGCAGAGAGCGGTGGCCGGTGAGGGAGTGGCCTTTGACAATGCCTTGTGGAGATAGCGCTCGCCCTGCTCCTTAGAACTGCAAGGCTTGCTGATAGCGATACCATGATGCAGTGTGGAGAATGCTACTCGTTTCAAGTCCGAGGTCGAGACATTGCATAGGGATGTGAGAGTGGAAGCGATGTTGGGGAGAGGTTTACATGCTGTGGAATCCTTAAAATGACTGCAGCGTGAACAGTGGCGAGTAAAAAGTCTATAGCGAAGAGTCCAACGTGAAGAGTGAAACTGTTGGACAGAGACGGCTCATTATATAGGCTAAAAGGAAGTAATTATAGCTTCAAGCAATGTTATCTTCACGATGACTGTCGTTGTCGGGTCAGCTGTCGTTCGGTAAGTAGAAAAATTCATCATTCGGTCAAGATACGTTAGGTTAGGATAGGTTGAGCTAGGCATTGGTAAGATAGGTTGGGTTCGGATACGTTAAAGGTTAAAACGTAAAGAAGGTAAGGTTAGGAAAGCTGAAGATAGGTTTGACTATTAAAGTAAAAAATTAAAATAACACCCATTTTCACGAATCTAGCCAGCACTACGTTATTTTTGACAGTAGAGTTTAAACGGGTCCTATTAGTGGATAATGGAAATAACATGCTTCAACATTTGTATTAATATTGGAGAGTAAGCAACTTCAGCAAGCACTTCCTTATAGACCGAGATTATTATTATTTTGATGATTCTTATTTTTAGTAAATCAAATTATGACTGCAAAGTCACACAGAATGCGGTCCCAAGAGAGTGAAGAGAAAAGACCATTCAGTATTGACTAAATAGACAGGATGTATTCCCGAACAAGATACCCAGCGCACTGAAATAACAAATTTGGGATGAAGAGGAAGGAAAAATGAATAAGAGATAGCGAAGAAGATAGAAGAACAGAAAGAAGCAAAGTGAATGTGAAAGAAGTCCCGAAAGCCTATCTTCAGCTGATATTAACAGTAACCTCACAGCTTCAGGCCTCATTATAGACGATAGAGAAACCTAAACATTTTGCCTATTTTACAACCCCCTAAGGGAGGAAATCCTTATCAAATCTCCCGCTCTCGAACACCCTGTTATGATGAGCAAGGCCCAGGCGTATCTCCTCATGAATGAATCTTTCTGTCAAAACGAGAAATCCAACTTTGCACAGCACGAGACGTGTGTCATCAGTAAGCATCCATTACATATGTATATGCAAGAAAACTGAAAAGTAATTAAAGGATGTTTTATTCCAATTAAGCTTGATACATAACATCTTGTACATTGGTTTTCCAAAAGCCTGATAAATAACACCAGGACGCAATGGCGGATACCCCCAGTCAAGCCGATACCCATTTCCGAAACCTGGGTAGAGTGGGGAATTGTGGCTGAGTTCTCCCTTTTCCCTTCGGGGAGAAACATCGGGTGGCACTACTCGCTTCTAGAACTCAAGACTTGAAGTGAACTTTAGAAAATTGTTTTAATGCAGCCAACTAACATTTCTTAATTTATAATAAAGCTGTTACTTAAGGGATCTTCATTGTTTTGGCTTGGGTCAAATCCAGTGGTATCACAAGTTGTTTCAATTTCAAATGCTCACGTACTTTGAGCGCGCTCAGCACAAAAACTTGGCATTCAAACACCTTGTATCTTGAAATGATACGGTGAACAGCTTTAGACTACTGCGCTTAGACGTAGGTATAATAATCTCAAAAATAAAATTGAATGCATTTGAACATACGATGAAAGATGCTAGTTCGATAATTGAAATAGTAAATGATGGCTAAGATGCAGAAAAAAAACAACCTGCATTTAAAATATATTGATATATATTTCGAGTCCAAATCAAACAAAAGGTTAAGGATACGCCAAGTTGACCCAAAATTCTTTGTATGGAAAAAAATACGGAAAAGGGTGAAGGAAGCTGTATTACCATAATCTTTTCAAGCATCCTACCAAAATTAAAATCTACCCTAATGAAAATTCTACGTTAGAGGTTTCATTAATTCCTAAACGATTTGGAATTACTTCCGATAAACCTAGAGTAGAATTGTTGATGACAACGCCAGAACAAAATTAGATTCACTGATACCTCAAAAAACATGACTTGACTGATAGAAAGTTGTAACAGACTTGAAAATTTCGTATTTAGATGGCGATTTTCACAGAAAATCAGGAATGAACGAAATTATAAAATCACAGAAAAATTACATTAAATGGTTTCAACCTTGCTAGTGCACATCTTCTGCGGCTCCAAAATTCATTCCAAGAAACACTACTTCTCTCAATACATTCCAGTCCACTGCATCCAACATTGCCATTTGGACCTTTGCAATTCTGTAGTCCCTATATTCCGATACTACAGCCACACATCAAGCTCCATCTCCTCTGCAATGTGTTCATCACTGAAGTGAACATTTAGAAGGTCCGACTTTAAAGCGGCCGTCGTACGATGTAGTCGTCGGATGTACGTCGTGTTTAGTCAGGTGAACATTTCGCTGTTGACTATCAGTATAATCCCCTCCAACGAGTGTGGAGTTCTCGATATGAGTTCGTCGAGAAATACGTTCGTTGTGAATTTCTTCTTTCACGGTGCTACCAATGTTCAACTTCACGGTGGAGTTCTGACCGAAGTTGAAAACTTGCATCGGGAGAGCTCAAGCACCAGTGTTGCCACCACTTGACTGGAGACCTGTTTTTGTACAATTTTAATAAATATTTCACTATTAGCCACAGTATTTCCTAAAATGATCTTTTCAACAGTAGCAGTTCATAAATATAAATACAAGTACTTAAGAATATCTCCTCGCAAAAGGCTTATTATTATTTCAGCGCTGCCACTCTAGGTGGAAGTGGATTATTCGTCAAAAGGTCCCTTCGCAATCCTGTTTTTTTGTTAGAATACATGTGCAAAGGCTTCGTTGTACTTCATTTCAAATTGTGTGCTTCTAGATAAATGGTTAAAGAGATATCGATCATCAAAGTTACGTAGTTATTGGCCGTGCTGCGATAAAGAGCTCTATTATAGGCCAGCAATCAGCCAGTCAATAAACTGATGAAAGCGAAGCACTGATAAAAGCGACGTTTTTACAGGTCAAAACTATTTAGCAGATTAGCCAATCAGAGCTCATGACTCGATAACACTCGTCACTGTCGTGACGTCGTCAGTTACCCACTAGCCGTTAAGGTAGCGTTGCATTTTTTCTCTTACTCTCTGCAGCGGAATTTTTTGTCATATTTCTACGGCTCTTGCAGCTCATGTTTATTGTCGTAGCGGCTTGGTTCAAAGCGCACTCTATTGGTAACTAACTGGTCTGTCAAATACTGCATTTATGTTTGTAAAAACGTAAGCATATGCTATAGGTCGATATTTTCATTCAATTGGCTACCCTAAAAATATAAGTTTTCATATTTCTAGGGACCTTGCAGCTCATTTTTATTGACGTAGAGACTTGGGTTAGGGCTCATTTTCTTCGAAATTTTATTTACTATAATCTGTATTACTACATTTTCAATATTTATTTTTCTTGTTTATGATTTTTATATCGTAAATAATTAATTTGTTTTGTAATTTTTGTAAATCCTAAAATGTCAGTAACAACAAATTGGAATTTTCCATAATACAGTTCATAGAATATTGTTTTCTGAGTGCGATGACACCAAAAGAAACTTTCAAAATCAATTGGTTAGGCTTCCAAGGCATTTTGAAATGTACCCCCTAAAACCTTTCTTTTTAAAATAACTCGTTTACTGTCCAAAAATTCGAAAAATGTTGG
Organism: Morinoia aosen; assembly: GCA_030386875.1. Lineage (NCBI taxonomy): Eukaryota > Metazoa > Arthropoda > Malacostraca > Amphipoda > Talitridae > Morinoia > Morinoia aosen. Next base: position 28,879,544 of record CM059561.1, on the reverse strand, counting down.
GTGCACAAAAACGTTTTAAATCTAAATTTACATATACGGTGCATTTTTCAGATTTATCTGCCCACTAGGGAAAAAGTTCGTCCAAAAGTGAGACTCCCCTAAACCTCCAAAGTATGCCAAAAGCGAGCTTGAAAACGGTATATTGAATTAAGGACTGTCTTTTAATTGAACGGTAACCCTCAATAGAATTCGATGTGCGTTATTTTGCTATCAAAAAGCACATTCTCTTCTTGCTACCGGTTGGACCCAATCCAGTCAAAAGCCATGACAAAATGTAAAAGTGACTTCTTTCGCAGCGTCCATTGAAATGACAAAAAAATATCTAGGTGAGGAAAATCGGCCTATCTGGAGAAAATGCCGATTTATAAAAAAGTTCTGGTAAATTATACCTTTTGTAGGGATATGTGTTTTTTCAATGTTAAACCACATAAGCAGAAGCGATACGGTAGCTGTACCGAGGGTGTGGCAGAAGTATATATAGGAAGAGGAGAGTTTGAAATGAACGAAACAGTGAATAGGCGAAGTAGGTGGTCTAAGATTAACGAAATCCGCTAGTAAAGCTGAACTCGTTTAATCTATTTTGACAATATTCTTAAAAATACATCAGATTCTTTCGTTTCGGTTTGCTACGGAAAATGATTATATTTTTACTTCTGAAACGTTATACATCTTCGCGCGATCGACAAAGCAGACCGACTTCGCAGCCAAGAAGTTAGAACTTCATGTCAAGAAACCCAAATTAGAGAATCTCCGAATCCTCTTCTTCGCTGCTAAGAAGACCATCTCTCATGTTAAGGAGAGATAGTTAAAGGTTGAAAATTCTTGACGCAGTCCAAAAGATGAACCTCATCCTGCTCTTAGTGCACAGTCCGAAACGAAGATTTTCTACCTCCATGTCGCGGAAGTAAACCAGCGAGAGCTTCTGAGCCTTTTAACGTTGTGTCCTAGCCGATCTATCTTTCGAAAATGACTAAGATGAAGTCGTCTAAGACTGTGGTGGTGCCTATTAATTAATGATCCAATATGCTTTCAGACTAGTTCCGGAGAGGAAGAAAACGTTTAGCTATTTCATATCTTTATCAAGATTTACTAATTTTGAATTAATGACCGATAAGGGTGAAATGAGAGCGTTATGCACGTAATAGCCGAACAATGCCGAAGCTAAAATATTCTACACGTAATGACCAAGCAATAATGGAACAAAAATGTTCTGCACATAAGCTTATGTTTTTCTTAAGTGTTGTTAACATGCCAACGGTAAAAGAATCTTACCTGACATCATTTGATCAAAGTTGAAGTTGTTGCCCACGGCTCCCGGGGCAGATCTCAAGCTGACTTGCTTCTCAGCCTGGTCGCTCGCTAGCACCACGCTCTGACGAAAGGCACGATACTACAGTACGATGCAGTGTACAATGGAAATTCTTAATTGCACAGACAATACGAGTAACACACAGTGTTTTTGGAGCTAATTTGAACTGACTCAGGACTTCGCAAAACTGGCCATAACAGAGCAGAAGTCTGGACAAAAATAGGCGAGCCTGTTGGATGAAACGGCTAGTGTTAACCAACCAGAGCTTGCTGTATTTGAGAGATTTGAATAATTAATTCACACAAGCATTTACATTGTTACAAATAAGTCCCACGAGAATGTTCTTAGTGTCTAGAAATTTGTTTAAAATCTATGTAATGACTCCAAGTTTTTGTTTTCTTGAAAGGCATTTTTTGTGTTGATTGAAATCCATTCCGACTTTTTCGGGCCAATGATATAAGGAATAGCAAAGATAAAGGAATTATATTGAAATAGGCCTGCCTAAACATTTTCCCAAACGTATAACATATTTTATTTAAGAAAAACTGCAAACATTTTTGACGGAGTTCACTGATAATTATTATAACAGTAAAACGTGGAATGCGAAAAGCGAGTCTCACAAAAAACTTTAAATAATAACTGAGTCACAATTTAAACTCATACAATTAATTTTAGTTTAGTACTTTGTGGAGGCCTTTCATAAGCGCACACTTGCTTCAGAAATCGATTTTCGAATATTTTCGTTAATTCATCCAAATAGAATGATTCATTCATAGTTATGTGAACAGAAAGGCCTTCAAAACCGACCATATTGAATAACACTTAAAAATCAATAAATACGAAGATAACATAGAAAACGTACGCAAAATTTTCGTAGATAATTCCTAATACTCAAAATAATACAAATTTACTAAAATCCATCGTTCAGTCGTATCGTGCACTTTGATCTTCACAGAAATGTAATTAAGCTAAGTTCCAGTGTTTGAAATTGGGTTACCACCATAGCGGGAGACCCGAGATACTGATTTGCATTAGGAAATTAACGAGACATGCTCCTGCTTCGTGAAATTAAGAATAACACTACGTAGATAACGAGAGAAAAAACGTGCTGACGAGAGCCATTACATAGTTAATCAGTGGAAATAACGTGCTGACGAGAGCCATGACATAGATAATCAGTGGAAATAACGTGCTGACGAGAATCATTACATAGATAATGAGTGGAAAAAAAACCGTACAAATGCGAACCATTGCGTAGAGAACGAGAATTACTAACATGGCGAGCTACATCACAAATGTCATGAGCGTTAGCGCAAGTGAAGCAGCGATAAAATGCGGAGGATGAAAATTGAAATGTAATATCAGAAGTATGCAATTCAAACTACGTGGAGGTAATGTTTTTCTTGATAGTCGCGTCGAAAAGAATTTCAGCTACGAAGATAAGAGGAAAAGGGTTTCTTGCAAGATACATGGCCCCACATTTTCGAAGGATGAAAGAGGGAAAATGAAATGCCATCATTTGCCACTCATTACCAATTTGAGATTCGTTATTGATTCATCTTCACATGGAAAGGTCAACTCATTGAGAACAGAAGTGCTGAATATGTTCCAAATATTTACCCGACATGTGCCGGATATATTTACTTGCAAATATATTAATATTCACTTGACATGGGCAAGACATGAGCAAGACTACATCAAGTACATAAATTTACAGGACAGGATTTTGACAAGAATTTGATCTGTAGTGAATGGACAAGATCTAAGAGACCATAAGTTCCGTGAAGATATGTGTACCCGCATACATAACTATATGCACGTGTAACTACTTTTTACGATATTTTACACGGATACCTGTTAGATACAAGTCATTGCATCAACATTTATCATTTAACGGAATGACATCTAGCGTAGAACAGACCGACATCGATCAGAAGCTCATCAGACATCAGGTCTTCCAAAGTCTACTAGACACCTGCATCCATCAGGTACTGGATCGACGTCTGTTGAGATAACGTGGTCAAATGAAAACATCGAACATTTCTTCTGAAATGTCCCTCATTCATTCGTGATTTTCATCATACGGCTCTCTCTTTCGTTTCGTTAGTGATGGAAACTTAAGCAGGCTTGTAGCCATAATCCTCACAAGTGGAAAATACAATACCACAAATCAACAAAAGGAAGCATAAACGATACAAAGACTTGAAATATATTCACATATGTTACATGTATTTTTCATTCGGAAAGTGCAGTGATGACATTCTGGTCCCTACAGTAATACAACATGCAATATTATGCAAGGTTCCCCATCGCTGTGCCAGGGCAGCTCCAGCATTGCCGTAAAGTAAACTGGCCAGCTCTGCCATCCTCATTGAGGTCTTCACGCTCATCTGCTAAAGCACCCCCTGACTCAGCCGATTGTTTGTAGTTTGAAGATGTACGAAAAAAACGGGACTTTGAAATTCCGTAGAATGAGAAAACGCATTAGAAGTAATGCTTTTAAAATGAATTTTTTGAAAGTAGAATATTCCAACAAGTCCTCATAATTAATTGAGTATGTTTAACATTGAGCGGAAATTTTTTTAACAACGACATATGCTGAATTAAGCAATATTCCTAGAATTCTTGAAACATTATGTTCCTAAATTTTTATAATTCTTGAAATCTATTGCTAACTATATTCATAATTCTTAAAATTCAAAACCAAACTAATTAGAACCAAAGAATTAAAGTTCTATTTCTTTACCACAAAGGTCTAGATCTGTGATGTATAATCGGAATTATCAACATAACAAATTGAGAGCGTTTAATACTATTATACTTGCCTGTGAGTCGTGCAAAATGAACTTAGAAGTAAGCAAGACACGACACTTCAGCCTATAATAAGAACAAAGCACAGAGCAGTTGAAAAATAAATAAATTTATCGGTATTCCCGTAACGGAAGCTAAACAGCAGCGAATTATTAAACAACGAATCCTCAGTTTTTCCTATTACGCAAACAGTCCAGTAGGTTAGCGAATAGAAGTAATATTTGTCGCTTTTTCCAGCAACGGAAGAAAACACAGAAAAAAATTAAAATCTAAACTTCTATTCGGGCTTCCGTCTCGCCTGCGAAGAAAACAAACTGATTCAGTTGTAACCATGCAATGTACTTTACAATCAGTTGAGCATTGCCCATCTACAGTGGGTGGGAGGGGGGCAACATAATACAACACGTGGATTAAATCGGCAGATTCCACATTTCCACGTAAAATTACGAAAATTGGACTATACGTAAACAATAGTATAAAAAGGTGAATAATATCCCTAGAACCCACAAATATTTAATATTAAAAATATATATGAATATGTATAATAAATACGTTAACAAAAGTTTACAACACATTTCAAGATATACACACATTAATACTTCGTTGCATAGCCGTTATTACTAATTAGGGCTTAAAGAAGTTCACAGTAGTTCACTACCAGCCTTTTACAAGTTTTCGGTGTAATCTTATTCCATTCTTTAATGTAAATCTCTTTGAGTTCAGTGATGTTATTGAGACCCCTCATCTGAATCTTCAATTTAAATTCCCTCCACAAATTTTAAATCAGATTCATGTCCGGTGATTGACCTGGACATTCTAGAATGTTTATCTTCTTCACCTTCAACCATTCTTTGTTTTCATTTGCAGTATGCTTTGGATCATTGTCTTGTTGGGAGGTCCATCTACATTTCAATTTTACAAATGGGCTGAAGGTAGGAGTTGCTATTCCAATATTTCACGATATTTCCAGTCATTCATGGTTCCTTCAATGATGTAACGTTTACCCTATGAGCTGAAACATCCCCACACCATGATTGAGCCACCTCCAAACTTGACAGTGAGTATGATGCACTCTGGTTTATCCTCTTGGCTTTGTGGCCTCTACAACTGGTTTGTGCTGTTACTCTCAAATAGTTCGATTTTGGCTTCATCTGACCATAGTACTGAGTTCCAAAACGCTGCTGGCTTGTTCAAATGTTCGTGTGTTTGTTGGCTTCGATCTCAGATCCCTTGAGATCATCCTTCAATTCTTCACGAGTAGTTTGAGGCCTCTGCTCTACTGATCAGACCAATTTTCAGGCAGCACGGGCGGCAATCTTCTATGGACGGCCAGTTTGAGGCTTGCTTAGAATCGTATTCCTACGTTTCCAATAACGTATTAATAAGGGTTCCAACTGAGGCTGTGAGAACACACCGTTGTACACATATCTTCCGATATCCCAAAACTTCACTATGGAGCTCTACAATACGTTCGAGAAGGTCTTCGCTGATGTTCTTCTTCTTACCCATGCTCAAGACTTATCAATACGAAAGGTGCTGTACAAATGAAACATTATTGAAGATGAATGCTGACGAAAGTTTGGTTGCGAAATAGTTGAATGTATTAGAACATTCTGGAATAATCCTATATTAATTTTAATGATAAATATAGAGAAAAAAGTCGGGTATTGTAAACTTTTGTTCATATATTTTAGACACGTTTCTATGTATTCTTTCTATTAAATTTTTATGGATTTTAGATTTATTATTACCTTTTTATACCATTCTTCAAAAATAGTCCAATTTTCGTAATTGTACGTGGTTTAGAATGTGGAATCTGGCGATTTAATAAACGCGTTGTATTATTTTGCCCCCCCCCCCCCTGTAAGCAGGGCTGCACTCACAAGATCGAATAACCATACTCTAAATAATATCAGCACTGAAAATGATGAGAGTCTGAACGTGACAAGCTCCTAGTTGAAACTACAGTATAAATGCAAACGAAATTCTACAAAACTATTTTTTAAATATTTTTTCAATGCTCTGTGAGACTTCAGTGTTGGGGCAATAACCAACCTTCAATAAGTATAGGAGAGGATCACCCAACCCGTGCTCATGACAGAATCAAAGAAACTTCTGAAGGTGAGACTTCCGCATAAGGACTATAACCAACCTTCATGACGTTGGAGGGGATCATCCAATCCTTGCTCATGACAGAATTAAAGAAGCTTTTGAAGAACTCGAAGAGGTAATGGGCGTTGACAGTCTGCCCTCCGAACTGTTTAGGCGTCAGATTCGGCGGCGCCAACAGTTCGGGCACTAGCACTTCGAGGTGGTCCATGAACGCCCCACTCAGCTCTGGAATAGGGGCAATTTTTGTAAGGCTTTTAATCAACCTTTAGTCTTACTATTCGGCTACGGTTCTTGGGAAATTCAGGAACATTTTCGACAAGAGCTGATTAAATGTTGCTACTTGTAACCAACTCGGAGCAGAGCAGGTCTATGAACATTTTATTCAAAATCATTAGCATCACAAGGTGAATGAAAAGTTATATCAAAGTACGTACGAAATGTTTTAAAGCAACATTATAAAAAACATATTTACTTTAGCACCTGCGGCACGTTTAAACAAGGAGCAAAATTTTTTAAAATTACGTAATTACTTTTTTTCGCTTCTTCGTTCCCTTCTACTCTGAAAGAATGGATATAAAAAACTCGATTCACGTATTTCTGTGGCCAACATGGAAGCGCGTATTGAAATTGTGTTCCTACATGCTTGTGAAGTTACCGCTTTTTTCCGTCGTAAAAGCTTATTAACTATAACTTTGAATTTTTAGTTTTGAAACCGTTTATAGTGGTTAAAAGTTGCTCTCTAAAGAATTCGGTTTATTCAAGCGAATGGTGAAAATTGCAATCGTGAGGAAAGAATTAGATTGAATCATTGTGATGGTCAATCGGTTTATTTTAAGTTAACTTCAAAAGTAAATTTCTAACTTCAATAATCTATATCTGAACTTTTCTTATCTGAACTTATTTTCAATTATATTATCCGTACGCATGACAAACGATTAACATAAACGATAAGAAAAACGCCGCAGAGCTTCAAAAAATTAGGAAAAGCTCTTCCAAGTTTCTCAAGTTTTAGTATTAAAATATATCCATCAATATTACATGAGTTGCACATATATGTATTCCAACGCTTTTGGCGAAGCCTCAGTTCAGGAAATGGTTTAAGAATTAGGTTCTTTAACATTTCACTTTCAAGCTGCTGAGCACTGTTCATTTCTTTAATAGCTCCATGCATCTCCCAGTTATCCCCCGAACGATTTTGTTACGTGAGAAAATTCTGTAGGCTTCAGGAAGACATCACAGACTCATGAACACGTACTTCGGAGGCTGTGGAGGGAGTCTACGAAAGCTGGCAGAGCACTCCACGGAACTAAGTTGTGTACCTCAAGTATAAAACTCTTCTTTCTCTCCACTTACGTGTTTTGTTTACAAGGTATCGTTATTTATTCATTTTGATTATTTTCAACTTTGCATTTTTGAGCTTCTATCCAATCCAGAACAAACAGTGCTTGTTACCGCCTTGACCTTCGCATCTTGCCCTGAGCGATAACTTGTCTAAGGTCTACTTATCTCGTTGCCTTGCCTAACGGCTACTTACTTAGTTTCCTTGAGCAAGGATTACTTACCTCGTTGCGCGCCTTAAGGTTGTAACTACTTAATTAGTTTGCTCGTAAGAGCGTTGTTTAATCCCTGAAAATTGTTTCCTATTGAGCGATTAGTTACTTAATTTTAGTTACTTTGCTCAAGCTGGACTGGCGCCTCTCACTGATTTCCTCTCAAGTTCTGAAGTCTGCATGTGAGGCCCTTTTTCAGCATAAAATCAATTGAGTAAGCTATACTGAATTTGCACCGTAAATTACTATTCCGGAGAATGCTATGTACTTCGCGGATTTCATTATATTGAAGTGTTTTTCTTTACCTTAGGAAGAATCATTACGTCGATTGTGCACCACCTGCTGTATCTGCGAGTATATCTGGCTTAAAATATTGGCCTAGTTCACGAAGTTTAAATAATACAGCTCCATCCTTCGATTTCGTTGTGCTTGGTAAGATTTCGTGTTGTAGTCTAACGAATGATTTTTTTGAAATAACACTATAAATAAAAAACAAAGTTCAATAGAGTATGTTTACTCAAGTGGTAGCTTCCTACTTAATTAAGTATGTTTTCTGTTCACGTTCGCATTTTCCTGAACTGCGATGTGCCGTACGGCCGAAGAATATTTTAAATGAATGAATTCTTATTCAATTTCGTAATTTTGATCTTGTTTCGACAGTAACAGGTATATGCAGTCGTGCATGATATAAAAAAGTGAAAATGTAAAGGTTTCTGAAGAAAAATATACTCTATTCCCAAAGACTGCACATTTAAAATTGAATCGACTACTACACATTGAATCGTGATTATGCGATTAAACTCCCGATCGCTTGCACAGGTGGTAAAAGGTGATGCATTCAGAAGCATCAAAATTTTTCTTAAAATCCGCTTGACACACACAGGTGTGTCAAAACTTATCCGTGTGATGCAAGCGTATCTCTACTTCTTCGTTTACCCTGTAGAAATTATTTCTGTCCCGTTAACGTTATGCTTAGGAACTCACCCGTAAGTTGTCCCTGAAATGCTCTTCCCATCCTCACACGACCAGGATACGGCATGAGGTAGCAATTAATATTCTGGAAGCACTTTTGCACGCTGCTCATCAAATCTCCCTGAACCTGTATTTTAATAATTAGGAAAAATCAGTCATTTTCAATATCATGAATACATAGAAGGCAATATGCATCAGTTCTCAAAAATGTCTCACAAGTTCATTCGGTGAAATGCCATAGCAGACGACTTGAAAACCGTATAACAACTGCAGGAAAAAATTAGACCAAACATGCACATGAATTTCCTAAACTTCCTTAAACACTAAGTTGTGAATTTTTTGAATATTCATGAAATATTGATAACACGTTAGTGAGAACGCTTTCGAGAACACAATTTCCATTTACATTTCCTCATGAGTTTTTTGATTATGAGTTAGATGCTATTCATGTTAGCAGTATAATGTATTTACATAAAAATGATCGCGAACGTATACAAAAAATTCGGCTACAGAGAAATTTGAAAATAAACTACGTATATTCGTATGAAAAAGTATGTAATAAGTTTATCAATCGCAGAAAATATTTACCATGTGGTCAATTTTTCAAAATATCTTAATAAAAATGGTAGGAAACAAAAAAAATTACATTTGGTTCGCAACAAATATAAGCTCCCTTCACACACATACAAACACTTACTTATCAGTGTGCGCCAACCAAAGATAAGTGTCGATAGCTTGGCCAAGTCTAACTAATGCATTCTCGCACAAACCCGTGCAACATTAAGGAATTCACATGAAATAAAATGGTAAGCAAAGCATCACTCACAAAAGCATCGTACATTTAAATAATTTATTTACCACAAAACCACAAGCAATGCAAAAGTAGATTGTTTCTTAAGGCTGGTACTATGGTCGTCAAATTTTTGTATAACTACCTGTCGGCCCGATAATTTCAGTGACTTCTAGGGCATCCTACCACCAACGCTATTCTCAGGTGTACAATTATGTTTAACCTAATTCACTCAACCTAGTTGCGTACTAGACTGATCAATAAATTAGTTCACTCGAGATTCGATGCTTAATGTTACAAAGTAGTTTATATGGGCTACATGTTAACAGTATATTTTAGAAACAACTTTAGAATAGACTGAAGATCGTTGACATTAAGCATGGCAATTACCCTATCAAGATGAGTCATTTAAGAGAGGTGTTTTAATTTGGTTATCTTACATGCTTAATGTTTCGATAGGCATAACAAACGTAAGCGAACACGATAACAAACGTCTACGCTGAATAAAAATTCAAACCTCGAGCGTAATTTGGTGCGTGGGAACAAGTCAGGTAAAATGGTGAATTATGAAGAAGTTCTCACCTTAGTGAGCAGCTGCCGGCCTCCTGCGGGGCCGTGGGGATGTTGGTCGGAGGTCCAGTCGCGGACGAGGAACAATAGTTTCTGAAATGGAACTGAACTGGAGCCAAGTGTTGAATTCATATTTCTTTAGAAGTGAACTGAATGTGGTATAAATTCCGAAATATACACGTAAAGCTACATTCACTTAATGAAATGAAATGTAAATGGCTCCTACATCTCGTATTTCAATTACAACATTGTAAAGGCTGTTTAATAAATACGCGAGCTGAAATGATCTGCAATAACTTTTGATACAATGAACGGATTTTTGAAAACAAAACGGCCGTGGAATCCTGAAATTTATATCTTTTATTTGGTATTTACGTTTTTATGGTACAACAGTCAAAATAATAATCAAAGGACATTATAATTCATTCCGCTTTGAAACTGTCGCCAAGTTGACGAAATGCACAAAGGAACAATTAGCTTTCATAAGCACTGCATACTTCTCTAAAGGAAGGCGCATTGTACTAGTCCAGTAAAGTTTCTAGAGAGAGCGAAGCTTCAACTTCGCTGGGCTAAGACAATGCTCCTTCTGTTTGAGAAGTATGCAGTGCTAGAAATGCGCTCATTATTCATATTATTCCAAACAGAAGCTCAAATTAGTTTTTTTCGTTGGTACCAAATTCTGGAATTCTATCCCTGGTGATATTAGAGTTGCCTCCGACTGTTCAGCTTTCAATGTTAGGCTTGAGCCGTGCATGTTCTCAAAATACAAGACAAATTAAAAAAAATGAAGATTAAAAATACTGAGGAACCATTTCAAGAAAAGGCAGATAAATTGTCGTTTCTAAACTTTTATTTTTCTAAATAAAAAATGGGTTGAGTAATCCTATAACTATAAAACTATCGATAAAAAATCCATTTCTAATAAGAAGAAAAATGTTTATTATGTCATTGAATACTTTTTCTTAGCATGACATTAACATAGGTATTTTTCTTACAAGCTTCACTAGTTTTAAGTTTGATACACATGTATACCTACATTGAAACATATATTTGTTATGAGCTTCATTGAAAATTTTCCTAGCTAGAGATTTTTTCTGTTTGCCATTGTTATTAGAGTTTCCAACAGGAATAGTCGCAGTGAATGTAACTACTATTATCAGCGAAGCGATTGCATTTTAGGAATGAAGCACATTTAACAACATCGTCGGTGAATAACGAAAAAAGGGGTCCCAAGACTGATTCATGCCAACCGCCACAGCTCAAGATGAGTTGCTCCAATTGAGAGTTAGCTATTCCAACAAATTGTTTATGTGATTTTAGTTAGGAAATTTGTATATAGTTGTGATTTAAGGCATAAATTAATATGCGAGAAAATAGTATGCTGTTATCAACACAGTCAAATGCTTGGAGAAATTCTAGAACCTTGAAGAAAACAATATTCCTTTTATCAATTTGGAGTGAAGATATTGCCCATGATTTGGGATGGCCTTCGTTGTGGATTTTTTAGCTCTAGATAGAGCCAGACTGTTTAACAAAGAGAATATTTTTGTTCGCAAAGAAAGAGTGAAGTTCGACATACGAGTACACAAATACAAAGTAAGATGGAATAAGTGCTGCATATTCTACTTTCTTGTTAAGGAACCACGCTCAGAAATTGGTAGATGGTGAAAGTATTGTGATTTTATAAAAAATGACTGATTAAAGATTTCTTCTCACTTAAATGAACGGTTGGGAAAGCAAATTTATTTAACAAAATTATGAAAAAATTAACCATTATTACTGGCATGAATTAACACATATTTTCTGAAGCAAACAAAGACAGGCACGCCCGGTCTTCAATTGAACAACTACTAAACTTAAGAACTTGCTAAGCTTTATTGTGAACTGTTCCATGAATGAATTGAAGATCACATCGCTTCAAGAACTCAAGTCTCAGATGAACGACACTTTCGGTACTTTGACTGTTACAAATCAGTAGAAACGTTACCTGGAAACGTGAAGAGTTGTCAAAGTTTTCAGCTTTTTTGAAGCATTCGACGAAATACTGCAGATTCCTGAGATGTTCATCCTGAATCTCTCCTCTGACGTTGTAAACGAGAACCGAGGACAAGAAAAGAGACACCCCAAGCAGCAATACAGAGTCCTGGAAATCGTAGGCAAAGCAACAACGAATGTTCAAAATATGCTAGACCCAACGCCGCCTCTATTACCGAAATACCAGTGATTTCTCATACAGCATTTTCATTACATGATGTACATTGGTAATTAAGGGACGACTAATTTTTGTTCAAACTCCAAATTCAAATCGCAGCACTGAGTGTTAGGCAGTCGAAAGACCAAGCCACGCAAATATAGAATAAATATTATGTTGCACTGGTGTTAGGGTTTTATTAACAGAGTTTAATTAAGTGAGTTGAAACCTAAAGTTTCAAAATATAAGTCGTTTCAAAACGAAATAAATAGCGCTGAAAAAATAACCCGCAGTAAAAAGTGATTAATAAAGAATTTATCATGTGCATTTTCAAAATAAGAATGAATTAAGATGTAGGTAATAAATCGTAATTAAATGTGAAGAAAAGAGATGTTAATGAATTATCAAAATCTTTCACGTTTTAAAATATCGTACTTTAACGTCGCTAAGGATTATTCGATCCTCTTTCGAACATAGCCTAAGCCTTAATCTTTTGTAATGATTTTTTTAATTGGTTGCCTAAGATGTTCTTTGAAGTACCCTGTCGTGGTTCCGTTCCTTTCGCATCCTGGTGCCGATGACAACCTGATGTTTGCGCCACTGCAATGACGGTGGTTGTGATGACGAGTGACTGATTACCTTACATTTGTTACCTTATATTTAATAATTACCTTACATTTAAGTGTTAAAGGAGATTGTTGTCGACATTCTTGTCCTACATATTAAATCCCAGATATAAAAATCAGGCTTCTGCCCGGAGTAGAAAGTCTATTGTCAAATTCATGCAGAGCTATTTCATACTGGCTGTGTCGAGAACGTACTCTGTCAGGTACTCTTAAAAAGAAATAAGATTTTGAAGACCAGAATTAATCATTGATCGGTTACTCATTTACCTCGGTGTTTCTAGAAGTTTCATAAACTCTTTCAAGGCAAGCACGAACGTTCTTTGAATAAATCAGCACCCTGGGATCATTTCCTCAGCCTATCACAGCTCAGCATCAATGCTCAAGCCAATCTATACCAGAGGCGAAAATAAGTAGCATTACTGGCAAAATTCCCCACAATAGAGTCATGCAATTTTTTTTCTATGATGAGAATTACCTCCGGCGATGTTCCTCGACAAAACATGCCTTCTGTGTCCAGGAGGAGAACAGCGACCTGAAATGATGAACTCACGTACTTAAAAGTTCTAGAATCTTGATCTGTTCACACGCTAATACCTAATGAAAGTCACGCTATACCATCATCATCAACAACATTGTTTAAATGTGTTCGAACTAACACATCTACTCATATGTACAGTAAGTACTGTACAGTAATTAGTGTACAGTGAGCACATTCACATTTTCATATTCTACTCCAAAGCAACGTTGTATGTTACGAACTAAGTTTTGGTAAGAATTCGGTTTTCACATCACTGAATTAGAATTTAACAAAAAATATTATGTTATTAGTATCACTTACCACTAACTGTGCAGGCTGCGCTTTGTAAGTGGTATTTAAATTGCGAGGTACATCGTCTCTAACACGCGACATCGTCTCCAGCACACCACATCGTCTCAAATACGCCACATCATGTGCAGCATGTAATACCGTCTCTACCACGGCACATTGTCTCTAACACGCCAAGTCTCTAACACACCACACCGTCTCCATTACGTCACATCGTATCAAACAAAGCACGCCTGAATAGCGTGGGAACATCGCGCAAAAATTAAGAGCAACTCTGAAGAAGATATACTTTTGGAGTGTTTAGTGTTAAAAATCGTCAGCAAAGCAAACAAATTCGCACTTGAATCATTCAGAAAAAACTGGAAACACACACAGTTGTAGTTTTCTATTAAAATAAAGGCTGGTAGTATATTAGGCTCGTGCCTAATATATCATCAATCCAGATTTCACTCTATTTGGTGTAAGAGTCAACCTGAAAACTGTTCCCTGCGCTCTCATTTCTAACTCAACGGAGACCGCTATGAGGACATAAGGAAATCGCACCCTTTTGTCGGAAACCGCCGTCAGTATGAGCTTCCAAACGTGATGTCAAGAACTTAAAATGGATGTGTTAGTCGCAAAATTAATGCGCATTGTAATTCATTTGTTAAAGTCTGCGGTATTTGAATTCCTTTGTTGAAAGATGATTTTTGTTGTTTTGGAGTGAATTGGCCGATCAATATTAGTATTTCAGTGGTATCATAATTGTTACATATTTAATTGTATTGCGAGTTCTTTGCAAAGCAATTGTATTATACGATATAATTGGTTCGACTACAAGAATGATCGGGAGTATTGAAACCCCAGCGCATTAGAAAACAGGTATAATGCCTCGAAAACATCGGAAAAATCATAAGAAAAATTGTCATGGAGATGTAAGTCAGTTATCATCTAACAAGGTGAGTACCCGTAATCATTTTATTTTTGCAAGTTTGTTGTGCTGTATTGTTATGTATATTATGTTTATTTTACCGAGTCATTTGCATTACCATTTGTGTTTTGTGCGGAGGAGTGCCATTCCTCTATTCGGATATTCTCTTGTTAATGCAAATTAGCAAGGGACTCAACGGCTTGTGACTACATTAAAAATACAGCATTCTATAAGAAGAAAATTAAGCCCAAACTATGACTCACTAGGATTACGTCTAATGACTTAAAAAATAAAGTAACAGATGAAGAATACGTACATTAAGTTCGATAAAACTAAGGGGATCTGCATTCACTATACCAAATTTTTCATGAAAGAAACTGCTTTCATGAAACGTCTTCAAAAACTTAGCTCGTTGACATACTGTATGCGGCAAGGATAAACGAGGATGACACCATCCAATTAAATTGGAGACGTCATCCTTTATACGGATAAGCATCATGGAAAAAAACGACCTGATTCTAGCTTCATGCTTCCAACGGTTATTTCAAAATAATATACTACTGAACTAATAAAACACCTATTTCACTTCTATAGGCACGTTCAGTGAGTGAACTGAGACCCCATGCGAACGAGATCCCCCAGAAACCCCACTTGGTATCGTCCACTTTCAAAAACTAGTCCTTATTTCTGCTTCAGTATTCATAAACCTTGGCGGATTTCTATTTCTGTGCTGGAGAAATATTTTCCATTCTGACTCTCATACTCGTTGCACACTCCTGACTTGTATCACAGCGTTCGTAAAACTCTCGACTTCCGCTATCTCGATTCGTAAAATAGTTCAACTTCAAAAAATTTGGCGAATCAAAGTGAACCCAAGCTATCAAAATTGTAAAATAATAAACACATAATCATGCAAGGCTTCTTTATTTCTGTAAAAGAACTGAAATTCCGAGTATAAGACTGACTAAAAACACGGATAACCGTTACTCTAAGATCCATTCCAGTCCCAATTTCACACCTCTTCACTTTAACTACTAATTGCATACGGACTTCACTCACCTGCTCCCCGCTTGCACAGTCGAGGAATAAAGGTTCGCTCCAGATCTGCACGCCTCTCGTCTGCCGCCTGATGCCGTTGCTCCACTTGAAGCCTTGCAGGGCAGCTGTCGCGTCGCCCAGCCAATCTTTGTTGCCCTGGGTAAAAATGCCCGCATGAAAATACAGGATAATGTATTAATTCTATTCTATTTGTATAATGAATCACATTTTCACCAGGCAATATATATCCGCTATCCAATGTAATGTATTCATATTGGTCTAATGAGGAACTAAGGCAGCGTTCACATACATTGCTTGTTTTTAAAGCGAAAGCGGGATGAAGTGGTCAGGCAAGCCCGAGCTGTGTGTGTGTGTTGGCAGCTCACACTTCAAGCCTCGGCGGAAGATGGATCAGTTCCAATGGTGCTGACTCATCAGATGATGTTGTGTGATTAGGGCTGCAAACAATTTCGAGTTCATCACAATATCGGACTTTAGACTGCTGCTCATCCTCTGAACTCTTGTCGAGAAGAGAATTGAGACTACCATCACCTATTTCGAGAGCTTAAGAATCACAAGAAAAGTCTCAAGAAAACACTAAAATGAGCACAGAGATTCGTTCAACATTTTGAGAGTTTTTGTTAGTGACGAACGTAGCATATCGGCTTAGGAACGTCATGTAATTGTTATAACGCAAAAAGAAGTTATATTTAAAATCCAATGTATTCTTATTGAAGAATTAAGAAGAACAATTGTCCTGTTCATTCGTTCTATTTCGTTTAATTTTTATCCGTTGTTGCCGGCCGAGTCTGGAGGAACAGAATTAATTAGCACTTGGATACCTATCTCGTCCAGTGTTTGGACTAATTAGCATTCCTTTTTCTTCAGCTTATAAACATGCATTTGCTCACCGCCTGCTCGCGTGGTCTTGCGAAGAATTTTGAAGCCAAGAAATCTCTCACGCTTTCGATACCGATAAGTGCGAACGCATCAACGTGAATACGAGCATCTGACGTTCTGCCCACTTCCGCTATTGCGTCCTGTGTGAACTAAGCTTTATAATAAATGGCCTTTATTACACTTGTTTAAATGATCAAGAATAGAAATGATCGCATTTTGGAACGAACCTTCTTGTGTATTCAGGCAATCTCATGGATATGCTCGGTATGCTTGCCGTTATAATTGACCAGAGTCGCAATGTCAGGCTTCTAAATACAACTGGACCGAATCATGCGTACTCAGAGCCATTAGTCATCTGTGTTTACGGGTCCTTGCGGTGGCGGGCCGACACCATGTTTGGGCATACAAAGGCTTATTGTGCTCTCTGGGAATTTATAAGGGTACATGTTGGTAGGTCGACGTGATAGAATTCGTGGGTGGAGCGTTTCAGAAAGATGGCTGTTGATGCAAATAAAACCAGATTTTGCGACTGGGTTTTCGGAGCAGTACCAAATGAATGTTTCATGTAGAATCACACTGAGTTTCTAGGTACTAAAATGAATAGTAAGACACCTGGGAACATGAGACACTTTATAAAACAGAATCAGATTTGAAATAAAGTGCGAACAAAATTGCCTATCCTGAATCATTTGATTTGCCGTAATCAATGGGTTAAGCAATGTCATCGTTTACCTAGGTGGACCCGTGAAAAAATTCCGTTAACATCATCTAACGAATTCTAACAAGATATTCTAACCTAAACCATCCTAACCTAACATATCCTACTAATCTATCCTAACCAAAGCTATCCTGATAATATGTCAAACAAAAAAAAACATGTACCCCTGAAATTTTTTCATCAACATTACCCTGAACTATGCTAACCTGATAAAATGTCAAACGTATCAATGCATGTAAAAGCGATCTTTTTATATAACACTCAGGAATTCAGTATCCATGATACTGCAAAGTCGGATGAGAGCGTTACACGAGAACTTAGGTTTAAAATTATTAGGACGAGTGCACACGGCCCGTCAAAAAAATGACAGGATTAGATATAGGACCAACTGAGCTTCAACATGGCTTTCCCATGATTTCTTATGCTAATCCATGGCTTTCCAATACTTTCCCAAGTCTCAACCGCTGATATTCTACACAACCTAATCTAACCTACCAATGCACGTGATATTCACTCCGACTCCCAATCTGCTGGGTTTAGGCACCGAAAATAATAATGTGGAGTTGAAGAAGCTTGTATCACAGATACGCTCATCTCACACTGTCGGCTGTTGGGTGTGACACAGACGGACGGACGCGGCTCCTTTTATAATAGTGATATAGTAAAAGAATATAAAAATTCATAGAAAAAAGGAAAGAGATAAAAAATAACAAATGAAACAAATCAAAAATTGAATAAATAAAAAAAAATAAAAATAAAAAAGGAGAAAAGAATCAGGCAGATTTATTTTCAGTCCTTCAAAAAAAAGAAGAAAATTGGAGATAAGAAAAAATAAAAATAAATTGAAGAATAAAAACCATCAAAAATGAATAAAAATAAGACATAAAAAAGATAAAAAATAACAAATAAAAAATAAAATTGACCGAACAAATAAAATAAAATATTAAAAAATAACAAATTAATAAAATTAATAAAATAAGAAATAAAAATAAATAGAAATAAATTAAATAATAATTGAAAAAATACATAACCTAACCTAATTTGACCCTCCCTGACAAAATGTCAAACGTATCAATGCATGTAATGACGATTTTTTTATCTAACAATTATCGGTAAGTTCTGCGTGCAACGCAATTTTAACAAAAACGAAAGGGCAAAAACCAGGCGACATATCATTTTTAAAAAATTGTATGTCAAAAATTAGAACGCTTCGGGCCTAGACCCATCTTCAGCTAAACAATCTGAAATGACAATGGTGAAAACATTAATAAACTAGATCCATCATTGACTAAAACAATCTGAAATGACAATATTGAAATATTGAAACCTAAACTAGAGAAACTGTTATCTCGACAGTGGCACACATGAGAATGAAAGAAGGTGACAGGAGGATGGGTAAAGGTTCTAACTAACTATGTGAAGAGGGTGAGCGCTCTGCATGTCATTAAGCTGAGGCTTTAATTTGTGGATGTAAACGGACTCTAAAATTCTAAGTTTAACTGAATTACTGGAATAACCTAATATGGAAAAGTCTGATGCAGAAATTGATGAATTGCATTGAAACTCTGTGTGAGACCTAATTGAGGAATGGGAAGGATGGCAAAGGCGTGCACTTGTTCTATGACTTATTCCTGCATGTTCCGACCGCCTTACACGCAATGTGCTGCTCGTTGAGCCCACATATGCAGATGCACATTGTGCACAACTGTATTTATAAACAAGGCAGGAGCGGAGACAAGTTTGTCTTTAAAATGAAAAAGTGACCCAATGGTGAACCTATTTACTAACAATACTTGAAAAGAAATTTGTGGAAAGAACGAAGACAGTAACATTAGTAATTCTTTTCTAAGGGTTTCAGATGATGATCCTATATAAGGGAAGGTTATAAACATTTTTTGTTTTTCTGCGGTAGAAACAGTTGGGCTGATATGGTATATATTATTGAGAAACCGATTTATATGATATTGAATTAGACGTAAGGGGGTGGCCATTGGAGGAAAAAAAGCGTGTTAAAAATTCTAACTCATTATGCAAAAACTGGTAATTAGAATAAATTTTATACCCGCGGGACAGTAAGGATTTTAAGCTATTGATTTTAAATTGAAAAGAGCAATGGCTAAAAAAGCTCGAACCTAATCCTGAAAAGGACGATTTGCGAAAAACTGAAAACTTTTCACTATTGTCATTTCACATTGTTTAGCTGAAGATGGGTCTAGGCCCGAAACGTTCTAATTTTTGACATACAATTTTTTAGAAATGATATGTCGCCTGGTTTTTGCCCTTTCGATTTTTTTATGTAACACTCAGGAATTCGGTATCCTTGATACCGCAAACTTGGATGAGAGCGTTACACACGCACTTAATTTTAAGCGTATTTATAAAAAGATTTTGTTGATTTTCCGCTGTATTTTCATTATTTTGTCCAACTCATGTTGTTTAGCGTAACACTCACTTATTTTGCAGTGGAGAGGAAAGGAACTCTCCTGCTAATGATACTATGCAGAACACAAAAGCAGCACTCAAGATGGAGGTAAACGCTCACTTTGCTATGGCAGTACCGGAGGATGAAGTTGAGCAGGAAGCTCTTGCCAGACTTGTGCTCCCCCACAACCCCGACCACACAGACGGGCTTGTCCCGCACGTCGTGCCTCATCAGCACGCTCCGCAGCGCCTCCTCGTCAAACTGGTAAGCATTTGTCTCGTCTTTGGAGACAATACTTATGGGATGGCCGGCCATTGTTACACTGTGAGTAAAGGAAGGGAGAATGTAATTACAATGAGCAAACGTGTTTTATGACAGGTCATGCCATTAAAAAAACAATAAAAATAGTTTATTGTCAATGAAGATGTTACAAAAATCATCGTTGATTCTTAAAATGTCTAAACTTGAAGCTCCTCAATTGAATAAAACGCATGGCTATCGTTATACCCAAGTCAAATGTCGATTGCGTATAAACATGAAAATGTTCCCTCATTGCTAAGTTATTCTGAGTCTGTTAAAAAGTGTGAGTACGAGTAACAGAAAATAAAAATAATACAATGCTAATGAACATTGATCAAAAACGCTTTTGTTTGTGCTCGCTCAATTAAAATATCAGTTTACAAATTAACCATATTAGGGAATAACGTTAAAAGCAGAATGAGTGACTTTAAATATTATAATTCTACGTCTAAGACAATTCTACGGTCGACTCTCGGAACTATCTTTTCGTGTTTATATATCAGCTAGTGTACCAAATAACTAGGTCGGAGAAAATGTTTAATCACACCTCAAGTATATGATATTTCCAACATACTGTAAATAATGCCGGCGCAAAAGAGTTCACCGGAGGAGTCAGAAACAAGAAAATGATTGTTGCATAATGCTAACCAACCCGTTTACCAGCATGAATGCGACAATTCGTGAACTTGACTACCTAAAATAATGGAGTCACAATGTACTCCCGAGCGTAAGAACGAGAACTTGCCACACGAAGCAAACAAAACATACGGTACGAATAAGAAGAAAACAGTTTATGTCCAATGAAGTTGATGCAGGTAGTATATCCCAGATTATATTTGAATTAGGGCTTCTGAAAAATTAGGGTTAATCAGTAGACATGTTCAACGGCCAGACCATGAAAAACTTACATTAAATAATGTTTGATAATAAGAGTTAATTTCTTCTTTCGTCATCTTACCAACAAAATGGCACAGCGCTTCTTTCAGAGTAAATCAACAGATGAAACACTATTTGGGATACGGTGAACGATAGAAAAGGAGAGCATAAATTGTTTCCTAGTTGAAGCTACTCACATAATAATTTATTTCTAGGAAATGCTTTCTCGCTTGTGAACAATGTATACATAAAAGGCCCTAACAAACAGCGAGCAGTGCAGCTACGATGTTCACATCGTCTGTACGAAGTTTACGAAATGAAATCCGCTCAACATTGAGAACCCGACAGCTGTCAAGATATATTCATGAGGACAGTAACGCATATTTCGAATCATAAATCGGAAAACTACGGTATATTTACCTTTTCAGACACTTAAATTAACAACGAAGACTTGAGAACTATAGCTAGTAACATTTTGCAGCATGTTTTCAAAATTACAACGCAATAACAGTTCTGGGAGACCCTATATAAGACTTGCAAGGATTTTCCTAAACAGCATTCATACATGATCAACACAGGACACTTTGATTTCACCCCTTTTTCATTGTTCTATCTCGAGTGCGCGAAGCGATTCTACACTTATTAGCCGTACCCATCTGCCGGGTCAAAAGTGAAGCTGCTGCACTACCTAACTAGGTTTGTCATGGCATGGGGCCCTACGACTACCATTGTAGTTTAAGTCATCAAGGCCTTATGCTCTCAGGAACCCCAGCCCATAAACTAAACTTATGATTGCAGCAGTTTTTCACGAAATTGGAGGGAAACCCTTGGGGAAAGTGAATTTTCTTCGAAACGGTAACGTGCATCTGCATTCCGTCGATCCTCTGCTCATTTTCTCTCGTGAATGTTTTGAATTTTACGAGGAGACGATTTATTCCATTTATGAATTAAAGGCAAATTATGTAGCTCTCATTAGGCATTAGAAAATGTTTAATTCTTAGTATTAAAATAATAGGGATGAACAGCGACGCTTGAATGGGTAAGAGGGTGATCGAGGGTATTACTACACAGAAGAAAAAGAAATAAGAGCTATAAAAATTATGATTATTTATTTCTAAAATAAATTGATAAAACTTACGTCATCAAATCTCGCAGCCTTACCAAACTCCCATTCTCATCAAATCAAGCTCACAACACGAATGTGAGAGATTTACAGAGGTGGTCAGAGAAAACCCTACTGCAAGATGCCGATAATAAGACATCGATAAAGAGTTTAGAGAGTGTAGTAGAAAACTTTTTTACATTCCGCATACTTCCAAGTCAAACTTTATTTTTCGACTAGATCGAAGTAGCTCATCAAGCCCTTTCTTGTTGCCATTAGATACAGAGTCTCAATCTTCTTCATTAAGGTCGAAGTGATCGAATTAAAATGATAAAGTACATACTTGTAAAGTTGCAAGTAGCGACCACAGTTGAGCATCATAAGCTATGCCATTCATTAATTCACCAGAATTTTGATACGTTAACAGAATGCAGGGAAAAGCTACGTGCTATCACGCAAAGGAAAAATGAATTAGCATAACATATAAGATTACAGAGTAGATTCAGGAGAAAATGGTGTCATCTGATTACGGGTAGAGACGGAACTGTAAGCTAAAGCCCAGTCATTTATAAATTTTATTACCTAATGAATAATTTAGAGTCAAAAATATGGGTTTAAATCTACAAGTTCCTCACATCCATGCGATGAGTTGAAATGCAATTCACTGAACACGGCCACCGTTGCCTATTGACTGGTCATAGCAAGCTGCAAAATAATAAAACGATTCGCTGCTCACTCTTCTTATGTAATATCTCACTAATGATAAGAAGCCCATCGCTCCTTGAAAAATCAGAATGAGAAATTTTTGCTTTCTATTTATATAGGTATGGGATAAAAAAGACATCAACACGAATGTAAATCCGTTGTGTCCAGAGAAAAAATGAGGGTAAGGTAACGTGCGGTATCCTATACAAGAATGCAGCACAAAGCTCAAGACAGGAAATCTTCTCCCAGATAAACTGAACTATGATTTAACAACCACAAGCAGTGATAGTGGCGCCTGAGATGCTGCTGTTACTCCAATGGTAATATCGACAGCGATAACGATAGGCAATTGTATTCTAGAAGCTGGGGTCTTACATTATTTTCCCCTATTACATACTCATGTGCTAAAAAGATGCTAAAATACCATTTTCTACAGCCTGTGAAGAAAAATTATACTTTGAAAGTCTTTATACGAGATGGACATAAACTAAAACTTGACGGCTTCCACACTGCCCTAACACTATATAAACTTTCCGCCCAGGATTGAATTACCGGAAAATGATATGTATAGCAATTCCTGACTTTGTCCTTTATATGGTGAGTATACTAAATAAAAAATGATAGGTGTAGTTTTCCGACTTTGTTCTGTATACGGTGAGAATACTATCCGGTTGTCCAGAAAGTTCGTGTCGATTTTTATTAGTTCGTGTTTCGACTTATTTTAGAACATGTTTGAGTCCAGAGAAAAAGATTTGACTACACTTACATTTAGAGAACAGTTTATACCATCTTTTCATGGAAAAAGATCAACGATCCCATGACTTGTGTTAATTCTGTATCCCCTTAAAATAAAAAATATAAATAAATATATATGTATGTCTTTGAGATGAAAAAAGACATATATATATGTATATATTTATATAAATGCACACACATAAGTATATACATACATAAAACACGTATACATACACATACGTAAGCACACGTACTGAATAAAAGTTACCTGACGCTGATAACTAAGAGTAAAATTAACTTACGAGTACATCAAATACGAGTCCACTTTTTTGAAAATTAAGAGAAATGTTAGGATGAACTAAAAGCGAGCGCCACACTGTATGTTGTAATTACAAAAATAAATTCATACATAGATGGTCAGTCTATACCGGCGAACGCGCTCCTCTCAGCGGATTACACGAGGTTAAGACGAGCCATTTCATAACACTGAACAGTCAACTGCAGACTCTACTAAACAGGGGCGAAGACTAGCAAAAGAAACGATTTAAAAGAAATGTTTCAAGAGAAACTGCGTTTAACGGATGGGGATTTTAAATTTATGTAATATAATGAAATACGTACACCATTCACTGAGTAGGGAGGCAGAAGAGTCAGTTACCAACCACACACGGGGAGCGACACTAGCATACTGCAATAGTGAACTCGATTACTCGAATCAGGGTCGAATGAACTGAGCGTCTGAGCCTTCCCTTCGTGCTCGTCATCTGCACGACAAGGGTTTGCCTCAAGCCCGCCCTCTGCGTCACATCCTCACAAAGCGGTCTAGCAGTGTGGAGGCGCTTCAATTCTTGCAAAGATTAACTCCGTAAAATAACGTTCAGTATTTACGAGGAAGACTTTATTTGGGATTAATATACCAGTAAGTTGGGCTAATTTTATCAGAGTACTTATTGCACCTCTTATTTTTGACTGTGTAAACTTACTAGAATTTTAACTGCTACGCGTAACTAATTAATATTTCCAACCCCGTCCTTCAATTTTTATTCAAAAGTTGCAAACCCGGTTTGAAAAGATTCATCTACTATTGTTTAACTATACAGTCTCGTACAGTTGGAAAATCGTTTCATGCTGTTACTTAACTAGTTGTAACGTGATTGTGCGACTTCCACACGATTGTGCCGGCGGAAGTAAAAAATTAAGAAAACTAATAACAATATAGGAGGGCGTTCCCCAATTCTCTTCTGAGGCAGATATGATTTTTTTCTAGAAATTTCAAGAAGCATCATAAGTAACTGACTTCGTACTGTTGTACTGCTTGATACAACAGCGTTGAGGAGGTTGCATCATGTTCTGCCTGCCTCGTGTAGTCTTGCATTCGGATCGTAAGGTTTATGATGGTCGACGCTGTAAGCGATCTCATGCTAACAGTTTTGTCACATGATACTACATGTGGTCGCGTAGCGTGGTTGCGTGTTTCGAATGAGTCCAGTGTGGTTTAAGAGATTGGACCGTGCCATTAACTTTCTATTTAAATTGAATAAATCGAGCCCAAAAAGTGTATCCTTATATTTTTAACCTTTCTATTGCTATTGATTTCATTAAAGACTCTACTGATGTATAGCTTGTAGGAAATAAATCATTTAATTTACAACAAATTTTCATCCCCATTGAACAAGCATCTTACACAAGGCCTCATCGTTTGCAATATTTTTCCTGTGTTTAATTTCTCCCTCTCGCTTCATTTTATAGTGTGTGTTTTATTTGCGTTGACGTGTATTTTTTGTTCAATTATGTACGAAAATTTGTAATTATTGATCAATATTTCCAACTTTTTTCCTCGAAGCCTTAACTTTTATTGATTCTCTGGGATAGCTCAGGGCTTACAACTAAAGTTACTAAACATGAATAGGTACGGGAATAGAAATGCCAGCAGCGGTCGAGAGGAGGAGGAGCGTCTGAAGATGATAACAAAACAAACATCAATAACGTGAGATACAGAAGCAGAACGCGAGCACCACCGCCTCCTGAACCCTTGCATCGCTGTCAACGTCAGACATCTCTGTCTGAAGTGAAGCTAAGTTCTTCTCAGATATTCATCTAGTTTCTAGTGCATGGAAGAGAGTGGGGCTGAGCAGGCGCACGAGGCTCAGGAGCAGTGGCAGAAGAGTATCTGACAACTGAAGACTGTGCCGGGACTGTGAGCATGAGACTGTTCGTATCGAAGCGAATCTCGGACAAGTCTAAACGAGTTCGATCCTCGTTCAGACTTCATTAAATCGTCTCTCATTCATTTTTAAGGAGGTATTTCCCGTTCTTTAATTAAAAATTATTCAAGTCTCACAATTTTTGCATTGAAAATAATTCCTAGCAAAATTTTCCCAGGTCTACTGGTTTTACTAGCGTTTCCCCCATTCCCCCAGACTACACGCGTTTCGACCAATTTACCACCTCTTTTTCATCATTTTTCGGTGCTTCACTATTTTAACACTTTAAAACTTTTATCGTGACACCAAATAACATCATTGATAAAGTTAAAAAACATTCTTATCATCTATTGAATTGCGTCATTTGAAACACCAAAAAAATTTTAGGTCTCTCGATCGTTGCCGTCACATACGTCAATACAGAGACTTGCACTCAGGACGAGAGGTTTGTCATGGTACAATGAGGTTTGTGCCCTGAGAGGGCTAGGCGTCAGTAAATGATCTGCTTGTCGAGGGGTTAAAGCTGCCGCCCATGCCTATACCACCAGGAGCGAAAAAAACTTCAAGAAACAATATAAAATGGTCATTTAGCATTAAATTAGAAGAGTAAGAGCCTATAGCCCAGTTCTTTAAGGTGATAAACTACAAACTTGAAAAATGCCATGAATTTTGGAATGCTTTATTTTCATTTTATTTCCTTGTTTTCAAACGCAAAATGTCATTCATTAAAACATCAGGATCGCTTTTGATAGGGCGATCCCTGGCCAGGATGGACGATAATGCTTAACAGTTTTGAAGAAAATTCGATAAACGTTGATTAAATCATGTAAAACTTCTCAGTATATGATAAAAATCAGCTACAAAACATTCGCTCCGAATACTTCATGACACAATTGAACGAGGAGTAAGGACGCGAGGAAGGATGTTTCTCTTTCCTACTTCATTTAAAAATGATATGAATAACCCGTTCCATTGCAGGAAAATTAACAAGGACGAGAAACTGATTTGGCCTCAAGGCGTTCTGTGAACCAGCACAAGGCATCTGACTCTTCCGAACCACCTGAGCTTGAGACAGCATGGCATTAGATTTTCTGAACTAGATGAATAAGCGACAAGCACGAAGTTACTGTACTTGAACACTGACAAGAAACTAACTATGGATAACATTGCAAACATAGACTTTTATTCTACAAGTAGAGAATTAGATGTAAGTGAATGATATTAACTACTTAAACATTGGTGTGCGTAGGACACGTTAGCGTCTTCAGAGCACCATCTGAGCCCAAGAGACAACTTTGCATTAGTGTGAAGAGCTTCCTTGTTAAACAATGGTACGAATCGATGGCTCTACTTTTTGAAAGAGAGGTGCAACTCTTCGCCTTCGGCCCGAAGTAAAGAAAAACGATGGTTCTTCATCAATTACTTGAAATTTATTGTTTAATAAAGAAATCTAGTTCCGGCTTAGGTGCAAATACGAAAAAATCATTGACGCCTGGCTGAACCTTTTCAGGAGAAAGAACACCGCTATCTTAGAACTATGATGCCGACTATTCAACTCCATGGGAAATATCTTGCGGATAAAGACGTCTAACCTCCGCAATATGAACCTTGAGCAGTTGGCGTCATTGAGGAGCAACGTGCCGCACTTGAGCGACAATTTATGGATTACAGCAGCAGCGCTAGAAGAGAAAAACGAGGACTTGTAGGTTCTGAACTCTAGAGAGGCCTCATGATTTAACATTGTTTTTTATATTTAAGCTATGAAAACCGAAGGCTGTTATTGATGTTATTTCATTTGATGATTTTTGAATGGTGAATATGTACTTCTACGTATTTTTTTGAAGGTTGGGTATGTTATTGCTCTATATCATGTTTTATTCTTGGGGAGCGGTTTATTTCTTCCATTGGCGTTTTGAAGTTTTGGCCACTGTGTCATTGGTGCAGAGGTTTGGTGGTACGCTGAGTGAAATAATTCTAAGTGCTAAACTACACTTGCTAACTCCTTGCCTCGAATGTGTGGAAGAGCAATAGCGAACGACTCAAATCTAGTAATGAGCACAGATTTATGTTTGCGTGAAATTACAGTAGATGTGTTTGAAATACAGTCCATTCTTTGATTAAAATTGACTGCGCTTTCAGTCGATCGGCCTGACCTGTGGAAATTTAAACATTCGATTTTCCAGAAGCTATTTATCAGTAACTTTGATTTTTAGAACTACTACAATGAACAAGTTGCAATAACTCCTTATGAACTGGGTCGAATAAGTTCAGTGATTTCAAGCGCAACATATAAACTTCATTTTAAGGTTAAAGTATCCAAGTTTATTTCATTAAACCTTTTAAATGTCTTTCCTTACTCGAACATTAGGTTGATCGAATTGTTGTGCCGTATAATATAAGAGAATGGAAAAAGATGCCTAATTTTTAATTTTGTGTTGATTCAGGCGCAAGCTACGCATTCTAGAATTGTTTTTTTTTTGTTGAGTTTCTTTTGAGAACTGTTGATTTATCACCATTAAAAAATATTTCGATACTGTAAATGGCATAATTTAATTTCATGATCGTATTCGGCTTACCCTGATAATGGTATACCAGCTCTTGACTAAAATGGGAGAGTAAAACTTGAGATAGGAGAGCGTTGTAAGGTTTCGCTTACAACTTCTTTCTATCTCCAACGTTTTCGACATGATCGACGACGCGCGCCTGAACTGCCTAAGTCTTATAGACTTATAAAAGATATCTTAACTGTTGTAGGTGTTTTCATGAGAAAATATACAGAAAAATATATTTTTTCGGAAAAACGCCGTTTGTGTGTACCGCAGTAATAATACTGAAATTATCCGCCCCTAAGCTTCCAGGCGAAAAACTCAAGCACCAGTCCAGAACTTTATAATGAATTCTGTGTTCTATGACAACATCAATCACCTATAGTTAAGGTCTGAAACAGAGTAATATACCAATATTAACTTCTCTAACCATCAATTACTCTACTTTTCATTTCCAACACATCTTGTCTTGTTCCTCCTCTAACCTTGACAGATTATTCCACTGTCCTCGCACACTTCAAATATACTTATACCGTGAACTGCGATGACTGTATCATTGAGCACTTACGAGTTCCGGTCTTACTTTTTCATTGGGGAATGTATGATTTCAGCCGTCCAAGTAAAGTGTTATCTTAGTGCGGCCGAAATTATAGTTCCAACAGCGAGCAAGTTAGGCGGGTCGGTTTACTCCAGACTGCAAAAGAACACAAATACGTGTCCGATCGCCCTCTCGCCCTGAGTCCCTCATGACCGTCAATGAGTCTCGTTACTTCGAATAGTAATTTTATTTCTGCTGTGCTTGCAGACCGCCTTGTGCCCTTACTACTTCACGGAACCCTTCCTGACCGGACGTTTGAACGCCTTGGGCTTCCCAAGGGATCGTCTCTGGTGCTTTATTTCAACAAAGTGTGAGTTTTTTATTAAGTATTTCGTTCGTGCTATACGGTGTCAAGCGTAGCAAAATATTTTTTGGGAGTAAATAGTCTATACAATGTTTTTTGTGTTCTCCATTTAGTATGTGATACAATTTTCATTGTAATCTCACAAATACTGAAGTAGGAATAGCGTTCGATACTTTTCTTCTATTTCATAACATATTTTCTTCAGAATGAAATTTTAACTAAAGTACTCTAACACTTAAGTGTGCGATAAAAGTGTTGCATCATGCAAATAGACATCTCTGATCTGAAGTATCTGATGGTATGCTTTAAATGCACTGCAATGAAGTGGTAAGACTTGAACGAAAATATCACTACGACAGCGTCTCATCTCAGAGCAACGATAGTTAAAGTCAAGGTTAGCTCAGTAAATGAGCTTAGCGATTAACATGAGCTGGGCATATAATATCCATTATTCAAAGAACATTTTCAAATTGTATAAATTCATCCATGATTAAAAATGAATTGAATAAATAAAATCTTTGTTAGCAAACACAAAATTTACTTTGAATTTGTTCTTAATTTATGTAGGCCTATTTCGCCGATTTGTACATTCACTTAGTGCGAGTTTTCCAATTTTTTGTACTTGCAAAACTGTTCCAGTTCAACACGTGTTGAAATACGAAGATAATCACTTATCATCTTTACTAAAAACACACTCAATTGTTAAAATTCTAAGTCTGTAAATCTCTAAAGGCAACGTTTCGATGTTACTAACATCATCTTCAGGCTGTAAAATACAAAAGAAACACTTCGTCACATTTGTAAAACCATGTCACTGCGAAACTTGAACTACATCAGACTGGGTAAAAAATATATAGGTAATCACATTGCGAGAAGACTAGATCGGACAAATTTTGAACAAAGATTGAAACTACAGGTAACTAGTTGTTATTGCACATCAGATATTCACATGTTAGCGGCACCTGAGACAGAGGCAAAATGGACGAACGGAGGTTACAATCGTCTAAGCAAAAGTCCTACTAAAACACTTTAAAACGAAAAAACCATTCGTATTTTCGTTGAGGCTAGGTTTAATTAAGCGTATGAATGTGCAGTGCTTCTATTATTTGAATATGTTCTTTTTTTACAACATTGTATAAAATTTTAGTATTAGAGTACAGATCTTCATTTTAGGGCTCACAACCATGATCGATAGGGAAATGATTAAAAATGGAACCTTGATATTTGTGTGCAGTTAATCTTTGTTTCAGGGTCATCCTAGTCCTGCCAATGTAACACTTATTGTGAGACTTACATTCTCTCCCGGTACACTCGAACTGATACATCACATCGGCTCTGTCTAGGTCGCTGACCCGTGATCCAGCAATATTGTTTCTTACAAGGATATCACTGATTTTGAGATTTTTATAATACACACGAACTTTAATTGCCATCTCTGGATCCGTAGATTTCATGAATGTTTTGACAATATTTTTAAACACACGTTCGTCTATTTTGTAATTGGCATGCGTTTGATTTTTATATAATACATTTATATTCCGCTGGTTAGGTCTTTGATTATGGTCACTATTCAAAATTCGGTTGAACTAATTTACCTATAGTTAGATCAATAAGAGTATTGGGGAAATTGTTATTAACTCACATGTGAAACACAAGCAGCAGAACATAGATTTGGGATTGAATTATTTCGAAAATTTTCACATATTTCTTCCTCCAAGTATGGATCTTTTAATCTTCTAGGCGTCCTCTTTCAGA
Source organism: Morinoia aosen (assembly GCA_030386875.1). NCBI lineage: Eukaryota > Metazoa > Arthropoda > Malacostraca > Amphipoda > Talitridae > Morinoia > Morinoia aosen. Next base: position 28,848,674 of record CM059561.1, on the reverse strand, counting down.
TTGTGCACTGCGAAATGGTCTGTCTTCACCCAATCTCCGGTGTATGGCTACGGAGGTTTGATACGAGGGAATATGTCTGTAGGGATATGTTGCTGGGTAAATTCAGACAGCTTCCGAAGAATTATCATTTGCAGCTGTGTAATCTAGGTGCACATTTGCTAATTCATCATTGGATACTAACTCCATTGCTATTAATGCCTTTGCTCCCGTAGAAATTGATTCCTTGTTTAAATTGAAACTAATTTTAAGCTTGTGAGTGCATTAGCTTAGACAATAACGTTGGCAAAAATTGAGGTTTATCAAGAAAATCGGGCGAGGATTGAGGGGCCACGGGAACCTCGCTCCCTGCCCCTCCAGAAAACGTACGAGAGTTTCATTATACATACTCCCGTGGAAATTGATTTTATTGTTAAATTGAAACTAATTTGTAATTTGTGGGTGCCACAGTTTAGAAATTATTGTTGACACAAAATGAGGTTTATCGAGAAAATCGGCCGAAGATTGAGGGGGTTGGGGAACCTCGCTCTCTGCCCTCCACGAGGGCGTAAGAAATTTTTTTAGCGTACGTAAACATATTTTACCCATCACGAGCATTAAGTTGGTATTAATTTTAGGATTGTACGTCTCATATTTCAGAAATTATTCTATTTGCCCGCGTAATTCAGAGATTCATTTGAAGGTTTCCAGCATTGTTCCCAGTTAGGTGCCCAAAAATGGCTAGCCGGTAGTTCTTAAGCTCATATTTAAATGTAAGTGTACACTAACATGAGATTTTTCCATGAATGTGTCACTAGCATTACTGTTTTTGTTTTTACTCATTACTTGGATATACATGAATTTTCAAACTCAGAATGAGAAAAATTCACTCATGCATTCAGATTTTTCTCTCATTCTTTTGTTTCGTCAATTGACATGGGTATTATGATAACCATGTGCGTTTATCCATTAAGGGTTGGTAAGTTAAGACATCCATTGATGTTGGAAATAAACTCTCATTTGTTTTTGCTCTTTCTTTCTCCCCGGAATTTTTCGAAGGATTTGAATGCCGGTCTCCGACGAACCCACGAGCTGTCAGGTTGCACGCCAATGCACGGACTTCTGTTGAAGTTCTGTCGACGAGCCGTTGAAGAAATCCATCGACTTTCAAGATCCCTCCTGAGAAAGACAAAAATATGGAGAGTGTTCTATCAAAGACAATTAGTAAATATGCTGTGCCATAGCCCCAATCTAGATGAAAAATAGATCAATAAAGATGATCTATTTTTGTATATAAGTAACTATACATTTGGAAGAGCTCGGTATTCCTTTGGAGATAAAACTATTGTATCTGCAATGGGAATTAGCACTCTCAGGGGAATATGTGAGATCCAAAGCTTAAGGTTATTTAGGCCTTTCTTTTGTTAAAATATTTTTTTTTGTTTCGTTATAAACTAACTATCTTATTTTAGTTCTCTGCTGTTCTGTTTTTCAGCAATGACCCACCATGCCTGAGGGTGTTTTTTACGTACTGCTGATCATAGTGATCACCAGTACAATAAGGATTGATGAATCCTGGGTAGTCTATTGGATAAGTCTGGTACACAGGCTCTGAATTCTGTGCATGAATATTGTGAGTATTGCAGAAGAAATTGTAGGCTGTTACAAAGGCCCTCACAATTTCAGTTCAAGTTTCAGCAACTAGGTACTAATTTCACTTTCAACTTTTATCATGTTTCATGAATCTCTTTCTGAACTTTGTTTTTCTGCATCATGTGCAGTTATGCACAGATTCTGTGTTTCCTTGAGTACATTCCATAGTACTTACTGTTGCCTTCTACTTTTTGGACAGCCTTTGTTGCATGTAGGAAGACTTAAACTTAGCAATGCTTAATCTGAAAGAGTGCAGTTTTACATTTGCAGGAAAGTAATGTATTATTTCCCATTAATCAATATAATGCATAGCTTTCCCAACTATAATAATAGTGGTAAATTTATGAAAGCCAAAGCCATTTAAGGATTTTTTAGTAAAATAACATTGTATGAAGCACTGAAAAGCATTTTGTACTTTGGAATTCAAATTAAACAACTGTTACTATTTTTTTGTGTTATCTAAAGCAAAATGTAACTCTGTTTAATATAGGGTCAATGTTTATTTTTTCTTCAGCAGGGAAATTAAAGATGTTGGTGCTGATAATCACTAAATGAGCACATTTAAAAACCTTTTACAAGAATAACATTATGCTCGCTGATGCATTATTTTCGAATTATTGAACTTTGAAGTTGGCGCGGGCGCGCCCCCTAATACAAACGTAATGAGGTTGGGTCGTGAGGGGTAGCCACAGTTCTTTTAGTGGAAATTATAAATCAATTGAAAATTGAAATTCTACTATGCATAAACATAGTTAATGAGATGAAAAGTTATATTGTCGATGCGAAAGACTTGTTTCAAATGTTCCCAGATACGTCGAACCCACGATATACCGGGGTTGAAGTTACGGACTTGCGGTCATCTCAAGGCTGCCAGTTACGTCGAAGAAGCGGTGCGCGCTGGCACACACTCGATCATTCGACGTAATGGGTCGGTTACAACCTTTATTTAAAATTTTCACTAGAAGAACTGTGGCTAACCCTTACGACCCAACCTCTTTACGTGTGTAATAGGCGGGTTAACTACCCTTATTAACTAAATTACGGTGCGCGCCGGCGCCAACTTCAAAGTTCAATAATTTGAAAATAACGCATCAGCGAGCATAATGTCATTCATGTAAAAGGTTTTTAAATGTGCTCATTTAGTGATTATCAGCACCAACATCTTTAATTTCCCTGCCGAAGAAGAAATAAACATTGACCTAATATAGTAATTATTGCTGTCATTTTTCACATATATTCTTTTATTTTTATCTCATTTCATAACTTTATTCTATGGAAATGATTCCTTTTTGTTTGATATGGTTACAGTAGCTAAACTAAATTTATCATCTTTTTCAACACAAAAATGCTCTAGTCAAAATATTTTAATTATTTTTTCATAACTTGAGAAAAAGGTAAATCTGAAGGATATGATAGTTATTGATTTTCCACTTTTGGTCAATATTGAATATAATGTTGTCAACGAATTTCATAATTTCGTAGGTATAGATGGGTAATATAGTCCATTATAAGACGTTTTACAAGAATGACATTCTGCCCGGCGATGCGTTATTTTTGAATTATTCAACTTTGAAGCTGGCTTGTGCGCGCCATGGAAGCACGCGGGGCTAGCGTAATTTAATTAATAACCGAAGCTAACCCTCTATTACAAACGTAAAGATGTTGGGTCGTGAGGGGTAGGCACAGTTCTTTTCGTGAAAATTATAAATAAAGGTTTCGAGTGACGTTTGTTTACATCGACGCCAAGGTGGCTGCCGCCATGGCGCCAACCGGCTGAAGATGGCGGCAGCCATCTTCGAGTCGATGTAAACAAACGTCACTAGAAAGCTTTATTTCTAATTTTCACTAAAAGAACTGTTGCTACCCCTCACAACCCAACCTCTTTACGTTTGTAATAGGGGTTAGCTTCCATTTTCATTGCTAAAACATTGACTGTTTTTGCATTAAAAGGGCCATTCAGGAGTGCTGTTCGTATAACTTCAAACTTAAATAACTCGAAAACTAAGCATTTCCGGGCACATTGTCATTCGTGTAAAATGTCTTAAAATCGACTATATTACCCATCTATATCTACGAAATTATGAAATTCATTGACGACATTATATTCAATATTGACCCCACTTTTTGGTGCCTGAACCTAATTAATTAAATCAAAATAAACTAGTTTTCTTCTATGCACATTCCGTCTCAAATGAGTATTACGATTTATAGCGGTAGGTTTAGTTTCGTCTTTGATGACGAATGCGCTCCAGTAAACAGCTACTCATCGATTTTCTAATTTTTGTTGCTTGAATCATGGTAATACAATCAAAATAAACAACTTTTCTTCTATACACTTTTGTCCTCAAATGAGTATTTACTGAGGTATACCGGTAGGTTTAATTTCGTCTTTGATGACGATCGCGTTGAAAGCGAGTGCGCATTGCAGTGTTGCTGTCCGTCGTGCTCCTTGAATTACTTGCCGCTTCAAACACTGGAGTTGCGGTAAGTCATTTACCGTTATAACTAAGAAAATACTCATTTGAGACGGAAAGTGCATAGAAGAAAACTTGTTTATTTCGATCTAATTGACTATGCTTAGGCATCAAAATCTACAAAATCGATTACTGACATATCCTTCAGATTTACCGAGAAAATAGTGGGTAAATTTTAAGGATTACTGACTAATTGATTTTTGAGTTTTTGTTGCATATATCTGGAAATTTAATCGAAATAAGGTTATTATGGAGTTGAATGCAGTTTAATGCACAGAAATTAAAAATTCTGGGTTAATGTTGAGGTTTATCCAGGAATCTATATTTGATTTATGGGTTTCTTAACATAGCTAGGTAATTAGATCGAAATAAACTAGTTTTCTTCTATGCACTTTCCGTCGTAAATAAGTATTTTATGAGTTATAGCGGTGAATTAGTTACCGCAACTCAAGTGTTTGAAGCGGGAAGTAATTCATTTGGCCCGGCGAATGGCAACACTGCAATGGCATCTCGCTTCCGGTTTTCTCATTATCAAAGACGAAACTAAACCTACCATGCTAACTCTTAAAATATTCATTTGAAGAAAAAAGTGAATAGAAGAAAAGTAGTTTATTTTGATGTTTTTTACCATGATTCAAGCAACAAAAATTTGAAAATCAATGAGTAGCTGTTTATTTGAGGGCATTCGTCATCCAAGACGAAACTAAACCTACCGCTATAATTCGTAATATAATCATTTACAACGGAAAGTGCATAGAAGAAAACTTATTCATTTTGATCTAATTTACTATGTTTTGGATTTGAAAAGTGGATAATCGATTCCCGGATAATCCTCAACATTTACCAAATTCTGCTCCAAAGAATCGCTTAAGAAACTCATTTAAAAACTTTTTATAAGAATGACATTCTGCTTGCTGATATATAATTTTTGAATTATTCAACTTTGAAGTTATAGGAACATCATGTATAAAAGTGAAAGAACAGACACATAAATATGCTGTAATACGGTATTGACGTAACGATGAGCAAGGCTATGTTAGGTGATATTAGGTTAGTTAAATAAACTAACTTTTAGGGGCTATGTTAGTTAGTTAGTTTTCAATGTTAGGTTAGTTAAATAAACTTCGAACTAACCTAATATAACATAAATCAATCTAGAATAGCTTACCTTAACTTACCATAACTGACACTGTTTTTTCTCTCGCCAAAAATGTTTGTGTGTCCTGCCAAAAAAGTGGGCGTGACCCAACAAAACGGCGACTGAGCAACCGACTATATAATGTTATTCCTATCTGAACGTAATTATTGTTATATCTCAAAAATAACTCATCAGCAAGCAGAATGTCATTCATGTAACATTTTTTTAAACGTATTCCTTTAATGATTCTTTAGAACGGAATTTTTAATTTCAGTTAGCGCAATATACTCCATAATGACCCAAAATAAACGGCTTTTATTCTATGCACTTTTGGAGGGAAATGAGTATTAAACGAGTTATAGCGGTTTGATAACTTTTGTCTTTCATGGCTCAAATGCTCACGAATAAACGTCAAATGAACGTTGAGAAGACGACAATAATCAATTTTTGAATATTTATTACTTGCATAATTTTAATTAGATCAAAATTGAAACTTTTCTTATGTGCACTTTCCATTGGAAATGAATATTTGGCGAGTTATTACAGTAATCGTCTGCTACATATAACGGTTAAAACTGCTAAGTAATCGTCTGCTACGTTTAACCGCCACCGCTCGCCGAGATGAAACACACTATTGTAGTACATTGAATTGAAACTCCATATGAAGAATAAAGTCTTTTTTCTGAAGGGGCAAATTAGTTCCATTGTTTAGATACCGTAACCCCCCAAAACGTAACTTATCGTAAAGAATGTAAAGATTGTTTCCGCTTTGAAGACTATAACTGCAATGAAAGATGGAAATTAACAAATCGCTATACTCGTTGAATTCTAATTTCCTCCCAAGAGTGCATAGGATAAAAGTTGTTTATTTTGATGTAATTCCCACGATTCAGGAAACAAAATTTTGAAAATTGATTATTCAGTTCTCCTTATCATTTACCACACCATTTAGTGTTAATCAGTCAGTTCTAATGCTTTCTAAAATATACATTTGTGAATTTTTTTATGGAATTGATATTAACATTATTCTGTGATTTGTTCCAGCAATGTCTGTGTTGATGTCGTCAGTACCAAGAATATTTAGTAATGTGTCTGGGAGAGTTGGCCCTATTGTGGGAGGCTCTCAGCAGTGCCAGTTGAACTTTGTTAGATGCAGAAGAGTGGAGCGGAGAAGCAAGAATCCCATCAAACCCAAGCACGAGAAGCATATTCCCTTTCAGCCCATGTATATTCCAGCAAAGTACAGAGTGGCTCCTCCCAGACATGCCAAGTTTGAGTACAAGGTATGTGTGCCTTTATGATTGGCCTGTTGAGTATTCTTGTTTAGTGGCCTGAAATAGGATTTAATTTGACCAATTTATGAATGTTTTTACTTCTGTTGCATTTGGATCTTCATTGCAAGATTTTCATTTTTTGAGCTTCTACAGCTTTTGTGAAATTATACTATGTTTTGAATACATGTTAGAAAATGTTCATTCTATGGTAACTCAAATGCAATGCACTGAATAACTCCTGCTCAGGAGTACTGGTGAACTGGGATACAATATAGTATGAATGTCCTTAGTGTACCAAGCATTTGAGATTGATGTTTTCAAGTGCAGTTGCCATGAAATGTTCTCTGTTCTCTTGCTACTGTCCATAGTTTTATTATGTATATCTAACTCTGATGAGAATATAAATTTATCTAGAAGTTTTGTGTAAGAAATTAAACTTGCTATTGATTTCATACTTTTTCAGTGTTAAATATTCAACAACTCAGTAAATACTAATCTATTTGATGAAATTTTCACACTCTAAAAGACATTATAGGAATCATTATACAGAATGCATGTTTTTTTTGTATTACAACTTATGTAGTACAATTATTGTACCTTATCAGCAAAAATGCATTAACTGTAACCCTTTCAAATAGCTCTGATTACATCTTGACTGTGGAACAATAAAACAAGCCTGATGGGCCCCATCTTGAGACTAAGCTTATAGCTTTATGCTTAATTACTTCATACTTTGTAATGATGTCTTTTAAACATGGTGGACTTTTTGCTAGTGTATACCTTTAAATGAAAATTAAATATAATTGGATCTACTTGATCCCTTATGCCACTAATTTTTCTTTGTTATTCCAGGGTTAAGCCTTCAGAAAAATAGCCATTAAATGTTTTTAGTTCATTTTTGTATATTTTTTGTATTATTCTCTATGCACTTTTCCTGAGCTAAGTGTTCCCAAACATTTTAATCTAAACTGCTAAAGAGCTAGATATTGCAAAACATGGGACTCAACTGCAAATGCTTATATAAAATTTAACTGTTTGTTTAATATTGCTCAAAGTTTTCTGAAAAATTCCTCATTTATTTTACTTGGTCATTTCTTCATCTTCTAGTTTTTCATTCTGAGTTACTTTATATTACTTTGCCCCATTTAATGATGAGATGGCATTTAGATGATAAAATATCATACTTGTGCAGCCTGAAGTGAACAAGGGTGTAGAGCAGGCGGTCTGGTCGTCTGGGGACTGCAGCCACCCTCTCACGGACGACCCAGTTGAGGGGACTTACCCTCAGGTGCTCCCTGATGGCGGCATACGCTACTATGGCTTTGTGTACTACCCTCGGTAAGCATACAGTTGGCTGCATTTCAACTGAGCTGTTGTAATCTTATATCTTTGTATTTCATGGCAATGGTATTAATCTGATATATTAACATAGCACAGAAACTTCTTTGTCAAAATTCAAGTGTCTACTTAATTCATTTAACACGTTCCCTGCATATTGGGCCATAAGTGTGCCAATAGCTAAATTGCTCATTCAGGTACCAGTATAAATGAATGACATTTCATCTGTTTTGTAACCTTTTTTGAAAATAACTATCATACAAGGTGAAATGTTTTTGTGCAATTGTATCTTTCATATTTCTTAGGAAGAATAAAAGTGTAGTCAAGCAGTTAGGTCGAATTCCCAACTGTACTATTTGCAACCTAAACAAACTAACCATGAACAACTGAAGAAACACCGTGAACGTGTCAAGATCTGTTAAATTACTGATGCTGGCACAATTTTTATGCTGTGACATAAGGAACACTAAATGCTTGAAATGGAAATTCAAAGAATTTAGCTACTTGTATAAACATAATTACCTCTTTGGCTGTGAAGAAATTTTTAAGTTGCTATGTTGTCTTAGATTTGGATCAAAATGGTAAATGCTACTGGCAGAACCCATTCTTTTGCACCTAAATTCTTGGGTTGTGCTCTTTAGGTAAGAAATATGAGTCTGGAAGCTGGTAGTTACATTTGTGTGGACTCATTCTGAGGCATAATCTTCTGATAAGTTTTAACTCGAATATGGTTATGAGTGCAAGAAAGAAACCAAAGAGTAAAATATTGTGGATCACTAATAACTTTGAATGTTTCCTTCTTCATTCACTTGGGGTTCACCCTCACAGGGTAACACACACACCTTTGTCAATTTTACAGTTCAATTGCATAAATGAGAGAAAAAATTTCTTCCATCTTTTGATGTACAAATCTCTTGAGGTTAGTATTTTATTGCTAATTTTCCCTGCTGGTTTCATTTGGGTCAATTAGTCGGAAGGTTTCCTATGCGGTAGTTACAGGGTTGGCATTAACACGTTGACTGCCACGTGAGCCACCAGTGGTGAGTAGAAAGAATTTTCATAATGCTGGTAACTGACCAGTGATCACAAACTCATTTATTATACATAGTCAGTCAAAGCTAAATAAAGGCACCAGCCAATTAATGTTTGCTATTTTTGGAATTGCGTACCACAATTGACTTTGAATTTGAGTTGAATACTGAACTCTATTTTAATCCATGGCAGTTAACGTATTAAAACCCACCTGTTTACTGTCTATTTTATTTAAAGTCTTATATGTATGCACAAACCTGTAAAAAGGTCTTCATATAGGTTTCATTATTTTCCTGGTTTTGGATTCATTTTCAAACTTACACATTGAATCTAATTTGTAATTTAATTACTTCCTGTGATTTGTACAACACAATATGTGCCATCATGTGGAAGTCTTTCTTGACAGTGGTAGGTCTAAATTGCATCTTCTTTGAGATCAGCATTTGGCCTCAAATATTCAAATATATTAAAGAGTATTTGAAGTTTCCCAGCCCCAAACCTATTCAAAACATTATCCCAGACAATGCCAACTGGTGTAATGAATCCAGGTTGCATCACGGAACCATTACCAAGTTCCTCAGACCTTGTGGAACTCATTATTTTCTGTTACATTAAAATGGAATATTTGAACTTGAGGAAAATTTTCCCAGTTTAACCTCCATTTTATCTTTATTTTCGTGGAAAGTGCAAAGGAACTCTCGAGTTCAGCTCCGTTTTACTGGTGGTGGTGTTGTTGCAGAAGAAAAGTAAGTTGATGGTTAACTGATGTTGCTAGCATCAGTCATTGCAGGGCCACATCTTGAGTCAGCTGGGCTAACTGTGCATAATGCTAGCTCTACTGGTTGGTCTTGTTTTCTTTTCTCCTTACATTTCCCCTTGATTCTGCACCTTCTCTATCTTATTGCTTATTTTGTTACTTAACAAGTCATAACTAACTTTAGTTGTATCTCCTATTGCAGTTACATGATTCTAGTGTGCTCCTTTTTTACTAGCGCTACCTAAAGGCATTGCTGATGTATTTGTTTATCACCAACAGTGCAAGATCTGTAGGCCATGGAACACATCAATTAAGGGTTATGTAGATGTAGGTTTATGGTCATCGAACTTTCGTATTATAAAAACACAAAATACAGCTCAAAAAGTTAAAATTGATTATTTAATAATAAGAATTATCAAGGCTCTGAGTAGAGACATATCTGCAAACATTTGTACTCGCACACACCTCCATCACTTATGAACTATGGAGTACAATTAACTACATTTCATTCTAAGCATAGTCATCTCTTACAGACAGGAAACCAGTAAGCCTAACAAGCTAATGCAGATACTGAGCCTGCAGTGTCATGTTGCATTTGAAGACACAGACAGCAAGACTGAGAGAGCCTGAAACTCAGGAAGTCATGTTACCAAATCATACTCCTGATAGGTTGGCAGCTACTTCTTTATACTGGAGTAGCTCAAGCTGCGTTCACACTTAACGCACAAATCATTAATGTATGTTTTAAGAAATTACTTTTGTGTAGAATTTAGGATACCGTAAGTCAATAAAAAACAAAAATCCCAAAACAACCCAGGTATGCTATTTTTTCAACTCTTTTTTCCCTAACCCTGAGTAGTTAGGATACGTAAAGGAATATACAGGGTGGGCCAGAATTAACACTGACCTTTTTAATTTGCTAATAACAGGGAAACTATGAACGCTAGGAAGCTGAAACTTGATTTATTTGAAAAGGATAACATTTTTGTGGTTTATCAAAATTATGTTTATCAACAGCAAGAGGAATGATGTTGTTGGGAGAGTGCTTTCCAAATCATTTGATTTCACAATATAGTAACATCCGTTGGCCTCCTCGTTCTCTAGATTTGTCTCCATGCGACTTCTTCTGGTAGGGCTACCTTAAGGCACGAGTTAATATAACAAATCCAACAAATTTACGAGTATTTAAAAAAAACATTTATTATGAAATAGTTCAACTCTCGCCTGATACACATTCGCCTGAGCATTATGAAAACCACAGAAAAGCCCCAAGTTCTCAAAGCAGCCGTGGCAGTCATTTAAACGGCATTTTATTAAAAGAATAGTATGGATGAACCATAAAAATGTTATTCTTTCAAATAAAACAAGTTTCAACTTCCTAGCATTCATGTTTTTCCTTTTATTAGCAAACTAAAAGGGTCAGTTACTTTTGGCCCACCCTGTACTACTAATAGCTGTGTACCCTTGTTTTCTTGTCATCTAAGCCATGATTTTGTTTCAGTGATCCTGACAATGTTGAAACATTACCGCAAGAAGAAATCTCGCCTTTATTCATGGTGCGCATTGCGAGGCACAACAAAAAGGTTGAAAAGTACCTCAGAGTTATACTCCGAGATCTTGGCTTCCCTAAGAAGGAAACGGTGAGTCTCGCTACCTCCCATCCATTTGTTATGGTGAAAATGATGCACAATGCTCAGGTTTCTTGTTTGGTTGTACACTGATTCTTGTCTCCCAGTATTTTTGCTTAAATTATTGTCAAGTGTTTTTGCCTGAAATATCAAATTTTTTATCTAAATTATCAACAATAGAATTATGTATAAAGCTAGGATAGTTGTATTGGGTTTGATTATGTATAATTGGAATTGGAACGCTGCTAGTTTACCGTCGTTGAAATTGTTACGGAAACTTTTGTAAATTGAAAGTTTTTAAAATATATGAGATATAACATAAAGCTGCGACATTGAAAAAAATTAATGTTAGTATCTAGTTCTTGGAGGAAGGCAATAAAATTATTAAGCAAAGGAAAAATGAAAAATAAGAGGTTCATCATTTTAATTATCATTTTGGAATAAATCTCATAAAGAGCTAGGTTGAATCTCAATACCAAACTAAATTGAACATTTTAATCCAGATTGTTTGACAAAATCTTCTGCAGCAATGTCCATACATTGGGAAACTAGACAGGTTCAGGGAAACTAGAGTCAGGCCCGTTAACTGAATCTTTTTGGGGAACTTAGGTTTGAGCCAGAATATCTACAAATAGCGCGTGTGTTGGAAGGTAAGGAGGTCAATTCCGCATGTTCTGCTCTCCCTCGTCTCTCTCGGTCGATGCTGCCGATACGCTCTGGTGCACACATCGTTCATAAACGACAGCTGACGGCCTTAGAATGAGAAATGATTTCTCTCAACCACTTTGACTGCGACGTGCGCCACCGGTGGTACACGGAGGCCATTTTCACAATGGTGCTTACCGACCAGTAGTCATAAATGAAATTTCTATAAATACTTGATTAAAGCTAAATGAAGACATGATCCAGTTCATGTCTGCTATTGTCAAATTGCTTACTACAAGTGACTTTTAATTCGAGTTTAGTATTGAACTTCAGTTTCACCAGCCAATGTCAAAGTATTATTCGTTCTCAACTGTTTTTGAGTGTTCTGAAATCTAGAAAGGTCACAAAAATTTCTGTGTGCGAAATACTGAAGTAGTTAAAGTACTTTTCTACATTTTGACAGCAAATTGAGGTCAACCACTGAAAGGGAAAAATTATTCTAAGGTTTCAAAGACACTTAAAACATATTTATTTGAAATGGAAACAAAAAGTGTGTGTTCAATCTTAAAAGTTTTGATTTATTTAGACTCTAAAATTGCTAAAATAGGCTAAAATCTATTCTAGAAGTGCTGTCTTTCTACCCAAGAAACTTGTTTTTTTAAATTCACCGTTTACCCATCAACTGGACTCGAATATGCATACTTAACTCACTCCATGGTGTTTAGAGTGGTGCTTTTAATTAATAGAATCTAGATACTGGTCTGAGTGTAATCTTTGAATTTTTCTTAGAATTTTAAGTTTTTCCATAAAGAATTTTATGCAAGAGAAATGAAAAAATCTTTTTAGAGTTTTCGGTAGTTTAAGCTTAATTACGTCATTTGTTTCCTCTTTGTGATGTTCAGAACCTGTTTTCAAAAATTCTTATAAAATAAATTCATCACTTTTCCCTCCAAATTTGGCATGTTTGTGCGCTAAATATCCTGCTTTAAGTCTCTCCTGGAAGTGTCGGTCTTGTCATCACTGCAGTCACTGATGGTTGCCCCAATTTATCACTGCAGTCGCTGATGGTCGCTTCTTTTAGTTTTTTGGGGTTTAGTTTCCAAATTTCACGGCGCAGCTCCGCGAGAAGTCAGATGTGGGCTGCATCATTTTGCTGTTACTGTATACGAGATGTCATCACCAAAGATTCACGCCGATTTGACGCTCCAACAGTACATTCAGTTTTCAGTGCTATTTATTGTCTAGTGCTTCACTGTGAGGCCGTAGTCTGTATTCTGGTGCTATAATAGTTTTTAATCCTTTGAAAACGAAGTTATTTTCCATGAACATAATATTGCACAAATTTTCCCTCATGAAATGCAAAAGGGTGTGAACTTTTAACAAAACGCTCAGATGCCCTTAATTTTGACATTAATTAATTCTCATATATTTCAATAACATAAGTGGTCTGTAAGACGCCAATTCGGTTTACGTGCAGCACATCAGGAGCAGTTTGGCCTGCCCCTAAGGCTGTTTCCATACTGACTCGTTATCACCATGGCCTGGTCGTCTGTTGCGTAGTGCAGCATCACATGCAGTGATGAAAGAGACACTTGCTTATAGAAAAATTTGGCGGCTGTTCTGGTTTGTGTTCACGTATTCAATATTTAAAGTGCACCTATCCGGACTCTTTAATTTTTACTGCATATTTTCAGTTGTTTTTAATACTTGCTGAAATCAGAAATTCTTTTACAGACTAGAGACGTGGTGATCGTCAAGAATGTGCCCGAGGTGAACGAGAAATTATACCTAGTGAAGCACCTTGTTGAGATCAAACCTGTGAAACTCCCTCCCAACCTCCCGCTGGACGCCAACCCTCTCCACTGTCGCTTTACTGTAAGTATTTAGTGCGCGCTCTCAGTGTGGGTGAGACGTTGTACTTTGACATGGTAGGAGTAGGACTCTGACTTTTTGGGCAGACCTTGTTGACGTTTCTTTCTGTAATGCTGGGGCAGAAAGCCATAAAGTTAACGTCCGCTGTTCTGGGTCGCATTTGGACCATAAAATACTAGATGTTACTGTTCGTTCTGTTCTGGAAGTCAAATTGGAAAATTTTTAGATAAGAAATATAGTTATCCAATTTATTTATTTCTTTTTATTTCCAATCTATTTATTTGGACCATGCGCAGAAAATGACATGCGGATATATTGAAGCTGCGGTGACATTACTTTTTGAATTTCATGTTGTCTATTTTCTTCCATTCTGTGATTCTGTTGCCCGCCCTGTCCCCCAAACTGCTATGAGCGCACAAGAGGGAATAGAACGCTTTTACGAGATCGTACACCAAGACATGATACCAAAACATTCATTGTGAATTCTTATCTCGTGTGTAACTTGCTGTTGAGCTCTACAGTCTCAAGTTACAACCGCGTTGTCTGCAAACATAAAGCTTTAGGAAGCATCAGATACTGTATGCATTAACAAACAAAGAAGGGACTAAAACTAACCTCAACATAACATTCAATTTCATCAAAGCGGAGCTAAAGATCCACAAGAAAGCAACATTTAAGGAAGACCAAGCAAGTTTCTTACTTGCTGTCTCTGATCTTCCCATGCCTCCTTGAAGGCTCTTTCTTCGGTATATAAGCGAGAACTGAAATACCTGAAAATTAATACAACTTGTTAACATATGCATTTGAACTGTATCCTGTAGTCCTTCCTTTGTTTTTCATTGTTAGATTTTCGTTATGTGGTCCAATTTTTTAGGGTCATATCATTTTTTTTGTCTGGGTTATGAGAGGAGCCACTAACTCGCTTTCATTTCCCTCGTATTAATTCTGGAATGAATTTTATTTTATTGTTCTCCCGTTTTTGTTGATCGGGTTTGAGACTTGCGAAGACCTCAGTCAATTGGTGAACTTCTGCATACGGATATGATGACAAACTGCACGCGTTTTTTTATTTTCTCTGTGTTTTTTATATGCGCCTCTGCTCACCACTTGGTGCCAACCAAATCATACAAATGCGTTTTTAGTTTTGCTTATGACAACCTATTGAGCTGTGCTGGGGTGAGTGAACTACAATAAGAGACGAGGAGGTCACACATGTCGTTTCGGTGTATACAATTGGTATACTTGTCTGACGCCTTCGGTCGTTTTGCCATTGGATAGCGAAACACTTCAACTGCTGTTAGCCGTTCAGCGCGAAGTGAAGTTTTGATGTTTAAGCTAGTCACTTCTCAGTAATTATTGCAGAACATTGGTGTATCAGCAAACTCTATCGTGCAAGATACGCAGCGCAGTGAAGTGTGAAAATTATGTCCTAATGACAAGTGCAGTGTGGGAGCTTGATTTCATGACAACTCTTAACGAATCCCAACCAAATAGTTGCCTTTGTTCTAGCTCTGGCTGTGCGCTTACAACTGACCATTACATTTTGTTAACTGGAAATATCTTGGTTCACTCCCCGCTGAGTTTTTTCCTCCTTAATGGTGCCATTACTAAGTCCTTCATTTTTTTCAGCTTTCTCCGTTATTTCTCGATTCACTTATGCTATCAATTTTTTAGATTACCACCACATCTTCAACGTCTCCTCTCAGAGGTATACAACTATTGGAGCTATGGGAATTAGCTCCACAGAAGTATGAGGTCTCAAGCTGAAAGTTAGGGAGGCCTTTTTTCAAATGTATTAGGTTTTTGTTTTCTTATGGACCATTGTTTCTCAGTTCACTGCTAACCTGTTTTTCATCACTAACTCCTTTCTTCTTAACTTTTATCTGGTTTCAAAAACTTTTTTTTTAACTTTGTCTTTATTTGTTGTGTGCGAATACAATTAGGGCATATATTCCTCGTTCCCTTAACTCTATACTAAATTGTGCCTTCCTCTTTTCTTTCTTTGGAACATCTTTGCTGGTATTAACTCATAGTGGTGAACTGTGATGTCTTATCCTTCATGATTGGTAATCATTAAGTATAAGAATCCATTTCAATATGTTGACAACGCAGCCTATGTGCGCGTGAAATAAATTCAGTCCTGTCAGCAATATCCCTTTACACATGTACTGTAAGGCGGGAAGATTTCACTGTGCGTAATGCTGAAGGGAGTGTACAAAAAAATAGCCTTTCATATTTTCTGAATTCGATATATATATTTGCTATGTTAAATAAGTAGTTTTCGAGTTAGAAACAGCACGTCCGTATCCTGGACTTGGTGTGGAGCCTACGGTTATTATCATATCGTGACCGCAGGAGGACGCGGAGTTACTGTACAGCCCTGACTTGGCGGTAACGCCTGACGAGCTGGAGGATCCCGAGGACTTGGCTACCGTGAAGCAGTACCCAACTCTCATCAATAAGGAATGCGCCGAGAGATGGATCCGGGCCTGGGAAAAGCAGTTCACTTGAATGCCTTCATGTTCTCGTGTGCTTTGCGGAGGCTGGGAAGGTATTGGGAGAGGTGTTGTTCAACTTGCGAAGTAGTTCTGCGTAAACGAGTAACGTCAGGTATGAACAAAGAGTAAGATTGAGATAATACCAAAATATTGGAAAGATCAGAGTCAATTGTAATCCTGTGTGTGGTTGGTCATAAGTATAGAATGTACATAGCTCCTGCTTGCATTTTCTCATCCCTGTTGTCACTAAACATGTTAAAGTCACCAAGCTTGTTGTAGTCCTCGAATGGTGTGTGTTAAATTTGTTGCTTTGCCTGGCCGTGCGAAACTGACATACTGACATTCTAAAAATATAAGTGAAAATATACAGATTCTCACTCAGAGCTGTCGTGTTTTTATTTCCGCTCTGCACTCGACATTTTTGCTATTGTTTGAGTGAAAACTTCTTAGCAACTACGAATGGGCAAAAGTTGTTCCCCCAAATGAGGTCACCAAACTCTCTTAACCTAATGTTAATTATATTGCTTCGTTGTTAGCGAATAATTATTGAAATATTATGCACTTAATTGTACACTTCCTTCAACTCACATTCGTCATATTTCACTTGAGCTCTTATCCTGAAGAAAGTGGTTCATTGCTCAAATATAATTATCTCGGCGAAAAACTACCATGAAAAAACGCTACCAGATTGCAACAGCTGCGCTATCTAACCCAAACAATGACGATTTTATTTTTCTTTCAAATCGAATATTTTTTAAGCGTAAATGAAAAATGGGAACAGTTACTCGTAGATGAAATGCGATATCAGGTCAAAAACGTGCCCAAATTATGTCTTCGTTTCCCTTGGGTTTTCATTGGCTTTTAAGTCATTTCCGTAAAATTTTGTAACTAAATGCGAGTGTTGAAGACTATCTTTTGTTTTAAATGTAATATAGTTCAAAGTTACCTTATCCATGATGGGTGTTACGCATGCTCTAGCGGTATCTAATTAAATAGAATAGGTCTGAAATTTAGTTTCAAAACGAAAATTCTGCTAAATATTTCTTGTAGGTGAAAGCAGGATAATTCTCCCATCATTGCAAACATTTTTTACTGCCGTCATGCGCCAACACCCGATGCCAGTCCGAACACTCGATAAAACTATTAAATCAACGACTTTTTGGTTTCTTCAATGCTTGTTCTAAACACAAACTAAAGGTGTAATAAACTGTGGCTGTCCAGCATCAAACTGAAGCTGACTTCACTGTCACTGCATTTCAAGTCATTGGCAATAAACTTAGAAAATACGAAATAATACTAAAAATATATCCTATTTGAACTTGTTCAGAAGAATATTTACTCAATCCAATCGTTCTTCTTCTTTTAGGTCAGTGAGTTACTGAAGCTTTTGAACTTTTGTGGTCACAAATTCACATATTTTTGTTGATATTGTTTTTCATATTTTTTTTCTGGCTTACTGCAATATTGCTCTCTGTATTTCGTCTGACCCTTTCTACCATAGTTTATAACCTTGGTTGTGGCTGCTGGATATTCGCGAGTAACTTCTGCGAGAGCAATAAAAACATTCTGGGATAATAAATGATAATTATTTAAAAAACAATCTACGTAAATCAAGCCGTCAGATCATTACACCAAATCAATTATTTGTCTTATAAAGTGCCTATAGTTTAAATATAATCTTTATTCATACTTATGAGATGTGTAATATGTTGTTGAAAAAGGAACAAAAACCTTTTTTTTCCTATAAAGTTGATACATAAATTATATGACAGGTTTTAAATTGTCCAAATGTAAGGTTCTAGTTGGTAAATAAGATACTTCATACAGTTGCTGTTGTCGCAGGCAAAAGATTCGACAGTATTGATGAAATTTACTTATATTATTCTATCTATAATGATAACAAGTGCGCACGACCCGTCAAAAAATGACAGAATTAGATATAGGACCAACTGAGATTTAACATGGCTTTCCCATGATTTCCCATGCTAGTCTATGGCTTTCCTATCTTTTCCCAAGTCTCAACCGCTGATATTCTATACAACCTAACCTAACCTACCAATACACGCGATGTCCATTCCAACTCCCTATCTGCTGGGTTAATGCACCGAAAATAATAATGTGGAGTTGATGGAGCTTGCAACACAGATACGCTCATCTCACACTGCAGGCTGGTAAGTGTGACACACACACGGACGTAGGGACGGACGCGGCTCTTATTATTATAGTGAAGTGATGATAGTGATCTGCTTGCTTCTTCTTAGCTTGTCTGTCACACCTCAAAATGTTCTTGTATCATGTGTACGATAGTAGGCCTTAGTAGCTTCAACCAAGTCTTAAAGTTTTTTTAAGTGGAATAAGAGATTTACAAGTAAATAGTTGATTTCATGGAAGTTTGAGCGAAAACGTTCAGTAATTTCTAAAGTCTTAGAGTTTTAGAGTTTTCATATGATGGGGAAACTTATTCTACAAAAGAGCTCCAGAAATTTAGAGCTTTTTGTCCAACGTCAGATGAACAGTAACTGACAAAGACATTATTCCTCCGAGTTGGTTTTTTGTTTGGAATATGGGAGGGAAAATTTTTTACCACATCTGTATCACTCTGAGGGAGGTACAGAGATGAGAACACTTATCGAGCTTTTTGGATCATAAATCTGTCAGGTATTGGGGTCCAGCCGAGTTTTCTTACAAGAGTGGCGGCATGATCGCGTTTCTTGAAATTACCTCAGCATACCACTTTGGCTGCGAAGTTTATACATTTTTGCAACTCTTTTTGAAGATATTGAAGTATATCTCCCCAGACTAGACTGCAGTAGTCCAAACGCGATAAAACTAAAGATTGAATCATCCATCAACAACCTAGATTTTTTGTCGAGTGTGTCCTTAATCCGATGAAAAAACATTAGGGTTCCGCTAATTTTGTTGTACATTGCTTCTACGTATGGTATTTTTTGTCGAACCAAATTTTTGTCGAACCAAAAAAGTAGGAGCGGGATCAAAATTGTGTTTATTGTAAAATCTACTGAATATGGTCAGGATGAGGTCACCGTTCCACCCTTCTCTGTCTGGATGAATGAAAAACTTATGTGATATATGTGCGCGGACGACATTTCATCAACTCCATTTTGTGACTAGTTTGAGAAGCTTACGGAACATTGTCCAAAAATTTCCTAATAATTTCAGAGAAAAATGAGTTGTTAGACGACGAGTTCTACGGTTGGTCTCGAAACAAACCTCCGGTGTTGTAAATCTAGACATTAATTTAAAATTTTACATTATTTCAGACGTAAATATGTACGATGATTGTCAAATATTTTATAGATCAAGCAATTATAAATTCATACAGTGTACTGAACTTTCTTATCAAATAACTTCCACATATTTGTTTCGTTACTTCCGCATCGGTGGTTAACGTGTTTTCTTTACCCGCAATTAGTTAACTAGTGAATACAACTGTATTATTGGTTCAGATATTCATTCAGATTTTCAGGAAAATTCATCACTTTTGCCTAGCTTAACACGAGGCCAAAAGTGTAATTTAATAGAACTACCAGAAGAAGTGGGAGAAATATGAAGCATTAAAAAAATGTACAATGAGCGTTCATGGATACATTACAGAACCCAGGCGTACGATCTACAAGTCAGACAACAGTGGGTGAATTGCAAAGTTCCACCGTCGCTGGATTTCAACAAGTTGAAGATGCTGCAGGTTGTAGCACATTTAAAAATCCCTGTAGAAGCGTATGTGACACACTGATTTTGCCACCTTTGATTACTGGTAATGTGGATGTTTTTAGTAAAATGAGTTTTTTTCTTTTGTAATTTCTCACCTTTGCGAAACAGTTGAAGTTAATCACGTTATAAATTACGAAGAAATTCACTCAACATTTTTTATTGGAAGACTGTCAATCGTTAAAATGTACTACCTATGAAGTCTATAAAACGCAACGTTTCGATGTACATACAAACATCATGATCAGGCTGAAAATGTACAGAAAAATTGATCAGTTACAGTGGTAAAATGCAAATCTAATTCTTAAGCTATACGAGACTAGTATGAAAGATGAAATCACAGCACAAAAATATTTTCTCTATGTAAATTTCTTACGCTCAGCATTATTTACAAATTATGGTGACATTTGTTCACATTAATGGTCGTTTGCTGTCAGTGAATAATGTAAAATAGTTTCAAAAATATGAATTGCTTATCACTCGCATCCTATCGTGAGCGGAATTGCTTTTAAGTATAGGTACCACACCTGCGTTGATATAACAGGCGGAGACTCGAAAACTTATTTTAATTCTAATTCCGTAATTGAGTTCGTATATTCAGAGGAGTTTCCATCCCCTGCACTATTCTAGAAACTGCTCCTCCAACAGTTCTATAGACACTGCTCAAGTTTGAGACTCGATAACTCGAAGACTACAAATGTTTCAATTGTTACTTGTTAATTTTCTATGAAGGTTCCAAAATTCACAAATCATAAATGGCTTTAGATATAAAGTCTGTAATTGTGGATGAGTTGACGATAATTTGAATAACAATGTTTTCTTGAAATCTTTGTCGAAAATTTCATACAGAAACAACTAAGTTGAAGTTTAAATATCAGAATGAATTTCGTGTTGTTCCTAAGTTTTCACGATTTCCGTGACCTCTGCTGTTTTAAATCCCCCTAGTTTTTACACGAACGAGATTTCTTGTGTAAAAAATCAATTTTTCAGAAGAAAACAATTCTACATGCCTTAGCGTCTGCAGCTCTGTTTAAACTGAAGTAAATTCAACCAGTCAACGTTAAATGAAGTCGCACGCACAACGATGAAAGACAGCACTGGATTGCTCAAAATAACTTATTGTTCTAAACCAGCTCGTATTGAGCTGTCAGAATATGTTGTATTATGATATGAGTCCTGGGAAAACCGGCGACAACAGACGGCGAAACGTTCGAGGTGCAGGTGCGACCGCATGAACAATGACCAGAGGAACAGGGGCTGGGGCCCGCAATTTACGAGCAAGATTGTCCGTGGCGTTGGGAAACTCCAACTTTATTAGACGATCCGCCTGAGGACGAACGCATTATGACCTGTCGTCCCAGATCATTATTTGTGTTACTACTCGGTCTTTGCTCTCATTCTGTTAAATAAACAAATATTGTTTTTTAACCCGTTCAGAAGGGACTCTAGAACAGAGCACGTTTTCTGACTTGGCCTGACGGTTTGATACCTTACACGACGTTCCTTTTGGAATCAGAATAACCTCGAAGTAATGCGATATCTGCCACGATGACCACCGACCTGCACGCTTGTGCCCGTACGAACAACATGGTCAGGTTAGGTTTGGATGCCCTCAGAAGACACGGGCTAATCCTGCTACTTCATAGTCCGAGGACTCACACCCTAGTAGATCTTCAATCCCAACTCAGTTCACTGCTAAACGTAAGTCAAATTTTTATGCATTTTTTGGATTTTTCGAAGTCACCGCTAGAGCATTATGCCTTCGTTTAAGTAGAGCCAAAATAATTATCCTGTATGTAGTGTTGTTCTTTCAATGTACCTGCTCTGCTGCCATGTTTCATTCGCTTCTCAAAAATGGGGTATCTTTATTTTGTGCTGGTGATGATGTAATGCCGGCAGTGTGGTGTGGGTTCTAGCACTACGAACAAGCCTGGATAACCCCCAGAAGAGCTGATTTTTGATGCATGTACAACATGAAATTGGAATTATAATTATAATAAATGATATTTTTTCATGCTAATAATAGCTATTGAAACTGTTGAATTCATTCAAATATCAAGACACAGTGGCTCACGATAAGTTTTTAGACAGGAGAAATAAATCCACTCAAGTTTTTATTAGTAATAACTCAATACGAATTCATCATAAATAAACAAATTTACAACAAATATGAAGTCGATTACCCCACTGTGAGTTTAAGCGCCCTAATGCAGTTTTTCATTATTGTCAGATACATTGATAAGTAGGAAGCAACTCTTCTAGCAATGTTTCTTTCGTAGTTATTACGGACATGACTTGGTAAGCTTGATCTTGAAGTTTCCGGTCAAATTGCTCCCAAACGTGCTCGTTTAAATTTATGACGGGACTTCGAGCGACTTGCGGCAGTG
Organism: Morinoia aosen; assembly: GCA_030386875.1. NCBI lineage: Eukaryota > Metazoa > Arthropoda > Malacostraca > Amphipoda > Talitridae > Morinoia > Morinoia aosen. The sequence continues at coordinate 28,826,273 of CM059561.1, read as the reverse complement.
ACTGAATATCACGCGAGTCCTTCCAGGGCATCAGAACTTTGCTGGTATGCGCTCCATCTGATTCAAAAAGGGAACTATTCTCTTCGATCTGACCGGCTAGAAAATTAGGAGTCACCGTTTATCTAATAATTTGGAGTGTCATGGACCTATCAGCAGCTTGCCACCCGAATATCTGCTCAGATTTCCCTCCTAACTCAAACAGCGCTCCAAACTTTTACTCCAATTCGTGTTTCACTGTTGCCTGTTGACATTCAGTCTTCCAGCTTCATTCTAAATCTTCCAAACGTAAACCAATTTCGGCTTCAAAAAGTGGCAGAATTCATTCTAATCAGACCAAATTACAGACCGCTAAAATCTCTCACATCTACTCCCGAATTCCTTGCCCTCTACAAACGCCTCTTCCTGTCAACGGCTTTTGCAATCAAGGGCTTCTTTCTTGCTACTCTTCCCTGGTGACCCAGTTCTTTCAGGGTTTTACTCCGGGCGTACAGTGACATTTCCAAACCGGCGGAGACGCATTTGACGTTTTGATGACTGTTTTGGATGACGACCCTCATCAGTGCTCTCTCTTTTCGCTCTGACATGATGCTTGGCCTTTCAAATTGTTTTTTTAAGCGACAAGGGATTCTTTAAATTTTATGACAAGGCTTGATTCTTCCTAGGCGCTCGACAGCGTCAAGTGTGAGAAACTGTTGAAGAAAATCAAGAACTCAGGAATAGACGTAATTGGTGTGAGAAATACCAAATAAATCGCTCTCATGCAGTGTGCTGAAACTACAAAATGCCTCTCGTGTATCAGATAATTTTCAGCTCTTCAATGTTCAATTCTTGACTCTATTCATTTTTCTATTTTTATCGATGATTTATTGTCCATACCACCAAACCAAAGGATATGAATGTTGGCAGATGATACCCAAATTGATATGTCAAGCTTGATGGCTGAATTACTAAAAACACGTCAACACTGAAAGCTTCTTAAACAACCTGAAATCGCAGTACGAACAAAGCGGCCTAAAACTCAGCGCAAGTAAAACGCAATGCATTATTGTAGTACCTACGGTCGCAGTTATAGAACGCGAATGCTAAAACCACCTCTGTGGTTTGGAAGTAAAAAAATTGAGTCCCTGTAGACGAAGAACAAAACCAGCGTGTTTGATTTGGCAAAAATACTTCCTTCAACCCACTCGTGAAAATAATACGCATCAAAATAACCGGAACCGTAATATTCTTTCCTCGAATTACGGGCATACAAGACGAAAAGACTTATGTTATTGGTAATTCAGGCTAATGTTATCGCGTTTAGACTATTGCAGTCTAAGTTGTGAGATGTATCTCAACTTCTTAACCCTTTAACGCCCAACTGGACTATTCAGTCCTCTTTCAAAAATAACAATAATATATTGTATTTCTTATTCAATTTGTTCACTAATGTGACCTTTGAACTTCCCTACCGAGTGGCAGTTCCTTCCCCATCTTGATAACAGTGACAACCTAATGCCAGTGTCGGTTTAGTGATGGTGGTTGTCATAACGGTAATATGAGTATAAAAATGTGGGCGTTAAAGGGATAAAGAAGCATTGCAAAATTCAAAGAACTTTATTGCTAAGGTTGCGTGCAAAGGCAATTAAAAAAAAGTAATTGCGCCTCTTATCCTGTAGAAAATTTCCTCGACCCCGACACTAGAAAGATTTCTCATTCACAAAGTGCCATAAGTATATTTCTCTCTTAACCTTTCTTCCTAAGTTTTGAATCGCATTTCTATATGAATCTACTGCGAAGACCGTACACTGCAAGACACAGTTTTTCGTGAAACTAAACATGCCTTAAATTTTGCTGCAATCTTCCTCTGGGTCTTTTATTAAACGTATTTATTATCTTGCATGATCTACAAAAAAACTGTGGTGATACTCCAGATGACAACATTCAAGATGTAAAATATTCATATAAAAGATGAAAACCAGTCCTCCTGGTCCACGAGTTTATAGCTATCTGCAAATCGTCCTCTCTTCCCCAGCGGCGGAGGGAATGCACACAGCATAATTTAAACTTTCTCCGTCACGATGGAACGAATCAGAAAATACTTTTTTCAGTTTCAGGAAGCTTATTTCCTTTCTTCCAACGTGAGATGCGCTACTGCAGAAACAGCTGATATCCATTGAAGGAGTGAACAAAAATAAATTATGATTTCGAATCAAATTCTCCAAGCAATGCTTTCCAGTTCTAAAATATCTAAACATTAATTTACAGATATTCACTCGAATTCCTTCATACCTTCGTAACCGTATGTGTATGGAATTTACTCACTAAATTGTGAACCCAATTAATTTAGTTAGCAATCTACTCGTAGATTTGTTGTTACGTTCATACAACATAAATCTGTGCTCGTGTGTTTGCTGAGGCTCATGTACCAATGTCTATGAATATGTATGTGTTTGGGAATAACGAGTTAATGAGAAACTTCTCTATAATTTCACTTTAACTTGGATTGCTTGATGATTAAATTCCGAAGATGACAAACTAACTCATATTCGCATTTTTAATAAAAGATCTCTCGTTTTCAAGTTTACGACCGATATAATTGTGAGTTTGAGAAGCAGATTAAATTTTTAATGTCATTGAAAAACGGCTGAAAAATTATGATTATAATTATTGAATGGCCTGTGCCCTGCAAGCAAAAAATTATAATCAAACACGAGTATTCATCAAAAACAATAGAACCTTGGCTCACTGCGTTGAAAAGAGATTTATCGCTCGCCAAGTGCGTCATTAGTTCTCTGTTCCACGATGTATAAATGAATATGAAAAGGAGCATAATTTAAGGCTTAGAATTTATAAACCATTTACCTCACTTACTCTAAGACACTGTAGTACATATAAGTAAGCGTTGCAATGTTTAACAGAGTATGTGCTTCTTGTATGTGATGTTGGTTTACTCTTTTTCATTTGTGGAAAATCATTTGTGCCTACATTAATCGGGTATGTTATTTTTGAATTGGTTATGCGACTGGCATGGACACTCTGATGAGTACATGCCGTATTCCTAGTGTCGAGTAACTGAGTAGTAGATCATTTGTAAAAATTTATTTCCGCTAATCCTCTCATCATACACGATCATTAATGATTATTTTGCAGCTGAATAGTGTTATGCGTCAGTGTAAAGGCTGAGTGGTTCAAGGGATTTTTGTTTTGAACTTGAATTTTTTTTAATTTTTTCCAAATTGTACGTATTTAATGTTTTTCTCTAACTTATAAAAACTGAAAGAACATTTTCACTAGTTGATTTCAGAGGATCAACCATTTTCACACATAAAAATTTCAAAATAATTATGGTGGTATTTCTACTAGTTGAATATTTAAGTTGTGAAATTTGGGAGAAGAAGAGCCAACAATCTAATCTGCTGACTCTTTTGTCACTTTTTTTTGGGGAAATATGTTATGATATTTTTCCTTTCTTTTTTAACCCTTTAATGATGAGCTAGGAAAAGCCAGATAGTTTCTTTCCTTGAATTGCGGCACTAATGCCGTCCCATTTTGTTTTCTCTCGTCAAAATTACTTGATTGATTTTTCGAACTTTCTTCAAAGTATACCTGCGTTAGATTAGTATGGTTTATTTATGCAAGTTGTTTTGAAGTCTAAAACCTTATTGTCTGAAAGAGAAAATACGTTGCTACACGAGTAAAAGCGTCATAATAACGGAAGGCTGAAAGCTAATCGTGGGCCACTTCAGATACAAAATCAAAACAATGTTTCTAGGGTGATTTTCTTGATTCATTTAAACTCGATACTGGAGCTGCTCAGTAGTGTAGGTTGCAATGCTACTGTACTTCAACAGTACGCTCAATGGTTGACCTTCTTATTTCATATTAGCAATAAAAAATATATCTTTTTTGAATATTAGTTCATGCCTTTTGTATTGTAACTAAATGACGAAATAATCTGCAGGTACAATGCAAAAGAGCGAATTATTAGACGCGACAGTCGCTTAAATTTTTTTCTTACACACGTTATGGTTACGTTATTTTTATGTAACTGAGCTGATGAGCTGATTTCAAATAAATTTTGTGTATTTTAACTATGCTGAAATGAAGGGTCCTCTAACAACGTTCAACCAAAATAAATTCTTTATCATTCCTTCATAAAAGCTTATTAAAACTCAACGTTTTCAAAAACTAATGCTTCGCTTTTAACTCGAAATTTAACCATCATGGTAGAGTGGTTCCCAAGCTTATCTCTAAAAAAGCAGTTTTTGCCGAAACAATTGTGCATTCCAAGCCAAGCGTCGCTAGTGAATGTGATGGCAACTGAAAACCTTTCCGGCCAAGGCCGTGACGCGAGCAGCAGGTGTAACTCGATCCCAAATTGGCGCACTTGCTGCGCAAGGAACGAGACAGAACCAGGGGCCAATTTTCAAACAATTATCGTCGCCACAGCGTTGCAATAATGCAGTAGCGCACGTTATTTCACGCCGACTTGGCTGCGGCTCGTAGAATAACAAAGTCAACTGGAAAGAACTTACGTTGTCTTTTTGAAAATCAGGAGGTTCACATGGTTGAGTGTGCAGGTTTGTTTGTGGAACTTTACATCAGGTTGTGTGTTCTATCCATCTCCAGTTGAAAAATTTGCGTTTCGGAAAGGCATGCTGCGTAATCAATGACAGAAATATTTTACAGTTTTCTTAAAACCGTTAAAGTTATTTCACAACTGATATAGTGTTGTCAGCAACAATAATTTTGCAAGAACTTTATTTTTTCATAAACGTTTCTCTATAGTAAATCAGGTCTAAACTTGTATAACTTGAATGCAGTTTCGAGTTTTGCATGAACTGTGCATGGAATTTCTGGCACTGAGATAAATACTTTTCTCAAGTGGTTAAAAAATTTGGGCCGAGATCGAAAAAAAGCTTTTAAGTTATCCTTGTATATAAACAGCACTTGCATTAGAGATAAGCAGGAAAAATACAGCACCAAGCAGTGACAGATTCTGCGCGTGCTGAATTTTTGTGAGGTTAATAGTCAGTAGCGGTAGATAAATCATTAAAATTTGTACCAATATTATATTCTGCTTGTAGCGACAATGTCATCATAAGATGTAATTTTAGGTAACTTCACAGAAATTTTCTAAGAAATCAACGTCTTACTGTTTCCTCTTCAGTCGCAAGTATTTATAAGCTTGTCAAAACTTACAGAGCACCAAGTGAATTCGTTTGAATGTTTTTCTCCAACTTTTTTAGTCAATAACACGGATATTGTATCACTTGTTGGCGTAGCTCTACCAACTAAAGAACATCAAATTAAGACATTCTCATACAACAAATGTTTCATTAATTTTTATGAATCAACTTCATCAACTTCACTAAACAAAAACGGTAGGAGTAACATATTTCGGTCTTTAATATGATGGATGCCGAAAGGGTTGTATGCTCATTAACTGCTCTAAGGCTAATCCTTTCTTACATTATAAAAATTATCCATTGCATTTAATCAACTTTATTTTAAGAAAAAAATACACAAAAAAAGTGCTAAACGTTTTGAATTTCTTTCAGTACCCGTTTGGTACTAGGCTTTGCTATGAAAGAAAGACTGATATTGATCTTGCTAATGCTAGTTAAGAATAGTGAATTTTTGTTTCGAATCTAAATGTACAGAGTAAGATGAATATAAGTGGCTATAGAATGTGAGACAACAAATTTATGTCGGAAATTATTTTCAACACCAATAATGATTCAGAATCGACAACCTAAAATTAGGTTGCGTTCTTACACAAATCAATACATTGGAACTGAATACCACCAAGTCTCTAGCGAATTCTAAGCCCGCAAAAGTGCGGTGTCATTCAAATTCAACACATTAAGACGCCGCACATGTGGCGGGCAATTGGTGCTCAGCCACTTAGTTTTTTTTCTGTCATTGCTAGAGCCTCCAAGAAAGGAATTCACTGAGGATAAATATTGAGGACCAGTAGTAAAGAAACTATTTGCTATCAAAAGGTGGATAGAGGCAGCGAGGTGCGAAAGAACATTAAGAACAATGAATGACTATGAATGTTTTCAACCACGAATAACTAGCTTCACCCAGTTGAGATAAGTTTTCCCTTGTTTGAACTTTATTTTTTATACTTGTTTTATGCTTCGTCATTGCACAGTTAACTGAATTTATCTCTGAACACAAAAAATGTTTTCATTGACTATGATTATTCAGTGACAAATGTACGAGAGCCTGTGTCAACAGGTGATCACTTTATTCAAATCCGAAGTTAACTGATAATTCAGGAGCGAAGAAAATAGTTCCAAAATTATTCATTTTTCTCCAAAATAAATTGATACACCAGCTCTATCATCAGGTTCCGTCAGCCCAGAAGATAAGGAAGATGAGCCCAGTATTCTGAAGTAACAATAAAGCTAGCTTCTTTTGTGCATTGCCGTTTGTGCAACGATGCTTTCCTACTGAGATATAATTGTAAGATGTTGTAATTCTGAGTCACGTCTGACCCGACGCGAAGATTCATAGATAAATACCCCGGCAACATTCCCTGAACTAATTGCCTCATAGAAAATAAAAACTCTAGAGAGCGGTCGGTCTGCATCAAATGTCCTTTCAGTGTGATGCAATTGCAATTTCGCTGCTCATTTTATTATTTTGTGCTTTATTTGTTGCCTTTCCTAGCTGATTTGATTTTTTAGACTTGAAATATAAGCCCATTCGTTTATATCCTTACTCTCTTTTAATGTGACTCGTTGTGGATTTAAGTGCTGAAACTTTCATATTAACGTCTGTTAATTTGTGTCAACATTAATATCAACATCCTAATCTTTATCAGGGTATAAATTATTAGGTATTAATGCTATGCTCTATGAAGCCTGAAATATATCGTATTTTAGTCCTTAAATTCTCAAATCACTTGAGATCTTAATGGCGTTGAAAAGTTTTACTAGAAAGAGTTCTAAAAATACTGTATAAAATATTAAAGATATTTCTACAGTATAGAATCTAAGCATTTTATTTGACAGATAAGTAAAAAAAGGAGATTTTTACACCAAAAAACAGCTATTAAAGCTTTGAGAAATGCAGAATACAATAAAAGTACATATGATTCATTCCATTTCCTAGAATACTCGATCGAGCTCTTGGATCTCCTCAGTTTTACCTGTCTAACGTCATGGATGAAACTTTGAATGATGGGGGCAATGAATATCAGGTAACAGTTCAGAGTAATGATTGTACTGATGTGTGGCTGGTGGCAGTGAATTGTTTAAAATACTGCTGCGTAGTTGACCCTTATTAACATGTCTGCCATACCAAACAGTCTTCTCACTCACTGCCATACCAAACAGTCTTCTCACTCACTGCCATACCAAACAGTCTGGGCTAAAATTGTCACTCGCCCTATGTGAAGATGACAACAGTCATAACATAGCCATTAGATGCTGTTAATTAAGCATCATCACTGCATTAAAAAGGAGCATTTTATCAAAGCATTTGTGTTCTTTCTATTTCTGCGAATTAAATGTCGATGTTTTGATCGGTAGACTGGCTTATGATAGCGAGACCATGGGTAAAATTCACAACAGAGGGAAATTTCGCGATGAGAGTTGATTGTACAATGGGTTGACACTCCTGTCATGAATTTAAACCACATATCAACCCTTCCATCTCATAGGTAGAACAAAGAGATGAATAGAATTCTAATTTCGGATTGACCGCATTAGATCGTACCTTTAGGGTAGTCATAGAGGTCATTCCTGCTGACCACTGCTTCATACACCTTGTCAGTGAAGTATTATTGAATGTGACTTAGCAGACCCAATGTACTGTGCTTGAACAGTATAGGTCTAAAGCAGAGATTCTTAACCTGTGGGGAATGGCGGAGTTGCAGGGTGGGGAATTTTGTGCATATGTTTCCATCCACAAAAAATCGATAGTATTTCAAAATCTAATACATTACATCAAAATACTTACCTATTTACCAAATCACAAGCACTTACAAGTCTGTTTTAATAAAAAAACAACATACTGAGGTAATGTATGTCATGTTTGGACAAAAGTGACAACACTGTCCAAAGTGACACAGAAAAGTAAAAGGAAGATGCAGTGGTGGGGATTGGAAAGTTGGCTCACTAAAAGTGGGGAATTGTCGAAAAAAGGTTAAGAACCACTGGTCTGAAGAAAAGTATTTTATGCGATAACAAGAATTTTCCACTCCGCCAATCTCGTCTGAAGCCGTTATACTCAATTTTTTTGCGAGCTTGTTTCACAAAAACATGAGTCTCATGGATGCTCCACTTTCTGCCAATATTGTTTCACGTTAACAAATTCAATGTGAAAATCCTACGCTTGTGTCGTAGGAATTCGTTACGTAATTCTGTCATAGTTGCCAAATACGGTCTTTAGAAGTATTAAGTACTTGGTTATGCAGATTTGTTCTTTCCCGATATCGGATTCTTTGAATATATTTGGCCCAATTGAATCAATTACTGTGCCAATCGAGAGAAATAATTTATTTCACCAGAGAGCTGAGCATGGCTGTGAGTCCCGTTGCAACCTCTGTATCCTTCCTCTGTCATGCTTGGTTGAGTTTGATTTACTAATAATTTAGTTGTTGGAATGTTTTTAGAAGAACTAAGAGGAATAAAAATTGGAGAGTTGTCACATTCACGACTGCAGGGAATCTTTAAAGCTACCTGTTTAAACCGAAGACCCTACAGTTCGATATAATAGCCCGCGGCCCAACGAATGAAGGTTCATTAGTTTATTCGAGGCTTGACTTCCATTTCCATTTAAAAGCTATTTTCACGGACCACGCCTGTGAAGTTTAAAAAGCGCCTCGAGATCACAAAATTAGGGTAGCTCAGCTACCATAGGTTGAGTTGACATAGGTGGTCATTCTAGCAAAATATCGCGACGAGACGAAAAGATGAAATTAGAAGAAATAGTAAAAGATGACTGCACTAGAACAGACGGACGGTTGCTCAAAACGCCAGAGAAGAAAAGGGGTGAAGAATGAAAGATGCGGGGTTTTTAAGCACAAATCTAAGTCCTCAACTGACTCTAGCAACATGTGTTACTGATTATATGAAGCTTGACTAGGGCTACCACTGACAGAAAGTCAGTTCTTCGTGGCATACTGACGAGAGTAGACGTTATCAGCTTGTAGCTGACGCTGTCAGTTGTAGCGCCTTTCTGAGTGTAGCTGATAAATTCCAAAAATCACAGAGAAACATTATGTCCCCAGAGGGCTCAGAAGAGCATTCTTTTGCATCGTAAAACCAAAAATCTGCTTCGCACCATTTCATTTATTTTTATGAACGAAGATGTATTTTTTACATGTAGAACAAGCAGGTTTTCTCTATGCTAAGCAGCACTACGTGTAAGCTCTTTCTGAAAAATACTAGCTGAAGAACTATTTAAATTCACAGCAAAGTTTTTTAGACGAATGATGGGAGTTGAGCGAGTACAATAGATGTAAATAGATCTCTCACTAATATTGCGCATTGTGCACATTCTATAACGTTATTTAGAATGCTGACCTTATGAGGTGAGACTATAACATTGAGGCTTGGTGTAGGAATCTTTCATTTGATCAGCAGCAGAACAACTCATGGGTCTCTACGAAACGTCGAGGTAATTCTGTTAGAAAAACATCACACGGCACCAGACCTTAAGCATTCACTTCAATCTCTCACACATGCAATTCTCACTCTCCTCATAAACATGCACCTGATATTTGAATCCACTTAAGCGAGGTGGAGTGCTGCTGAGCTCCAGAGTTGGCACTTCCCTGGCTGTGAGAGGCCATCGAGAGGCTTGCGTGCTTTGCGCTGTGTCCGGACTCTGCCCTGGAGCTGGCAAGCTTTTGTTGGGCAGATTTTCTTGATTCTTTGAAAAGAACGGAATGAACTGCTCAAGGTAAGGACAGAAAAATCGTGGCTCTGAAATGGCTCCGCGCAAGCCGAAAGTACGCGGATAGCATAATGACCAGCTCGCATGTACTTTTCGCGAAAGCGTTGTTTGTGAAGTGAGGTGAAGTAAGAATTTGGACACACAAGGTTGTATTTTAATACAGTTTTTGAGGACACATAATTTTAAAAGCTGCACAAAATAAGCGATTAACAGTAACACACATTACTGAAGAACGACAATCGACTATTTATTGCGTGTTTTTATTTGTATTTCATTTAACGAAATGTAAAGTGAAAAAAAATTAAGCACTTGAGACAAATCTGTTTAATATTTAGTCGCAACCCCTCCATTTACAATCAAAACTCTTAGGTGCTTCCTGCAAGATTTGAGTAGAATTTTAGACCATACTTTGGCAAACAGTTTTAACTCATTGAGATTTTGGCAGTCGTTTTGCGTGCATCTGATCCCATGACTTTCTCCATAGATTTTCTATTGGGTTTAAATCCGGTGGTTGACTAGCTCACGTCAGCACCTCTTTCTTGCTGCTTTGTAATCATACACGGATTACCTTGATGGTGTGTTCAGGATCATTGTAATTTGGGAACAACCCCTTCCCTACCCAAGATCCAGTTTCTCAGCTTAGTTTTGCAAATAACCTTCAAAAATCTTGTTTTGTTTATCTTAATCCTTAGGGACAACATATGTTTCCAATTGTCCTGCACAATTAAATATCACACAAATAAGCCACTTGCACTTATAATACTGCACAGCGTGTAGACGAGGCAGATGAAAAACGATGCTAAAAATGAAGAACAAAGAGGAAGACTCGAATAACAAAATCAGTTTCGCTTGCATTGACTGAAATCTATTAATTTTACTTAGTAAAATTGAGCTGAAATTCTGGAATCTTAGAGTTTATAATTAAGAAATTAGATTTTCAGTAGAGACACGATAAGTCGGCGTTGTCATATCAGTTTGATCGGCACGATGTCAGACCAGACGTCTGCAAAGCCCAATGGTATTGATAAAAAATTTCACAGTCTAGGTGCTGCTACGAATACAAATTTAAATACACTCTACTCTGAAATTTCAAGCAGAAAATCAGGAATCTCAAATACTTCGCAGTTTGATTTTTCAAGGCTGTAGTTTCCCCACTATACATGTTTTGAAAAGGGTTATCTAAATAACCGAATACAACACATTGTTGTTCTACACAATTATTGTTTCGGCACGATTTCTGCAATTTGCTGGTAGATGCAAAGCTCTATGCTCTTAACTATGAATATTAAACAGATCTTTTACAGGCGTAAAACACGTAATGAAAAAAATTAATGGAACAGGCATTTTATTGGCACAAGAATCACGTCTTTCGTTGGCATAAAAGTTGAATTCTTGATCAAAAAGTTGGTCCACGCGATGGACACATTTGGAGCGCTGGATTCATGCGAGCAGCCAAGGGAGAGCTGAGTGTTTAAGGGAAGAGCTTCTTAGGCACGTGACATTGTTCAGAATTGCCCCTTCTCAAAAATTGAGTTTTTCGGTGTGCTATTAAACCTCTCCTATCGGAGGATATTTATTTAAGCAAACTAGACAGATCTTGAAGAAATGTAAAGCGTTAACTCATTAGTAGTGAAGTAATGATTAAAATTGCTGAAGTGCGCTTCAAAGAAAACGTAATAGTGAAGGTGACTTTTATTTTGTTAGCCATACGTACCTAATAAAGCTAAGTGATGCTGGTACTTGAAGATCAATCATTTATAACAAAATTACGGGGTAAAGTAACTAGTATGTAAATACGCAATTGTTATGACGAGCATTAATTAATACTTCCCAGGAGCTCTTCGTACCAAAGAGTAGATACAAGTCATTTTCGAATAAAAAGTAACGCAAGGCCACGTGTTTGATTGCGAAAATCTTTCGATATTTTTTGAGCTCTCTGGATTATGGTGAAATTGATTCGTGGCGTTATGAAGTAATAAATGTTTATAATTACTGTAAAGCTCACCTCCTCATGTGTTCTTCATTAGTTCTGCAGGAACTTTGTTGCCTAAGTCGAATTAAAAATTTAAAAACAAAAGAAATGCAATAAAGATGAATAGGATGGAATTTTCCAAAAGCAATCAACCAATACTTTGGATTATCCTAAAGTTATAAAGGTGTTGCCTATGGCAATAATTAACAATAATATTGTTAAGCTCAATTTAATTCTTCGCTTCAAATGAAAAATCCGCAAATATTATTACGTCCCATAAGAACTAGTGTCGACCCAAATGAAGCCGTGCAAAAAATTAATGAGAGACGAACTCTTGAGATCTTCGTGCTGGTCTGAGCTGCCCCCGCTTGTGTGGCGGCTGCTGTTTTGTGTCATACTGGGACTGTGATGCAAAGCTTTCTCTAGTGGCTCAATTTTATAATTACTCCCAATCACATATGATTGGTAATTTTCATAATTATAATTATGAAAATTATGGTTCATCATAGTCCATTATATGTATGTTGCATATAATTACAGAAACACAAATTAATATTACATGTATTCATTAACATTATCAAACTGACAATAAAAAGACCAAGGGAATATAATTCTTGGCATCTCCTTAACTCCTGCTGTAAACCGAATAATGCCGATAAAAAGAAAATTGAATATGTTGTTCAAGATAATGTAAAATATCATGAGAAGAAAGAAATTGCTAATCTCTTTAACAACTTCTTCGTAAACGTAGGGAAAACAATAGCTGATGGTATTCCAAGTGAACCTACTGATCACCTGGAATTTATGGATCATATTCGAGAACCCAACTCCTTTTTCTTTACGCCTACAAACTCCTCCGATGTAATTACGTGCATAAACAACATGAAAAATAAATCGAGTGGGCTACAAACGTTTCCGACTAAAGTACTTAAAGTTATTGCTGACATTGTAGCCCCACTGATATCAAATATTATTAACCAGTCTCTCTTACTAGGCACTTTCCCGAACTCCCTCAAAGTTGCTAGAGTAACCCCTATCTTTAAAAGTGGTGAAAAAACCTGTGTAAACAATTATCGACCTATCTCCATTCTACCAATTATTAGCAAAGTATTCGAAAAGATTGTGTATAAAAAAGTGTACTCTTATTTTGAACAAAAATCATTTCTTTACGATAAACAATACGGTTTTCGCTCTAAAAAATCAACAACACAGGCTATATTAAATCATTTACAATTCCTCTATTCTAATATAGATGAAGGAAAGCCTGTCTTCTCTGTATTTCTTGACTTCCGAAAAGCATTTGATTGTGTGGACCATAAAATACTATTATCGAAACTACACTGTTATGGCATTCGAGGGATTGCCCATGATTGGTTCAGATCATACCTAACAAATCGGAAGCAATACGTTGTCATGGACGACGCAAAATCAGACCCACAGACAATTAGCCATGGAGTTCCACAAGGATCTGTTCTCGGGCCTCTCATGTTTCTGATTTTTATCAATGATATTGTAAAATCTACATCATTCTTCAAATTCATACTTTTTGCCGATGACAGTACGCTTTCTGCGGTCCTTCCGAACCAAAATCCTGCTATGATTGTGGAGAGTATAAATACTGAACTTCACAAGGTTTCATCGTGGCTCAAAGCTAATAAAATAAGCCTAAATATCTATAAAACAAATTATATTACTTTCTCATACAAGAAAGATGTATCTCTCCCATGCATTAAAATTGGCGAAGGTGAAATCGAAGAAACCAACTCATGTAAGTTTCTGGGCATCATAATAGATAAACATCTGACCTTCAAAGAGCACATCACTCATATTAGTTCTAAATTATCAAAATCCATCGGAATCCTAAATAAAGTTAAAAATTTTCTGCCTGAAACAGCTTTACAAATGCTCTACCGAACGCTCATTTCTCCATACTTGCAATACGGAATAGAAGCATGGCACGGAACTGATAAAAATAAAACCAACAAAATTTTTACTCTGCAGAAAAGGGCTGTCAGAGCGGTAAAGAACCTAGAATATAATGCTCACACAAATGATTCTTTCAAAAATTTACAAATACTTAAACTTTCGGATCTCTACAAAATCTCCATCTGTAATTTCATTTACAAAACATTAAGAAATGATGGCGACAATAGCCTAAGACAATTATTGACTGCGCAAACTGGTCATCACGACCATTTAACCCGAAATAGAAGTAAATACATGCTTCCTTATTATTCAAAGGCCAGGTCGCAACACAGTATTCTCTTCGTTGGAACCAAAACTTGGAACTCTATACCTGCAGAGATCCGTGAATGTAATTCCTACAAAGCATTCAAAAGACATCTTGAGTCTCACTTCCTATCAGAATACTAGTCGTGTAAGATCACCGTGTCGAAATCTTGCCTCCTACATGTAACTAATGATAATGTCATAATGTAACTTGCCTTGTGTACCATAACCAATCTTCTCTCTGCTCTTGAATCGTTTTATCGAACATACTGTTAAATATAGCCGACTTGACCTATATTGTAAAATACAGCATAAAATATCGAGTTAATTATCTCAATGATCAGTCTAATGCGAAACTAGGTTAAGTGAACTAGGTTAAACTTTTGTACACCCTAGAATAACGTGATGGTAGGATGCCCTAGAAGTCGCTGAACTTATTCGGGCCCACAGGTAGCTATACTCAAATTTGACCATTGTACTAGGCTTAAGTAAAATTCTACCTCTGTATCACTTGTGGTAAATAAATTGTTTAAATAATTTTGTGTTTTTCTCTCAATCCTTTGTACAGACGATGACTTGAGCTGCTGTCATACCCCTGTCGTGTTAAAAAGAATGCACTGCAGTATTTTTTATATAATACACAATGTTGACGAGAATATATGATACGATCAATATATACATTATGCATATGTTACTGTTTATAAAATATTTATATATTTTTTACGCAATTACTAAATCTGACTCTAACGGTAGGAAATTGTAAAACTCCACCATAAGAAAAAAACAAAAAATTAAGGCATACCAATCCAGAGAGGAAGAGAGCAGGATCCCCGAATAAGACGGGAAAAACGGTAAAAGGTTAAATCTGCTCTGGAAATTAGCAGATAGAAGAAACATAATCTTCCATTCCAGGTAATTCGATTGCCCCGAGACAGACTAATTTAACTCCACCTAACGGACTTGAGTTCTTAGTAGTTCTCAAATAAACCTACTTATGTGAACGAACTCCCTAAAAATTTTTTGCATTAGAAAATTATAAACTTTACATTACTGAAGAACGACAATCAACTATTTATTGCGTGGTTTTATTTGTATTTCATTTAACGAAATGTAAAGTGAAAAAAATTTAAACACTTGAGACAAATCTGTTTAATATTTAGTCGCAACCCCTCCATTTACAATCAAAACTCTTAGGTGCTTCCTGCAAGATTTGAGTAGAATTTTAGACCATACTTTGGCAAACAGTTTTAACTCATTGAGATTTTGGCAGTCGTTTTGCGTGCATCTGATCCCATGACTTTCTCCATAGATTTTCTATTGGGTTTAAATCCGGTGGTTGACTAGCTCACGTCAGCACCTCTTTCTTGCTGCTTTGTAATCATACACGGATTACCTTGATGGTGTGTTCAGGATCATTGTAATTTGGGAACAACCCCTTCCCTATCCAAGATCCAGTTTCTCAGCTTAGTTTTGCAAATAACCTTCAAAAATCTTGTTTTGTTTATCTTAATCCTTAGGGACAACATATGTTTCCAATTGTCCTGCACAATTAAATATCAGACAAATAAGCCACTTGCACTTATAATACTGCACAGCGTGTAGACGAGGCAGATGAAAAACGATGCTAAAAATGAAGAACAAAGAGGAAGACTCGAATAACAAAATCAGTTTCGCTTGTATTCACTGAAATCTATTAATTTTACTTAGTAAAATTGAGCTGAAATTCTGGAATCTTAGAGTTTATAATTAAGAAATTAGATTTTCAGTAGAGACACGATAAGTCGGCGTTGTCATATCAGTTTGATCGGCACGATGTCAGACCAGACGTCTGCAAAGCCCAATGGTATTGATAAAAAATTTCACAGTCTAGGTGCTGCTACGAATACAAATTTAAATACACTCTACTCTGAAATTTCAAGCAGAAAATCAGGAATCTCAAATACTTCGCAGTTTGATTTTTCAAGGCTGTAGTTTCCCCACTATACATGTTTTGAAAAGGGTTATCTAAATAACCGAATACAACACATTGTTGTTCTACACAATTATTGTTTCGGCACGATTTCTGCAATTTGCTGGTAGATGCAAAGCTCTATGCTCTTAACTATGAATATTAAACAGATCTTTTACAGGCGTAAAACACGTAATGAAAAAAATTAATGGAACAGGCATTTTATTGGCACAAGAATCACGTCTTTCGTTGGCATAAAAGTTGAATTCTTGATCAAAAAGTTGGTCCACGCGATGGACACATTTGGAGCGCTGGATTCATGCGAGCAGCCAAGGGAGAGCTGAGTGTTTAAGGGAAGAGCTTCTTAGGCACGTGACATTGTTCAGAATTGCCCCTTCTCAAAAATTGAGTTTTTCGGTGTGCTATTAAACCTCTCCTATCGGAGGATATTTATTTAAGCAAACTAGACAGATCTTGAAGAAATGTAAAGCGTTAACTCATTAGTAGTGAAGTAATGATTAAAATTGCTGAAGTTCGCTTCAAAGAAAACGTAATAGTGAAGGTGACTTTTATTTTGTTAGCCATACGTACCTAATAAAGCTAAGTGATGCTGGTACTTGAAGATCAATCATTTATAACAAAATTACGGGGTAAAGTAACTAGTATGTAAATACGCAATTGTTATGACGAGCATTAATTAATACTTCCCAGGAGCTCTTCGTACCAAAGAGTAGATACAAGTCATTTTCGAATAAAAAGTAACGCAAGGCCACGTGTTTGATTGCGAAAATCTTTCGATATTTTTTGAGCTCTCTGGATTATGGTGAAATTGATTCGTGGCGTTATGAAGTAATAAATGTTTATAATTACTGTAAAGC
Organism: Morinoia aosen; assembly: GCA_030386875.1. Lineage (NCBI taxonomy): Eukaryota > Metazoa > Arthropoda > Malacostraca > Amphipoda > Talitridae > Morinoia > Morinoia aosen. The sequence continues at coordinate 28,809,349 of CM059561.1, read as the reverse complement.
TCACCTCCTCATGAGTTCTTCATTAGTTCTGCAGGAACTTTGTTGCCTAAGTCGAATTAAAAATTTAAAAACAAAAGAAATGCAATAAAGATGAATAGGATGGAATTTTCCAAAAGCAATCAACCAATACTTTGGATTATCCTAAAGTTATAAAGGTGTTGCCTATGGCAATAATTAACAATAATATTGTTAAGCTCAATTTAATTCTTCGCTTCAAATGAAAAATCCGCAAATATTATTACGTCCCATATGAACTAGTGTCGACCCAAATGAAGCCGTGCAAAAAATTAATGAGAGACGAACTCTTGAGATCTTCGTGCTGGTCTGAGCTGCCCCCGTTTGTGTGGCGGCTGCTGTTTTGTGTCATACTGTGACTGTGATGCAAAGCTTTCTCTAGTGGCTCAATTTTATAATTACTCCCAATCACATATGATTGGTAATTTTCATAATTATAATTATGAAAATTATGGTTCATCATAGTCCATTATATGTATGTTGCATATAATTACAGAAACACAAATTAATATTACATGTATTCATTAACATTATCAAACTGACAATAAAAAGACCAAGGGAATATAATTCTTGGCATCTCCTTAACTCCTGCTGTAAACCGAATAATGCCGATAAAAAGAAAATTGAATATGTTGTTCAAGATAATGTAAAATATCATGAGAAGAAAGAAATTGCTAATCTCTTTAACAACTTCTTCGTAAACGTAGGGAAAACAATAGCTGATGGTATTCCAAGTGAACCTACTGATCACCTGGAATTTATGGATCATATTCGAGAACCCAACTCCTTTTTCTTTACGCCTACAAACTCCTCCGATGTAATTACGTGCATAAACAACATGAAAAATAAATCGAGTGGGCTACAAACGTTTCCGACTAAAGTACTTAAAGTTATTGCTGACATTGTAGCCCCACTGATATCAAATATTATTAACCAGTCTCTCTTACTAGGCACTTTCCCGAACTCCCTCAAAGTTGCTAGAGTAACTCCTATCTTTAAAAGTGGTGAAAAAACCTGTGTAAACAATTATCGACCTATCTCCATTCTACCAATTATTAGCAAAGTATTCGAAAAGATTGTGTATAAAAAAGTGTACTCTTATTTTGAACAAAAATCATTTCTTTACGATAAACAATACGGTTTTCGCTCTAAAAAATCAACAACACAGGCTATATTAAATCATTTACAATTCCTCTATTCTAATATAGATGAAGGAAAGCCTGTCTTCTCTGTATTTCTTGACTTCCGAAAAGCATTTGATTGTGTGGACCATAAAATACTATTATCGAAACTACACTGTTATGGCATTCGAGGGATTGCCCATGATTGGTTCAGATCATACCTAACAAATCGGAAGCAATACGTTGTCATGGACGACGCAAAATCAGACCCACAGACAATTAGCCATGGAGTTCCACAAGGATCTGTTCTCGGGCCTCTCATGTTTCTGATTTTTATCAATGATATTGTAAAATCTACATCATTCTTCAAATTCATACTTTTTGCCGATGACAGTACGCTTTCTGCGGTCCTTCCGAACCAAAATCCTGCTATGATTGTGGAGAGTATAAATACTGAACTTCACAAGGTTTCATCGTGGCTCAAAGCTAATAAAATAAGCCTAAATATCTATAAAACAAATTATATTACTTTCTCATACAAGAAAGATGTATCTCTCCCATGCATTAAAATTGGCGAAGGTGAAATCGAAGAAACCAACTCATGTAAGTTTCTGGGCATCATAATAGATAAACATCTGACCTTCAAAGAGCACATCACTCATATTAGTTCTAAATTATCAAAATCCATCGGAATCCTAAATAAAGTTAAAAATTTTCTGCCTGAAACAGCTTTACAAATGCTCTACCGAACGCTCATTTCTCCATACTTGCAATACGGAATAGAAGCATGGCACGGAACTGATAAAAATAAAACCAACAAAATTTTTACTCTGCAGAAAAGGGCTGTCAGAGCGGTAAAGAACCTAGAATATAATGCTCACACAAATGATTCTTTCAAAAATTTACAAATACTTAAACTTTCGGATCTCTACAAAATCTCCATCTGTAATTTCATTTACAAAACATTAAGAAATGATGGCGACAATAGCCTAAGACAATTATTGACTGCGCAAACTGGTCATCACGACCATTTAACCCGAAATAGAAGTAAATACATGCTTCCTTATTATTCAAAGGCCAGGTCGCAACACAGTATTCTCTTCGTTGGAACCAAAACTTGGAACTCTATACCTGCAGAGATCCGTGAATGTAATTCCTACAAAGCATTCAAAAGACATCTTGAGTCTCACTTCCTATCAGAATACTAGTCGTGTAAGATCACCGTGTCGAAATCTTGCCTCCTACATGTAACTAATGATAATGTCATAATGTAACTTGCCTTGTGTACCATAACCAATCTTCTCTCTGCTCTTGAATCGTTTTATCGAACATACTGTTAAATATAGCCGACTTGACCTATATTGTAAAATACAGCATAAAATATCGAGTTAATTATCTCAATGATCAGTCTAATGCGAAACTAGGTTAAGTGAACTAGGTTAAACTTTTGTACACCCTAGAATAACGTGATGGTAGGATGCCCTAGAAGTCGCTGAACTTATTCGGGCCCACAGGTAGCTATACTCAAATTTGACCATTGTACTAGGCTTAAGTAAAATTCTACCTCTGTATCACTTGTGGTAAATAAATTGTTTAAATAATTTTGTGTTTTTCTCTCAATCCTTTGTACAGACGATGACTTGAGCTGCTGTCATACCCCTGTCGTGTTAAAAAGAATGCACTGCAGTATTTTTTATATAATACACAATGTTGACGAGAATATATGATACGATCAATATATACATTATGCATATGTTACTGTTTATAAAATATTTATATATTTTTTACGCAATTACTAAATCTGACTCTAACGGTAGGAAATTGTAAAACTCCACCATAAGAAAAAAACAAAAAATTAAGGCATACCAATCCAGAGAGGAAGAGAGCAGGATCCCCGAATAAGACGGGAAAAACGGTAAAAGGTTAAATCTGCTCTGGAAATTAGCAGATAGAAGAAACATAATCTTCCATTCCAGGTAATTCGATTGCCCCGAGACAGACTAATTTAACTCCACCTAACGGACTTGAGTTCTTAGTTGTTCTCAAATAAACCTACTTATGTGAACGAACTCCCTAAAAATTTGTTGCATTAGAAAATTATAAACTTTACACAAACAAAAGCATAATTCGAAAAAATCAGAATTCAGGTAGAGCAAGGAATCTCTCAAGCCAAGCGTGCGACCCCACCGGCACTGAGTGCAAGCTGCTGCCACTCGAGGCTCCACCGCGCCTCGTACCCTGCCTGCCTCACTGCCTCATCCGCAACTGCTTATAAACAATTTTGAACAACGCAAACAATTTATTTACCACCATCGATACAGAGGTAGATTTTTTCTTACAGTAAGTCTAGTACAATGGTCAAATTTGAGTATAGCTACCTGTGGGCCCGAATAAGTTCAGTGATTTCTAGGGCATCCTAACACCAACGCTATTCGAAGGTGTTAAATTATGTTTAATCTAATTCACTTAACCTAGTTACACGATTGATCAATGAATTAGTTCACTCGAGATTAGATGCTTAATTTTACAATGTAGTTTATATGGGCTAGATGTTAACAGTATATTCTAGAAACGACTTGAGAACAGGCTGAAGATCATTAACATTGATCATGGCAAATTACCCTATCAAGATTAGTCATTTAGGAGAAAGTTATGACTTGGTTATCTTGCATTATTAATATTCCGATAGGAAAAGAGATTCAAGATTTATTTTGAATACTTTGTAAGAATTACTTTGACGGATCTCCGCAGGGATTGAATTTCAAGTCTCAGTTCCAACGGAGAGAATACCGAGTTGTGACCGAGCTTTTGAATAATAAGGAAGCATGAAGTTACTTCTATTTCGAGTTAAATGGTTGTGATAACCAGTTTTTGCAGTTAATAATTGTTTGAGGTCTTCGTCGCCCTTATTGGTCAATGTTTTAAACACTAAATTATACATGGAGAGTTTGAAGAGATCCAGAAGTATAAGTATTTTTAAACGTGTGAGCATTATATTCTAGTTTCTTTACCGCTCTGATGGCTCTTTTTTGCAGAATGAAGAGTATATTTATTTTATTTTTATCAGTTCCGTGACATGCTCCTATCCCGGATTATAAGTATGATGAAATGAGCGTTCGGTAAAGTATTTGAAAAGCTTCTTCAGGCAATAAATTTTCATTTTATGGAGGATTTAGACGGATTTTGATAACTTAGTTTTGATATGAGCGATGTGCTCTTTGAAGCTCAGATGTTTATCTATTCTAATGCCCAGGAACTTACGTGAGTTAGCTAATTCGATTTCACCTTCGGTAATTTTAATTCGTTGAAGAGCATGTTTTTCTTGTGTGAGAATATAATATATTTTGTTCTATCGATATTAAGGCTCATTTTACCAACTTTAAACCACAGTGAAAGTTTTTAGAGCTCGTTATTTATCCTCTCAACAATTAGAGTGGGATTTTGATTGGGACCCTCAATTGTCCATATCGAAGTAGGGTTGTGACAGTTAAGCTTGATATTCAGTTCCTTATAACTGCAAATAAATCTCAAACTTAAAGGAGTCGTAAAACTAAACGAAATATATTAGAATGTAAGAGTTATGCCAATTTTAAGAAATAAAGACAACCCTAATCATTCCTAAAAACAATAGAACAACCCGGCTAACAAGCACAAACTCACTGTAGCCTCTCGATCAACAGCGTGCACTGTGGCCCATCACCAGCAAGTGCGGCCGACGCATAAGTATTATTGGGAGGAAGCTTGAAACTCAAGGTAGACTCCTGATGAATAATACTTATCAAACTTTATAAATTCAATTTACTTTGGCTTGAAGGAACGATGACGCCCCTGTTCAACTTGTCCCAAATTAGTGCGATAAAAACGTTTAGAACCACACATTGACTTGAATAAAATTGATAAATGAAAGACAGGAAAGAGAGCTCAGGTGTTGTTTAATAATAGTTTAAAGGGAGTTATCGCTCTCAAAGTCAGTAGAATTACCCTAATACACAATTCTATGCAAGGTAGAACTCAAGCAAAATGAAGATAAGTAGTTGATAATTTTTATTCGAAATTGATAACAATAGGCTAATTCAATCGAGATACATTGCCAAGAAAACGGATCGAAATGAAATAATAAATGAGTTTCATTTCATTATAAAATTGGGGATGAAAATATCTGCGAGAGATAGACCGGCCTAGTGCTAAATGTCTTTAAATCCTGACCCACTGTCACAGCACAGCTTCTTTGGGAAAGACTGTCTCTACAAACTTAGACGTAACTCTAAAATGAGAACTAAGTACATAAGTGTCTATTCACGAATACTGCGCTCTGAGGCAGCACAGGTGCTGGCTGAAAGCGGGAGCGTCATTCACCGCACTTTAGAGGGTCAGAAGAACGCCTTATCCGCCTCTGTGATAAACGCCTCATCTATGGACTCAGCCTTCAACAGTTCAAACCTTAAGTGTATAGTTTGATGTACTTACAAGATATATTGTTCAGTATCATAAACTTTGATCAATACGAACGTCAATTTCTGGCGTCTTTAAATTACGATAACGTTGTGCGTAGCATTTCCCCTGTTATAGTACTGTTTAGCGTATGCCATAACTGAAACCAGAGCAAGAATGGTGACATTTAGACAAGCGAGCATGCAAACATGTATGCAACCATAAGGGCAAGGATACAAACAAGATATTCCTATTTTAATGAATATTGAGAGGGATAAATTGAACACTGTCATTTCTGAGAGGCACTGGAGAAAATAATTTTTTTCCTTGGGAGTTTGGAGACGACCATATTTAGTTTTATTCTGTTCTTGCAAAGCCAAGACGATAGTTAGGTATAACGGAAAACTTCCTAGATTATCTGCTTCTGGCATCCATTCCAAGGAAAATGGTGCAAGCTTTACGACAAGCACAAAACATCGTCACCTGCATGGTCGTGTGTGAACAACAGGTACGTAATGAACGTAGCGACCACGGCCAGTAGGCGTCTGTCAAACGCGTGAGTCATGAACGGAACAGTCTCTGAATGAGCGCCAGCGTGGAGGACAGTGTTACAATGAGCGCCACCATCACATTGATAGCTACAATACTGGCTCTTTTAATTAATAAAGTTAACCATTGATCAAGAGTTAAGAACCAGGCAAGCGTATGCAAGAGAGCCTCATGAACATCGCTGCACTTGTAGCTCTGTGCTTTTGGTACATGAGGAGCACTTTGCACTTGACTTACACCCGCAGTAGTGATGCTTCTAGCACGTACGAATAGTTTAATTGAGCATAGTCAAGTCCCCTTAAATGGGCCTCTCAGTTCCATCATTTCATTTGTGTTCAAGAGAAACAATCACGCTAGTGTCATCAAGTTTAGTCACCACATTAGTGACACAATCAACATTATAGGTCGGTCAACTAATTTTGAGCTAATTTTAAACTTTTAACCTGTGTTTTATAATTGCCGCGTAGTAATCCAAGAGATGAAATTATAAAATGATTCAGTTAAATATTCTCAAAATTTTCCGTGACGTTAGAATACATCTGTCGTTAAAGGTTTAAAATATTGTCTTCTTTACAGCAAATCGATCGAGGAATAGTTATTGTTGTATGGAAATAAACTCACTTTTCGCTGTCTTGTTTTCATCACTCTTAATAAACATCAAACTCTCAGTATGCTCAGCACGTGCCACAACGCAATTTATCGAAGATGCAGACCAGTCGCTCTAGCATGGCGTTCAGTGTTTCTTCATTACTGTCGTAATATCACACCGACACAGGAGATCTTTGTCACGAGGCTCGTGTAAAAATTCTCGCGTGCGCGCTACCGCTGACCAAACTCGATGATCTAGCGGCGTTTCCATCCTCTAAACGGCGCGTAATCATTGGGACTTTTTATCCCTAGGAGCTAAACTCTCGCAACCGCACGAAGATTGCATAGTAGTTGAGACGAGCGTTGGGGGAGTTTAAGGCGAATACGTAATTATAAGCAATATTTCAAATTTGCTCGTAACAACAGCAAATGATCTAAAGAGAATTTAGAGACTTTCAGGTTGACAGACAGGAAGGATCTCATTCGTATAACAGGATAAGACAAGTAAAATCAACAATTACTACTAAGTTATTTCAATGTCAGTCATAAAGCCTAATACAGTAAGTCTTGCAACACCAGCGTTAAACATAACTCAACTCTCAAAATATCCAGGAATTATCAGGTGAATAAAATGAATGCTCTACTCATGTTAATAGTTATGAGAGTTAAACCTTACAGTTATTAATTAGTGAACTTTGGTACTCACTGTTGTGGTTCACGTCTACAGCGGCATGGGAGCATAGTGTTTGAGGTCAGGTACAATTCGCATGCTTCCGTGACACCAAAGTGTTGTTGGCAAGCCTCTTCCAACAAATTTACAAAGCCGTCTGCGGGCGTAAGCTAAACCGACATGCTACGCCAGGAACAAGGGCTAGCGCTGAACGCAGGGTCGCCAGACCGGAAAAAATTCTCAAATTAATTTTTTTCTAGAGTGCTCAGCCTTAGGATTTTGCGTTCGGAGGCTCCGCATTTGTGATGAATTACTCTTTTTCCCTATTTTAGCACTTTCGATACATTTCAATTATTATTAATCGTAAATATAATGCACATCTATACATTTTAGTATGATTTCTTTTCAGACTCAATCTAGACAGCTTAAGTACTGCAACTGTGCAACTCTCTGTTTTAACTACCCTCGCCTTTTTAGGTAAGAATATTTGTACAAGTTCTTGAGATCTCGAGCTGAATTCATCTCAATGTATGAATTTTAGTATTTTTTGAGAAGCAAAGTATGTGAAAACATGTTCACGATAGGAAAATTCATTTAAAAACAGTTGGTATAATGCGATCGAACGGAACCTCAGGTGCTGCATGTTAGACTCTCATCGCATCGAAGGGAGGTGACGTTGCCTGTGTTAACGCCGTCAGTTTATATTTAGCAATTTGGTTGGCGTCAGAGTTCATTGTTGCTCGCTCGTTTGTTCAACGTTTGTGTAGGTGTTGTCTATAGCGTGTTCAAACCCATTTACTATGCTGGAGTGGAAACCTGCCTGGGACTCTGATCGAAAGAACCAATGCGAAGTAGTATGTACACTAAGTGGAAACGGTATTTACAATTTTTACCAAAGTATAGAAAATTTCCTCCCAATATTGTGAAATTTCTCCCCTGTTCTCAGTACTATTGGGTGAGTCAGGTTCAGACAGAAGTTTTTGTATTTTTTTTTGCAATAATTTAAAAGTATTCTAAGTGATATGGAATAATTTTTTAAATGAATGAATATTGGATATTTAATAATGCATACGGCCTTTTTTAACGTGTCCTTTAAGGTGAAAATCTCAACTCTTGACTGTTCTAACTATAGTAAGGGTAGGGATCTAAACGATGGAAGAAAAAATCAGTTTAAAAAGAACTTTTTCTCTAATCTAGCATATTCCTTTCTTGAAGCGTTCTGTTTTTTCCTGTGTTCATAAATGTTAGGTCGTTATGAATTAAAAGTTCGATTTCGTTCATGAGGAAAAGTACAAAATGGGGCGTATAATTCTTAATGACTTGAAATTTTAAGAAAGTTACGATCAAATTTACTGGGACCTTCTGTAATGCTCGGCTGACATATGTGGCAACCACTACGCTCAAAGTGTGGGGTAAATAGCTTTATATATTTCTTCAAAAGAGCTGAATTTGAACTGGAAATTTACTTTTTCTACCTACACCTAAATGTAAGAAATCCATTTTTACCTTTGCTTCTTATTAACTGGTACACGCTTGCATTAACGGAACCGTGGACTAGCGTAACATTTTTACCTGTTTTTGGCTCGTCTAACCTCTTTACTCCTGGGAAACTTTAACAAATTTACTACTGTTGTAATCAGTGTCAGGTTGATAGATTTATGGGTTTGATTGGCCAGGTAAATTTGGCAAATTTACTAATCGTGAAACACTGGTTGAAAAGCTTTTCGCTTTCTCCCATTTTCGCATTGAAATATTTGAACTGTTTCGGTGACAAGTGAAAAATTGGTGGACGGGAAAAATTCGTCACCCAGAGTCATACTTGGACTATGAAAAATGTATATTAGATGTTAATAACTTGAAATATGGAGTGTTTTACGTATCGTTGATATAACGAAGGTTAAGGGATATTTGTAATTGTATTCTCACATAGAATATATAAATATTTATTGAAGGGGAGGTGAATTTTGTCATATATAGAAATTAGTTTTCAAGCAGATCCTGGAACCAACGATATATTTTTGGTTTTCTGTACCATTCATCAGCTATTTGGCCGAATTTACGCAACGGGCCATATCCAATAAAGATCTTCATGAACTTAAACTTTTATGAGAGGTACATCTCCATTCCAATTTCCAAACTAAAACATAGGAAGATCCTCGGTTGTCCTAGAAAAATAATTCTTGACGCCTTTGACGCTGAGGACGATAGAATAGCAGTTGCTAGAAAAGGATGCTTCATTCCAACGAATCAAGCCTGATGCGTATCATCTTGTACATTGGTTTTTCATATATGCTTTTATAACTAAAATCAGGACACAATGACAGTTAGCCCCAGTCAAGCCGGTACCCATTTCCGACACCTGGGTGGAGTGAGGAATTTTGGCTGAGTTCTCCCTTTTTCCAAGGGGGAGAAATTACCGAGTGGTATTACCGGGATTCGAACTGCCGACACCTTCCCGTGAACACTCGGTCCGGTGACTTCAAGAGTTAACACTGAAACAGCGCGTGAATGGTTGAAGAAGAATAGATACATTGCTCGGAAGGAAGACGGATTTAAATTAAGGACGACTGATAAAATCAAACAAAATGGGATCGGTTGTCAATATGAATTTTTTGACGTAACTCGAAGCGCACCCGATAAATAATTTCCAATAAAATGTATGCGTCTATATACGAATAAAAATTGGATGGAAGGAGAGTTGTTTACATTTAAAGGTAGAAGAACTGTAATGGATAACTAGGATACCCCCAAAAATGAAGTGAAGAAAGGTATGCCACAAAATTTGTTGAAGCAAGGTTCACATGCAGGTAGGACACTCATCTGTATAGACGAAATCGACTAAAATTTTTATTACAAGCGGAAGGAAATGAAGTCCAAGACAGGGACACGAGCGTTCATTTCACTACCTTCAAGTAAAGAAGCGAATCAGGGCTGCACTAATGCCTCATCTGTCAGTAGTGTTGTGTGTTGCACAACACGTCGAGGTACCTTCGTATCCAAAGGTTGTAACTAGTGATTTGAAAATTGAATTCAAGTACGCGTTCAGAAAGGTATTGAAAATTCCACTTTTATTTTTGATAATGCACCAGCTCATAGCAGATTGGAAAATCTACTTCAGCAACATTCACTCGTCCAGATCTTTAGGCTAGATCCTTAGGCTAGTCCCTTAATTATAGGTATACTGAACCCAATTGAATTGGTTCGAGGCATTCTCAACAGTCATATCGAGAGATAATGGTAAAAAAATATACAGGGAGGTTTTCAAATATGGGGCCAAAAAGAACATTGAATAACTCCTGTATTAATGAACGGATTTAAAAAAAGTATTTAAGACACTGGGAAAAATGCTAGTTTAATTCAGATTACTTTTTGAATATCATGTTCTTCATATGCCGTCCCCCTGAGTGCAGACACAAACCTGCACGATTACGCAGGCTGTTCATTACGGCGCTGGTGAGATCAGATCCAATTCGCTGGATTTCTTCCTCAATCATTGGCTTGAGCTGTTGTCGATTTGTTGGTTTTTCACGGTGAACTCTTCCTTCACGGTATCTTCAAACGTAAATATCCAATGGCGGATTGGTCAGAAGAATGATGATATCCGAAAGAGAAGATGAGTTGTTCTTTTGTCCAGCGTGTTATTTTTGGAGTTACGCTAAAATCGTTTGCATTTTTCGTTTGAATGCGGCTTTTATGCCAGACTGTGTCTCTTGGTTACAAATATATATAATGAAACTATTGTTTTTCAAAATTTCATAATTGCTTTGTTTTTCAAAATTCCTCGAATTAGATAGAACTTATTAAGTACTAGTGTACACGATCCGTCAAAAACGATGGGATTCGATATTTTCTTTAAATAAATCTTCCAGACAAACAAACATATCCATCCTAATAGTTCCTGCGATTAAAATATTCTTCGTATCACAGATACGGTCATTAAGCATCCTCAATTAGGAGCGTGACAAAGAAACTGACAAACCAACCAAGTAACATCAGTGTATAGGTGTATGCACCTGATCCATTGTAATAATATAGGAGAAATTAAGCTCAAAAAATATATGAATTTAATTATTTGTTTAAGGAGGCACATATAGTTTTATTCCATAAGGATTCTTTATAGCCACATATTTAAAAATCCCCCTATGTGTTCAGAGAACGAGTTCCAACAGTACCAAACATGGAGAAGCGTATGAGAAACTTACAGTTACTCGCTCAATAAGCTTTTCTAAATTTACCCCGACCAAGTTAGTAAACTTCCAAACACAGTGGAAAAATATTTCATAGGGCAGCCATACAAGATTATTTGAAGGAAATGCCTTTGTTACTGATATTGCTAAGTATATGCAGTAAATATGCTTAATCAATAATAAAAATTAAAAGCATTTCTTTCTTCGTGCATGATTTTAACTCGTGTTTCTGTATTCGGTTGCATCTAGCATAATGGTAATGAAAGATATTTCATCACATTTATCATGCATATCACTGACATTATATTTTTCGGTAAACATATTTAGAATAAAATGAAGTCTGTGCTAATTGGATAGAATCACTTAGTTAATAGCAAAATTTTGTTAACATTCTTCAAATAAATATCCTTTTAAATACATTTGTTTTATCATACATAAATAAATGTACATTTGCAGTCAGACCCTTTACATACTGTTAGTGAACTGTTATTCACATTACTGACTTATAAAAGAAACTCTCGTACGATAAATATATTATATTCGATATTAATTCAGTAGTGAAAATTTGCTATACTTTGACTATTTTAAATTTTGAGGAACTTTGAACTCACTTGGATGGAATTTATTTTCTTGCGAGCAACTTGAGATGCATTTAGAGGGACTCGAACTTCACATAGAGGAACTTGGTTTTCAGCCGGAGGAAATTAATCTGCAATTTGAAAAAGTTAAAATTTACTTGGAGGAAATGACCCTGAAAATGGTATCTATTCTTGGTTTGGTCGCTAAAAATCTCTGTCTAGCATTTTTATTCTGGTTAACATAGCAAGTTGCTAAGAGGCCGCAGTGAACATAGCCTCCATTCTTCCCATTATTTGTCCATAATTAAAACATCCATTTCAGAAGTAGCGCAAGGAAAATTGGATCGTACGAGGTAGTTTATGACTGAAAGTTTCTACACTTTAATAGATTAACTTATGATAGAAGTTGTGCTTATATACTTTAAATGAATCCTGTACGAGCTTAAAGTTACATCGGTTTGATAGTAATAAAAATAAGATATCAATTTTACATAATAAAAACTCCAGGTGTTTTATTAAATTTATAAATAAATAAGTTTATACATTTTTTGCGGAATTTCTCTAATGTTATCACAATGGTGATCTTACTCAGCATATACGGGCACGTATATCTGTGTTCGGTACCGTGTCTATAAAAGCCGTTATTGTCGAGGCTTAGTGGCTCATTCTTATTCTGCGCTCCCTGCCGACAACATCTGACAATAAATCCACACCCAAGCCTACCACCGGAGTTTCCATCTACCTGCGTAGGTCGTATATTTTGGTGGCCGACGTATGTGGCGAACAGAACTCACATTCGCATAAGTGTTAAGTGGATAGCAAGTGTCCAATTACTGGCAATTTTGAACAGTATTAAATCCTGATGTGTACCGGCGGAAACAATCAACTCTGGCAACCGCAAGAAACTACAATCGTTTTCGGAATAAGTGTACCGAAAAGAGTATTACAAGAAGCATACGCCCAAATTAGCATTTTTCTACACCACGATTTACCGTTGCGTACACGTATTTTGGTGTATGAAGCCGGAGACGACATTGAGCTCGTATTCGAGGTCAAAATCGCTGCATTTCCAGCAAATATCGAGTGAAGATTTAATTTCTACATCTGCAAGTGATACATCAGTGGAGTGAGCAGCAACAATTTAAATTGTGACCAACAATTTTGTAAATTTGTGTTGAGATAAATTACTACGATTGCATCAATAACAGTACCAGGGTAATTTGTGTCAAAAACAGTACGAGTGTAAGTTGCATCATTAACTGTTCCAGTGAAGTGACACGTACTTTCATTTTAAAAGTGTAAACTCTTCAACATGGTGCACAGTATAAACGCAGTATCATCTTGCTGTACCAGCCGACATCATTGTTGCACCTCATCACAGCCGCACCCTACCCCATCATTGCCTGCAATCGACGTGAGCAGCTGTTGTCATCTTTGTTCTCAGATAAGTCTTTCTGAAAAGAATTATTTTTCTGTTGCTAGAGGCAAGTGAGCTCGGTCTCAAGCAGCTTATTTTTTGTAGCACTTCCTGCCGCGGATTTTTTTTTTGCCGTGTCCATTTCCCGTATAGCTCTGCAATCTGTAGGCATCAGTCTCAGTCTGTGCATTGTGAGAGGCACATCCGTGTCCTACGAATCTGGAATTAGCTGGTTACCAACTATTTACCTTCAATTATCGTCGTAAGTTTCAGATTTTTTTATAATAGCATAGGAGTGTTAGTGAAAGTGTCTGAATCACTTTGATTTTAATTTTTGAAGCTTTGAATTGATAGAAATTCACGTTCTTTGCTGTAAGGCAGCAATATTTTTTTTCCTAACGCCTTCATCGAGAGCTTTATCGTGAGCTGAAGCAGTCACGTGTGCACTGTGTGATATTATTGACCAGTCACAAGTCTTATTGAGGTGCTACAAATTTTAATTTTCAGGATTAGAGACGCTATTTCTTGTTTTTCATTGAGATTATTGGTGGTGTGTTTTCTTATTTCTTTGCTACTATTTTGTGATTATTGATTCAGGTGGAATTATTAATTTCGCTGTGTATTGATTGAAGTTAGGCAAAATATGTTTATTTTTTGTTCCGAAGGGATGCATTAATTTTTGATTGATCTTTGATTAATATTGAATTTTGACGTTTTATTAAGAATAGGGAGATTTTTGAATTGATTGAGGAAATAGGAGTAATTGATGTCTGATTACTTTGATAGTGACGACGAGGTGATACGGACAGAACCTACTGTAACTAGATACGGACGAGTGAGTACCCCAAGAGTGACTAGTGAGACAGTAGTTAGCAAAATGACGACCCCTAACACAGCGACCGCTGGACCAAGTACTAGTGCTGGACCTAGTAATGTAAACACGACGCAACTTGCACGTGACATTGCTGCAAATATAACTGTCCCTACTGTCGGAACGATAATGACGAATGCAGAGCTCCCTATCTTCAGGGGAAGACGACGAGTCCATGATGGAGAGTTCCTAGAAAATAAGACATTCTCGACTCATATCCAGAATCTCAAGGCATACATGACCTTGTTGCCAGACGCCACAAGCGACGAACGACGTAAGGAATTTCTAGTACGCTCAGCTAATAAGAACGTAGGAGATTTCAATAGCGTAGTTACGAAATTAGTTAACGCTGATTTAAATTACTCTTTTGATCAGGTAGTTCAGATCCTTGAGGACATTTACGTTTCACGTGGAGAGAAGAGTATTCATGGATTGGCTTGCGACCTAAACGAGTTGCAATTAGTTAAAAACAATGCACTAGCTGCTCAGATCGTCAATGCCTTTTCGAAAATAAGAAAGCTAACCGAGAGTATCCTTAATTCAAACTCGCTGGGGTGGCAGCGCCACGCGTATTTCCAGAACTGCACGAATCAGGCTGAGTTGAAAAAATTTGTAGGCGACAGCATGTCGTACAGTTTGGCGTTAGCGATTTTGGGTCCGCTTCTTGATGAGTCGTTCGCTAGAAAAATTTTTGAAACACAATTTTCCACTGCAGAGGAGTTGTTAGCTAGGTTAATTTCAGCTGTGCGCAGCCAATCCGAGACAAAAAAGATCCTTGCGCAGAAAGTTCCGGTCAGACACGAAAGTGAAGTTTACGTAGGTGAGGCAAACAGTGAATTGGAAGAAGTTTTTGAAGAGCCAGATCACAATGAAGTGTTCTACGGTAGTGTAGGAGGTTACCGGAGCAGTTATCGACCAGGAATGAGGAGGATTGTTCCTAGACCTTGGCTAAGGAATCCCCGAATGAGAGGTAGAGAGTTAAACAGTTATGTAGGAGATCGAAGTACCGGTTCCTTAGAATGCAACATGGTAAAATCAGATAGCGGTAGTTCTGGTTATGTAGGAAATTCAGGAGGAAATTCAGGAGGTAATTTAGGAAACTTTGAGTACAGAGGTCAAAAAGGACAATTGCCGAGAGGATGTTTTGCGTGCGGCGGAACTCATATTGTAAAAAACTGTAGAGCGTCAGGTGCGGAGATTAGGAGTTATAAGGCGTACCTACGCGGTAGAGGTAGTCCTAATCCTAATCGTGGAAGGAGTGAAGTCCATTGGGCAGAGAGTGAGTCAAGTAGTTTTTTAAACTAGATGAAGGAGGTAAGGGAGAGTTGAAACAGATTGAGCCCGAGGTATTTAGCGGTACCAACCTCGTTAAACTAGAGACCGTGGCAAAAATTCCAGATACCACCGAGATAACCAAATCGTATGTTGACCCCTTGTTTTAGTGTAAAAATAGATATAATTTGTTGCAAGACGAAGAGCTTGAAAATGATCATTGTCAAAGCACGACTGTAGAGTCATATTTTGCGGTAAGCGTTGTAAAAAATGTTAATAAAAATGATGGATTAGTATCATTCAAGGATTGCAACAAGCCGACCATTATTATCAAAAATAATGACCAGTATTTAAGCGCTTTACTTGACAGCGGGTCAGAGAAATGTCTTATCAGTTACAGACAGGTTAAAAATTTGAGCGAAGAAGTAAAGCCGAGTAAATTGAGGGTAAAAGGCATTAACGGGAAAAGTGATGTAACCGGTGAGGTAGAGTTGTCAATTAAAATTTCCGGTACCAGTAAAGTAATTAAAACAAGTGCTCTTATCGTCAAAGAAGCTAGGTTTAATTATGACCTGATACTGGGTCGAGATGTATTAAAAGATGCCATTATTAACTTCAAAGATAAAGAACTCCTTTGGAATAATATTCCAATTCCTTTTCAAGATTTAAATATGGAACCCTTGTTAAGCAGAGAAATAGTGATGCGAAAAATAGTGAATAGTGACTGTCTATTGTCAGAGATTGCTGTGGCGAGAAAGAGCAAGAGGCAATTAAAAAATGATGACTACAGGAAAAAGAGTCCAGCGACGGCTAGGGCACAGTCAACGAGTACGAAGCAATTAATCGTTCATTGTAATCAGGCTGAAGTACCTGGTAATTCACTTAATGTAGTTTATGGCTTCCTTAAGAAACCAGTTGCAGGAGAATACATGATTCTGAAAAGATGTCTTGATAATGGTGCTATAATAGCTGATTCAATTGTTCAAATAAATGAAGACGGTGTGGTACCGATTATGATCTTAAATCCAAGAGATGAGACAGTGTATCTCTCTGAGAATTCTATGCTATGTGATGTTGAGTTAGTAATAGCAAATGATATTGAGAGCGAAGTGTATTTAACAAATGTGGACACAGCGCTCAGAGATGCAAGTGATGTTGAAGTAAATTCTGTCGCGGGGTCAGATACGACGAAAGTTAGATCGACATGTGGTGGAAGGAATGCCATTGTTAATAGAAAACTTGCGTTGGATGCTGATACTCGTGGCAGAGGTGAAATTCTTGTTGATGACAAGGAGTTAGGTTTTAATGCAGAAGTAATTGCAGGTTTAATAAGTGGAGAGAGTGGAGGTCAGGAGTTACGACGTGACTTGACGGTAAATGATATTTCATGTAAGGAAGATGACGTACAATTACCCTTAGTTAAATTGTTAAATAAGTACCGTGATGTAGTAACTTTAGAAGGAGAAAAAATAGGTGTAACGAATATCTTGAAGCATCATATTCAGTTGAAGGCTGATGCGCCTGTATTAAATTTAGCTCCCTACCGCATACCTCATAAGTACCAAGAAGAGGTAATGAGAATAACTAACGATATGCTCGATCAGGGAATAATAGAGGAGTCGTCCTCTGATTTTAATTTTCCTGTCATTGTAGTTAAAAAGAAATCAGGAGATCTGCGTCCCGTAATAGATTTCCGTTCTTTGAATAAAGTTTTGATTAAACACTCTTATCCCATTCCCCGCATTGATGATATTTTATCGACTTTGGGAGGTAACACGTGGTTTTCTAACCTTGATCTTCGCTCGGCATTTCATCAGATTGAGTTAGAGCCAGAGAGTAGAAAGTACACGGCATTTAGTATAAATTACCGTAAATTTCATTTCTGCCGTGTACCATTCGGACTTTCAACTTCTCCGGGAGTATTTCAAAGAGTAATGACCTCAGCCCTTGCACCCATTCTGGGTAAACTAGCTTTCGTCTTCCTAGACGATATCTTGGTGTTTTCAAAAAATAAAGATCAGCACTTGGTTGATATAGAAATTGTTCTTAAGATGCTACGATCCGGTAAATTATCATTGAAGCTTGAGAAATGCCATTTCTTTAAGAAAGAGCTAGAATATTTGGGCCATATTATTGCCGCCGATGGTATTAAGTGTAAATACTCACAAAAGCTACAAGACTGCCGGGCGCCGACCAATGTTAAGGAACTACAACAGTTTTTAGGTTTAGCAAATTATTTTCGAAATTTTTTACCCAACTTTGCAGAAGTAGCTTACCCCTTGTACAACCTTTTGAGAAAAAATTTTGATTATAATTGGACAGACGAGTGTCAAAAAAGTTTTGATTTTATGAAGTCGTTGCTAACTTCTGACACAGTTCTAAGACATCCTGACTATACTAAAGACTTCCATGTTTTTACTGACGTTTCCAATACAGGAATTGATGCTGTATTAATGCAAGCGGATGATTCAAGCGATAAAATTCTAAGACCTATAGCTTATTTTAGTAAAAATTTAAATTCGAGCCAGCGAAGGTATTCTACTACCAAAAAAGAATTCTTCGCAATGCATTCAGCATTAAAATACTTCAAGTATTTAATAACTGGTTACCCCGTCCGGGTATATTCAGACCATAAGCCTTTAGCGCCACTTTTTAATAAAAAACTTCCTGAAGACACCAACATGGCGAGATGGTGCATAAATGTACATTCCTTTGACCCAGTGGTAAAATATCTACCTGGTAAAGAAAACGTTGTAGCAGATTATTTAAGCAGATTACCTGTTAATAACGAGAAATTAAATCTTAAAGAACTAAATTCTTGTGATGATTTGGAACCCGCATTTGAATCAGAAGTTTGTGTTGTGGAGACTCGGGCACGACACAAACGCACGACAGGAAGCGAGGTAGTTGACCTGCCCCCGACTCGAGACGATGCTGACGGTGCAGCAGACCCAGACGCACGACCCGCGCTGATAAATTATGTACCGACAGAGTCTGAGATATCTTGGACGATTAAGGAGTTTATCGACGAACAAAACAACGACGCATTTTGCATAGAAATTAAGAATGCTTTATTACATGACAGTATTTCGACTATCCCAGACTTGCAAAAATTTTTAATTCTGAATGATATTCTTTATCGACGTAGAGAGATTGATAATCGACCGAGTACAATACTCACAGCAGTTGTACCAAATTCCTTAATGAGTAAGGCTATTCTGGCCATACACAGTCTATACCACACAGACTACAAGCATACTTTGTTTAAATTTAAGTTAAAATATTGGAATCAGTTAGAAAAAACTATTGTGCGCAAATTTGTTCAAAATTGCGAGGTATGTAAAATTATTAAAGCAAGACCTTCAGTTCCAATTAAAATTTTGACAGCTCCGATTGCTAAAGAGCCTTTCGAAGTCGTTTCAATGGATCTTTTCCCAATTAAAATTCTGAGCCTTTTACAGAGCGTTTTCCGGCAGTTATAAGCCAAGAGATAGTCGTTTTCAAGCAGTAAATTAGCCTTTTTCAGTGCAAATGTCACTTATTTTAAGCCCTGTTAAACGGCTATTTCTGGGCATCGAAACGGCTAAGGCAACAGCCATTTTGGGCTTCTCTACTACTTGAACGAGGCTAGAGGTTGTCGAAAAAGGCTTGAAAACGACTTCAAACGACCCGAATGAGCCCGAAAACAGCCATTGACTTGACCTATAAAAGGCCATTTGAATGAAGGGCCCTTTTCAAGCCCTAATAGGCCAAGTATAGGTAGGAGTCGGCTTGAAGTCGTATTTTTTGACCCTTTTGTGCCGTTTTTGACATTTTACGACTAATTTACTACCTGAAAAGGGCGATTATTTTCAATTGGGTTAGGGCCACTAAAAGTAACTGATAATGGGAATAAGTATGTATTGGTAGTAATTGATTTGTTCTCCAGGTTTTGTCGTTTATATGCAATCTCAAATCGAAATACGGAAACAGTGATCTCTTGTTTAAGGAATTGTTTTTCACTTTTAGGTTACCCTAAGACGCTCATATCAGATAATGCTCTTGAGTTTAAATCAGTGGCACTCAAGCAGTTTGCAAAATTACATGCAATTGCAAAAAAGGAAGTTTTGGCTTACAGCCCACATTCTAATGCTATTGTAGAGCGCAATAATAAGAAAATTACGAATCTTTTGAAACTCTTTGTCAATACCCTTGTTAATGTAGAGTGGGACCAGTTATAAGAAGTTGTAGAAAATGCTTTGAACAATTCTTTAAATTCTACCTTAGGCGAAACACCAAGTTTTGTGGTTTTCAACCGCGATACGTGTGCCTACTACCAGTCAGAAAATTTTGATTCAGTCATTTACAGTTTTGATGAAGAATTAGGTTTAGTGAATATTAGAGCTAGAGAAGCCGTTCGAACCGTGGAAAATATTAGAAATTTAATTATAAACAATACAACAGAGCGAAATCTCTATAGAAATCTCAAGCGGCGCAACAAGGATATTAACGTGGGAGATAGAGTTCTTTTGAGAAATCATGGGAAGAAATTTAAATTAGATCTAACATGGATAGGGCCTGCGGTAGTCCAAAAAGTGAAACGTAATTACGCTGATATTAAAATTGGATCTAAAATAATTAGAAGTAATCTAAATCATCTTTTACCACTCAAAAAGGTAAAATCTGTGAGTTAAAAAGACAAATTCATTGGACTATATGACGTTCTAACTAATCGACGAGTAACGAATTACCCTTTTTATCGTTGTTTTACCGTGTATCAATAATGTTAAGGGTCATAATCATAATTTTAGGAGTTATTTTTTGCTCTGTGCAATTGGTGTTACGTTCATTTAATCTCAGTAATCAATGCGTTGTATTTTTTATATGTTAGTCTTACTGTTGTTTTATGCTCAAGTAATTTGAGGTATTTACCCCAGAGGAATTCGTACTGTCTCGTTTTGCTGTCGCTAAGACGTTTCATTAAATTTTTTCTCAAATTCACTCAGACATTCGTATTGCTAAATTGACATTTTAATTCGTGAACGTTTGAGCAAGCGGCGACTTGGGTGCGCTGAGCTTGTACATTTTGCTGCGAGATGCGCTACTGCGATCTTGCTGAGCTATTTTTAGCTGATCCGGAATGTCGCTGATCTGAAATGTCGATGATCCAGAATGTTCGACGATAAGCAAAATTTAAATTAAATTCATAAGACAGGTGTCTTGTGACCAGAATCATTTTTTTGATACGATCAGCGTTTATTTCCTTTATGCGAGACTATCGTGGTTGATTAAATGACTCTTGTCAGACAACCAAGATTTGATACCAAATTATATGTTGTATTTATTTTATTTCGTTTACCGGTCATGCTAATCTTTTTTGTATCCTTCCTTTCAGGAGCGAGAGTTCGATGGGAAACGCCCAGTCCAACATAGACGTAGACACCCTAGTGGCGGCGCTATCGACGCACTCAACCACTATCAACGAACAGTGGATAAACGAAAATTCCACCATGGAGCTGTTACCCGACCGGGTAACGGACATCCTAATTATGGGCCTAGTCCTTATAACCATGGGCATGGGCACAATATTTTACCACGTCAAACAAGAGGTAAAGGTGCTTGCGCGGATGCAGCGTGAGGATTTTTCAAGAAGTCTCTCCAGAGGGAGGCCGCCACGCATCCTCCAGCAGGAGCAGTAAGGATTAACATTGCGCGCGATGTGGTAGTGTTTAATTTACCTCACGTAAAGCGGGCAGGACGTCCCCGAGATGCAGGACGACAGAACCGTCCCTGTAACTCTGCAGGTGTGCGACGAGTTTAGATTGGAAAATTCACTGAAAATTTATAAATTGGAAAAGTGTTAGAATTCGAAAATTGTTTGAAAATCTTGAAAAATTTGGCGCGCAGTGAGTTAGGAAAAATGCAAATCGCATGAAACACGCGATAAAGTATGCGCGCAGTGTTTCGGTAATCTTAAGGAATGTAATCTTAATTTTAAGTTTGCTGTGTTTTTAATTTTGACGCGTTAAAAGTCTTAAGATGTTAATTATCGTTTCATTGACAAATTCGCTTTAGAAATTTACTTGAACGTTTCTAATTTAAAAATGTTTCGTTTCGAACTGAATTATTTCCTTGGTAGCATTTCCGAATTCTTGCGAAAATTATCAATGGGTCTACTATGCATTTGCATAGCAGTGTTTTCCATGATTTATGTGTACTATGCGAAGATCTTTCTTTTGAGTTGGTTTTTCTGCCGTTAGGTTGAAAGAACATGTGTTGCGTTTTTCTTTTTGATCCCTAAACATCGCTGCACGTGGCTGTCGTCGTGCTGGAATTATTTATTAAAGCACGGTAAGTCAATTGCTTTGCATTTGCGTGTTTCCTTGCTTGGCTATTTTTGCTTTTTAATTATTAAGGATTTTTTTTCTCCTATGCCGTATTAACATGTTTTGAGAGCGCGTTTAAATTTATTTTTAAATACTCTGTTTGGTTGATTGCGGTAATACGTTAACGTTTTAACAGCTTTAAAAAAGGGGTTAAACATTTATTTGAACGAAATGATTGTGTTAATGATTTTTGCGATGCGTAAATTTAATGGTCAATGGTTCTAAAAATTAACTCAATCGTATTGTGTTCTTTGGCGTTTGTTTATAACCATATTGATGACTATAATGATGATGGCGAATGGTAAATTGTTAATAGGGAATGTTACTAGTTTTCTACGGTTTATTTTTGTTTTCCTTGCAGCTTCTGACATTTTTTTTTTCTTTTCCTTCTGTGCGTTCTATTTCTTGATGCGGTAAATGCGTTACTTATAATAATTCTTGTTAATGTAATCGGTTCTTGTTTCTAACCATGCGTTTTTAGTGATGTATCGAAGTTTTTTTTATCACACGGGTACGTATTATATGATGTTCGCTCAAGTTACCCTCGTGATTGCTTGTTTTGCTTGAAACGATAATGAGGCTTGGCGTGATAACATTTCTTGAATTCCTTTGCTGTTTGATAATATAATTGCGATACGGTTAACGTAATTTAATATACATCGGTTACGATCGATTTCATAATAGTTCTTTCGTTTAGAATTGTTATTTAATTATTTTGCTTCACGAATAATTTGTTAATTGTCAATTCATGGATTGTCCTTTCATTGATTGCTAAAATTCTGTGAATCCGTGAATTTCTTTTAACCGTTTTATTATTTTTTTGAGTGTGGTACTCTCTCGAGCATTGAGAGGGGGTGCTATATACGGGCACGTATATCTGTGTTCGGTACCGTGTCTATAAAAGCCGTTATTGTCGAGGCTTAGTGGCTCATTCTTAGTCTGCGCTCCCTGCCGACAACATCTGACAATAAATCCACACCCAAGCCTACCACCGGAGTTTCCATCTACCTGCGTAGGTCGTATAAGCACATTAAATTGGTTAGTCCATCTTTGTTGGTTGGTCCGTCTCTCTTTCACGCTTAAAGAAGCCATCGAATCCCAGCATTTTTGACGGGTCGTGTTCACTAGTCCTAAAATAAGAGGCACTTGTTTGCCCTTCCGTACATCACACTTTGAGAACATTGTAAAATTGAACCCGTAGCACAGGTAAAAGATTCAACCATATCTCATATCTAGTAGTTTTGAAATATTCCACCGTGACATAGAATTTATTAAAACATTATTGATTATAAATATGTATTCAAAATTTATCATTGATGATTCCGTCTGAAAGTTTCTAGATAAAAAATTTGTCCCTCTCCTGTCACCTTGAGCGTAGCAAAACACAAATTGTATGTAGAGCCCCCTTTTTCGGGTTATTTGAACTCGGAACCGAAAAGAGAAGTTGTAGCTCTGGTTAGTAGGTTTTTCACTACAGTTGACATCAGAGTGTTTTACAGAAAAAATTTTAAAATCGGTTCATATTTTAGGAGGAAATAACGTTTGGAATAGTGCCTGTGGAGTGGATGTGTTTATTTATATAAGTGTGACTGCTGCATGCAGACTTATGTTGGTAGTACTAAACTACAACAATTTATCAGACACAGCCAACATTCAGGAATTTCTCTTGGAACCGGTCGCATACTTTCCTCTCCTTCTCATTCAGCAATCCGAGATCATTGTCAGCAATTTAATCATCTTTTCAGAACAAAAAATTTCTCCACTTTGTGTACCACAACAACGAACAAGATCTTCGCATTTTAGAGTCTTTATTCATATCTACCCATAAACCTGACTTAAATAAAGACTTGAGTGCTTTCAAGCTAAACATTGCCTCAACCTTCTGACATATTTCTGTGTGTATGTGTGTTGAGTGTGTTTGCTCGCGTCTGTTTGTTAGGTTCCTATGTCTCAATATATGAATGTATGTGCTTGTGAAAGGGTGGGTAGATGAGCCAATGAGAATGATCGTTTTTACTGCAGTTAGATGAGAAATAGGATTGAAGTTTTATAAATGTTGGTTATACATATTTTTCGTATTTGTTGAACTTTTCTGTATTTTAATATTTTTGACCTCGTTGTATGTTTATCAGCACTAATGATGGAATTTTAGCATTCCGAAATGTTTGCCTAAAAAGAAACAAATATAAATGCATATTTTTACATTGGTTCTCCTTTTTATCTTGCGTGTGAGATTCCCTAAGAATCGACCTATTGGAAATATAATGTGGTGTATAAATTTTTGTAAATATTAAAGTTTGAAAATTATAACAAAAATGATGTTAAAGTTTAAAAAAGGCATTTTTTGAGAAAAAATCTCAAAACTCAACGAACAAAAAATTACCAATCCACTCCAATGTTTCTTTAGATAATACATTTAGCTATCCAAAAAACATGTCGCTAGTTCTGTAACTTTAAAATAATTATTGTAGGAGATTCAACACTTTCTAAAATTTATTTTTTCCCTTTTTACAGCAATCTATTTTTTAGTAGGAGACAAAAAACACTCGTAACACACAAGAATCATTGCATAAATTTTCACCTATCGTGTATATATGCCCTTTCACCTATGGTGAAAATTTCAGAAAAATCCGTGAGAAGTTGACAAAGTTGAGATATTATCCTGACCGTCCCCCTAGGTCTTCTTGTCCCGCTCCGACTCCTCCTAACGACGAAGCAGGCTCGAGCGTTCAACAGGATAGAGTTAGCCATACAGCTTACGTTCGCAATGCTTTGGAACGAAAAAAACATTCTGACACACACAGTGAACATATTCTGAGTTAAGTTGAAGAGCAGACCACTCAGTGCACCGATTTGGTTAGGCTCTCATGACAACCTCATATTCGGTCGCCTGAAATGCTACTCCACAGCTTTAAAGATACAAGATTGTAAAATATTTCATTCCATAGAAAATGGACAAAGGTACAAACTGGTCGGCCATTTAGTTAAAAATTTAAATGAGAAATAAAATGAAAAATATGAAAATATTAAAATTTTTGGGACAACATTATTAAAAAAATCGAAAAATGAAAACAATGGTCTACAATTTTGTAGCATAATCAAATCCTTATCGCATGATATATTTGCCCTTCCTATAACTTCAAAATTGTAAGAGTAGCATTTTTCGTAAGCCCTTTTTTTAACTTTTCCCACAAAATAACTTCTTGAAAAGGTACAAAAACACTGGAAACGAAAATGAATCGTTGGATAATTTTACACCAATGCTATATTTCTCAAAAAACTTGCCGGAAAATGACTGATTCTGTCTTTCCCAAACGGTCCTCTTAAAAGAAATAAATTATAGCTTCTGTTTATAAAAAAATCACCGGTATACTTGACGTCGTCGGTCCGCTAGATAAATATTAAACGCGCTTTTTTGTCAACAACATCGAATGTTTTATGCTTGGAAATCAGGAAGTACTTGGTGAGCGCATCGATGATACAGGTCACTATCAGAAGGGTGTAAATTTAATATTCAAATCCCGGACGTTATTAGAATAGAGGTGTTTGTTTAGTGATCACTTCAAAGGGATTAACGTAGAAAAAATGCATAATATTCGAATTAAAATTTATGTAATAATCAACATAATTAGAAGCTTCACGTACAATATCGAACACTTGTAAACAAATCCCGTCATACTTGTCGCAACGAGAAGACAATTATTCAATAAAATTCATTTTCGATGTCTGTACCTACTAGGATGATCTCCTCACAACGCATGATTCTATGAAACTGGCAATAAACATCTTATAGTTGCTAACTCAAAATTATTAGAAATTAAAATGTGAAAAACCGTGAAAAGATGCTGACAAAATTTTGACACCTACACGACTGTTCTTAGTATAATTTTTAAATAAGTTGTTGACTGCATACATCTCTGTGTTTACAATTCAGGGAATGGAATCCGTCAGGAGATACAGCTATAGTATCTGGAGGCATCAGCGCTTTTGGTGAAAGATGTTAGATTGCGAGATGAAAGTTAGATAGACCTTTCTTTTGTTGAAATTGAACAGTTTACTTGTTTATTGCAGACCATCTCTTTTGGTTCACTGTTGACCTCTTTTGGCATTTTTATTTTCTCTTTTAACTATTATCTTTCTTAATATATTATTTTGGTAGATTGCTGCTTCTACTGGGAGGCTGTGATGACACTCTATGCGCATGAATTCCCCGTTATTTTAATTCCATCCTAAATTGTACCTTCTTTCTTCCTCTTACAATAACATCTCTGTTATGGTTAGGGAGGCTTGAGCTAGCTTATAATTTTATAAATAAAATCGCTGAATAGACAATAATTTCATCTAGCGTTGACAATTAATTGATTTCTCAAGATACTATCCATGAATTTGCATTCGTTTCTTTACGAAGAAATTCCTTCAAAGAATAGATTGCATATTGGAACAGCGAGAATAAGTTCCTTAAAAGTAGTCAGTTGGTTATTCAGTGTCATTTGAGATGTGTATCGGTTTTATACGTTCAGTCGAGATATTTCATACAAGTCAAACTCACACACATAAACGTGCTTATTGGAAAACTGTGGCGGAGGACGAAAACAGTCATTAGTTTTCGCGCACAGTCATTCCTTTATGATCACAGTGCTTAATGGTCTACTCTACAATACTTCTTAAATATGACGATATCAATACATGTATGAAAATATAAATTTTAAAATATTTTCACAGCTTTCAATAAACGATAGCATGAAGGGATAGCAGTGTTCAGTGAAAATATTCAGCGACAGCGGTTAGCGTTAACGTGCAGTGAAAATCTTCAACGGAAGCGTTCAATGGCGCTTAAACAAATAAACATCAGCATATACGGATGCTTTATTTCCCATCAAGCCTGATGTATATCATCTTGTACATTGGTTTTTCAAATGCCTTATAACTAACACCAGGACGCTATGACGGTTTCCCCCGGTCAAGATCAGTACTTATTTCAGACACATGGGTAGAGTGGGGTATTGTGCTTGGCATTTTTCCCCGGTACCCAACGGAGTAAGCCGCCACCCAGCGCCGGGATTCGAACCCTCGTCGGCCTCACGGAAGGGCGGGGCCCATAACCACACGGCTATGACGAGTACAAAGTCCACCCCTACCCATCACAGGGCGGAATAAGAGGTATGTCAACTCCAGCCGTCGGTGAGGAGCATTTCACATCGAAGGTGCTGCCGCAGTTGTGTTGCGTCGTGTGCTGTGGAGAGTGGAGTTGCTGGGCCTGCGACTGGTTTAGAATGCAGGGTGTTCCAAAAAATGTATCCATCCTTCAACGGACGATTACTCACATATTTTTCGTTTTTGTTTCAGGTGGAACTAAGTTATCTTTTCATACATTTTATTTTCTTAAATAAAATGTTCTTTTCTTCGATTTAACTGATTACACTTGTGTCTACTTCAAAAAACACCTGCAACGAAACAAAATACATGAGTACTTGGCAGTAGAAAAGTGACTACATTTTTTTATACTACTGTACTGTCTGTACTTTTTTGGTGTGGCGTCAATTGGAAGAGGGTGGACTCCTTAGACTCTTTTATGGAGTACGGGTGAGGAGAGAGAACGCTGCACTGTTGATATTTTGTAACGATAGGAGCGACTAATCAGAGCACCTTTTTGACCTCGGTGGGTGAATGGAATATCCACTCACGATAGCAAGTAATAGAACTCGCTTGACGACCAATCTGCATTCTGTCGACACAGTGGTCATAAACAAAACCGAAATAAATAAAAAGAGTATTCATAACTGAAGTCACAGTATAAGTAAAAACAGTATTAATAACTCGAGTCGAAGTCAGTGCCAACCAATTTGCACGGTAGTTCCAATTCGGTTATGGGAGAGCTTGCATGGATTCGCTCCAGCAAAGGCATAGACTCAATTCCATCTGACGAGGTCCAGTTTATATCAGGCTGTGGTCGTGTGGGGTGTGGTGGCGCTGCGCTCGTCGGACATCGAGCTCTGCGGGGCAGGAAACCTTTGTGACGTTTTTGTATTGCCACAACTAGAGGGCTTATGGTAAAACCGAAGCCAATGAACGTTAAGTGAGAAATAAAATGTCATTTTTGAACCATGCCCGGGGAGCGGATTAATTTTGCAAGCAGGGTAACAGAGGAAAGACCTCAACTTGGCTCCAATAAAATGAATTTGAAAGCAATATGTGCTAAATAAATCGTTTTGTGTCCCAAGCGCTCAAACACCGTCAAGATGAGGATGTGGGCAGGCTGGTCGTGTCAGTCATGATGATGTCCATCGCGAAGTTCCGTCTTGTCCCAAACCTGTTCCCTTGGCGCCAGTAACTGACAAATTTGATGGCCTGCGAGAGGGCTCCAAGAGAAGTAGCGCTTCGATGTAAAGAAGACGTCATGCAGTCGTTCTCAGGGGATCATGGACTTCTTACTCGGCAACAAATGATAGAGGTCAAGGCTCCACTGGAATAACTCCAGGGTGGCCATTATTGCTCTCGTCAACTAGGGCATTGGGTCGTCAGCAGTGGTGGTTGGTGCTCCATGTTGTCTGCGGCACCAAAATTGCTACTGCACCTTCGTGTTATCGTGTCCTCATTGTTTCGTTCGAACATTCATGTCAGGTGTACATCAAAAGTATGATTGAATGAAGGAAAGAAATAGTTTTTTTTTGCATGAAAGCACTTATTTAATAATACTGGCGTGAGAACTTTAATTTGTTGTAGATCTTATCGAATTTGCGTATATTGAACCCTAGCTCCAATGCCCCGAAGACCCTAGCTAAAGTAGATGTTAATAAATTCCTTGACTTGAAACAGAGTTTGCTGTCATTCAATTTACGCCGATGTTTGAGCTCATCGATTCCGCCTATGGGAAGATAGCTCCGCAATTTCGCTCGAAATTCTCACGTGGTTCTACGCACTGGCCAGAGTCTGCTGCTTTCTTGTAACCTCTGCCAAAAATAAAAAATCAGACCAGGCTACTGTATTCGCGCAGTATAAATTGGTCTGCCTGCTGCTCCTTAATCAAACGCGTTAATTCAAAGTCACTTCTCTGATTCAACTTTGTCCTTCGTTTCTTCAAAATATAAGTGAAAAATTGTGTGAAAAATTTGACTCCATCGAACAATTTATTTGGGATTAGGCCCTAGCTGAAACGCAAGCAAATTTACGATGACCTTAAATCTTTTTCGATGATGCAAACTTTTTACACACTTTGTTCATGGTTTTGAATTGTATTACAACAGTACAGGAAATATTTTTATAGAAATTTAACTTACACGACAAATACTTGTAAATGGAGGAATTTCAGTTTAAGCACAGCGTATGATATTTAAATAATTTCTGTGATCATTGTATACTTCTTGTTTCTAATACTCAGAATAAATCTTCATTTCATTGCTGCCCTAGATGTTGGTGAGCCATTTTGGTTCCTTTTAGTCTTTTGAGATACAATTTTACGACCGCTGCATGCCGCACGACAGAGCCCGTCTCAATTTTCAGTATCCCCAAGTGGACCGTTCGGATTTGGTGCGCTCTGACTCTCTAGCCAGGCGGCGCATCAATAAAAATGCATTGAAATTTCATCTTTCCTTTTCTCAAATATATAATTTAATTTACAAGCCTACGATCTGTCAGATTTTCAGTTACCATGCGATTAGTTTACGCGCAGAGAAGCAAAATAATCTCTCGGCTACTTTTTCATCCATTTCAAAAAATTTCAAAGTAGTGATATAACTTTTTTAGTTTTTCATTTCAAAAAGCCGATTTGCGTTCAAAGTGTGTACATGTATGTCACCAATCAATCATAAATTAATCTAAAAATTTTTCATGCATTCTCTGGGCAGTTTTAGAAACTTTTATTCGGGACTTGTCCAATTTGTAGGTTACGAAGTACTGCAAAGTAGTCCTTCAAAGCTATGTAAAGTTGTAACTTGAAACCACATGGAACCATAACTCAAAGTGATATAAAGTGTTTATTCAAAGCGATACAAAATTAAAACTCGAGCCAGCGTCAAATAATAACTACTAAAAAACAAGTAATAACTCACAACAACATTTAGTCATAGGTCAGAGCAGTACATTCTATTAACCTGGAGCAACATAAAATAAAAACTCAAAGCAACGTGACGTAATGAATGAGAGTAACTCGCAGAAATAACCGATATTCTTTTGTGGGGAAAAATCAAAACTCTACTCTTACTAATCTGCTCATAAAACTGATAGTTCATTCGGAAATTGAATTGCTCTCAACTCTAAAATGCGAGGGTCACTGGATGGAGTTTGGACGATGATTTAGTTCCGCTCGATGGCTCGCGTCCCCCTTCTGGGAGCGGCATAAATCAAGCAACGCTTTATGACAGTTTCAAACAAGAGTAAACCTTGTCATTTTTAGTACGCGGATCGTTGTTATAAGCGAAAATTTGGTCAAGCACTGAAATGTTGTTTTGGAATTTTCTTTACCTCTTGTTCTATTTGAGAACATTTTTCATATGAGCGGATGATAGACGATTCCTTTCAGAATCTTCAGAAAGCAGACATTTAAAACAAAATTTGTTTTTATTTTTCCCGAGGTAACATTCTTTAGCTTTAGTATACCTGCGCATGGATACGTACAAGTGCAATAGGTATACGTATTTTCTGTAGTTTTACGAGCACATTTCCAGAATTCTGAATAATTTTTATTTTTTGCAAGCAATCAGGGTCTACAATGGTCAGAATATTAGTTAAAAAAGAAATATTTCTGTGAAAGACAATCGGACAAGTCTACTGAACGAGCCTGACGCCTTTTCAGCATGACCTGATTTTATTTACTTCGACCAGACTACACTCATTAACTTTTTAGTATTATTCTTCAATTTATCATTGAAAAAATTGCTTAATTTTTTAACTGATTTGGGATTATCAGTGTTAGATCTCTCCAAAAGATTCTTCCAAAATTTTTTTCTTCAGAGGTTAAATCTGAGCAATAAGTTTCCCAAGTCACCATGGCAATGTTTCTTGTTTTTGGTCGGTCATGATCCTGTAGGCGGAGCATTGCGGGGCATTCTACATCAAATTGCCGGCTGCTTGGAGAGAATTTCATACTCTAGGAAGGACAGAGAAGTTGTCTCAAGAGTACATTGCATACGGATGCATTGATCCTACCGTATAACCTCATCAAGTGCCCCACACATTCGGCAAATGTTATAGCCAAAATCATGACCCTACTCTTACTAAAAAGTGAGAAAGGCTTTTACACATTTGACTTGCTACGTATCTCCTTTTCCTCGATTGATGTACGCTCTCCCTTCACGTTCATGTAAAAAGAACGCCGATTCATCAACTATACGTTGCCATTTTTTCTGATTTCGTCATATTTTAGAAGCAAATGTAAAACAAACATTTTTATTTCTTGAACTCTTCCATGGCTTCACAACAGTTCTTTTGAATAAGTTGTGTCTAATTATTGTTTATACCGATCTATTTAGGTTAATTTCCACGTTCAATTCTTGAGAAACATCTACAGCAGTTTTGCATTTCCTGTACTACATTTTATGACTTTTGCATTACAGGATGAACATCTCTCTTGGAAGTTTCTTTCGGCCAACCGGTTGATTTTTAGCTTCAAACTATTAAAACTATTGATTTAGCTTCAAACTATAACAGCTTAGCAGAGCACCATGGAAAAACTGTTATATCTTGTAACAAAATTTATTATGTTACCGGTGGATGAGCTATTTATAGCCTGAATGAAGCTCTATATTCTGCCCACGTATTGGTATCTAAATAACTGGTGGCATAAAAATTTTTGATTGAAAAGTGTGGAAGTAAAGCATTACTGGTAGTTTAGCTCAACAGCACACTTCAAATTGATTATACAGTATCGTTAATCTCATGATTTTGTTTTCAACAGTATTTTTCACTTCATTGAAAACTGACCTGGTAATTTGGGCGCTGGCAGTTATACATTAAATTACAAACTCATACATATTTTTTGTAAACCCTTTGATAATCACCAGAAATCCATCTTTTTTCGTAGTCTGGCTCTAAAAATTTTGTTTAAATTAGTGAATGTTTGAAACTTTTTAAAAAATCGTTTTTGTTTCTGTAGATTTTGACAGTATGTACTAAGTAGAAGCAGTCCTGCGGGATTCAGTGCTGTAATATTTCCGTTGGCGTTTAAGTTCCTTTGAAACACCTTCGAATTGAATATATATTTTTCATTGCCCTGTAAATAAACGTCATACAGGATAATATCTGAGAGGTTGCTCATTTTTCGATCCTTTTTCAGTTTATGTGCTCTTCCAGTATTTTCGACAATGAAAAGGACTTAAATTTACCAGCTGACGGTGAACATTGTTATTTCGAATTTAATAAAAGTTGTTCCGTTCGCATAAACATGCCTTGAGAATTGAAAATGTGTTCTGGCATTTTAAATTAGACTCATCCAAATGCTTTTGCTTCTAAAATAGCACGATACTTAAACTTCGGAAGGCCCCGAAGACATTGAGCTATGGCCTTCTCGGGATCATGATGCCTCTTTCGAGGTGCGTGGTGACTGTGGCGGTGGTGGTGCTCGTCAGCGGAGGTTTATTGTTTGTTGGTGCTGATGAGGAAGATCCGCTTCAGCACGCGTCTGAAGCTGTAACCAAAAATCGAACTTTGCATGAAATTCTGAAACTGTTCGCAGAGCTTGATCCTCCTGTCGCTTTTGATTCTCCTTTCAAAAATGAACCTTGCAACCACACCGAACTGGAGGATCTGAACGTGCCTAGCGATCAGACCTCTCGTTTTAAAGACGGCCTTCTCGGGGCCTTGCGTCTAACGAGGCTTCTCAACGCTCTTTACCTCTCTCCTTCTCATCCGGATTTTCTGCGTTCGCCCGAAAGGGGCTCAAGCGGCCATCTAACAGAATCTGGAATTCTAAAAGAACGAATAAAAGAGAATCTTCTACATGGAATTATCGATGACTCGAACGACAGAGGCTATAATCGAGTCTCTGACACGTCTTCATACGCCGACGGCCTGCCCTCTGATGCTGATCAAGGTCGAGCCGAATTGCGTTTGCTCGAAGAAATCTTGCGAACATCACTTCTTGCTGAAACGTCCATTGTGACATTGGGTATTGCTTTTTCGAGAGGAGAGTTCATGAATTTGGATGGACTTTGGGCGACGTACGCCTGGAGAGACGATCAAAATCACATTGTTGTGGGTGATCTGGCTAAACTTTACGACTATCGTTACGACGATGATCAGACGCCGGGCACAAGATGGTTTACAGAGCACCTTCAAAGGTGAGTTGCATACATTTAGGGAGTGTAAATTCAGACATGTTCAACTATTAAGAACTATGATAGCTTAGGTTATTTCGATGACTGTCGGTTATTGCTGCGTTCATGTAGGAGTACATATATTATAGCGTTAGTTGTTCAACTGAATATTTTGAGGATTTGTCTGAGAAAACTGCTAATTTATCTCACAAGGACAGCCTAACTCGCCAGCTTTGTGTCAGGGCACTATTATATAGGTTCAATTCTCTCCCTTGAACGGTAAAAGTTACGATTGTCGAATGAGTGAATTTGGAAATTTCAATAATACCTACTGTATTATAGGGAAATTTATTGTAAAGTACCGTTCGCACATCATTTTATACACTTGTTTTAACGCTTGAAGAATTGATTACTGAATACTCTCACTGCTATACTATCTCTGTCATTTAGAGCTAATTTAAATCTTATGGACGCAAAGGCTTACGGAAGATCCGCGTGAAAGCGTACGCTGATACGTTTACGTCTTTGCAGTAGAATCGAGATCTGTAATCGAATTTTCATAGAATAAAGCGTCATCTAGCTGAACTGCTTACTTTAAAACTTGTTTTTATCAATTTGGCTATGATAATTGCTTCTTTTTCTGACCAAAATATTTAAGTTTGAAAATTTTCAAATGAAATTCAGGCACTCAGCTTCTGTTTAAGTTGCCAAATGCTTCACCCTCAAATTTTATTTGAAATGAGCTCAAAATTCTTGTTTTTGGCAGTTAAACAGTTCATAATGTAATCAAATCTACTGAAGAAATTTCACTGCAAGCTGTACTGCTACGACGACGCTGAGAGTTTGGAAATCTTGCCCACGTATGTTGTTAACGTACATTTCTTAAAGGCAGTTATTTGGCGGAGAAAGAACTGTTAGTGAAGCAGTCGCAGTGATAAACCAACTCATGTTCGAGGACACTCACGTGAAAATGACTTGAACAAGATTTGGATTGAATTTCAGTTGCTAAAACATTTTACTGATCTTTAATCTTCTCCAAAACATAACTAGAAATGTATCTTAGTCTTGAATTTTCAGTGTATGCGCCATTTCAAGTGAATCAATTTTTTTTCCATGATGAGCTTGAAACATTTTCATTACTAAATAAAAATTGCAGTTTTTTATATGTTATTTACTCTCTCGCCTGGACAATTCTTAATCAGAATCGAGGGTCAAACTTTTGAAGTAAACAGAATAAGAGTCGGGCGCTCGGCATGCTTTATGAGTTTGGAACGACATGAGAAAGCTGCAGCAATTCTAGTTTTAGCATCGCCTAATGATGAGCAAGAAAAAAAATTTGCCATTGTAACAGAGCCATTAATAGTCCAGTGGGTCCTGCAGACACAGAGTTGATGGCTATTAATAACCGCCTTGGCCCCCATTACTGTCTCAAGCGCAGGCCAGCCTTACCTAAGTGCTCGAAAAACCCTTTTGATTACAGCGGAATGACCTCACGGAGTCTCCTCAATGAGCCGTTCAAAGCCGCCTTTGCCGATGAAAAAGACTCTATCGCTGAGTCGGTCTCAGTCTGTTTAAATATTCGAGCACAATAATTGAGGTGAGGAGCATCCTCACCATACATTTCGCGATAAGGGTTTTGTTTGTTCACTCTGAGATACATACATTCATCAGTTTTTAGCCCCTAATAAACACTGAGCTGTTCAATAACGTCAGTATTGAACTTTGACGTTATCATACAAATGAAGGTACCCGTTGATGTACAGCAGTCAAATTTAACTGGAATAATTCACATAATATTGCACGCTTCAGGAGTCAATAAGAAATTATTCCGGATCACGTTTTCCGTAGAGTATCAAATAATGTACACTAAGTGGCAAAAAATAAAAATGAAAAAGTCCCGTCGTTCAGAAATTTATAAGTTTTAGCTTCTTTATTAATTATTAAATTTAGCTTCTTTCACGCGCACGTGTAATGATGGGGCGCGTTCAATTCCCATTTAAAGATCATCCTGCGATTTTACAATTTTAGTTTGACATCTGTTTATATTTATAATTGATTTAATTTCACTCCAGGAACAACAAATTCGTTAAAATGAGTTCATGACGTTTAGATATAATACCCACATTTTCGTCATAGCCCGGCATTTTTGCTCTGATCGATAACACGTTGATTACGCCACATTTTGTACGTGATGATAACTCATTTGGAGCAAGTAACGTGTAGGTGTTCAGATAGGTGCAATAAATTTCGCCGCTGCACAGCGTATTTGCTCGAACAAGCATTGATTACGCTTCTTTCGGGGATGTAGAGAATAATTTACTGAGAATCTATGACAGTTCCGCGTTGGCAAGGCGCATATTGCTTACGTATAACGCCTTTTCTCGAGTTGAATGTTGGTTATGCACTTTTCTGTTGTGTACTGTTATTCTTGTGTAAAGCACGGCAGTATATGGATCAGCTCGATGCATGTAGTGAGAAGTACCCGCTACTTATACTGTGTTTTCTTTTTATTCGCTAATCTCGCCAGTTAAATTAAGCTGTTAATTTCTTCGTCATTAACAAATTCTAATCTCCGTCGAGAACTATTGGTTTTACGGTTTTAGGTTAATCTAAATCATTAAGTTTTAAGCATTAACTGGTAAATCTATCTCGATTCTTTAATTTAAAGAAACTGTATTTTTCCTTAGGTAAGATCTTTCCTAATGTCATGTAATTAACGAGTTGGAATAGTATCAAAAAGAGGTGAAGATTTTATTTTACAGAACGTTATAACATGTTCGCTGTGTACTTTCGTACCGTACGATCAATTTATATTCGATTTATAGTTACGCACCTGCAGGAAGAGCACACACGGCCATGCAATCTCTCGATTGATAACTTAGGTTAAGTACTTGGAAAGTTGGTAAGTTGGCGACTCATGAAAGGAGACGACAGCAAGTCCCACGGAAAATCCGTCTTTGTGAACTTCGCTGAGAGATTAAAATGACTCAATGAGTGAAGAACTTGAATGAGGTAAGAATATACCCAAGACAATAATTTTTCATTCTCAGTGATTCAAAATTGGTGCTAATTTCATTGTTTGGAGGGACTTCCCTTGAATTGAAACTGAACTTCAAATGAATGTATCTTAGCGACAGACCTGTAAGTTGTGATAGACTTGAATGTCAGGCGAATGAAAACGTTCGTTTAAATTTGTGGGAACATTTTTCGTTGTGAAATGAGAAGGCGTTACGAGCGTTTCGTTTAGATTCATCGATTTTCTCGCAGTATTTTTGCCAAAGCGCAGCTCTTTGATAATAATAGTAAATGTGGAAGACGTGCAGAATAGGTAACTGGAAGAACTCTTCCATTCATCAAACTTATATTTCACTCATCAACTTCTTCATCTTTGATTGAGAAGCGGAAAATTCCTTCTAGCCGCTAATTGCCCAAATGAAAAGATCAATAAAGATGCTTCCTTCTTGGGACGACGGTTCTAGCCAACGACTGAGTCATAAAATTTGCAAGAAACATTTTTGCTACGTGGTAGTCCAAAATACGCCCACTGGACACAGTCGTAGATAACCAGAGAATGGAGAAGTTTGAGGTGTAAAGCGCTGAGTGTAAGCTGTTGTTGCTGATATAAACAGTTATCGAAAGAGTTCTGTTCATTCTGTAAGAAATTTTCGTTAACCATTGCGGGTTTGAAACTAGTTGTTTGTCCGTTTTAATTTTTATAAATTGCAACACAAATCTCGTTCCATGAGAACACTAGTTGTTGTTGTTCTTCCCGCAATGTGACGTTTTTCTTCTCGATTTCTTCGCGCCAGTGCGGCACTTAACTTACCAGTATATATTACTTGTATCATATTTGCGGCATGTTTGCTGATTTCAACCGTCTGCCTAAGGAGTAACAAATCTTTTTTCCACCACATTTTTGATAAAATAGATAGAAAATACTTTGTGATGTCGAGCTCATTTTACGATATTTTGATATCTGCGTACACGGTTTAGATTTTTATGATTTGGGAAACGTTTTAAATACCATGAAAACTCATACCACGATATAGGAACTTTTTATGTGCACAAACATATTCTGAAACTAGGACATACTTTCATGGCACAACTATTCACAATTGACTAGTTTGAAATTTCAAAGTTGGCAAAAACATCAATGCAGAGCCTTTCGGCTGAAAGTATTTCGGCAAGTCCTTCCTTCAATTAAGTCATAATTCTTTGTTTCCAGCACAACGTTGTTCCGGTTCTCATTCTTAGCACAGCTATCAAACTTATTTAAGAGCTTGGATTTGATTTATTTTAACGTCGTAACATATTTATTCTCGCGAACTAGATATGGAAATTTTTCACATAATTTGTCAGATTTCTGAAACGCTAAAATCCGACAGTGCTACTTGCGATCACATGGAACGCCAGGCGAGCACAATTTTATTTTAAACTTCAAAAAAATCTTTTTTTAGCTAGTATGGACGTGTGCCATTCAAAGTATCCTGTTTTTCATTTGAATTCATCAGTCATACTGGCACCATCACAAATCCGAACAGGCAAGTTTTGGTGAATGTGGTGTAAGTGAGCACGATTTGTGATTGTACTGATGATTCCAAACGGCTAATTTTTGATAGTAGGTGATATATATGTATGAGACGAATATGCTCTTTAAACTTATATAAATGATCATTGACAAGGAAAATTATAACTAACACAAAATTAGCCTAGTTTATCTAGAGTATCATATTGTCAGCGTGTTTCTGTATTTGTATGAGCAACGATGAAATATGTTTACAAATGAAGCTTTGCTGAGTAAGAGCTCTGTTTAATTTAAAAGATACTTTTAACCTAAAACAATTCATGTGTCACATCAGTAGGAGATGGTATTTTCCTGTCAAATTTGCATCCAAAAATATATGATAATGATAAGCAAGGGTACTTACATTATTCCCAGGCTGGTTGACGTACTGTTAGCAACACCCGCATTTCCAACTTCACTCTAACTCATTGACTGGTGAATTTAATGCAGGCACACCTAATACCTATACATGTTTACCAACTCAAGATCTTCATGTTAAGATATTACAAAAATCCTATTTTATACTTTACATTTCATGCATCAACTTTACTGGAAATGAACTGTTTTTCTTTATTTTGTTCTTCATCGATATCTCCATTATCATTTTACGAGAGCATTTTGCAAGAGAAAGAGTAGAACACAAATCCGCCGAGGTTTGCCGGTGAAAGAATCAAATTACTTCCAAGCTCTGCATGATGGATGTGGCTTCAAATTTCTTTTGATCATTTCACTCCTGACAGAGATAAAACATTTGATAACGGTTCAAAAGAAGCGTTAAACGACGCTTTAAACGAACTAATTTGCTAGAGAAACACCTCGAAGAGAACTACTTGATCTCACAGCGTGCAGCTTCCATTTAAATCTCTTGCGCTTGTAACTGGTGATTGCACTGCAAAGTTAGATCCTGCAGTATTTTTTTGGAAAAAGTTTTTCAATAACGTTCTCAAATGTTAGTAAGCCGAGGATTCGCCAACTAAAGAACAATTTTTTTCTGGAAGAAGAAATTGTTCAGCGCCGTTTCACCATTTTTCCTCGGAGATTTTTGAACAGAAGACAGGCATCGTGAAGGATCAAGTTGTGCTCCATCATTGTGAGCTCTGAATGGCGAGGTCTGAGGTGACCAAACTGGCCTCAGGTTTCTGTACAGCTTCTTATTTCTCTCACTCTCATATTGTGCCTTGGCAGCCGCTATTTGGTTTCGAGTATTCTTTGTGACAAGGGTGGTCGCGGTCTGACATGGTCCTACACATATTGAATGATCAAAACTATAAAAATTACGCCCGCTTCTCATTCTGTGAACCTTTTGAAAATCATAACGGGATAAAGTTGTCTTGTTAACTTTTCACATTAAAGATAACGTATCACTTTTGAATAGTTTGCGGCTTTCAATCAGCATTTCCTCTCTCTTTTTTCGTTCCTTAGATGAGCCAGCCTATTGTCTTCAGAATGACCACTAAATAGGAGGGGGTCATGGCTACAACCCTATAATTTCGTTGTCCAACTTTGTCATTTTGCTTTAGCGCGTTCAGTGAGTCGTTCAACACGTTATACAAACGATATAAGCCCTTCAAAAGATATACATTGATATTTTCGCATCGATGGCGGTCAGCGTATTAAAATTAAAAGACGTATTTTGAACTAAGGCACATGCGCTGTC
Organism: Morinoia aosen; assembly: GCA_030386875.1. Taxonomy (NCBI): domain Eukaryota; kingdom Metazoa; phylum Arthropoda; class Malacostraca; order Amphipoda; family Talitridae; genus Morinoia; species Morinoia aosen. The sequence continues at coordinate 28,769,815 of CM059561.1, read as the reverse complement.
AAAAATAAAGGTGTTATTTTTAAATTAGCGCTCTATCTAAATCATAACTTATTTGATATAAACGGTTTAAATAACTTGTTTTAGATTTCTCTATTCATTTTCAAAGGTAACATTCGTGTGAAATTCAATCAGTATAGAGATAATGTTACTTAAAATGAGAAATTTGCAGTTATTATGTACAGTTCAGGTATCGAGCTCATACGATGAGAGGAATACAGAGGGACAGACTTAGCGAACTAGCAAACAAACAAACAAAAACAAGCAAGAAAACAAGAAGTTGGCAAGCAGTCAACGAATTTTGTGATTTTATGTGGGGAATTCTGCTGTTTTTTTTACAACTAGCTTTCCATATCAGCATTGTTTACATTCCTATCATCTTATGATTGAGACCATTAGGACAACTGAATATTGATTATCTTGTATGAGTTGATGGTAATAGTATTCCTAATAGAATTTACTCATTGGTAATGATGAAAGATGAAGAAGACAAAAATAGAAATTTCTGTCGAACAATTTCATTAGAAACTCAAGTCATGACTAACTCCAGACAAGCTAACCAAAAGTTTAACACCATGTCCGCATTAAAGTCTTAATTTAGGGAAATTCATAAATTACACCCCATTCAAAGGTGGTCACTCAACAATTTATGGTACCACTAAGCCTGAGGCTAGCGGACTAGAAATGAAAATCCAGTTTATTCCCAAAAAAGTTGAGGTATAAAATGCATTACAGCTAATTAGATTTGGAATATATCATAACATTTAGATTCTAAAATGAGGAACGAACAATGAGAGGTGGGTAGTATTTTTGTCAGTGATTCAACAAGTGATTACGAGAAAAGAATAAATATCTATTCTATTAAATATTTATTCTTACTTGAAAAACCTGATATAATCCTTTGATTGTTGTCTGATCGTTGAGCTGCATAAGCAAAACTTGTTACAGCGTGCTATCGCAGCTAAGGTTAAACGCAGTAAAACAATGTTTTGTAACTTCATGAAAGACTTTTTTAGTGATGGGATAGTGAAATCTCGTGGGTGGACAAAGAAAAAAACTTCACGCGTATTGACCAGGAGAATCTTCAGCATTGTCCGTCAAGATAGGAGACGGTCGTAGAGATAAATTAAGGCCCCCACTGATGCAGATTGCAGTCGTATAACCGCGAGGTGACACCTGAGACAAAAGGGTTTGAGAAATGAAAAGCGTCTTGAAAGGCCGCCTCTGCTTCTTTCAGGGAGTTATCACGTTTTATCCCTCAATCATACTAGTCCATCGAATGTGCAATTAGAACGTATGGAAGCACATGTCGGTTTGTATGTGTACAAAGTGTAACTAAGAAAATAATAGCGAGGAATAAGGCTTTCATTGGCAACATTATATATAAAAGCTTTACTGTTAAAATTGAACGTTTCGACTCAATGAGTCATTCTCAAAAAATTGATCTCATTTCAGCAAGTATTTTCCATGTTTTGAGAAACTTGCCCTCAGCCTAAAGTATTCTCATCCACAACAACTCGCTGTAGTCAAAAATCGGTTGAGAACTCTTGCTTATAAATACTTTTATTATTTTAAACCTAATAAAATTTTCTCTGCCGTGTTTTCTAAAGCTAACTTTTCATTATTTTTAAAAAAACATTTGCCTCTAATAAAGAAATCATTGTGTGTCATCCTGATAAGGGAAAAGGCGTAATTTTCATAGATAAAGTTGCTGCATTAAAAGCATGAAAGATATCATCTCTGACCGATCAAAATTCAGAGACATCAGAACCGATCCTAAACTACAATGTACGAATAGAAGATAAGATAAATAACTTTCTGCGCAAACTTAAGAATTTAACCATCTTTACCGAAGATATATACAAACAGCTCTTCGTGACTGAATCTGCCCAGGGGTAATGTATGGACTATCTAAAATTCATAAATCTGATTTTAAGAATAAGTTGGCTTTTCGGCCAATCTTTGCTGCTTATCACACACCTAGCTTTAATTTCTCTAATTTCTAGTCGTTATTTTGAATCGTTTCACTTGCAATGATTCTGCAATTGAGAATTCAAAATCTTTCGTCAATCTAGTCACTGCATTACCCATAATGCCGATAATTTTTATATGGCATCGTTTGAGGTCAAGAATCTTTTTACAAACGTTCCTTTAAATGAAACAATCGAAATTATCTTAAACTGTTTGTTTGAAAACATAAATACTGTTCTGGGCCTCAGTAGGGCATTATTTAAGACTCTTCTTCAGCGCTATGTATAGGAATCTTTTATTTTTAACATGGAATTACACCAACAGTTGGACGGGTTAGGTATGGGGCAACCTTTTGACCCTACTTTTGCTAATATTTTTATGTTCTTTTCATGAACAACAATGACTTGGGGATTGTTCTCCAGAGTTCTAATTTTTTTATACAATCGAAATATAAATTATACCCTTTTATTGTTTCACAATCAGGCTCATAGCTCACTTTTTCTCGATTATTTGAATTCTAAACACCCAAACATTTCCTTTACTCAAGAAACTGAACTGAAAGGTAACATTTCTTTTCTGGATTCTTTATTTAGAAAAGAAAAAAATTGACGCCGAAACTGTGCGTGCCACGTGTGATCAGGTGATCCCTCGTCTCCACCAGGTTATCAAGAGAAAAGAGGATATGTTGAATATGTTGAAGACAATACATTTCTATTTTATTTGATGCATTAGTTGTTTTGATTGGCCTTCAGATATCTGAAAAACATAACTTTTATTTGTCCACACTTCGTTGGGCCACCCGGAATGACGAGAAAAAATTCACGGTAGACAGTCATAAGGGCTTCCAAAGTTACTGGCACTAAAAAGAGTTGCCCGTTGAGACGTTTTAAACGCGGCCCATGGCGACGTTTTTGTCATGATGTGGGGTGCTATTTCCTCCACAGGCGGAAAGTCCCTTCAAGTTACACAGGGACGTCAAACGGCGGCGGATTATGTTGAAGTGTTACAAAAAGCATCCATTATGACGTAGGGTCCTCGTTTGTGCGGAGACGGCTGTTTCTTACGACAGAAAAATGCAGCAATCCACAGAGCCTGTTTGATCAAGACTTTAGGTCAGGAAAATAATATCCCATTTTTTCCGTCATAAAGCCTGGTCTCCGGATTTGAAACCGACAGAGAGCGGTTGGGGATGGATATTGGCAGGGATGCCCGCAAAAATGAGCAATAATTTGAGACAGCCAATGATCTTCGTGAAGCTGTCTTCAAAGCTTGGAGAACGAGAACTCTTCTCCTGAAACATTCACACCAAGCAAGTCGGCAAGAAATTTGTTGCCATTAACTCGCCACTTAGATTTTATTTTGTAAACTCCGACTTCGTGGCAAAGAATTTTCTGCTTGCAGATTTACTAACTGGAATCGTTTGCCTTTTTCATTCTTTATCTTTATCAATGAGCAAACATTAGGTTGCAAATTATCAAATTCTAACCGCGCAAAATGATATTTTTTAACTTTGAACTAGTCCTAAACTTATGATCAAGAGTGAACAGTTTAATTTTCTTATTTATTCTTTAAGGTCTTGGCTGGGCTAGTTAATTGATAATATGAGGGATTTTTATTTATTAATAACACTAATATTGTTATTTCAGAATTTCTTATCATATAATTTTTCTTTCACGGAACAAAAATTGATGAGGGTATTGAATACATATAATAAAAATTTGAGTCAAATCCGTGAACGGGAAAGAGTTAGCTTAGAAAAGTTAGTTTAAGCCTCTCATAGTGCAACATAGTATTTAGTTGGTGAAGGTGTGTTGCCACTCGATAACTCTTGCGCATAGAAACAGTAAGTTTAGAAGGAAGGCTATGAAATTATGCGAAAGTTGAATAAGAAAGTTAGAGATGCTCAGAAACAAGACAGTAGTGAACCGAAAAAGATAGACTATAGCGAATGTAAATATGGTTAGGCCTCCATAACCTCAAAAAAGGTGTTCCATAGAAAAGAAGGAGGAAGGTACCATTCAGTGTGGACTCGAGGGAACGCAGAATCTATGCACAAGGCGCATAGATACAGTAAGTTAAGAAAGAAGTTCATGAAAGAAGATAAAAGTTGAAGAAGAAAGTTATTAGTGCTAAAAACGCAACAGTGGATGGCATGACGAACGTCTACACACCAAGTAAACATAGGATGCATATGTTTCCAAGTTCTATATTAACATAAGATGAAATGGCTTAAATGGTATTCTGAGAATCATATGCTCCTCACAAAACATTCCCAATGTTCTCGGTTCCTAGCTAATGTACTGATAAAATATGGTGGTTCAGTTTACTGTGCCTCGTGAGTCATATTATTCTACAATTAAATTATAGCTTCTCAGTATATTATTTTTCACTAAATGTGGGTCTACGCCGTTGTTTCAGTAGATAATCATTATTTTGAACGCTGGATTTCTTTACACCGATTGTTATTTCTAGATAGGGAATAAAACATCGTACGATTTTTCTTTTGTTTCGTAGTTGAACTGGGCTAACCCGAGCAACTGGCCTCATCTTCGCCACACGTCACTGTCAACCATTCTGGTCAGGTTTGTTTGGGTGGCGCTATGTTAGGTTGGTGCAATTTCAAGACTGGAGCTCGCATCTCGAGGAGAAAAGACGTGACCCGGTGTGGCCATTTTCGTCACGCTGTTTGAGGGTTTCACAAATAATCTGAATTTTTTTTGGGTGAAATGAAAGCCGAGTAAAATAATGCGTGGTTAAAATGATCGTTTCGACCTGGATATCAGAGAATCCCGTTTTCTGGGGCATTGAATTGGTTTTATTAACTAAGGTTTTAAAATATAGCAAGGCAAAACGCCGTGCTCAATTATAATGAACAGCTTCAGTTGGGGATTTATCCTTACAGCAAATTTTTTCGCTCATTCATTGCATGAAGGTTGAAAGCGACCGAGTAGTGAGTGCGGGGGGTCATTTCAAAACATACAATTTTAAGAGCAATCATTAATCATAATTGTATGTGCGTCACATTTATTTCACTAATTCACACTGAAAAAAACGACATAGGAAATATCTTAAGCACTTAATTCGAAGTCATAGCCGAATTCTGCAATGCAGTTAATTAGACGTAGCAATTGTTATTATTGAAGTGAATGTTTCCAAGTTTGACATTGATGGCAAAGACTTGAAACAAGAGGATGCCTTATTCAAAATATTTAGCGACCAAGATATCATATACGACGAATTTTACAGATCTTCTGATGCTGCACAGAATTTTTAAGGTCTTTAAACAATTTAGGGGATGAAACTTGTGTGAGTGCACGAACTAAGGTACAAAAAAGAGTGAGTCGAATGCAAGAGGAGCGAAAAAATGCATGGAAATAAGTAAGCATAAGTTAACGCTTATAAAATTTTAGAGTATATGAGCTTTACATATCATGTGAGATGGTGTTAACTCATGTATGTCCAAAAAATTTAAAATGCGATTAAAATTAACTTATGACAAATTTATTATTTTAAGCTGATTGCTGTTGAAGCTTTGCAATCCAGGGCTCTTTCATGTTACGGTGAGATGGAGAACTGACATTCGACCCGTTCGATGACTATTCGGAGTGCTAGTTGTGTTGAACATACGAACTGCGTTGCGTAATGCGCGTAACTATTGTAAAATTATTCACCTGGTAATGTGTTAATGTGTATCTGGGGATTTTATTTCTGAGCACGGATTGCAAGGAACGCTCGTCGTTGACGTGAGGCTTTCAACGATCGCGGAAACTCGAGGCAGATTTCGGAGCTGTTGTGACGTTAATAGATGTCTTGAGTACTAGAGCTTCAAGTTCTCTTTTTCTGACTGATGACCAAATTACTGGTAAACGTTATATACACTGAGGGTAAATTGAGTTGTTTTTGAAGAACAAGCGTAAATATTTTCATGCGAAATTAGTTAGGACATTATTCACTACGCAAGAATTTGTCCGTCAAGTGTCTCAGGCGTAAGGACGACAGAGAGCCTAGCTTCATGAGGGTAATAATTATTTAGCAAGTCAACACTAGGTATCAGTCTTGCTCGAATTTTCTCATGTCATGTTAAACTTGTGGATATGCGCTAAAATAATTGTACGAAAACACTTTCGGTTGATTCGATGAATAAAAATGGAGCATGCTGGTATGTAGTTAGATTTCACATACGTAAAAGTAATGCAGTATAAGCAACGAACATAAGTTACTAGCGCGAACTCATTGTTTTAGCTAGATAATAATCAATATCAGCAGATTTCTCATGTTATTTTGAACTATTCACATTGAGTTCTATCCAGTACACAGAACACATTCGTGTTTTGTCTTCGATTGCCTCTTTAAAACATACACTACAAAATTTATAAAAAAGAGGAAAAAAGTCCCCCACTATGAACTTGAGATCCCGTAATTAAAAGACCAATTTTGCTCTCGAATTAGGAAAAATCAGAAGAAAGTATCACAGCTCGGTTGAGCGTCTCTGGTAAAGAAAGTGGTCCGTGAGCCCCACAGACTCGCCTTAAAAAGAGCGACAGCCTGGAGACGTGGCCCAGCCTCAGTGCAGCTCCCAGCACGAGACGCATGGCTCAGATCTATACTCGTATTGCCTTCGTCCTCGACATCAGGTCTCATTTCTCACGGAGCCGGATCAGCCTCAAGGCAATTGCCTTCCCAATCGATTGCCAAAAAAGACGGTATTTTCAATGGTCAGTGTAATGCTCTGCTGGAAGTATCACTGATACAAATCGTTGTCACCCAATTTTGTGCTATTTAGTAATCTATCGCCTTGCCAGGGAGTCTGTATTAACGCCGATAACAGTATTAACCGAACACATTCATGAAAAAACTAAAAACATTTCAGTTCATTACAATCAGCTTGAGGTTAATGCTTAAAAGCTACAATGGAGGTTGAGGATTTGTCTTTTCTACTTCGAACTTCGTTTCAACGTTAGTGGATGTGTGCTGTGGACAGTGTAGAGCGGTCATTTTGAGTCACTTGTAACAGGCGTCCGCTGCAGTTTTGAGTGAGCTGTGGGCGTAAAATTGGGCCTCACGTTTCATAACTATGGATACTTCCAGCACACCATGGCAATGACTGAAAACTTGCCTGGATAATTTAAAAATGGTTTCAGAATTGATTTTGAGGGCATTCAGTAATCGTCGGGTACATTTGAGCTTAGTTTTAAATATCGATATATTTATTACGCGAGTGAAATATGCAGAAATAGCAGAAATACTCGTATATCAGCAGATGTAGGCTGGACCTAACTTGTTTCAAGTATAGACGTTCATAGATACGGCTATTGTTGGCAAAAATTGGACCCATGAACACGTGCTCGCATTGATCATCTGAACATTTTTAGCCTTCTTTTCACTATCTCTGATTGTATGGGCTGGCCAAGATAATAAACTACAAGAGCTCAGCCTCAAAGTTATGCTCTCTATTAATCTTTCACTGCGCTACGATTAGCAGTAGAGCTGGCTTCCAAAACGACCTGATGCATCGCTGATAATTATAATTAATACCTTACTTTCTTATTTGATGGATTATTTTCATGATGAACATAAATATCGCAAGACATAGACATTTCTTATTTTATTCTGACAATTCTGATAGTTTTTATCTTTCTTTACCAAGTGTAGTAACATAAATGGGTATTGTGAGATGGGCACTCATCTTCAAAATTCCTCTGTACGTAAGGATGCTACACTATAATGTATATTATGTACCTCGTTCTGTAAAGTTGAGTAAGATGCCCGTATGTTTCTGAATTCCTTGTATAAAGGTAATGAGAAACCCTACGTCAGATCAGAAAGAGAGACGCTGCAGTATTTTCTTAGTTGATTGAAGCCGACAGCGCCCAATCGTGCCTTCCTCCGTCACATCTACGAGATGGCTGTTGTGTTTTTAACGTCGTCAAATTAGAGGAAGGAGATCTTTTGCCAAGATCACGGGCTGACATTCCAGCTCAGGGGAAACAATCTCATTGACTCGGTACACGGGCACAGAAAATTGGACGCAGCTTCTCCTTGGGGGACTTGCTTTATTAAACGAGCTTTGAGTTGCCCTGAACGGGCCCACAACCTACGCAAAGACATCATTTCCCGCAATGCCGAGCTCCTTGGAATTTATTGCCTTGACGCTGATGTTCTCTGATGAGCGTTCATATAACAAAACCACTCCACTTATTGATCAGAAATATATGACCTAGCTAAAGAACAGTTTTACTTATTGTTCATGCAGAATTGAATAATTTTTTCTACGTGAATGCAACAGGTGGAGATTACATTTTTCATCTCTTAGATCAGCGAAAAAATAAGTTTATTGTAGAACAAAGATTCTAAATGACTTTATTGATCCATGAGAATCTCGAAATGAGTAAAATCGTCATTATGTTCTTTGCTCGATAAAGCTTTTTGAATATAAAAATTTTCAAGCGCAACTCCTGGCGCCCATGTAGTCTTCGATTATTAAATCTTTAGTCAATTACGAGTGAGATTCACTAAGTATTACGGAGCAGCTTTCTTTGCTGGGATGACCTACAAAGTAGTCAGTCGCCTAAATGATAACTATAAATGAAACTTTACTGCTTCAGGTAGGTGAAATATATTCCATACTGTACGAGTATGTTGAACCTCATGAATGCCGTACTCCTTATTTCGTACACGTGCAAATATTGCTTGTCTTCAGTCAGTGTGATCGAATGGTGTTCATAAAGGAACGGTGTTCTCGAAACAAGAAGATACTCGAAACAAGAAACGACCGTTGGCTGGCTCATCAGAACTTTACAGCAGGTGTTTAGCGTAATAAGTACTTAGCGTGCCCGGGAAACTTCATTGTGGCACTTCAGCATGCAACCACTCGTGTGAAAATGCGTGAGAGATCAACGCAAGCTCGGAAAAGGTAAACCCACAAATTTATTTTTAACACAAAGGCACCAATCTTAAACCACCTAGATCAATTGGAAAAAATTTTCTGATGATAAGTTACGGCTAAAAAAGTACACGTTTTGTGGTTCAATACTTGCATATTTATACTCCGGAAAATAAAACGAAATATTAAACACTGTTCTCCGCGTTCAAATCCCTTCTGTGATCACAGTAATAATTGTGTTTGGTATTGTCACTATTCGAGGTTTCAACTTTTAGTTCTTGATGATAAAAAATTTTCATTTTCACGGCATCAAACCCGACTTTTTTCTTGCAGTGGTGCAGTTTATGTTCTAATTTTTCGCATATCTTTAGAAGCGCTGCCTCGTCAACCGAACTCTGACTACAGATTGGCTAGTGTAAATGTTAAAACCATTCACGCAAACAAATACTACCAAAATAAGTGCTCCTTTCCTAATATGGTTATTTGTAAAAAAAAACATTCTAACAAACCAGGATCAAAAATCCAAATTCACGGCTTAAAAATCCAAGTGAAGATTTATATTAACGTATCGGATTAAATTTTACCGCATTCGTTATAGAAAAAACTTGAACCATAACTATTTTAGCAGCGTCAGTAGGCTTTAGCTTGAATATGAGCGGATTGTCTAGATAATTAATGACTGCTGCCGTTCGCTGCAGGGTCTAAGTTTTTAAAATCTCTCATTGCTGCTGGTGCTTCAAATTTTCGAGCTCGAAGGCAAAACATTGCCTGATACAACAGAAGTGCAGGCTGAGAACAAGCGTAAAAACTTGTGATTTTGACCATCAGCTTTCACTGCGCGAAAATGTGCACCGCAGGCAACTTTTATCTCAATCCATTGAAATTTGAACCCCTGGAGTAGGCATTTTTTTAGTAGGATAAAGTAGCAGCCGGGGAATTTGAGAAGCGTTAGGAAATAAGAAAGAAACTGCGTTTGTTCACCACCATGATGGATGAATCAATCGATCAAGCCGAAGCCAGGGTCAAGTGGGAAGGAGCTATTGAAGGAAGTTCAGCATTGCATCTATTCTCACCTATAAAGATTCATCTATCGCATTTTTCGGAAGGTAACCTTTTGAGAGATAAAAACTGGAAAAGATTACGTAGTTAATTCTAATTACCTAAGCTTACCGTATTAGTTTCGAGATAACATTGTTAATGTAGGAATGGACAAGTTTTATGAAGAGCCTCCAAGTGTAGGAAAGGCTCTTTCTTCTTAGCTGTAATTTGTAAAAAGAGTTAATATTGGTAATGAAAAAATTAGCTTTAGAAGACGATCTCCTTATACAACTACATCTTTAGTGGGCTACGATGCAGCCGCTCATTTAAACGCCCACAATAACAGCGTGATTGTAATCGTAATACAGAATATACTAGAGTTAGAATCCGGCGCGTTATTTTCAATGTTTGCAATATAAACACGGTGCCTTAGTACCGTAAACATTGAAAGTTACGGTACTAACCATGGCACTGAAAGTTGTGTCTGATTACTCTGCATTAGTACCGCTCTTCAGTAAGATATCTTGAAAAGGTTACAAGAGCCTAGGTACCTCAGCAACGCACCTCTGGTCAGTATTTCAGGAAGGCACCACAACCGAGAACACCTGGACATCATTTGAGCTCAGTGCCACGTTCTGATAATTTGTTCGCTATCAGTCGCCGCTGTCATGCTCACTTTCAGTCAGGAAGTCCACATTTGTTGTCATGGTAGGTACGCGAAACTTCGTGTTGGAATAAAAGAAGCTTGCAAAAAAGTTAGCAAACGAGTCTTTACGATTAAAAGTTTACGTGTCCGCTTTTGTCTATCATTGCTGCAGATGAAATCAACATCAAAAAAGTCACTCATTTAGTTCACGTTGCTTAAATAAAATGATTTGGAGACTTCAATTGTAAAAATATTTGCGTGTCTCTAATTCTTTACTTTCGTTGAAAACAAGAGAATTTTACAAAATTTCAATGAAATATTTTAGGCAACAAATTTAATATTGCATATGTTTAGCTTTTCATGAGAGGTGAACGTGTACTAGCGAATGGATGCATTTTAATTCAGATAAATTCTACTGTTTTTTGCCATTATTGTGCAGTGCATACGATGCCTGGATTAATGGAAAAAACTAGGCATTATTGCATCGATTTTGATCGTGGCAAATATTGCAATATGTGAAGATATTTCCAGAGAATAAGTTAGAAAATGTACTCTACAGTTCAACCAATGCAAGCGGCACAGATTGCACGAAAAGCGTTAAGAAGATTTTCTTAGAGACTCCGTGTGGCTCTAAGCATGCAAGTAAGCTATATTTTCGGTGAATTTTAGGTGCCTCAACTTCTTAGCCTACGAGCAGACGTGATTCCCATGCCGGAGCTGGCTGAAGTCCTCCATTTAATGCCAGCTGCGCCAGCGTGAGCTCAGTAGTGGCTAGCGCGGAAGAAACATTTCGAAAATCGCTCTAATGAAAAGTTAACGTTATGCTCTTGGCATGCTTATGCCACTGAGGGGATCTTGGAAATTTTGTGCATTTCTTCACTGAAGTAAAACATTTTGTGATCAGTGGTCTCATAAACTTTTATGGATGATAAAAAATACGAACGTTTCAAAATCTATTTTTATGATAATGTAATTTTCTACTTGGTAAGAAGAAATTACCCTGAAAAACTTTATAAATACGATAGCACGACTGTTGTCTCTCATGACAAAATACTCGTATAACTCATTCGAGATCTGTTGGCTTTTTAATGACGTGTACTGGATTTCAGACTAGTAATTCAAATAGTCGGTATATCTTGCTTCATTTGACTTTGATGTGGATTTGAAATCAACAAAATTAAACTTAAATCTTGTTTTGAGAAAGCTATTGAAGCTCGGAACAATTTGAGTGGGAATGTCAGGTAGCATCAAAATGAGTCATCGGTCGCTTGTATTTTTTGGGGGACACAAGAATTAGACTCCATAAGTACATAGGTGCACACCTTCTTTTGTGTATGATTTGAGTTTTGATATAGCTAACGAAGCTTCCATATCTTGATTAAGTATTGGTTTCAATTTAATTTCTATTATAATTATTTTCCCTAGACCTGGTGAATTTAGTTTTTGCTCATTTGGTTCTTGTTCTATACTGAACATCACTGCTATAAATTGGTTGAAAAGTTCATTTACACGTATTACTTTGTCTTCCGCGTCTTTCATCTCCTGCAAGTAAAATTAGAATTTTTCCGGCGTACGTGGTTAATTATTAACAAGAATAAAAAAGTTTATATAATTAAATGTTGATAATTTATGTCCTCCATTTTACGAGCTTATTGTGTAGTTCGTTAATTCTTAGTCGTTCAGTCTGCATCAGTCAGTACCTCATTCGTCAGCATCGTTTTAGTTTTTGAAAACGTCTTGTCGTGGATTTTCACCAATATTCTATGCGAGGAGAAAACTGAATTAGGAAGCGTACGCCATTTGATGGACGACGCAATCTAAGTGTAAATTGAATCAGATTTTTTAACTGACTTTGTGATCGATACACCTTCACCTGAGGTTTCCTGTTCTGTGCCTGATGCGAAGTATATGCGCAAAGCCCTTGGCGCGAAGGGCCGGTGAGAGAAGATGAAGTGTTCCATGTTAAATGTCTTTTAACAAAGAGCATTGGTGAGCCTCTTTCAATTCAAAGAGATCTTACGGATGAATGATCCACGTAGTGAATTATCAATACTTATGTAGAGAGGATGACTTTTTTTGTCCTTCTTTAAAGTTTCTCACCTAAGATTTTGGAAGCAATCTTCGTGCACGCAAATTCAGAAGCTTGGGGTCGACTCGCGCGATAATACGGCATATTGGGTTTTACAATTCGTGATGTCGTGATGGCGTTGCGGTTCACGGGGCGGTATGTCTGCCCATTTCTATATCGGCGCCCTCATCTGCTTGACCATTTACGCTTAACTGCAACGTCTGCTTCGCCATTTGTTCTTCAATTTACTCCCTGCCTGGCGGTCACTGTTCTGAAGCGCGGTCTGCTGTGGCGTTTACCTCGCTGTCTCGCAGGTATTCGCACTCAAAAAACGCAGGAACCTTTGTATCGAAATACTGAACTGATTCGCGTTTTCCTGGCAGTCACCACTATTTGAAAATATAACGCCGTTTGATGGATACTAAGTGAGTAGTCGAACATTATACTAATCAGTAGCATCAAGTTTTCATTTTTAGAAACTAGCTCATTTAATTTAAAATATAGCTTGTTTACGAAGTGCAATTATGCTTTGAGTAATGCTTGCGAGCATTGAAACTTTCGAAAATAGGTATTCAGCAATAGAACAGGAGAAAATTTTGAATTTCTTTTACTCGGGCTGAATTAATGAATATACGCTCGTGGAGCACATGAAAAGTTATTTATTTCTTACAATTAGATGAAGACCTCATTTTGTGGTAAACCACCTACTCTGTAAGGACTTTTTAAATACCAAAACGATTAAGTTTGTTTCGACAATCTCATCTCATGGTACTAATTGTAAAATTGTTGCATCTTGCATTGTTGATCAGCGTCACAATTGTTCGTCAGATTTAACTATCAAACTCAGCCATTCTACATAGTTCCTTAGTCTGAAATGTAAATCGACGGCCACGCGTCTCCGACGTTGGGTATTCTCCTCCGCCTGTGAAAGGCGGCAGTTCATGTATCTGCCGCTGTCTGCCAATGCTTAAACAACACATGTTGCTTAAAGAATACCTAGAGTTACGAGTAATTTATGAGTAGTGGAAGTTTATTTATTCAGGAATAATTTATAGAACGAAATAATTTTACTAATTTTAATTCACAATTTTTGTACACTGTTTCTTATCGGTTAACAAAGAGCTCATGGGTTTCTTACAGGGTGGGCCTCACATGCATAAACTCTAACATTAAACGGCAATGTATCACTCATACACTGCTTCCAATGATAGAAGCTTCACGAAAATGAACAAATTAATAACAAAGCCATTGCCATTTTACGTCAGCATTCGAGCTCTGTGGCCCACTCTATAGGGTACAATAATTATCTTCGTTTTGTGCTCAAAAAGATTTTCGAGCAGTTTCTCCTAATCTTCTTTCGAATTTTTTTACTATTTATAGCGTTTTGAAGTAGGCAAAACAAATGAAAATCACTTACCGTATGGATGGGTTTTGGTAAAACTGACCTCTACAAGTGTGATATTTTTCTTACTCGATTTTAACATGATGTGATCTCACGTAATCAAGAAGCAGCCCAATATTATTTTTTATTCGAATGCGTGGCATTTTGTTGAACGACCTTTGTATTTCAGAGAGAAGCTGAACTTTTTATAGACTATCAGGTTGAATACCGTAGTGATAATACCTGAGTATAGACAATACCGATGCAATCACATCACAGAATTTCTTCATAATGGCCAATTTCTGGATAAAGTAGAGGCACAAGAATATTCGAAATAGATCACTAAATTCTGCGTTCGAGAAGTGAAAATTATTTTGGACTCAACACAATGGCTGTAGTTTATTATTTGTCTTGCTTAATTTATGCTCGATTATTATTTCCTGCAATTAATTTCACTACTTTCTAGAAGCAAGCAGACAAATTTTACTTTTTCTTTCGGTTGGTCAGTCTAGAATCTCTGTTGTGGGAAATTGAATTTTCCAGCTGAGGATAGAATTTCTGGGGGCCAAATTAGGTTTCGCAATTGCTGAATTAAATTAAAGTGCTTCTAAACTGCGCTGTTAACGTGAAAGTGATACTTGCTTCGGTCCAGTGGAAGTTCCTGTTGGCTGCGGTTGCTTTTATATACTAAGTTGCACGCTGTGATTTTATTTGGTTTTTTCCTGTTGGTGGCTCAGAAATTTCAGAGCTCAGAGTTCTTGGAGTGTATTGATTTTATGGAACTACTCACTCATTTTAACTCATGAGTAGTTAAAAAAATATCTTACGGATGGTTGTCTGTAGTCCTCAATTCCTGGGGCTGTAAACAGCACCAGTAACGAATCATGTTTTGCATCTCTTAGTATCATCGTCGCATGCAATTCAGACGGTTTGTGGAGTGCGCTATTCAGCAGCCGATTTCGGAGCAAGAACATCCACATTACTGTCTCGGTTGTCACTAATTCTCTTGCCATCTTCAGATGCGAGTTCGAGCCGTGCCGTTGTTATATAGAGGGTACTTTAATCTTGTCAAACTGTGCTGCAAACCAAAGTGCAGGTATCTAGCTGCTACATAACATGTTAAAATTTCAGAATTAATAAAAATTATAGTGTTGGTAACTCATAACAAGATGTTATTAATTCTTTTCCTCTATTTAAAGTGATTGGGATTCACGAGAGTGGAAATATATGGGCTGTTGTGTTTTTGTTTGCACCTGAATTACAGACGGATGTCTGTGTCATGTTTAAAAATGTTTCAGAAAAGTTCATCTCTCCCGTCTGTGCATTCGGTGATGGACTTTTGCTTGCCTGTACCCTTTCCTTAAGTGCCAGGAACGTGGGTCCTGCTAGGTAACACTGTGTATTATCGCTGTTTTCTGGTGATATTAGGTTCGTATTAGTAGGAAGCTTTAACTTCAATTCGCCTAGCAGCAAACCAGGCAGGACAAGAGAAACGAACAGCAGGACTACTAATATTGTACTGATCTTGTAGTTCACACAGCTTGCTCTTAAGTCTAGTTCGAGACAATGAGCTTCCGCCCCATCCGGTGCTCGTAAACGCCAGGCGACCATCGGCTCTTCCGGCGGATGCCCTATCGGTTACATGTGACCGTGCCGAGCGAGACTCATAAATCTCATCCGCCGGAACCAGTGCTTCACTATACAACAACTTCCCTCCCTTTAGATGAATATATGACAAAGGGAAGGAGGAACTCAACAACCTATTCGTATTACAGGTTTAGTTATTCTACCTGATCTACGAGGTTCATTTTGCCCAGGTGAGCAGCTAACAGGCTGAAATGCAGGAATCTCTGCTGCCCCACTCCCGGTAGATTCCAAACTACTGTGCAACAGCTGATTCGAATGTCTCTTCCAGATTACATTAAATGCTAGTATTTGAACATGAAAGATATTAACAGCAACTTTACTAACAATAATTCCCTTCAACCACTTGGGACCATTTCTTAAATTCAGAGCGAGAACATGATCACCGACATCAAATTGAGTTACATACATATGCTTAGACCTGGACACAGAAAATTTAGGATGAACTCTATCTTTGGAAGTAACAAATTTACGATTGTTCAGCGCTACAGAGGGAGCAATTTTTGTAACACTATGCGGAATACAATGCGATTGAAATAATGCTTTTGATAGACGGGATTTGAACGATTCGGAAGAAGAGAGTTTTTTCAACAAGTCTTTAATGACTCTCACCCCCCTCTCAGCTTGACCATTGCTTGCTGGAGAGTAGGGCGGAGGTGTGAGGTGCTCAATGCCGTTGGAAATAAGAAAATCTTTAAAGTCTTGAGATGAAAAATTAGAAGCATTGTCACTTACGAGCACATCACACAACCCGTTTCTGCTGAAAATCATTCTCAACGCATCGACAGTATCTGACACAC
Organism: Morinoia aosen; assembly: GCA_030386875.1. NCBI lineage: Eukaryota > Metazoa > Arthropoda > Malacostraca > Amphipoda > Talitridae > Morinoia > Morinoia aosen. Next base: position 28,753,387 of record CM059561.1, on the reverse strand, counting down.
TCGTGGATGGTACCACTTCACATTCAATATATTTAGATAATGCATCTACAGCAATGAAAACAATTTTATTCTCGTAGAAAAAGTGATCGACATGAATGCGTTCAAAAGGAAGAGAAGGAGTGGGCCATTCTACATTTCTAGACTTAGGTTTTGCTCGATTTAATTGACATTGGGGACAACATTTTACGATGTCTTCAATAGTTTTGTCCATTCCGGGAAACCAAATAACAGATCTGGCCAACGATTTCATGCCACAAATGCCAGGATGTCCATCATGAAATGTTTCAAGGACTAAACTACGCATTGACTTTGGAATAAAAACCCGTTCTTTATAAAGTATGCAACCATTCATGATGGTCATCTGGGGTAGCAGGTTCTTAAATTTAGACAAATTGGGATCAGGTTTAGGCGGCATGCCAAACTTTATGTATTGTTCAAGTTGGCATAGTTCGCTATCCATATCAGTATGAGTTTTTATATTTTCACACGTGACAGGAGTTTTATCAAGAGTGTTCACAGCAAAAATCATTTCGTACGGTTCCAGCTCTCTCACAGTCGTAGGTAGTGGCAGTCTACTGAGACAATCGCTATTTACGTTACATTTACCTTTCGAATATCTGAAAACATAGTCAAACTGTGAAAGTCTGAGAGCTCATCTTTGAATTCGAGCGGAACAGTTGAGAGGTACACCCTTGTTATGTGCAAAAAGTTTACAAAGAGGTTTTTGATCATTATGGATAATGAACTTAGCCCCAAGTAGAAATTTTTTGAATTTCTCCACGCCAAAAACCACACTAAGGCTATCTCTTTCAATGTTAGAGTAGTTTTGTTCTGCATTGTTTAGAGATCTCGAAAATTGAACCGGACACCAATCATGAGAAGGACTAACGCGTTGCATGAGTACGGCAGCAACTCCATAACCCGAACTATCCGTTTCAAGAAGAGTTTCATGGTTGGGATCAAACCACTTCAGAGGTATATGCGAACGAAAGATGTCCTTGATTTTCTGGACACTTTCATCCTGTTCTGGAGTCCACCGGAACTGTACATTTTTCTTAAGCAGCGAATACAGAGGATGCATGACATTAGAAAAGTTGGGTACAAAACGACTATAGAAGTTACACAATCCGATGAACGCTTGCAATTGTTTGAGGTTTTTAGGAACAGGAGCATTGAGAATAGCTTCTACTTTATCAGAGTTAGGGTGAACACCCTTGTTATCGAAAACGTACCCTAGATAAGACACACGATCAGTTAGAAAGGCACATTTAGACAGATTTAAGCGAATTCCAGCGTTTTTCAGGACAGACAGGACCTTGTCAAGAACTTCCAAATGAGCATCATATGAAGAGGTCAAAATGAGGAGGTCATCCTGGTACACAATGATGTTATCGATGCCAGAAAGAGTCCTATTCATGAATGCTTGAAAAATGCCGGGGTTTGCACGTAGACCATAGGGTAAGTAATTGTACATAAATAGACCTTCAGAGGTGTTAATGGTCGTAACTTTCTTTGATTCTTCGTCCAACGGAATTTGCAAAAACGCGTTAGACAAATCAATTTTTGAGAAAAACTTAGCGTCTCCGACTTGAGAAATGACATCATCAATAACAGGTAGTACAGATTGAACTGGATTCAGAAAATTATTAATGGAGGCTGAAAAATCTCCACAGATTCTCACACTGCCGTCAGACTTTAGAACATTAACGGTAGGAGATGCCCATTGGCTATCATACACTTTGGTGATTTTGCCCATACTCTGCAAGCGTTCTAGTTCGGTTTTGACAGAGTCTCTTAGTCTTAGGAACTGCATTAGGCAACACATCAAGATGAACTGTTTCTCTAACGTTAGACTGTGAATCAGATGATAAATATTCGTCATATTTTAACGACAAACTTTTCGGCAAACTATGACAATCCGTTTTATTTATGGAGTCGTATTTATCAGGAATGACAATGTTTACGTTTAGTTTAGAACAAATATCTCGCCCAAGTAAGTTGAATCTATCATCTTCCACAATGAGAAACTTATGATTAAAACTCACATCTTTGTACATGACAGTTACTGAAGCTTGACCAAGGAGGTTTACCGAGACACCACTGTACCCGAGAATTTTGCTGCATGTAGGATTTACCACAGCACCAACTTTGATTGCATCTCTTTTACGTATAGTTGACACGGCACTGCCGTTATCCAACAGGAATTCAACAGGTTTACTATTTAAGTTGCATGCAATCATAGTGGGCTCTTTAGTGACGGGAATTACAGTGGTGTTTACTCTAAAAAATTAGAATCATTTGGGGAATAATCAGAACATTCATGTAGATGATTACCGTCACCACTTTCGTTCCCAGGTTTTTGCAAAACAACTTCGTTCTTCTTCTGTAGAGGCATCCGTGAATTCTTCATTAACACGTCTTCTCTTCCGACGTTGCCACAGCAACCGCTTCTTCCCGACTGCACTGTGTAAGTGCGAGCTGCGTCAAATTCTCCTCGTGTAGGTCCCCTTCGTGTAGGCTTAGCAGGAGGAGGCCAGGCTGCAGTTGTAGATTTGCAAACCTTAGAAATGTGGCCTAATTTTCCACATGTGTGACATTTGAATTTCAAAGCATAGCAATTCTTTGCAAGATGCTTTTGCTTAGTTCCGCAGCGAATGCATATGTAGTTCGGCAGGAGTTTTTCTGTAATGAAATACGATGAAGATGAATCCTCCCGAATAATATCTTGAGCGTCGGAGCTTAATTGTTCGATAAGTTTTGCGTGTTCAACGCATTCGTTGAAGGACTTATCGCACTTCTGTAGAACCGCGCTGAGAATTTGCGCTGAGTGTAGCCCAGCCACGAAGGCATCTCTTAATAAACGATCACGACAGCAACTACCATAATTGCATGCAGATGCTAAGTCATTTAACATTTTAGCATAACTTTCTATGGATTCATTAGCACCTTGTTTTCTATTTAGAAATGTAACCGATGCACCGGCGATGGATTTTTTGATTTCAAATAGCTGTGTTAATTTTTCTTCAAGTTCCTCATATGTAGCCTCAGTGAGTAACGTAGGTTTAATTCTTCGTTGTAGATCAGTAATTATGTTTACGGGCAATGCTTTAATTAAGATGCTAGCTTTTTTACCGCCATTATTTCCTGCTTTCTGAAGAGCGTCTGCACTTTGGACTTTCCAGCGCTCTAAGAATTTACTCACTGTTTCCACTTCAACGTCGAACGGAGGACAGCTGACTGTAGAATACGCCATCTTAATTTCAGAGCACTTTTAAAGTTCAAATTCACTTCGCAAGTTCGAAGCCTCGTCGTCAATTGTATTATCGCTGTTTTCTGGCGATATTAGGTTCGTATTAGTAGGAAGCTTTAACTTCAATTCGCCTAGCAGCAAACCAGGCAGGACAAGAGAAACGAACAGCAGGACTACTAATATTGTACTGATCTTGTAGTTCACACAGCTTGCTCTTAAGTCTAGTTCGAGGCAATGAGCTTCCGCCCCATCCGGTGCTCGTAAACGCCAGGCGACCATCGGCTCTTCCGGCGGATGCCCTATCGGTTACATGTGACCGTGCCGAGCGAGACTCATAAATCTCATCCGCCGGAACCAGTGCTTCACTATACAACACACTGTTATTTTTTTAGTACCATACTCAACTTATGCATTCTGTGCATTCTATTAAGTTAACATTTAACTGTAGTTCATTTAATTAATTTCAAAATGATTTTTTCAAGACTTCACTTTCTTATTTTCGAGTACAAGCGCTGGAAACAGCATTCGGTTAAAGCTCATTTCAAGCGATAGGATGGGAACAACTGCTCAAGACGTTTGAGAAAATATCGCATGGACCTCGTTTATCTGATAAGAGAAATCGGAGTTGTGTTTTCTTAACCACAGTATTCGAAATGAGGTAACTAGTGAAAGCTCTGAGTGCACATTAACACTCAGACGACCCCCTAATTTTTAATTTGCAAATCACTTTTTTCCCGAGTGAGCTAATATCAAAGCCACAATCCACGTTTTTGTTTGTTTTTCTGAGTCCGTCATTTCATCTTTTTGCGAATCCATGCACTGTCTTACGGTGGTTGTAGGAAGTCGTCTCAAGGGAGATGTAAAAGTGATACAATCATGAGAAATGGCAAGAACACCTTTACCGAGTTTCATAAGAGTATAAAATGTAGGGATGGGAGCTACCCGAGAGGCCTGTTCGTAGAGATCCAACCCACATCTCACATGCTGCTGTCAACAACTGCAAAAGTGTGACCACCAGCAGTGCTCGTTGATCACTATTACTACTACAACTCACACCTCCTGTTACTACGCTGGAGAAAAAGAAAAAAACATCGCGAGAAAGAGTGACAGTCGCATCCACAGTCAACAATTTCTTTGAACAGTACTTTTTCATAGCGTATGAAAAAAGTCATTTCAAAAGTGTGTGATCCTTAGATTTGATACTCCTACTTTCGTATCTTTGGCAGTCTAATTATCGCTCCAAATTCCTTTTTCATGTTATTTTGTTGAATGTGGCACAACCGTGGGTTTGATGAAATGTGCAGCAAGTACAAATTTGTTACTTCTCTTAAGGTCTCTGTGGAGCTACAGGGAAATTTGTGCACAATCAACATAAACGGAATCAACCTTTACTTCTCTTCGTTTTCCACAAATTCCTTTTTTAGAATGTATTTTCATGGTAAATAACCGTGTATCCGCATTTTGCTTTGCGATAAGTCACCTTAAATCTTTTTACTAGCTAACAGTCGGAATAACTGAGTAGTGATAGTTATTAAAATACGTGTATTCTGGCTCTGCTCTCATGATCTCGATAATTTTAATAAAAACATTCCTCGTCTTTGCTTGTTGCAGCGCAAGATTTCATGTATTTGCTCTTCTACTCCCGGTATAACTCATATGAACTTAACTCCCACGTGCGAAAATTAATGGCTACGCTTCGTCTCTTTGCCCTGAAGGAACGAGAGAGGAGTGTACAGCGACCGCTCCCCGCCCGTGGACAGCCACGCCGCGCTGCACTGGACGTCGCTGCGAGATGGCGTGTGGGTGCGGGTGCCCCATCTCGACTGCGGTGCTTCCAACACGCTCGTTCTCACCCACTCCTTTCCCTTCTTCGGCCTCTCATCCAATTACGGCTCACCTGTCGCCAAACTCAAGTAAGTCGCCACATTTATTGGAGCATTATAAAAATCCGTACGTTTATATTCGTTCTTTCAGTGAATACGTTCAAAAATCGACTTGACCAGTATTGGATCGGGAATTCCCCAATATTGTGAAGCAGTAAATTTACCAGAATTATAGAAATGAAAAACATATTAAACGCGTAATTTATAGGACAATATCAGAATCCATGTGTTTATCGTACACTTAACGTCTCATACAAGAATATAGACAACGTACCTCGACAGAAATAAACATGTAACAGCGCATATATTGTTGACAAGTAAAAAACGATCAAGTCATGTATTCATGCATCTTAAAAAAGGGCTACACTCTTGTGCTAAAACGAATGTTTCAGTGCTTGTGCTTGAACATTGATGGCTATGAATGTGACTGTATTTCTCCTATACTTCCAAAACACTCCGATGCCTGTGAGTGATTGGTGCTAGTCTTACAGCACTGGACTTGAGTAGCAACGCAAGAATGGGACACTCGGTTCAGTTCTGTTGCAACATTTCATTGCATCCTAATTTTTTTATAAAACTGGGAAAAAGATTTTTCGATTCTGTTTTTGTGTCATAACTTTATCACTAAGGAAACTAGCAGATGGAACCGAACATACTTCTTGATAATCCACAACTTCCTAGTAGGAATGTATTCGGCTCGTTAGGACGATTTGAAACGACGCTGTTTTGTTTGCTGTTATCATTTTCAAATGAAATTGAATTTGTTTCCTAACATCCATTTGAAATTGTACGTCTCTTAGAAATTAGAAAACTTCATTGTATAGCTGTGTTCCTGTGGAATTTATCATACTTGATTCCAAAACTGGCGCTCCGTAACTGAATTTTAATTAACTTTTATCGTATACATACTAGCGACGTCGTTTGCAACAAACAAAATCGATGCAGCTTCTGAATTTAAAGGTATCTTAATACAATCTATTCGTATCCTGGCTGCCTATTTCGTCGCTGTGCATTGCGCCTGAGGGACTGTCGGATTTCGGCCGAGTTGCGATTTATTTTTAGCTGTTGTGCGTCACAGAATTGGCGGAAGTATCCGCTATTGAATTGAAGAGCGCCAGCGGTCTTTATATAGGCTACTATGCTTTACCGATTGTGAATGGTTTATCTGAAAGAAATGAGTTATGTTGCTTTATTTCACTGATTAATGTCAGGTGCATGTTTGTGCTTTATTATGCCTTATCGATTGTTGATGGTTTGTGTTATAGATATGATGTGTGTTGCTTTATTTAACTGATTAATGTCAGGTGTTTGTTAGTGACTTTGCATCTGCAGTGAAATTCTTTAGACGAAGGCGAAAATGAATCATTTCAATTGGAATGGTGTCCTGGAATGACGTCTAAAATCATGGAGTATAAATATTAAATCTAGAATAATTGACAACGTTTGTAAGCTCATTAATGTAATGCATTACTGTTCATTTGTTTCACAAGAATAAAAGCTGCCTTATTTCTTAATTGAGTAAATTTATGACGATAGCGCTGTGGTTGCTTTATCAGGAGACGCTCGTGGAATTAAAAATAGTCTCCATGCATTTTTAAACTCAGCCCCGCTCTAAAAAAGTGCTTTTCCTCTTCTCGCCGCGAACGCGTTATCATTAGTTCACGTTTTCATTTTTTTATTTTTTTTTTTGTTTTATATCAACGACCATTTTGCATGTTGTATTATTATTTTGAATCTTGTAGTTTTGATTTACTCATATTTGTTTTGTCTCGTCGAAGAAATTTTGCTGAAGATGAACTGTTGAATTCGAAACGTTCAATTTTATTCATTTAGAACTGACTAATTGAATTAATAAAATGACTATACGCCTTGATTTTCATTTTAAGAAACTCATTAAGGCGGATGTAATTTTAGATTTAAAATAGTGTTTAGAGTTTAGAAACGTACTCAGTTGTCAAAAGTTATTTGGCGAGGTTTTTATGAGGAAGACCTATAAGTAATTTACTTTCTTCAAGTGTTTCTTGGTCGAAACTCCTTTGTCGAACTTCCAAGCTTGGGTAATTTTTTTGGAAACACACATACAATTGAGGAGTGTGTGACACAGAAAGAGGAGCAAACAAAGTTTACAGTCATGCGTTTCAACGACTTCCCGGTTCTTAATTTCCTTGCGGGGATTCAATATTGCCTCGAGAAACTGGTTCTTGTGAGAATCCGTCTTTTTAGTTGAATAGAAATGAGCTCTTCAGTCTTTTTAATGGCTAAAATATTCCACGTAGAAGAGAGATATGTTCTTCAACTTGAGGGCACTATAGATTCTTTTGAATGTGTAATTTTTTCCTTCGGAAGTGCGATCTTAAATTCATTAATTATTTGTAAATTTATAGTCTGAAGTGCATTTGTGCATAATCTTATTTCTGTACTCACTGTTATATTACCATATTAACCTAAAGTTAATCTGAATTAAGGTCGCCTTCCGAGGAAAATTTCTTGCTACATTTTTATTGAAATCGACGCAGGGAAGAAAGAGTATTGTCTCACGTAAAAGACACTAAAACTAAATATGATCTATTTATATAGTATACTGCGTCACGATTGCTTTTTCACTAAACTGCATGAGTCATTTACTCATTTGTAGACAGCGCATAATAGATGCAGTAAGTGAGAGTGGTATGACAATGGCCATTTCGAAATAAACTTCTTCCAATGTTCATTATTTTATGAATGGCATTGAAAATCTTGCATGCTTACTGTGCTTAATTTTAAATGCAAAAATATTGTTTTGCTAGATGTTTGATTAGACCAAATTGAACATTAATAGGAGATTATTTCGCACATTGCACACGCTCGTAAGCGGTTGTCCTGTCCAATTTAGTCACTATCGCGTTTTCTGACGTTGGATCATCTCTGACATGTTCGGCGAGGACGTTATCTTTTAGAATGGCGTCGGACCGGACAGTTTCGTCGCGCTCATGGCTTCTTTACGCCTTCATGCAAATACAAGCATAAGTTTATGAATTACCGACATGTAAATACGCACGTGCATTTTTGCGGTAAATGTCCCCGCCGATGGAATTTATGGGACGACAGTTCTCATGTCTGAGAAGTCACAGTTATAGTTAAATTAAAATAGGGCCATTATTGAATGTTTTACTTTATGAATAATATTCAAGCTCATCATTACGTTTCTTTTTCTGTCGAGGACGTCCAAACTTGTCGTGTGATCAACGCATATCAATTCTGATTTATTCACCTGATAACTTTTTATTGTGCCTCAAATTAAGTCAAACACCATATTTTTTGTACAGATAACTGAACCCAATAAATATGTAGTAAATTAAAGAAGTGGCCCAAAGTGCACTTAGGAAAAGCTGGAAGCTGGCTCCTGGAACTCTAATCATCATTGCTCAATGATTTATGGAACAATCGCCCCATTTGGAACAATCGCTCAGGCTCATCTGGCAAGTTTCTTTGATTTCGTTAGGGGAAAACGATGCTTGATCAAGAAACTGTGCAGGCCTGGCAAACATTTGGTTTGATTTAAAACACGAGTCATTCAAGGAAAAATGTCAGTCTGTTATAACGTTCATGCAAATAGCGTCAGCGCCGGGTTGTGCGCATGTGCGAAAGCTATTTAATGGTCGCATGCTCTGTAATGGGTGGTAAACATTGCTAGTTTTTCCTGAGCTAACGAGGCAACACTGTGCTTTATAGATGATCTCACAAAAATAGAGGCTTGTATAGCTCTGTCGCTTCCGAGATTGTTTCTTAAGTTACGACTTGATTTGAGAGTTTATTCCTGCGTGTTTGCCCTCATGTCGTGAAAAGCGTCGCATACGAACATTAGGCTCTAGCTTGTTTCTCCAAGTCTCAGATTTACCCATAGCTTAATTTTCTAATGATTTTCTTGTGTTCACTGAGATCTGAATCCTGTCCGAATACTTTCTTCAATGTGTGGGTGTAAGGAGAACGTTTACAAGAACAGTGTCTTTCGATGTTCCTCACGACGCGTTCTGTTTAGCTATTGTCGAAAAATTTGAATTCAGTCAAAATGGGTTTCTTTTAATTAATTGCTTCCCGCGCAACTCTAAGTGTGTGTTCTGCACTCAAAGAAGCCCTCTTTTTTTTGGAGCCCAGACATGTTTTCGAAATCTTGCAAGTAATTTCATCGTAACTTGAAAATTCCTCTCAGCGGATAAAAGTTCCGAGTTTTTAACGAAGTGCTCTCGCTCGTTACCGAAGTCCGTCGCTAATATCACTAAAGGGATATGAATAAAATTCGTTGCAGTTTTGACCGTCAAAGTTTCAAGTTTAAATTCCAGGCTATATCACACAGCTGAATATTTTTTTGGGTCCTGTGCGTTCACGGATAAAATGATAAGAGATAATTATGAAGTTAGGTCAGCTTCCCAGCATCTTCTAAAACATTATCGACGCGACTGATGGAAGGAAATGAAGATTATCCGTATTTATTTTATACTCTTGGGGCTTGAATTACACATTTTTACCAAGATCTTGTGCCTGAAGATTTCAAAATAATTTGAAATATTTTGTTTGCTTCGCTGAGCCTTCGCTGAAATATATATTTTATTTGGAAAATATTCATTTTTTGATACAATATAAGGACCATTCTTGAGCCATTATCCCACTTCCATTAGTTCATTGAATAGAATTCGTCAGAGGAAAATGAGACAGTTTCAATCACCTCTACAATTCAGGCTGATTCAGTGTGGTTCAGACGCTGCTTGAAAAATGTCATTCCCTGAGGAACGATTGAGGGCACAATTCGCTTAGCATTTCTTCTGCCTAGTTAGTTTCTTAATAGAAAGCTAATCCTAATGTTTCACATAGATGGCCGAAGATATGTTTACACTCAGAAATTTCTAACCGTGAATACCAATCCCAGAAATGCGTTCAACACTGACAACATTATTAACGAATATTAAAGCATGTGGGAGTTCATAGAGGCCGTAATTCAATTGTTTAAAAGAGAGGAATGAAGAAGAAACAAATTAACTGCAAGTCGCAGATACAAAGTGAATAGAACGCCGAATGTAAAACACTTGAAATATGCATTTCAAGTGTCAACAATAAATTATACACTCCAATTCATACGCAATCGTCTTCGGACCCACTCCAACGCTACTACATTATTCTGTTACACTCCTGTTGGAACACACTCCAACGCTACTACATTATTCTGTTACACTCGTGTTGGAACACACTCCAACGCTACTACATTATTCTGTTACACTCGTGTTGGAACACACTCCAATGCTTCTACACTATTCTGTTACACTCCTGTTGGAACACACTCCAACGCTACTACATTATTCTGTTACACTCGTGTTGGAACACACTCCAATGCTTCTACACTATTCTGTTACACTCCTGTTGGAACACACTCCAACGCTACTACATTATTCTGTTACACTCCTGTTGGAACACACTCCAACGCTACTACATTATTCTGTTACACTCCTGTTGGAACACACTCCAACGCTACTACATTATTCTGTTACACTCCTGTTGGAACACACTCCAACGCTACTACATTATTCTGTTACACTCGTGTTGGAACACACTCCAATGCTTCTACACTATTCTGTTACACTCCTGTTGGAACACACTCCAAAGCTTCTACACTATTCTGTTACACTCCTGTTGGAACACACTACGACGCTTCTACACTATTCTGTTACACTCCTGTTGGAACACACTCCGACGCTTCTACACTATTCTGTTATACTCCTGTTTGAACACACTCCAGTGATACTACAATTCAATTCAAACGCACTTCTATTAGATTGTGTATACGTTTTTCAAATTAAACCCACTCTAATTCGGACACACTTAAGTTCGACAACTCTAAAGTTCGACTACACTCGAAATCGAACTTCCTTATATTTAAACACACCTGAGTCGAGTACACTCCAATCTGAGGACACTCTCATTTTGAACACACTCCATTTCTTTCAGAGTACAATTCGAACACACTCTAATTCGAACGGACTCTCTCGAACACACTCTTATTCGAACGGTCTCAATCGAACACACTCTAATTCGAACGGACTCACTCGAACACACTCTAATTCGTACGGAGTCACTCGAACACACTCTAATTCGAACGGACTCACTCGAACACACTCTAATTCGTACGTACTCACTCGAACACACTCTAATTTGAACGGAATCACTCGAACATACTCTAATTCGAACGGACTCACTCGAACACACTTAAATTCAAACGGTCTCACTCGAACACACTCTAATTCGAACGGTCTCACTCGAACACACTCTAATTCGAAGGGTCTCACTCGAAAACACTCTAATTCGAACGGTCTCACTCGAACACACTCTAATTCGAACGGTCCCACTCGAACACACTCTAATTCGAAGGGTCTCACTCAAAAACACTCTAATTCGAAACGGACTCACTTGAACACACTCTAATTCGAACGGACTCACTCGAACACACTCTAATTCGAACGGACTCACTCGAACACACTCTAATTCGAACGGACTCACTCGAACACACTCTAATTCTAAGGGTCTCACTCGAATACACTCTAATTCGAACGGACTCACTCAAACACACTCTAATTCGAACGGTCTCACTCGAACACACTCTAATTCGAACGGACTCACTCGAACACACTCTAATTCGAACGGACTCACTCGAACGCACTCTAATTCGAACGGACTCACTCGAACACACTCTAATTCGAACGGTCTCACTCGAACACACTCTAATTCGAACGGACTCACTCGAACACACTCTAATTCGAACGGACTCACTCGAATACACTCTAATTCGAACGGACTCACTCGAACACACCCACAATCCAAGTGCACTTCCATTTGAGTGTATTTTAATTTGCACACGATCCAATTCGAAGGCACTTCAGCAGCGCCATGACCAATGCAATGTGAAAGGGAAAGCTTTTATTTTACAATGTTGAGTTGTCAAGGATTTATACGTGATATATTGCTTGAGCTTCGTTATTCGATTTCTCTGATCATTTCTCTCTCAAATTAGTTTTAGGAAGCTTGGAAACCTTTGGAAAAAGATACAGATCATGTGTCATATAACAGTACACATTTTGCGGTAATCAGAGATCATAATTTTATTTATTAAATTTAGTGGATATAAAACAAAGAGTAGTCTCTGATTTAGTGATATTTACTTACACATGTTTATTTGAAGAGCATTTTATTTGATACGTTAAGAGAGGTTGGGTGAATATGAGGATTAAATTTCATTTTGACTATGCAATGCCTTCCCAATTCTCAACAATATTCAGGCATTCAAGTTTGTGGTTACGTTAAAAGCCCAGAGCACCATGGCATTTCGGGTTCATTCATGTGATAATGTTGAAAATTCTATTCAGTGTTCATAGAACCAACATTGCAAAAGGTCTCCCAAAATGTGACATGCATTCCAAATTTCATCCAACACCACAAAGGTTACATCCATAACTAAATCGTTTGCAAAGAATTTTCTTTACACGCTTGGCCTACCTGCCCGCCTAATCTTACAACGCATCACTTCAGCTGCGCCATTATATCAGTCTTAGCTTCTACAAGCCCTTAAATTCTGGAGGTTGCTCATAATTTCCCAGTTTTGTGAGCTCAAAACAACACGCGTCGGAACCTCGCAAGGAGCCATAGCTTTCATTGCTCGACCGTCGTCATTGCGTGACACCTTCCAGACGCCAAGGCTTAATTTCAAGTCGGCGTGATGAACTGCAAACGCAGGAGGCGCTTGAAAAGGAAATATAATGCTATGATTTTGAATTAAGTTAGTGCGTTTGTGCTAAAAATAGACTCAGAGATTTTAAAAGAAATGTACCCGAAGAATTGAAAACTTATAAGATATGCTCTCGAATAAATGTTGTGCTCACCATTTAAGAACATTAAAAACACGTTCAACTTCTCGTTCCACCTACCTTTTGAGATATTGGAAACCAAATCATGCGTAAATGCTGTTCCGTGTATTTTAATGCACTATCAAATGGGAAGATTTGTCTTTCATTCTATTGAGTTTGAACATTCAATTTGAGTGTGCAAGTACATGTAATTTATTGTTTCTCACCATGACTCAGAGTTTGAAATTTTAGTAACAATATTCCGAAATTAGGAAAAGAAACTCTGAATCTTATTTCAGGTAAGCATCGAATTCTCAACACTCGCTGTTAGAATCTTCAGGTGCCACGCTTTAGATATTGCCAGACTGGCTCACACTTTACGAGCTCCAGAGATGGTGATGTACACAAATTGTTTTTTCAAACATTTCATTCTGGATGGTCGTCACATCGAATAAAGTACCTAGATTTAACACAGAATGTTGCGCTCACCTGGCACAACTTGAAACTTCGTTTATTTAGAGTTGAAGGGCGTCTGTTTGGCGAGGTTAGTGCAGTGATCTGAGGCGTGTAGCGAGCGTCTGAGAGCGAGCCCTCACTCTCACATGTCCTTTGTCTCTGAGGCGGGAGATGCTCTGAAGGAGGGAAGACGCCAGCAAATATCTATCTATTGATCCTGATCAGCATTGCTGACGGCACGTTCACTATCAGGAAACTTATTGATAACTTTGTGCAGTGCTCCCTGGAATAAAGGTCAGTTGCTCTTGCAACTTTCCATAAGTTCAAATGTTTTTCATAAGCTTATCAGTTATGTAAATTTCTGACTTATTTCTAGTTCTAAGATGTTTCTGCGGCTCTTTTGCAGTACATTATCATATTTTTTAACTAAACTCTCAGAACTTTTTTTCAGGAATTTCAAATCGTCTATTTTTCTTGAATAGTTAAGATAATTTCTTACGGCACGATATTCCAATCGTATTTTTATCAATTATTGATTGAAAATTCGTTAATCCAATACATTGAGACACATTTTAATAGCCAATCATAACGCATAATCATGGATTGTGTTTTAAGAACTTGAAATAAGCGGTTGATAAAGGCTTTTGGATATGCCTGTTAGAATGCCACACTAAAAGTGAGATAAAAATTAGCACGTACTTCCTCCAGGAAAGGACTAACGCATGCCTGTACCTTGCTGCACCTTTCTAGCAAATTTTTCGAGGAACTTTAATATTTGTTTATTTTTAAGGGACTATCTTTTCAGGCGAAAGGTCGTCTGTTCAAAACCCTTCATTCTCAACCCGGTGTTGGCTTGAACTTGAGAAGAAAGACTAGCCATAATTTTCCTCTGAACCTATGTAGGTTTGTGAAACAGGGACGGTTCGATCGGGAGTAACCGTCATTGTGTCACGGCATCAATTTTATGGCATTTGAAAGTCGGATGGATAAAATTAATTAAAATAAAGAAAATGCTTTATTGTGCAACTGGTGATGTTTGCAGACCTATTTTGCTTCGTTTTTTATCTCCTTGGATTAACACACTAAGACTTAACTACAGTACAGATTCCCATGCGCATAAATACCATTTTGTCCTTAAGATATAAATGATAACCAAATATACCCATCCTAATAGCACCCAAAATTAAAATATTTTTATACATGTGCACTGATGAAACTCGTATCTTAGATACGGTCATTAAGCATCCTGAAGAACGCCACAGATACATGAACCAAGCAAGCAAGCAACAACTGTGTATTATTATTAAATTATTATTAGCCGAGGAGTTTATCACTATTTTTTCTCAAAACTTCGCGAGATGTTTTTTCCTCACGATAAACTGTATTTTCTTAAACACAGTAGATTAAATTTTCACGCAATATTTTTCGACTTTTATACAAATGTGAGCGGCGGTCAGGTTTTTACATCATTTTAATGGTTAAAATATAATGCCAACCAAAGATGCAGATTCCCATGTAAAAGCATAGAAAAATTACGCACAAGAATGCATAAATTTATTTATAAATTTAAGGAGACACCTGGCATTTTATTATATAGCATTGATTTTTTGAGGGGTTTCCATACAATACGAATGAGGGATGATCAACGACTCAATCATGGCGCATTTGAGCACCGACCTCGGAGTACAACCATAAACTTTAACCCGTGTTATCAGTGTGACTTTGAAAGTCATTAATTCTAGTAATAGCTGGTGACTTGGAATACGCTTTAATTTTTCTGTTTGATGTAAAACTACTTACAGTATGAGAATTTAAATTTTCAATAGAATTCTCACGAACCGATAGCCGAATTAATAATTTTGTACTATGAAGGAGAAATATTGTATAGTATCGCATCACTGAATGACACTAAATATTATATTACTTTCATACTACTTTTCGGTTATGAATATGAAAGGCCTCCCTGAGAAGGTAAATGTGTCTTATTTTACCCAATTCTAAATTTAACAACAAGAAATCTGTTCGGAGAAATATATCTAAACCTGTTCGCTTATTTTTTAACTGCAAAAAAAATAGTTGAATCTATTCTAGGAGCAAAACGATGGCGTAATCTCTTACCGCATACTCGATAAAATTTTGCTGCGAAAAACAAGTGGCTAATACGTTTGTTGTCGTGCCGAGCGTAAGCTCCTCTGCCGGACTCTATTTTATGAATGGAGCGCCATATAAGGAAGGATGTTTCGAATTGCGTTTGTGAATCAGCCGTTCCGTAATCGGATTACCTGATCCCACATCAGTATTTTCTTTGACGCGTGAGACTTAGTTTGTTTACAGAAGTTCGTTCGATTTGTTAAAAGTATTTGCGACAATTGTGAGGTATTTTTTTAAGAAGGCTTGATTCTTATTCTTATGTGGAATTCAGAGTGGAATCGAGGGTAAATTAATGAATTACTTGTTCCCTTAGATAAGTAAGTTAAACAGTTGCAGTACATTGCTTTTTATATTATGCTTCAAAATTTGAGACCCAAAGTTTCCTGGTAAAAATTCCATACTTAACTTCTTTTATTTCTTAATTAGAAACATTCCACTTCACATTTTGGCGCACCTTCTTTAAAATTCAAGATGCTTCGAACGATTCGCGCCGAAGAATTACAAGTCGTCCATTGGAGCACGAAGAATTACAAGTTGTCATTCCAACATTTGATATAAATACAATGAATTCATTCCCAATTCCACAAGTACTGACATTCTACTTAAATGATGCTTCAAAAGTATAAAGGATTTAACGGTACTAGGAAATTTTGTTCACACACTCTAGGTTTGCGCTTTGTTGGTGCCAAATAAAAACTCTCGCGTTCAACGAACGCTATCGCTCGAAAGATCAAGTACGTATTCACAAGTAATAATCAAACTCATAAATAATTTAAAGACACGAACAGAAAATAATTATTTATGAACAGGATTTGAAAAATGATCAACAGAGCAAACCAGGGGTGGCCTTCTATCCTATCTAGTAGCTACCTTTTAAAATACAAGTATTTCTTCAATGGAGTTTTAATCGTCCAACGTCGAAAACGGTTCACATAAACAAGACAATAACTTAGCTGTAATGATGCGTGATGAATTTTGTTAGTTTCAGGATTAGACACAAAAATGGAAGCAATAAATAACTGGACCACATGATGCGCATGAGCTGCAATCGCTGCACGTCAACTGCAGCCTTCAGTGCCCTGCTCCAGCGTCCCTAGAAATGCTAGCAGCTGCTACTGCTGCTGTAACTGGTGGCAACAGTAACTTCAGCAACAGTGTCTACAGTAGTGACTGTAACAACACCGGTAGCACATGCATTAGCAGCAGTTATTGGTAGCAACAGCAACTGTAGCAGCAACAATAGCAACAGCATCCTCAGCTGCAGCAAGAGCAACTGCAGCAAGTGCATTAACAGCAACTGCAGCAGAAGCATAGCAATAGCCGCTGAATAAACAACTGCAGGTACAGAAATAACAGAAGAAGTAATAGCGCAGCAGCAGCTGTTGCAATAATAACAGTAAGAGAAACAGCAGAAAATGTTATAGCACAGCAGCTGGTGCCGTAATTGCAGTAACAGTAACAGTTGCAGCGATGATAGCCCAGCGGTAAAACTGCAGGAATTGCAGCAACAGCTGCAGGAAGTTTGGCCAGCGTGCAAAAGCTAGCAAGAAGAAAACACTTGCCTAGCAGAAATCCTTACCGAAATAAATAGATGAAACAGTAAATTTCTGGTTTTGTTTATGCTTGATAGCATTTCAAACCCGGTGCATTTTTGTCAGCCTTCTTGGCTTAAATTTCGATTTCGTGATGTTAGCGTTATTCACTAAACAACATGTTTTCATACGTAAATAAATCGGTTTTACTAGTCGCCGTTCAATTTTTTTCCAGTTGTCACTACTGTTCATTCGAGTATATTTTATGAGTCTTGAGGTGCACCTTTAGCAACACTCACAAGGTTTTATTTTGCTAGATATGAAGGGAATAGAAAAATTGAAGGAGTATTACTTTTTGTTCTTCATAATTGATGTAGTGTTTCGAATTCGTGGATTTCCTTTAAAAAAGTGCGTCGAAATAAGCAATAAATTAAGTCTTTGCCGATCCATCGTGACAAGCGTCGATTTTTTTCATATTATCTACATGTAAACGGTTCTGGACTCAGTTAACTCTGATTACAATTTTTCAAAACACCCAATTAGTAGAAGTTTAGTTTCAAGTACCGTAGATTCGTGTCATTACCCTGTTCAAAGAACCACACACAGTAGAAAACGGAAAGATCTGCTGTCGGGTTGCAGGGTAAATATCCATGGAGTCCGTGTAGGAAATCGAACGTAAACAGTTTTGTGTTGGAACACATCCACCACACGCTCTCTTAGGAGCATGTACGCACGTATTCAAACATTGCTCTTTAATATTTATTATTCCATGTATGCGGGTCGATGAATACCAACTGTAATGAACACGTAGATAAACAAAGTTGTCAAAAGAATATAAAGATAGGATAGGACTGACCAGACACGGAAGCGTTTTTGTCTTGTAATGTTTCACGAGAAGTTTTGGAAATTGTTCCTCCTCGTTCAATGTTAATGAAAAGATAGTCCAATTGTTAATGATTACCACTGTAAGGGCTGGATTTCTTCCAACGAAAAAGTCCCTACTCTTCAATCTGAGTTAACCGACTAAGATCTTGATACTGTTTTGATGGAACACATGATGATTTCTCCAGTTTACGGCATTGAAGTAAAGACTACCTTTAAAGACATACCAAGCCACTGGGCCAACATTAAAAAATGTTGTTGTTGATCCTTTGCACGATCGAGGGAATTCAAAACGCGTCCTTGGCGAACGCACGCCATTGAGGTAAAATAGCATGCGTCAGGCATATGCAAATTATTGACTTTTGCTATTTCATTTACATGCAAACTGAAATATGCCAGTTGATTGATTTTAGAACTCATGATTAAAACGAATTTGACACAGAGTAAGTAGAATATTGGTTTCAATTACCGTAGATTTATGTCACTACTCCGCAAGTTTGTATGTTTTATGCAAAGTAGTTAATCGTACATGCAAAAGACTTGAAAACGAATGCATTAGGACTATCATTTTTTTTAATTTTTGAACGAAATGATGAAATTTCTAAGCTCTGCCGGCGTCTGCCCGCACTGATGACAGAAGGTGTCTGAGTCTGTGCCCCGTGTCTCAGGTCAGAGACTTCCAATATCATACGTGCTCAGTTAGCGTGCGCGGTTTGACGCACCGCGTAGATTAGCAGCCTGAGAGCAATAGTGATTTTGAATTATGAGCCCAGACGCTGTGTTCAATGGAGCGTAATTTGTTTACTCAAAACTGTGGCCGTAACCGTTGTTTTTGCAGATTCTCCACATTTTCCATATGCTCTGCAATATAGAACAGGGCGCACAGCACCACAGCGCAATTAAACGGGGTATTATAACTATATTAAACAGTGTTCAATTGCGTTATTTTTTGAAAACAGTAATACTATACACTTATCTAGAAGTTCTTTATCTAGTGATGTTGTTTGTTGATAAAAGCTGATAATTATTTCACTTTAGCTTTCAGGACAACTTAATGCCAACGAATTAAATTTAGAATGAAATTATACTTCCATATCTTTCTGTAATTATACGTTATTTTAAGATCACTTAGACTCTGGAATTTTGTGTCAAGAATGTCGTAATTATAGTTTTAAGTACAATATCTTCATGCCAGTAATCACACTCACTTTTTAAAAATAAAATCAAACTATAAAATATTTAGATCTACATGCAGTGTCAAGAATATAAATTCATTTAATAGAAGATATATAAACCACTGTTTTAAAAATGAAATAAAATTGGCTCAAAAATGCGTATTCCATGAGAAATTGAGATAAACCAAAAGTTTTCCACAATATTTTTTTAAATAATTGTCACCATTTCATTTAATTCCTTACTCCCGTTTCACTTATCGTTGCAAAATTTGGTATTGATCTGACGTACTACTTAAAAAAACAAAAAGGTAAAACATTGTGGCTGCCAACATATGTGTGAGTATACCCTATGTATTGAAAAGAATATTGAAAAATTTCCAATTGTACCCTAGCTCCCGACTCCGCTACAGACGGCCTCAACAGCTGCATCTTTATATGCTGGCAAAAAGAGTGAAAAGAGCTGTAGGGTCTAATTTGATGCATATATGGGAAGAGCATCGAAGTCAGGATTTTGCGAGGTTGGGCGACTTTGCATCTGCCGCGCTCTACGACCTGTTACGTTCTACAATGTTTATCATAGAAAAAGAAAGAAAGAAAAACAGTTTATTTCCAATAGAGTTAAAACATGAAATGCTTAACATTCATTTTAAAATACTTTAAATCCTTAGTTGATAATTACAAATCGGTATCGTAATACCCATGTAAAATGTGGAAACAAAAAAAAAATGATTGACAGAAAAGCACAACAAAAACGAGTGCCTTTCGTTGCGTAATCTGATTTTGGCAGCGCATTTAAATGTAAGTAACTATGAAAACACAATCCTCATGACGCTTAGTTGAAGAACACTTTCGTTAGTGCGCACTTGTATTAAAATAAAAGCGAAAAACGCAGCGTTTTCACATACTGCTAAGGTCCAGTGAGGGTATCGTCAATAAATCTAGTAATAACCAGCAAAACTGCTTTAACATGCTCAAGGAACTGAATATTGGAAGGACGAGTCTTCGTCAGAATTCATTACAAAAATTCAGCAAAATTGAAAATAATTGCGTAATGTCTGCAGTTCCGAGGGTTATTCGGAAAGTAGCGCCGGAATCCCCGTAGCTAATCGAACTTTGACGAACTTCAAAACGAGCATGTGCAACGATTTCTGGCATGCCTTTCTCGTCAAACGACGCTATTTGCATTGGTATTAGTGCGGTGTGTTATTCACAAAGTCAGTTCAAAGTTTTTAAAACACAATTGATCAACTAGTCGACAGTGAAATACGGTCAGTGATCACGTTTTTACAGCAAGGAACATTTTAGCAGCGGAAATTCATCTATAGATAAGTGAAGTTTATGGCCCCAATATGCGATGAGTGACAGCAAAGTGCGCAAGTGGGCGAGACATTTCAGGTTCGGACTGGAAAATATCCGTGATGAACCGTGATCTGGCCAGCCATGCAGCGCATACAAAAACTGGTGTAACATTATGACCAATGTTTGTAGAAATATGAAAAGTCTATGGGAAAATAATAAAAACATTGAAGAAATTTAACAAAAACGTTTATGGGAAAAATTTGTGAAAGTATCTATTTCATCAGAAATCGAACCTTACCTTCTAAAAATTCTCGCATTTGCGGAAGTGCCTGCCTGACTTCGTCGATGGCCTAACTCGTTTATGAGGAGATGTTTTGAATCCGAAAGTGATGTTAATTTCACGACTCGCTTTTGGGTAAAAATTTGATGAACGTATTTTCTAATGCTCCGCAAACCTAAGCGAGACGTATTTGTAATGTTAATGGGCTTGGGTATTTTATTCTTGTACATTTAGCAAAGGAAATGCCAGTTTTGCACAGGATTTTCGCAGTGAATCTTGGAATAAGAAACCTCAACCATGTGGCAAGGCAAACTCAGGCTTTTTGGTCGTTTAAATATAAATTCACAATTTTGGGAGATAGTAAGTTCGTGTTGAATCTCCTGAGTTTCCTTCTACAAGAGCCACCTCAAATCTATTTTTTTATCAATCGCATTTCATTTGTGATCGGAAAATTTGTCAAATAAAATGATGAACTTGAGATTACAGTTCAATTTTTTTAATTTTCTAAAGTTCAGACTCGTTAAAAGGTCATATTCTTGGCCGAGAACTTGGTCCGTAGTTCTGTATTTTTCTGAAATTTATCCTAAGGTTTATCCTAACAAAATATCACCATATTCTTTTTCGACAGCCCGTTTTTTTGCCAATTTTATTTCATGCTCCTAAGATTATGACGAGCTTTGAACATTTGTAGCCTCCAGTCTTCGCTCAGTACTACAGAGCGAAATTCTTAAGAATTTTCATTGCCTAGTTCCAAACAAACATCAACAGTGTAATTCATGAAATTTGTCACTAGCGTAACTAGTGGCTCTGACAAGGAAGACACTAACGTCATCAGTGCGTCAAGCCCAATCGAACTCTAGTTTTGAAGCGTTTATCTCGTTTCCAGTTGTCACCTCGGGAAATAAATAATAAAAAGTTATTGTAACGGCATCTGGTAGCACCTGATAGCGTGCAAAATTCTTTATGCTGTATTGCTTGAACTATGTGAAACCAAACAATATTCCAAAATTTTAATTCAATGCCTAGAGAGGTATGAAAGTCCAGTGAGGAATGCGTTTAATTGGTTTGAGCTCTTAAAACCAAAATGAAGGTTGGTTCACAATCAATTTTCGAAACAAAACTCTTCTCGATCCACTATCTGACATTGCTGTTTTCCCTCACATAGCGAAGTACGATTTACTATGCCGCAATGTAAATGAATCTTGACTAAATTTGGATGAATTGCTTGTCGTCCTGTCTAAAGCCATATTTCAGGTCCACGCTCTTCGTTAAGCTAACAGATGACGACAAGTGTGTACATCGAGAACGCAAGTTATTTCTGATCCCATGAAACTGACGCATTTTCAACCGTTGTAAAATAAAAAACTGGTGTTCAACTCTTAAAATGCATGCACTTCACCTTGCACTAGAACTATTGCGAAATTTAGCTTGATATTCTTATATTATTTTTCAAAACTTCACCTCTCTTTGTGGGCTGAAACTTCGAAGCAATTAACAACTTCTTGAAAAAAAAATCTTATAAACGTAGAGTACTTAGTTTATCTAGGAAAAATTTTGAAATCTTATTTTCGTATGGATCTTCTCATTCTTTTTGCCAGCATGGAAAGATGCGTATTATCGTATGAATGTAAGTTAGCGTTTCAACAATAGATCCTAATATTTATCTAAGGCTGAAGAATGTGTTTCAGGATTTTATGCAGCAATATACATTGTTGGCGTGACTCCCTAAAGCATCCTGAACATTCCAAACAGCTCAATACTAAAAATCTTTCCTTAAAACATGACGCCCACTGCTCCTTCATGGCACTCGAATCATAAAAGCTGAAGCCGTAATTCTTCACCTGCCTTTCTCTCACCTATACGGTTCAGTTATTTATTTGTTGGTGGAAAGTTCGTGTAGAGAATAAATTTTGTAAATTTACAATTACAGAGTATCTTTTGTACTCGTACTTCATTAAATTTTCATAATAATGTTCAGTTCCATGAAATTCTGTTCAATCCACATCAATGTTCGTTTGACCGAATTTAAGCCGGTCCAATTCCTGCAGTAAATTATGAAGCTCTGTCATTTCACTTGAATTCCTAGTGATCTATGCTATTTGAATTAATCATTCATAGCATAGACTTGCCTTCTTTCAGGCTGTTATAAATCAGTGTCTTTTTGTCACGTTTGTACCCGCAATAGGAGCTTTTTCCTTGTTTGAAAAACAAAATAAATGCGACCATATCTTGACAACAACCAAAGCGTGAATTTCAAGGATAATAACTAAATGTTTATTGGTAAATAAGCAAACAAAAATTCAAAATAAAACTCTGCGATTAACATTTATTGAATAACATTTCAATTCATAATTATCATTAATATTTGTACAATCCCTTTAAATAATATGCATATAGAGAAGGAAATTGAATTTGTGTATCCCACAACATCCTGGAAAGAAAGGTCTTCATTCCCGAAATTTTAGGAGCGATTTGCAAATGAGAAGGCGAATCTAATTAGAAAGATGTCTGCTCATTTCCGAGGACGAGCGGCTTTGTTAAAAGTTTAAGCAGCATTTTACCCGAGCAGCGAAATTAGAATCTGCAACAAGTTTACTGGAAAACAGCCTCCTCTATCTTGCTAAAAATTTTGCTCATGAGTGCTTCCTCTGTGAGTTCAAATTGAGTTTGATTAATTGATGTACGAAATATTATCTATTGATGTCGAATATGGGCGCAAAAAAAATTATATGGAAACTAACGCTCTCACGCTGTCTGCGTTCGGGTATTTGGTTATTCATTTCCTTAGTACTAGTATTCAAACGGAAGAAATATTTCCTTATACAAAGTAGATATTACACTGACTTGAGTGTTACTAACTTTAACGCTTACTTAAAACATCTTGTATGATGTTTCCTGCGTGACTGCATCAGTCGAGTTTTGACCAACTTGCACTTCTTTACTACATAGCTGTTGTAATATTACGTACTGACCCTGAGGGAAAAATTGCCAAAACATAAGACGACGCTTCTGTAAAACGGGTGCTTCATTCAGTATGTGTGTGGTGCAACCAATTTACTGGAGCTTGCGTATGAAAATTGATGTCTGTGAATGAAATTTCCATTATTTCTGCTCTACCACTCCAACTCAGGGGCCTGTGAGTGATTTGCGTTTGACGGTGCGGGATTGGGGTGGGAACGAGAGAGGGGGTCACTCGGCTTGTTTCTGTTGCCGCATTCTATTCCAGTCTATTCCATTCTATTCGGTTCCATGTCATTCTATTCCATCCCATTCTATTCGGCTCCATGCCATTTTATTCCATCCCATTACATTCTATTCCATTCTATTCTGAAATATATATATATTTTTTCTCGTTATTTCTTTCCTGTTTTGTTCTGTTCTATTCTGTTCTATTCGGTTCCGTTCTGTTCTGTTCCGTTCCATTCCATTCCTTTTTATTCCATTCCTTTTCATTCCATTGTATTCCACTCCATTTTATTCCATTCCATTCCGTTCTATTCCATTCCATTCTATACCATTCTATTCCGTAATATTCCATCATATATTTCCTATTCTATTCTATGTTATTATATTACATTCCGTTCTATTATATTCCATTATATTCTATTCCATTATATTACATTCCAATCTATTCCATTTAATTCCATTCTATCCCATTTTATTTTATTCTATTCCATTCAATTCCATTGTATTCTATTTTGAACTCCTTTTCACTTCATTTCACTCTACTACGCTCTATTCCACTCCATTGCACTTCACCCCACTCCATTTCATTCCACCCCATTCCATTCTACTCCACTCCACTGCACTCTATTCCACTGCACTCTACTCCACTGCACTCTACTCCACTGCACTCTACTCCACTGCACTTTACCCCACTGCACTTTACTCCACTGCACTCTACTCCACTGCACTTCACTCCACTGCACTCTACTCCACTGCACTTCACTCCACTGCACTCTACTCCACTGCACTTTACCCCACTGCACTTTACTCCACTGCACTCTACTCCACTGCACTTCACTCCACTGCACTCTACTCCACTGCACTTCACTCCACTGCACTCCACTCCACTGCACTCTGCCCACTGTACTCTACTCCACTGCACTCTACTCCACTGCACTTCACTCCACTGCACTCTACTCCACTGCACTTCACTCCACTGCACTCCACTCCACTGCACTCTGCCCACTGTACTTTACTCCACTGCACTCTACTCCACTGCACTATACTACACTGCACTCCACTTCACTGCACTCCACTCCCCTGCACTCCACTCCCCTGCACTCCACTCCCCTGCACTCCACTCTACTGCACTCTACTCCACTGCACTTCACTCCACTGCACTCCATTCCACTGCACTCTGACCACTGTCCTCTACTCCACTGCACTCTACTCCACTGCACTCTACTACACTGCACTCCACTTCACTGCACTCCACTCCCCTGCACTCCACTCTACTGCACTCCACTCCACTGCACTCTTCTTCACTGCACTCTACTCCACTGCACTCCACTCCATTGCACTCCACTTCACTGCACTTCACTCCACTGCACTCCACTCCACTGCACTCCACTCCACTGCACTCTTCTTCACTGCACTCTACTCCACTGCACTCCACTCCATTGCACTCCACTTCGCTGCACTTCACTCCACTGCACTCCACTCCACTACACTCTACTCCACTCTACCCCACCCTACTCTAAGATCGAAGTCCGTCCTCCAATACCGTAATTCCGATAAATCGAGCGCTGGCCCGGCAGCTGCGCGCTGCCGGTAGCGGTGCTGTGCGCACACCGGAGACCCGCACCGGGGATGTGACACGACACTGGGGATGTGGGAGCCACACCTTTGAGTACTGAAATTTGAGATTTTTGCGAGTAAAATACAAGGTGGTTGCTAAAAAACTATACCTTTTAAAATTCCGATAACTTTTTAAATATATGAAATAGGAGACTATAACATAGAACATCCGAAAGGAAAGAATTCAATGTTTCCTTACGTATCCGGTACACCCTCCAAATAAGCATGAACATCAAGGGTGCAGGAGAGAAGATTATTGTAACCAGCAAACACGGCACAACTGACTCTTCAACTACACAAGTTCATTATCGAAGAAATGACGAAAACTGTATCAATCGTCGGTTCTCAGAGGAAATTCTTCTTGGAATCCCGATTCAAACCTGACAAAATAACGATTCAGAGGAACTTCCAAAATTGGCAATCCCAGTTTATTGTAAGAAACATTATGAAGGAAGATCTGGAAGAAAAGTTTCTGAACGCACAGCATGAATAAAACATTATGAATCGTAGGTCCAGTAAAGTAAAATAAAAGAGAAAATAAACTGTCCTTCTATCAAATAATACCAGTTTTATTTCCCTATCCTGTCTGTGTAAAAGGTTGTAGCAATTTTAAAACGTTTTCATTTTTAACAACCATCCTGTCCTTTTCTAACAGAGTTTTTTTCCCAATCCAGCGAGCAAACCCAGCTTATCTTATTTTTTGAGGTAAACCTGTCTCTTTCGGTTTTTTCTGTCTCATTTTCACTTTTGTTCAAGTATTTGGGTCGTGTTTTGCAGAGTAAATTTGAAAGAAGTAATTTGAATCATGTCCTTGCTTGCATCAATAGCACTGATTACGTGATATTTTTAAATTGTTGAAATAAAATGTTACCATTTTGCACACACCTATTCAAATCGCATATTCTACGAATTAAACAAAATTAAGGTTTGGAATGTACCACTTTTGTATAATCAGAGGAAGTTTAAACGTAAATTGCACCCCAAATTGGAGAAATAAAGGAAGTAGCTGACGTGTTTTTGCAATGATTTTCAGCTTGGCTTCTTGAAAGGACACGTAGCAGTGCTACTTAGGGCGGGTGCTGAGAGAAGAAACAGGTCTAATCACTTTGAACACGCGAGTCTTCTCAAAAGACGACGGGTTCCTATTCCCTGTCTACACCAAATCTGGTCCGCGTACGGGTAACAGTTCAGACCAGGTGCTGCGAAAGCGACGCGCAGTTAGAAGAGGAGTAACTGTTGAGCCTGGCAGAATTGGTCATGTTAAGTCGTAAACGAGCGATACTCTGGCTGATAAAGACTGATGCACTCTCAAAATTATAGACTTCTTTTCTAAATACATCAATTTCTTGCTAACCCGTGAATGTTCGATAAAAGTTATCTGACTATGCTCAAACAGTAACTGATTTCCTTTTCTAACAGCTGTATACTTCTTATCAGACATGCTGTTTCAAAATATTGTAAGCCGGCTCAAAATGATTTTTTAAATAACTAAGGTACAAATATTTTATGCTAACCGTTTACCCATCCCTCTATCAGAGATAATGAATATGAATGCTCGAGCACCGGCTATGAAATCGCTTAATCACTTATACGATGAGTCAAAATCTAAGGTAAATAACAACCACGACCTAACATTGAAATGAATCATATGGAAAAAATCACACACCCTGTAATGCGAAGGCGACATTTGTTCAAACCATATTGTTCGAACTGACAGTAAAACAAGAGCTCTTCCAAGGACATTTTGCACGAGTGTTTTTCGAAGCCTCTTATTTCAGATCCCTACCTGGGAAGGAAATATTGCACAAAATAAGATAAGAAGATAAGGTTTTTCTGTTCTCACAAGATAAGTATTGAAGAAGAGAAAAATTTAATGAGGTAGTTTTTTGCCAGTGTCTCGTCAAACGAAGAAAACCTGCGAAGAGCAACAGAGGGCTCTATAATTAGGGCTCCATGCTCCAGCGAGCTGAGCAAAGTGGTAGATATCGTGAGATGTTCACTTGTACGTGTTGTTGAGCATGAGGGCGTAATTCTTGTAGAATAACGTGAAACACTCGTGATAAAATGGTTTATATTTTTGCCTATGACGAATTTTGCCATCCAAATCCTCTCGAATAATTTTTAGTTATGACAAATGTCATTTTATTTTAGGTTACGTTTGATTCAGGTTACGCCGGAATACAATCGAGCGGGCATCATCGCAAAAGTTCCTCGGCATTGAAGGATTCTGGGATAAGTTGAACGAGACTTATGGTTTCCTATAGTTGAACGATATGGTTTCCTATAGTTGAACGAAATGGTTTCCTATAGCTGAACGATATGGTTTCCTATAGTTGAACGATATGGTTTCCTATGGTTTAACGATATGGTTTCCTATAGTTGAACGATATGGTTTCCTATAGTTGAACGATATGGTTTCCTATAGTTGAACGATATGGTTTCCTATGGTTTAACGATATGGTTTCCTATAGTTGAACGATATGGTTTCCTATAGTTGAATGATATGGTTTCCTATGGTTTAACGATATGGCTTCCTATAGTTGAACGATATGGTTTCCTATGGTTTAACGATATGGTTTCCTATAGTTGAATGAAATGGTTTCCTACAGTTGAACGATATGGTTTCCTATGGTTGAACGATATGGTTTCCTACAGTTGAACGATATGGTTTCCTATGGTTGAACGATATGGTTTCCTATAGTTGAACGATATGGTTTCCTATGGTTTAACGATATGGTTTCCTATAGTTGAATGAAATGGTTCCCTACAGTTGAACAATATGGTTTCCTATGGTTTAACGATATGGTTTCCCATAGTTGAACGATATGGTTTCCTATGGTTTAACGATATGGTTTCCTATAGTTGAACGATATGGTTTTCTATGGTTGAACGATATGGTTTCCTATAGTTGAACGATATGGTTTCCTATAGTTGAACGATATGGTTTCCTATAGTTGAACGATATGGTTTCCTATAGTTGAACGATATGGTTTCCTATGGTTTAACGATATGGTTTCCTATAGTTGAACGATATGGTTTCCTATAGTTGAACGATATGGTTTCCTATGGTTTAACGATATGGCTTCCTATAGTTGAACGATATGGTTTCCTATAGTTGAACGATATGGTTTCCTATGGTTTAACGATATGGCTTCCTATAGTTGAACGATATGGTTTCCTATGGTTTAACGATATGGTTTCCTATAGTTGAATGAAATGGTTTCCTACAGTTGAACGATATGGTTTCCTATGGTTGAACGATATGGTTTCCTACAGTTGAACGATATGGTTTCCTATGGTTGAACGATATGGTTTCCTATAGTTGAACGATATGGTTTCCTATGGTTTAACGATATGGTTTCCTATAGTTGAATGAAATGGTTTCCTACAGTTGAACGATATGGTTTCCTATGGTTTAACGATATGGTTTCCTATAGTTGAACGATATGGTTTCCTATGGTTTAACGATATGGTTTCCTATAGTTGAACGATATGGTTTCCTATGGTTGAACGATATGGTTTCCTATAGTTGAACGATATGGTTTCCTATGGTTTAACGATATGATTTCCAATAGTTGAACGATATTGTTTCCTATAGTTGAACGATATGGTTTCCTATGGTTTAACGATATGGCTTCCTATAGTTGAACGATATGGTTTCCTATGGTTTAACGATATGGTTTCCTATAGTTGAATGAAATGGTTTCCTACAGTTGAACGATATGGTTTCCTATAGTTGAACGATATGGTTTCCTATAGTTTAACGATATGGCTTCCTATAGTTGAACGATATGGTTTCCTATGGTTTAACGATTTGGTTTCCTATAGTTGAATGAAATGGTTTCCTACAGTTGAACGATATGGTTTCCTATGGTTGAACGATATGGTTTCCTACAGTTGAACGATATGGTTTCCTATGGTTGAACGTTATGGTTTCCTTTGGAAGCCATTTTCGAAGCGCTGCTCATCTCTTTTATATGCTACCGTGTTCTTGCACATTTCCAAGTTCTAAGAGCAAAGTTCCCATCTTATTTACGTGAAATGTTAAATTTTGAAATCGAAAAAGCTACTCGCTTGCTGTGAAAGGTTATATAACTGTCTATATTATCGATCAAAGACCAAATTTTGGAGCAATTCACGCCATCGTCGCAGTACAACTGGCCGCGTGAGTTGTTTTGAGTTGCCGTAAAAGAAGTTCCGCTACAATATGAACTGCTCCGGCGACATGAATTGTCTTAAATTCCTTCTCATGATTCGCATTGTTTTTATTTACGGTACTCTTATTTGAGAGAATGTCGTAAAACGGATTATTAAATCCGCACGAATGATGTTTCTTATTCTAGGTTCATTAATTACGTTACGGTCAACTGGCAATCAATTCATGCAACAATGTTGAGTATGATACCATGTGATAATGCTGGGCCGAAAGGAAATTGCTGTAAGTTTAACTTCATTTAATTTTTAACATTAAACCTTTAAAAAAATGCAGTTTCACCAATATGTTCTCACATTTCATCTCGACTCTCGAATAATAGTGTGTACGACTCCACCGTGATGAATAAGCGAAGGAAATGAATGACGTCTAGGAGAATTATTGAGTTCAATATCTTCGTTGAACTTCTTCAACGAAGAACTTCTTCAACGAAGTTCGTAGAACTTCAACGAACTTCTTCAATATCTTCGTTCAATATCTTCGTTCCTAATGAACTGTTGGCATTGGTAGCGCTGTGAGCAGCTTCTACGCATCTTCCAAATTTAGGAAGCCACGAAGTAATTTAACTTATGTCGACGTACGTACGCACACATGCCACGCACAACGCCATTTATATCGACTGAAGTTGGGATCGCGAAGTTAGAAGTTTGACTCACGAAGAATTAATATGGCTGCTGCTGCTTCAGTTCAATTTTCTATTTGGAGTTGCTCAGGCAAGTGATTAATAGTTCATTGAATTTAGTCGCGCTTAACATCAGTGAAATTGGCTATGATTAGATTGTTGTCTGGTACATCGGCTGAAATTGTGGATGTGTGTGTCTCAGGAGCATGCACTGGTTAACTACTTATAGCTTTGAGTTATTGCAGAAAAAAGTAGACAATGATATATTTGCGCAAATATAGGATATAAAAACTACCGCATCGTAATATTTTTGTCATAGAAGCCGCTTGTTTTTCAATAAACTAACACAGCCTTTACTAATACGAGAGAAAATGCGTTGGTTCATTCGAAGTAACATTTCCCCCGGCGCCGTAGGTTTTAGTGGAAAACTAATAAACATGGACCGCTCGAGTTCGAATTAGGTTTAGTAGGACGCCAGTGAGTGTTACTCACTCATCTTCATGTTTGGAAGATTGACAAAGGTAGCCTTGGATAAAATTGAGCGAAAAAAAAGCTCAACGGAACTTGTATCGAAGTTGCAGAATCCAGCCGTATTGAAATTACCTCCGGCTACCGCTTCGCACATCGCTAATGATAGCTGGCGTATTTCGTAACTTTTGTGTAATGTAATATGTATCCACTAGCATTTGTATTTCGTTTGTGTTTTCCGGAGCGTTGAATTTTTTAATGTATTATACGATTACGGTCGCACGCTTAGTTTTCAAAAATTCAGAGTAATGTTATATTACAGCTATCAGTGGGACTCCGATGGGGACTCCTCAAGAAATGGCGCATCGGCGTACGTAACCGTTACTTAATCAAAAGTAATCAAAGTACGACTCCCAATTTTAGACAGGTATAGCATATTTCAATCAAAAGGGAAGCGTAATAGAGTATAATTTTAAAAGTGATGCACAAGGTTACTTTATTCGGCTGTGAATTATTTGAGCATTCGCTCTCAAAATTTATTTCATCATTGAATATTTTAGTTGTCGGCTACTTCTTAAAATATCCACCAGTTCTCTTCTAAACTTTTTGATTTTTAGATGGAAATTGATTTTTTTTTCAATATTTCGAACACTGGAAGCACTGGAAGTCTCTGTCCGTTCCCGGCACCAATTTGGTTAAAACAAAAAAATCTTGCAGTCTAAACCAGGGGTTCTCAAACTTTTTCCAACCAAGGACCACTTTTATTACACGAAAATAAGCTGAGGATCCCTTCACATGTATTCCCCTCAGGAATATATGTATATACACATTGTACGCACTGTTTCATAATATCAACAGTCATGGAAAGCTGTAAATAAATACCTTAACTGTTAAATTCGTTTAATTTTGCGTACCCCATGTCAGAGTGCCACAGACCCCTGGGGGTCCGCGGACCCTACTTTGAGAACCCCTGGGCTAGAAAACTTAATACAGAACATGTGTACTTAGTTTCTATGAAAGGTTTTAATCACACTGTGTTTGCGCACTTTTGATTACACTTGTCAACAAAAGTGCTAATTCGAGTGTGCTAATTCAGAATCTGCAATCAAAATTGTTTCATCACGTCAGGTTCCTGAGTTGTAGTGTTGAAAGGACTTTTCATTAACTGCTTCTTCAGATTTATCTCTTAATTAATCGCTAACTGAGTACGCAACTAAGATTCTTTCCTTGCCCTCGGGCAGCCCTTATGGGTTTCCTGTTCAACTGACATCGTTACATTTACCCTGTGTCATAGTGAATTAATCATTCATTTAAAGTAATGTAAATGGCTGACCGCGTAACATAAAGCGACACCACAACGGAATCCGAAACTAAGATGAGTCCCATTCGTATACTTTTCCACAAGCATCCCCGGTGTCGAAATTCTCTGTGCGTAAGCTTAATTTAACTAGATGAATGTCTTCCATAAATATCAGTAATTTCTCTTGTAACGTAAATAACCGCACTGTAATCCATCCTCTATAAATGCAATATTTCTTGTAACTTAACTAGGTGCGCTATGATTCTTTCCATGTCATTAAATTTGAAATATGATAGGTAATAAACGTCATATGTCCTCATAGTATTATTACCAGTTAATTTAGAGAGAGAGAAGTCAATAATCATTCTGTTAAGTCATAATAACATACGCTACCAAATTAAATCATAATAACTCGCTACCAATAATCCAATTAATTGAAATTGATGACATTGAAAAGTCTCGGTCTAATCATGATTTATTAAATAAAAATAGAAGAGAGTGGCCTTCAGTCACGTCGATAATCAAGAGAAATAATATCAACTGAATGAAACAACGATGAATTACGACAGAAAAGAGACGCCTCAAGACGAGGAAAAGGGAAATATGACAAATGGCGTGACGTCGTTGAGATAAAATAAAGGAAAGCATTACACTCTTGTTTTGTCTTGTTTTGTCAATTATGTATTGTTCCTGCCCAGCGCTCTGTGAAAATCTCGAAGGACAATTTTGACTAAGGTTCCGTCGATGTCGAGTGAACTTTTCAAATACTTCGGTGTGACATTGCATTGTGATCTAGCGATAGCTAAGCGTTTCCAAGTAGCTCCGTGACTATTCCCGGACTCACCTTGCGCCTCAATTCAATACTGCTTGCTTTCGCCTTAAGTACTCTGTCTTTAAGATGAGAATTGGAATGTTGATGATTATTTCAGCACGCTATATTTATTGCTTGAACGTTGTAAAATATTTGGGAAAATTAGCGTCCTACAAAGCTCTGAACATGAAATTTAATAAGAGTTTCCCTTAATTACTTGGGTCGATTCTTCTAAAAGAGGTTCGGTGGTACGAATAATTTCGACGCTAATTTGGTATACAGTGTGAACATTAATTTCATTATAATGAAAACGTTATGACATTTACTTCGATCAAAATGGTATTCTCTCACATTATTTAATTGCCAGGGAAAGGTGATGAAAACATAAGGGAAGGCTTTTCCACCTCCTCTCCCATGTACTTACTCATGGCGTTTTTAACCTTCTAATTAATCCATCGCTGCTCTATGAATCCCGGATTTGCCAAAAATATTCATGCAACCACATTGATTATAGGACTCGCGTCTGCATGGCTGTTGTTAATTGCGTGCTTCCGAAAACGAACTAATAACTTTATGATACACAAAATAACGGGAACCCATCATTATGCCGTCGTTGTTTGATCTTTGCATTTCATAAGAACCTGAGAAAATCAATCGTGCTCCCCTGATATTGTACTGAAAATGCTGACCTTTATCCGTCGAATAAAAATACGTTCTTTGGGTGGAATTGATAGTACATGAATACCTCGAACGGTGAAATTCAGAGGTCAAAAACAAAAGTTCAACTAAGTGTTCATTTTCAAAGCATAATCAGAAAAGTTCATGTTTACAACTCTCCTTGAGAGCGTCTAGTGGTGTGAAATTTCGCGATATTTCGCTTTACATTTGGTACTCCCTATAGAAAATAATTTGAAACGGAAGAATTTTCATTATGCTATTAAAAATTGTAATTGGTAATTTACCTCTCAGAAGTTAGGTCGTCTTCCACGCGCAATTTTTGAATCGCCGAGTTCCATTTGAAGTCCATGGCTGTCATACTTAAAGCGTGATTCATCCCTTACTTCTGCCTTGAATGTTCTCCCAATTTTGGCCATAACTTTCCTGCCTCTTGTTAGCGAGAGCAGACTTCCACAACCCTCGCACCAGAACTTCTAACGATTTTTTGCCCAAGTTGCGGCAACAGTCCGCCTCTGGAGGGGTACCGAGGATAGGGGAGGCGTGAGGGGCTGCTCCTTCATTTTATGATACTTTCGTTCATGATTAGTTTGCTCATCTGAACCTTTGACGCCCTTTAATTTAGCTCATTTGGTGGTACAGTAAAGCGGTACAAAAGCTAATTGAATTCAAGGAATATTAGCTGCGTTAAAGGTACCTAAAAGCTGTCCATGGGTTAGTTGGATTAATAGATTTTAACTGCTTTAGAGATGCTGAAAATCTGGCCAAAGGTTAGTTGAATTAATGAAATATTGGCTGCTTTGGAGGTACCATGAAGCGGGTGATGGATGAGTTGAATTTGAGGAATGTAGTACGGAGGTCTCACACTATAATCCTACGCTTTTTCCGGAAACTTTTGGACGTAGGGGTCATAAGTATCGTTACTCTAAATGACTTTTCGGGTGCATTTCCTTGTTTTTATTGCTGCCAACTCTTCCAGTCAATTAGCATCACCATGTTTCGAATCTCCAATAATTTTCTCCCCGATTCCTGGCATTGAATCTGTTCGTTTCGATTAATTTTCACAAATTCAGCTCGTTCTGAAATTGTTGTTCTTCAAAAGAAATCGTTTCAATAGTTAAAGTGAGTTTCATCACCCCGATTTTCGGAAATTAATTGAACAATCGTTTGAATACAAATTATAGTCAGTTATTCCAAGTCAGGGTCTTTTAGATAAATCCAAGCAAACTTAAAAATGTTGGTAATGCTGATCCCTTTAAAAGTTGTCAGCATTCACGTACATCAATTATGTTAAGTTATCTGTGAAGCCTGGCATTTAACATTCAGAGTTCGGTACATAAACATGACGCAACGTTGCAGTCGAAACGTTCAGCTATCAGTGAACGTCGTTGTGCGGGCCGAAGTCCAGCCCCTATTGCAAAATCCCTCCAGTATCCTAGCCAGACAGTTTACGATGCTCGTGAACGTTTCGATGAATCTGGCTGAGATTGTAGAGGCACCCACACGCCGAGAAAAGATGAAATTTGCCTCCTCATATTTGGTCGCCTCGAAAGAATCTTTAAGGCCATCCAACCGCGTCATTTTCGCCATGGCCTAAGAAGAGGCTCGTAGCATCACCACACTTCACGGAGCAATCGAAGACCTCGACCTAACCCATAACGCATAAGGCAGAACACATCTCTTAATTGATAAGAACAAAGAAGCTCGTTTGGCGAGGTACTAGAAAGTTTTGAACTGGACGAAAACCAACGAATCGACCATTAAGTTTTTACTGATCGATCATCGAATTTTTTAAATTCACACAGATAATCGAGTTTCTAAAAGAGGTTACAATCGCTGGATTACCTCATCAAGAACCCACGATGACCACGAAGAAACCACTTAGCGTCATGACCTTATGCAGGGTTTTGAGTGAGGGTGACGTCTTGATCCACTTCTTCGCCGAGAACTAAACAGGGAACGTTGAATGCAACTGCAACGTCTTGGAAACAGAAGTGATCCCATGGATGGAAGTCAAGCCTTCAAGTAATATGCTCATGTTCGAGATGAACTCGGCTCCCTACCTTGGACATGGCGAGCTAAACCGTTGTCTTCCTCAAGAGGTCCGGTGTGTGATTCGGAGAAAAACTTCTTGCCCTCTTACTTGCCTGACCTAAGCCCGTTGGATTACTATTTTTGGTTTCGCATTGGAGCCAAAGCTTACACAAAGCCTTACAACAACGTTACACTCCTTAATTAAGAAGAACAACAAAAGGTCGTAGAATCGTTGAAAACGGCAGAAGTTATTCGCTTCGTGCCCAACTTTTGAGAGCGTATAGAAGCCGTCATTATAGTTGAAGGAGGTCACGTCGAGTAAAGCTTTTGTCCTCTTTGTCTGATAAATAAAACATTGAACTTCAAAATATTATGTCCTCTTTGTCTGATAAATAAAACATTGAACTTCGAAGTATTTAAGCGATCCATTCAATTGGAATTGTAAGTGAAGGCGCCACACACCTTCTTTTGACATCACCGGCCTTAGTTATTCATTAGCACTATTTTACTGAACACAAAATCAACAAGAGCACATACAGGTTGCAACAATAGTTATTAATTCACACTTTTGTTTTCCGCTGGTTAGCATCACAGTAAAGCGTGTAATAGTAATTGGCAGTACAATTAAAAGACGCACTGAAGGCTACTGAGAATATTTACGAAAACCGGCTTATGAACAGCTGCAGTGGCTACATTGAACGGCTACAGTAGTTTCGGAGGATGGCTATGGTTTGAAAATAATATGAGGTTCGTTCTGCAATTAAAGGAAATATATATGAGTAAACTAATGCAATTAACTTGGCTCCTACATTCGTAAAAAATGTAACATTATAAATCATTTTAGAATATTTAAACTCACAGTTCAAATCGAATATAACAGTAAATAAACCTAGCGAATAATCACGAAAAATGTAGGCACAATTTTACGAGTCACTCCAGCAAAAATAAAAGATCAACTAATCCGAGCTTATCACGGACACAAGTGTTCTACTTCTTAACCTAAGTCAAAATTAAGAACTGCGACAATAGTGAGGATATAGTGGAAGGATCCTGCAGTTTTTATGTTGTTTCCAGTTGAATTTCATTTTAAATTTTAATATTTTTTCAATATATCAGTCAGTATTTCTCCAGTATGAGGAATATACGTGGAACGGTGGTCGATCGCTTGCTGATGATATAATGCAGAAATAATAATGAGGCAAAAGACTCACAATATAACGGGGGAAAAATGCGAGCACAGTGATGCTCAACTTCTGGACAACGTCCTGTAGTGAAAATAAATGCAGCAGGGTTTCGCTTTACTTTGTGTGTATAATCTGGCAATTTGTGTCCACAATTTGAGTGTAAATTTTTTGGTGACTTTAGAAAAACTTCATTTTATGGGAGAGCCTATGGGAGAACTATAAGCTCAGCATACTGAGTGCGAAAATCCTTCGTCAAAGCATTGTCATCTCAAGAATCAAGCAGAGACCTTGCAGAGATAAAGTCTTGTTTAATTAAGAATGAATATCATCTACCTCTACCAAGTCTTCAAATAGCGCGCCCCAAGAGAAATTTCGCTGGTGTCAGAAAAAATTTCGAAACAAATTTGTTCATGATTTTCTGTTTGATCTACGTCATGATAATTTTTCTATGCACTTATATCTATAAAATAGCGTTACAACCATACTTTACCGTATCGAATATAGAAAGTAAACCCAACTTTAAATTTTAATAAGATTAGATTACAATTTTTCACTTTCATTTGTTGCATTTCACACAGAGATATGTATGACTACAAAGCTTAAGGTCTGAGTATAAATAATGGCCAAGTCATCTGAAAATTTACCTTTTAAACGTCAATTTTCAGACGATTGGCCCTTATTGATACTCAGACCTAAAGCTTTGTAGTCATACATATCTCTCTGTGTGTAATACAACGAATGAAACTAAAACATCTTAATTCAAAGTTATTAACATTTAAAGTTGGGCTTACTTCTTATGGTCCATACGGTATATTATGATGGTACCTCATTCATTTTGGCTAGGTCTTGGTTTTTCTTATCGGACCGTCTTCGTCGTTGGCTTTCATGCCTTAGCTTGTTTTTCAGCGCTAGCAGGAGCGGAGTAAGCGAAGTGTCTCGTTGGAGGGATCGTGACTAATAATGGTGGAGCGAACCGGCCTCCGCGTCGCCGGCATGTTTTCGTCTCATTGACACTTGTTAACAGTGACGAGGCTAGCTGGAATTTGTCGAAATTATTTTCCTCGCTCGGTAACCCTTTCATGTCACTGTGAATTCACCAGCGCTCCGTAACCCTTTCATCTCACTGTGTATTCACCAGCGCTCCGTAACCCTTTCATCTCACTATGAATTCACCAGCGCTCCGTAACCCTTTCATCTCACTGTGTATTCACCAGCGCTCCGTAGCCCTTTCATCTCACTGTGTATTCACCAGTTATGTGGGACAAACATACGTATGACACTAGGAACATGTAGTAACTCTTTAATCGGTTGGTTTTATTTTTGTGATATGGAGTCCTCTGTGTTGATCGCTCAACCGAGAAGAAATTGAGGTTAAGCCTCGAGTGAGTAAGAATATTTATTTGTGAAGGGAAAATGTTGAAAACAGTTCATGTTACCAAGTTGTTTACTATTCTATAGAATTCTTACTCCTTGTTTGAAAGATAGTTTTCAAAACGATTCTTATGACTACAGCTCTAGGCTACCTGGAGAAAACAACCTGGCACTCAAGCGATGGACCTCAAATTGGGCATCATGCCGGCAATTTTGGCAAAGAAACTATACCCTGATGATTTTTGAGTAATTCCTCAAAAAAGTTTATCCATCTCCATACTCACTGACTTCATTTTCATATACATAGGAAGGAAAACTACCACTCTTTTTCTTTTTAAGACTTAAGGCATCCCACATCATCAGATCATCTGCGTGTTTAACAATTCCCCTATGTATAGCAGATCGTATTCGACTCATCACTAGAGCGATGAACGATCAGAAGCTGCGCCTGACGAACCGACCATGTTTCCCTCGCTGAACATTACCTCCTGCCACTGGTGTAACGCCCAATCCATACATCACTTAAAAAGATAAAGCCGTTACTTCTTTATGACCACAGTGACCATTAGATTTGATTTTAACCATGAGATTGAACAAGTACGAGTATTTTCAGACCTATCTGTACCCTATTGCTAAGTGTTCTCACAAAGACGTGTTTCGGAAGATCTAGTTTTTCTCACAACCAACGCTACTATATGACTGTGTTAGGTTTCTCTTATCGTTTCAGGGTATTTTTTAGTGAAAACCAAAGTCCCTTAGGAACTCCAGCACTCGATTTTCTTAGTAGTACGGTACAGGGGACACGATGAAAGTAGCACGATGGCTACTTACTTGTCATCTACAGTATACGTAAGTGAGCAGACACACGTATCTCTGACTTTCCTTTCTGCAACAATGTGAGAGCCCTGGTCTTCTCTTCTTATAGAATGTTTAGCCCGACTCATTCTCATCAATAGAATGTATGCATCGAAGTTGATGAGAAAGTTCAAAACGGTGTGCTTTGATGCAACGTATGGATCTATATTTTCATCGACCTCATGAAGCTCACTGCATGAAGCTAACGTGTTATGAGCAAGTGTAGTGAAGCTGGCTGTATTGCAATATGTTATACATTGTCATCACTAGTTCTCTCAGTTTACCAAGAGTGCATCTATACTGCATAATTGAAACCTGAAACCCAGTTCTAAAACTAAGCTAATTCACATGAGAACAGATCTGCATGACTTCAGACTTCATCTCTCCCCTCGGATCTTAGAGGCGGGAATCTCTATTTGAGATTATCATTCGTATATTCTTTTGTTTGCTCTCCCCTCAAAAAATGTTTGATAAATTTAATCCCTTTATCAACTGTTGACGAGCACGATATCGAAGTTCGTTATTATTCCCTATCCCTTGTTTGCAGTGTATTTTTAGGGAAGATTTTAACTTTTAGAGGTTGATATTCGGCGACTCCTAAAATGTGACCATTGTGTTTTCCCACGTAAACATTGATGAACACGTACATAAAACACAATTAGGAAGAAATTCGTTAATAACACTTCATATTGCTTCAAAATCATTTTTGTTTTGTGAAAACCTGTCACCGTTCACAGTCTTATCAATAATTTATGTGAGTCGTGAAAATAATAAGACACATGAAAAATGTACACATAACCGTATCAATGTAAATTAATAATGATAAAAAAATACCGTACGAAACTGATTA
Source organism: Morinoia aosen (assembly GCA_030386875.1). Taxonomy (NCBI): domain Eukaryota; kingdom Metazoa; phylum Arthropoda; class Malacostraca; order Amphipoda; family Talitridae; genus Morinoia; species Morinoia aosen. Next base: position 28,713,428 of record CM059561.1, on the reverse strand, counting down.
AACAGTGTACAATCAATATTTTCATTGTGGTATTTTGGTTTACTTTTCGGGACATAATTACAAAATTTGTGTTTTGAGAAAAATCGATGGAAACGAAGATGAGAAGCCCACCGATCTTAAAATCTTTCCTTATTAATTTTTTTAACGCTGTAAAAATAAGTCAAAATAGCACACTGATGTTGATTTGTACTGCAATCTTGAGAGGTATTAAACATTGACATCTAAATTTTATTTTCATTGTACGAAAAAATAATAAAATGATAAAAAGTGAAAACGTTAAAAAGAAAATACATAAAAAAGTGTCTTCAATGATAAAGGTTGCATTTTCTTCAATTCGTTGACAAGGTTTCGGCCAGTAACATTCAATCATTAAAAAACTTAGAGTAGGGGGGAAAAATCGATGGAAAGTTCACCAAAGCTGACGACCCCTGCCAGCTGTTGCAAGACCCTACGTGACGCCTCTTGTTCGTGAAATGGCCTCAAAAGTTTCCGACAGTTCCTTGATTTGAACAGAACCGAACGCTCAGGAGAGGGCGACAGATTTCAGATACGTCAGAAAATTCGTTTGCCATAAGAACAGGGAAACAGCACTAGCACTCACACATGCAGTCTAACTGCAGTCGACGCCTGCAAGCATGTTATTCGCCGCTTAAGCGATGAGCGATTAAATCGCTTTGGCGGCAAAATACATGCATGCAGGCGGCAAAAAAGACAGACTGGAAGCTGCTCGAAAAAAGACGAGAGGAGTGGATACGGGATGAAGTGTGATGGAGTACCGAACCAAGGTTGAAAATGATTTTTTCATATGAAAAGTTCAATTTGAAGGGAGTTGACGGTTTGCAATATTGTCACGATTTAAGAATGAAAAACAAATTTTAAACAAGCAGATTTTAGGAGTGAGATTTTCATTGATTTGGGGAGCGTTTTCAACATAAAGTCGGTTATAGGATAAAACGCAGTGACGTACAGAGAAGTTTTACAAAAAGTTCCATTCCCTTTCCAGATGACGCAGTAATTCATTCTACAATGAAAACACCCAAATGACTCCGAGACAACACTTTGCATAGGCCCGTAAAGTTACAAGATCTCAATCCCAACTAGAACCTCTTGCGTATCATACAGCAAAGCAGGTTTACCCTGACAAGGATATATTGTGAAGCTCCCGCTAGGAATGCTCCGACAAAATTACACGGAAAATGCTAAAAAATCTAATAAATTTAATTAATGACTGCTGTGTAGATGTATTACAATGTAGAGAACATCCACGTTTATGTTAACAAGTTTTGTTCGTTCGCTAAAAGTTTGTTATTCCTTTGCTCAAAGTAATTTCATTGATGGTTCCATCTTTGTTCCCACCAATTTTACCCTCAGACCATGTGTTTCTGAAATACTGTAGGTCCCGAAAGGTGAACCATATAAAAGTATTGATTAAACACAGATGCGGGTTCATTGAGCTTCCATCGGTCGAAGTTTCAACTTTGAATCTATACTGTAAAAGTTACTTGCGCACTTGTAGTGTATTTTACCATAATTATCGCCCCTAGGTGTGCTCACGTCGAGCCCTCATCAAGTGTTTGCTAAAAGTTGGGAGGCGGTTCGCGTGCTTGCGTCTCGTAGTTCACCGCCATCAAAGCCCGCTCACTTACCACGTCCCGCCGCCCTCCGTAGGGAGAATTGCGTGCGCTGAGGAGCCGACCCATGCCGACGGTCCCTTGACCTCGGCTAACTGATGGGGCATCGACCCGTCGCTCTAATCTACATGCCAAGGGAAGTGTCTAAACTTAACCAATGGTACCAATAATACGACTGATTCAGAATAGCGAACATCGTTAAGAAGCTGCAATTTCTTCACTCTATATGCCACCGCCATCTTAGCTGTGATGTTCAAGAGTCGCTGGTCATAGATCAAATGCATTGTGGAGAAAATGCACCTCGACAGCTTCAACTCCAAGTAGGATAAAGAAGCGTAGAAAATATGGGAACTTCATTTCCTGTATTTTGGCAATTCATCTTTTTTTCTGTAAATATGCGAAAAATCCCGTGCTTCATTTTTTTGCTCCACCTTAAAGCACCCGTAAATGTCTTGGCGTACATACTGTACAAAGATTTTTTACCCAAATCTGTTTTGATATGGGGCCCAACACCATGAAAACTGACACCGTGTTCTCAAAAATGAACGATAAATTCTTCCAAATCTTGACGTAATTTCGTATGTAATAAATTATTTCATCAAGATGGTCAGGAAATTTGGTCTCCGATTTTTTAATTTAATCAGTTTCGTACAAAGTGCCTAACCAGTTAATTAAAACATCACCAAATGCATTGACTTCCATTAAACTTCAGCATTATATTAAACTCAGTAACAGATTGGTGCGCTACATTCTACACTGGACATTGGTTCGATTCCTTCTTGATAATGTTTGGCCCCAAACATCACGTAAAGTTGTTGAAAAACCTCTTGGACTTCTATTTCGATACTAGGCACGTACATCTGTAAGTTGGTTTTACCGCCCTGAACAACGAACTTCAGTACAAAATTATCAATGAAGGTGAACCAAAAGTTTGGGGAGAATCATCGTATCGAGTACAAGAAATTTATCGAGCGTGAAATATCTGCCTTTCTGAATAATGGCACATCATAATTTTTATTGAAGGTTTAAGTTAATAAATGGTTGATCGGTAAGCCCCTGGTAAGCACAGCTGCTGTAACTGATATTGAACGGTAGAGTAGCGAACATTTTACCGCCACTTAGTGTCAGAGAAGACGGTTGTCGATTTGGCGAACACCGCCACATATGCGCGAAAAAGCTAATAATTTTTGCTTGCGCTTATCCTTCTCCTTTAATTTTAACATGTTCCAGTGTTTAATTCCTGTAAGGGTGATAGAATTCCACTACCTGTGCGTGTAAAATGGAAGTTTTGAGAAGTATTTTTGATGGAAGTCTTTACTGCTCAGTAGATTACTTGAAAATTGATTATATTCTACCTATAACTTAATGTAAATTTTTCTTAATGATTAATTTAATCTACGCATCAGTTATTCGTTTACATCATAAAAAATTTGGGCCATTTATTTCAACGGTATAGTAATTGAAAACGCTGTAATTATCGAATGAAACCCATAATTTGATTTTTACTTGAAATACGAGTAGGATAAACTCGTTATATACACTATTTACTAACAATTACACTTTACAGTCATTGCACATGACGTTGTTGGAAGTATTCTGTATCATAAAACCTTCAGAACTAAAAATCGTTGGACTCAGAACAAAACTCTAAATGTCAATAAATGAGTACATTTGACTATCATTTGAAAAAATGATGTAGTTCTGGTGCGTAACGCCAGTTTTCGCTACAGCACGTTCTCTAAAATTCGGTAGTGTCCTATTACGACCATTAAGTATTACCTCCGATTATTATGACAGATAAAGCATTATCTTCAGTTAATTATTCAAACCAAAACATTTTAGCTCTTAAAGTTGGTTTCTGCTCGCCTAAAAGAGACAACTTACGAATACATGGCTGATCTACTGATGAGCTGGACAAGAAATGATATTTATGCAAGCATTTTAACTGTAAACATTTTCTGCTTGCAGCTTGCGTTGCTTGCACTCACATCAACGTTCGTACGATCATAATGCCATCATACATCGCTTCTACGCACACTCTCTGCAGCGCAAATCACTCGAATGCGGACATCTAGCAACCAAGCTCCCTCTCAGAATATAGTCGTACTTACAATACTGCGTTTTATTAATTTTATTTGCATTTTTATTCCCTCTGGGTGAAGCGCGAGATCTTATCATTAGCTCTCCCAATGGGGAAAAATGAAACTATTTGTGAAAATTTTAAACTTCAAAGTAGCATTCAGTAAGTGGCAACATTCCGGTTAAAGAAAGCGGATGAACAATGAGATGATAAGAAGGAGATGTTTTGCATACTAATTAAATCGAAGTTTGATTAACATTACTGATAATCTAATTTATTTATTTGCTATTTATTGGCCAATCACTGTAACAAACTTAAGAGGCATAAAGATAAAGTTAAGCTAGTTAGTGCCCCATTCCAATCCATGTAAAAACAGCCGTATGTCTAATGTTTTGTGACCTAATTCAAAAAAGACCTCGTAATTCCTCATATGTAATAACTTTATAGAACATCATTGTTTCATTTTCTTATTCCGGTCGTAAAATGTTCTTATTAGTTTTATGTGGAAATTTTTAGTTTCTTATACGCTCGTGAGTACATAATGAGAACTCTATTTTAGGTAATTAACTTTTTGTACTGTTCTAGCTATGTTGAGAATGTTAATGTTACGGTTAACATTCTACAACAACCATATCATGTCTTTGACTCTGGTGAACTCTTTTCTGACGGTATTATATGCGTAAGTATGAAATATCACGAATTTGCATTATGGTATATATTTTGTTCTCCCTGAGCTTATCATTTGGTATACTAGTTGATGCGTTAAAATGAAAGATTGTTCCAAGGTCCGAATGTCAACCTCATAGTCTTAGACTCAAAACAAATCAAATCTCCCCCATTTTACTTTCAAAATCATTTCCTCATATCACTAGTTCCTATGTTCATATGCACATATTTCGATGTAAGTGCGCACTAATGAAAGTGTTTTCAACAATGCGCCACTAGGATTATGTTTTTTTAGTTACTTGCATATATAAATGCATTGTCAAAATCTTAACGCACAAAAGGGAACGCATTTTTTGTGTCTTTCTCTCAACCGTTTTTGTTTAGACATGTGACATGGGTACTACGACACCATGTGTGAGTAACAACTAAAGATTAATGTTCAAATATTTTAAAAAACAATGTTTCAAACATTTCATGTTTAAACTTTATTGGGAATAAACTGTTTTTTCTTACCTTGAGCAGAAATACGTTATTTCTATATGGTTCATATGTGCCGTACTTTTTGCATAATTGTTTGCGTGGTATGTAACGTTGACTTGAACTAGTTTAGAATGATCAATAATTGTGTCTTTACCAGTTGCCTGCCTTCCATTGTTTCTCACAAAGGCTGGAAGTCCTCGGTCGTTATAATTATCGGTTCATGAGAATTGTGCTATTATTCAGTGACGGCACAGAAGTTGCCTTCCATTTGTCTAAGACACAGAAAATGAAGCGTGCACACAATTCCATCCAGGGACACTGCTTATCAAATGCAGAAGCACTTCTATAAGCACGCCAGATATGTTTTTCGAAATACCTACATGAGAAACTACGGAAGTTTTTTGTCCACTCTTACACTTAGTATGTCCAGTGTTTGTCTGTCAGGGGGTCACTCAGACCATGAAAACAGTTCATTTTGTTGAACTTACACCGGATTTGATAACCCAGCGTTTCCGATTTAACCCCGACAGACTCGCGTTGCACTATTAGCTGGGCCAGCATCTGGTCCCTCGATGAATTTGGTACTCAGAGGGCAAGTTTAGCTCCAGCTTGGAGATTCATTATAGGGCGATTGGCCACTGATTGGCTGGAGCTTGGATCGTTGAGTTGCCAGCGGCGGAGCGGGCTCCCAATATACAGGCCCTGCGAAGGCTTTGACACGGGCTCCGGAGAGAGGATTCCACTTACTCGTCTCGGAGCTACGGGCTGCAGTCTTCCCTTTTAATTAGCGAGCTGAGTGAGTGATGAAGCCTTAAGTTTCAGTACGTTCAGCTCGTGCGTTTAGAAATCTACATCACTTCTAGCTTTAGAGGAACTAGGCTGGACTTTTCTAGGTCTTCATAAAAAATTTTTGAGTCTGTTTCCTGTTGCCAATTGCTGGGCTGAGTTTATATTCTTGAATATTTTTTTGCACATGTTTTTCTTGAGGTGAATCTATGCCAATTCATTCAGGGGAAAATGTAGTTAAAGATTATTGGCACATTAATTTTTACCTTCAAATAATTTTAGTCATTTTATTCGTTAGGTAGGTTCATTTTAGCGTACGTCACATTGATGCGCGTGACTGATTATTTGAAATTATAATGTTGCTAAAAACGTACATGATGGAAGTGGAAACCGAACAAATACGTCGAATTTTCACACAATGCTTGTCTGGAATTAAGGCAGAGCAAGAGGTTAAAAGGAGGAGACGTTAAAAGGTTTATCAATCTATAAACTTGAATAAAAAATAGGGAATAAGATAAGATGATATGGAGCGTGTTAACTCTAGGTACTAACAATGGCGTAGAGTAACACGCAGCAATCTTCGACTTATGTAATTTTTAAGAATCGACCATCGAAAACTGCGTGATTGAAGATGAGAAACATTGTAGTCGTGCCTAAGGCAATTCTGAGTCAAATGAAAATGCTAAAATGGAGTTGCTTTGTCTTAGAAAATCAAGGTCATGAGCTTGTGTTTATATGGTGTGGTTTATTTACTTAAACACGAGTAGAGTTAAGCTAAATCAACTTTTATCAATTGAATGAACGGTTCTCAGTCGTGATAAAACAATTTCTGAATACCTTCTGAAGTTCAAAGTCAAATAAGGCGAATCGATGCGTACTAACACTTTCATTACCGCGAGTTAAACAAAAGTTCCTTTTTCAAATCTAATTATAGTCAGTTTCAGTGTCCTATATTTAAAAAACACCATTAAAGGATCGTGCCTTCATTCAGTTTTGGTTAAGTACACATGGAGGTGCGTCAATCAGCGATGGCAAAGGTGCATCAATCGGCAATTAACGTGTTTATTTGGCAACAATGTAATATATAAAAGTGCTCATTTATCGTTTATGTTATGACAGATATCAATTATTTTCCAATTCGAATTCCACCTATTCATTATGCTCGTCTATATCCTGAGAAAGCTAACTCGGTTACAAATTAGATTAGATTTTATCAGGTTGAGGTCATGCATTAGATATGGCTTCTATTTAGGACGGGATGAAAGTTGTACCTTAGATTAGCTCAGGTGAAAGATCGGGATGGGATTTATACAAGAAACGGTTTCAGGTTATGTTAGTATCCAGGTTAAGTTTTAAGTTTGGCTTATGTTTGGCAGAATTTGATAGATTTGCAGTCTTAAAATGTTTCTTGCTGCGGTTCATACTGATGCTCACATGTCGACTAAAATCAAAGTAGATTTCAAGCTGAAAATGTGAACAGTGAATAGAACTTGTCGTGTGCTTTTGTGAAGTATATACGACAGTTGAGCTTGTGACCTCCGGTGGATCAAACTTCAGTACTGAAGAGTAGGCAGCGACCCAGTTGTATATAAGTTGTATCACTATAACAACGTGCTAGTAATTTTACTTAGAACAAAAACTAATTATTACATCGTACAACTGTTATTGCTTTTTCAGTTTCCAAGGTGTTTATGTGATGTTTATTTACGGATTTTCACGCGTATATTCACAGTATACGTGATGATTATGGTATTCATGATGATCTAGAGAAATAAAGAAAGGAAAGAAAGAAAGAAAGAAAGAAAGAAAGAAAGAAAATAGTCTGTTTCCAATAAGGTTGATACATGAACTGTATAACATTGGCTTTTAAAATGACACCATCAAGACCCTTCGTTGAAATACACACGTGGGTATCTTAATGCCCATGTCAATTTTCGAAACATATGATTCATTTCGAAACATATGAGAAAAATTGTAGTCATGCCTAAGGCAATTTTGAATCAAATGATAATGTACATAAATATTAGCATACAAGCAATCCCACCGCATACGCACAATACAAACACAATCTTTGGGTCGAAAACTTAATAATGTAAGGCAATGAGCAAAAGAAGTTCGTAACTACTTCTTCAGTATATACTACGGCATGCAATTAGCGTTGAGAGGTAAAATTATGTCCTATTTTGGTCCTTAATTCTTTCATTTTCTGAGTGATTTTGATACTCTGCGGAAGTTTGTTTTACGGTAAGGCGCATGAAACTGACTAAGCTTTCTGCCCAATGTCAGATGAAAGGTAATTTACTGAGACATCATTTCTCCAATTCGGGTTTGGTTGGTTACAATGGTTAGAAGGAATTGTTCAATATCAGCATTGCTTTGAGGAAAATATAATGAGGAAAATACGTATTGAGCTTCTTGAGTGAGGTATCTTTCTAGAAAAGGTGTTTAAGCGATTTCATTTAGGAGAAGTGTTGTGTGATCACTCTTAAATTTACCATTGCATACCACCTTAGCCGCAAAATTCTAACATTTTTGTAACTCTCTTTGAAGATATTGAGGTATGTCTCCCCATGCTAGGCTGCAATTGTTAATAAGCGATAAAATTTAAGGTTGAATAGATAATAATCTTGATTTGTCGTCCAGCATACTTTTAATACAAGAAAACATTGAAATTCCGTAAATTCTGTTGCAATTTTTCTCAACGTTTGATTTGAAAAGCATGTATTGATCGAACTAATTGCCTAAATTTTTTACTTTTTCTTTTAGCTTAATTTCATCATTCGCTACCGTAAGAGTCAGATTTCGATTTTTCATAATTGCATCTTTGGATCCAAGAATAGTGCAATGTGTTTTGTTCTCATTTAATTTGAGACCTTTTTGTCAAACCAAAATTTCAGGTCACTCGATAGGGTTTCAGCTTTTTCTTGCATCTGGGGTAATTCCGCCCCAGAACTAATTGCAATTTGACCATCATCTGCCTACTTTGAGATTGGTGTGTTAGAAGGCATTGGAGCGAAATCATTAATGAAAATGGAAAACATACGCTGACCAAGGATAGATTCTTGCGGTACACCAAAATTGATTTGAATGAATGGGACAATTTACTATGTAAGCGGACCGCATGAGATCGATTTGATAAGCTTTAAAACCATTATGTTTCTTCTCGAAAGGTCAATATTTTTCGTAAAAGTCCCTCATGTTCAACGCTAGCAAACGCTTTAGAGAGATCGAGTGGCAGCAAATGCATTGCATTCTTTAGATCCATATCCCTATATGTTTTTTCTGTGACATTGAGCAGAGCCTCTTGAGTGCCAGTGTTCCTCCTTTAAGCATATAGATTTCGATGACGCAAATTTGAATCGTCCAAGTGAGAAAATCATTGATTTATTAATACTTTCTCCAACATTTTGGAGAAAACTGGCAAATGACTTATGAGCCTTTAGTTTGATGCTGTATTAACATAACCAGTTTTATGCAACAGTCTAATTATGGAGTTCTTCCATTGGTCGGGGAATTTATTGGTTGCTTTTGATGTATTAATTACCAAACGAATCATTGGGGCTGTAACTGAGACGGCTGTCTGACTGATATGGGTATATATTGAAGGCTGGTACCTTCATGTCTGACTGCCTTTGTGTGTTTCAACGAGTATGAAATTTTTCGTAACTCTGGCAAATTAGCACGACGCGGTTTCCACCTGATACCAGCCTGCGCAGATGCAGCAAGGCACGAGTTTTGAACTGGCGATTGATTTAGATTGGCTTGGCATACTTCATTAAAAACTTGAGCACCTAGATTGGAAAATAATGCATTGAAATCAGTTGCTGTTTCCCAGGGATTTTCAAAATTACTTCTGCTGTCTCAATTTTTATATTGGGCTACCTCACTAATGATTTCACAGCTTCATTTTGGGTGGTTTTTGCAGCTAATAGTTCGTGGTTAAAGTGAGTTTTTTTTTTATTTCTGTGATTTTCTTTCGAATAATATTTCCGTGGTCTTTATAACTCTTATATGAAGTAGTGTTTGATTTCTTTTCACTCTCGCAAGTAAGCTTTCTTTTTTCTGTTCAACTCTTTAAATTCGTCTGTAATCTAAACAACGCATTTTGGCGTAGTTTATTTCGATGATGTAAGGTGCACATTCATTGAGAGCTGCTGTAAAATTTTCATTGATGATTGAAACTTGTACGTCCACATCATCAAATTTCATCATTGTCTGAAATTGGGTGGACCTGCTTAGTAGTTTTTCATGAAATGGTTTCGTTGAGTAGTGACTATTAAAACGATGTCATACAAACACAATTTCTTCTTTCCTTTGGAAAATTAATTTGACATTCTACAGAGTGGCTGTCGAAAGCAGAGGGTGATATTGCTGTACTGAGAATTGCAGTACCATTTTTTGTAATTGCAAGACCGAGACGAGTTTTAGAGACTGTAGTAATACGAGTTGGTTCTCTGACCATTTGGGATAGGTAAGTTTGTACGTTAGTTTGCTTAGTTGATTATCTTTATTCGTTAAGTTAACGTTAAAAGGACTATTTAGTCGATCGAATTTCTTTAAAAGTTTTCTCACTGAACTCTCTTGTATGCTGCCGACAATGATGGATTTATGTTTATTTAATTGCACTTGTAGCCAAACCATTTCAATACCTTCACAAATTTTATTTGCTAGAAATGAAAATATCTACTATATTTCTTTCACGAAGTTACAAGATCCACTACCTCGGCTATTTTTACCGCCTTCATAGCCGTACAACACGTAATCGGGAATATTAAAAAATGAATTTTAAGCTCGTGAATCGAATCATGTTTCGGAAAGGCATAAAATGTCAATTTCTTCATTAACCAACATTGTTCAGATGTCATCCATTTATCGTTTAGGTTACGAGCATTGACATGTTTTATATTTACATTTTCTTCATTATAGAGCTTACGAGAGGCAGCAAAGTTGGTTTTTAGCGAGGACCATTTCGTGGATTCGTCGATCTTGTCACTGTTGCCCAGGGTGTTAGTCTAGCGTCTGTTATATTTGAAAGTTTTCTATTTAAGTGGACAACAGTATTTCGTCGTGAAGATGATGTGACTCCTGTCTGATTTCTGCCTTGGGCAACAAGTGCACTATAGCGGTCGTGTTTTCGATGGGACATTAGAGGAGGGTAATTAGTTAAAAATTGATCGACTATTGTCTTCCAGACACCGTGTGGTTTTTATCGAAGATGAGAATTTTTTCGCCTGTCATATTTGATACGATTTTTGGTGTGAGGTATCCGGCAGCACGCTAAAAATTTTTGTCGTCAATGGATTTATTTATGAGCATAGGAACGTCGCCGCTGTTTTTATCAACAAACTTAGCCAATGTGTTTTCACTTGCTATGCTCTAGGGTTCAGAGAGAACTTCCAAACACGATGCTCACATTTCCCACATTAAAAAACATTGAATGATTCCGCTCAAATGAAAAGCGAGTGGTTCATAATTATTATACGTCTCTGTCGCTAGCTTCAGAAGAATAATGTGCTGGAGAAGATGTTTTTGCTATTATGGTTTGTCCTCGTTTGCTGAGCTTAGGAAAATCGGCTCCAAAGGAGGCGTTTACGCTGTTGGGTTTCTGGTTTCTTCAATAAACCTTAAAAGAAAATATCCTTCTAATGAAAACGCCCATGATGATTGTGCTGGTTTGTTAACCTTAGGAAATTGCAGATAACTGGAAGGCGTCTAAACTGTTGAAAAAATACATGACTATCTTAGCTCGCAAACCTTACACATTATCCGTTCTAGAGGAAGTGCCTTCACTGTCAGTGTCATTCCTCGTTCACTATAATGTTAAGAAAATATCATGCCAGAGGAGGCGTCGTTTCTGTGAGTGTCTGTTTTTATTCGCTAATTTATAGGGAAATAATGCCCAATAGAGGTTTCTTCAGGGTTGGTGTCTACCTTCGTCTGATGCTTCTCAGAAAATCCTGTTCCAAAGTACTCGTTCCTAGTTGCATACTGCAGACCCTCCCTACATGACCTAAGCAACCTGAGGGAGGCTTAATTGGGAGTGAGGGAAAGTAGATTTAATCTGCTCAAGATTATGTTGAATAAAATAAAGCAGTCATTCTTTAGTGATAAAAGTGCATAAACTCTGTAAATAATTTTTTTTGTAACTCTAAAATCTGAATTATCATTTGACGCTAATTGAAGTAAAACTCGAAAGCAGCAAATCCTGGATGGCATTTTGAAAGAATTCTAGAAAAAAATTGCTTTCCTTCAGCCATAAATATGTTAAGATTATCTCATGTCCTGTTCTTACTTCTGATAGTTCAAATACTGCCAAAAGTACTTTACTGCACGTACTTTTAATCGTCAATGTTTGCGTCTCGTATGTATTTCTATCGTATTTTTTCTACAATGAAGCACTGCTGTGAATTAAAATCAAACACGGTATACGGCTGCACATACGTTACTCTCGGAAGGGTTACCAAGTATGAGGGTAAGTACATTCAAGTTACAAAGTACGCACACAGCGCTACAATACACGTACACATTACTACTACAATGCAAGCACACATTACTACGGTGCACGCACACACTCACGACACGCACACAATGCTACAATGCACGCACACATTACTACGGTGCACGCACACACTCCCGACACTTACACAGCGCTACAATGCACGCACACATTACTACGGTGCACGAACACACTCCCGACACGCACACAACGCTACAATGCACGCACACATTACTATGGCGCACGAACACACTCCCGACACGCTCACAGAGCCACAGTTCCCGTACACATTACTACGGTGCACGCACACACTCCCGACACGCACACAACGCTACAATGCACGCACACATTACTACGGCGCACGCACACACACCCGACACGCACACAGCGCTACAATGCACGCACACATTACTACGGCGCACGCACACACGCTCGACACGCACACAGAGCCACAGTCCCCGTACACACACGGCGCAGGCAGCTCACCGCTCTCTCTGCTGCGTAAGAATCGATAGAGAGGGACTCCTCCGAGGGGACGGACGCAGCGCTAGCGGCAGCGTGGGGCGGACTGGGTGCTGAGAAAACATCAACTCACAATATTAGGATTGTACTAGCTTCTAAATTGATTTACGGTGGCAGAGAACCAAGAGATTCCTTGTATGGGAATGGGCTGTGAGTTTCTTCTGGCATGCTGGAGATGTCATAATCGAGAGACATTTTTTCTCCGGTAGTTGAGCTGCTGCCCGAGAGGTCAGGTTATTGTTTTTGAGTCGCTAGGGAATCTAGCGAGACGGTTCCATGGCAAAGATTTGCTCGACTCGTGTTCAGAGTAGCGTTATTTTGCTTTAAATTGACCGTGTTTTCGGTTCTGAACACAGTGCAGACAGCGAAAACTGATATTATTGTAAAAATTTTGTTTGCTCATGTTCCAAGCAGTTTATTACTAAGTTGAATGGTCACGGTCTGAAGTGTTCGCTTTGTCGCGATTTCTGAGATGTTATGAAATAATTTATGACTAAATGAGACAAAGTTTAAATCAGAAGATGATTAAGCCGAACTCATACTAGCTTTCTCCATTGAGCTCGACACGTCATATGTATGAATTTGAGCTATCAGAGATAATGGTCATTGATCTACACTAGAAAGGTTCTGAAAAATATAAAAATATTGCAGATTCACATGTATTCTGAGGCTTTAATAATAATCACAAACAATATTAACACTTTGACAGCGATGTGAGCCAACGGTGGACATGGAGGGAATTTTCACAATGCTGTTGACTGACCAGTGGTCACAAACTTTATTTTCCTAAATACGTAATAAAAACTAAATTCAGGTACGATCCGGTTAAAGTTTGTTATTTTCAACATTGCCGACTACAATTGACTTCAAATTTGAGTTGAACGTAAACCTGTTTCATCTGCAGCAGTCAAAATGTTGAGTATAAGAGAAATTAGTAAGAAGAAGCAATTGACAGTTTAATGTAGAACCATGATTCATCGATGGACCTTAAGAATTTCATAGATATTTCGGGCCGTGTAGTCGTTCAGTTCAACGCGAGAAGTGGTTGCAAGTTTCCTACTGTGTTGTGCACGTGTTGTACGTGCTGGAATACTTCAAGTTAAAAAGAGACACAATTAGTTTTTTCAATTTTTGAACAATTTGGTTCTTCGTCTTTTAGTTCTGAGTACAGCTATCATTCGAAACTTTAATTACGAAATTCAGTGAAGTAAACAATTGCATCAAGTAATTGTGGTGTTTGGAGAAAACATAAATGGAAAAAAATTAATACAAAACGTAGTCATTTTAAAGAAAGTGTTTATTGTTCACAACAATGGAAAACAAATGTGAATGATCGCGCCAGAAAACTCGTTGACAATTTCATTTATAATCGAAATGCACGTCGTGGGATGATAAAAAGTCCGTAGTTGCTATGATAACAAAGAGGAACAGGAGTCAATGGAACGAACCAGCAGTCTCAACTTCATAACATTTCTGTGGGTTCGGAATCTTCAAACAGGGTCAGTTCAGGAAAGTTGAAGAAATCATCCGCACGTGTCACACAAATGTGCGTGTACGTCGTCTGAGTTCGACTTTGCCCTTGTTTTGTGCAGCGGTTCTTAATTAAATCAGAAAAGCGAAAAAAAATCCGGCTGAATGTACTGCATTTGATTTTAATTTCTGAAAGATCCTATCACTTGCACTTGCGATCTTAGAGTGATAAGCACCGTTGAATCTTGCCGGCCAGCTTCAGCTGCACCGGCCTCATGTTGGTCTGGTAGCCAACTGATAATTGTGAAAAACAAAACGATTTGCATCGGTTAGATAGAGATCATGGTTACCTCTCAAAATAATTTGTATTTCGAAATTTTCAGATATGATGAAGTGTAACTCATGGCGTAAGTATTGGTAAATTTTAAAATAAAGAGTACTTCCAATGGAAAGTGGAAATATTAGAAAAACAACGATTCATTCATAAAAACATTATTAGGCCATAATAAGTCATGCTTAATGTCACGACTAATAAGAAAGCAATCAGAGCAAAACGTAGGGTGTCAGAACCCATTGTGTAGGTGTGGACTAAGTTTAATATAATGATCGTTTTTCTAAGCCTTTCAACCTTAGGCACTGCAACTGCTGCTAAGCCACACATTTACAGCATTTTCAGACCAATGTTAGTGCAGCAATATTCGGCAGAAGAGTCGCTGCACGTCGTACCTCTATTGTTGTGGTGTCTTTGGCTGGAAGTCTCATTTGTTGGCATAGAAAGTTCTTATTATTTTTGTCCAGCGAGGCTACTGAAAGTTGTGCGCATTGTGCGAGCAGCAACCTGTTCAGCGGGGCAACTGAACTTCAGCCTCATCACACCAGCCTCGCCTGAGAGACTTGACGTTCACCTCGTCACAGAAGACTGAGCAGGGAAGCTTTTGAAGTTCAGCCACTTACGGCAAATTGACTAGTAAGGCGCATAAAGTTCAGCCCATCACAGCAGCCTGGCTAACAAGACCCATCAGAGTTCGCGAGTGCTGCCTAACCCAACGCTTCAATTAAGGGGTGGCACCATGAATGACGAGCTTATTGAAATTACATGTTATGGAGCTTGAATCATGTTTTAGCTTGCTACTTGCCACGGGGTTAATTTATTAAGTTCTCGAATATCATGAAAATACCAGTAAGCATGATAAAAATTATATCGGACTGATAATTCAAACTTACGCATTATTTTAAGTTCGACTTCAAGTTTGTATTTATTGTACTAAATAGTTCGTGTTCCCAACTTTTTTTCAACTCCTCGGGTTAACCCCTGACCCTCGAAAGTTTTTACTTCAATTTTCGTTAGTACAATAATCATTATCACACTGGCATCAGGTAGTGACCGATATCAGCACAGAAACGGAACTGCCACTCCTCAGTGAGCTTAAAAAACACGCACATCAGTTCAATATTAAATAAGATACAGTACACGAGCATTTTTATTAAGTGTGCCATGTATGGTGTGTGGGCAGCTTAGGGTTGAGCGGATTAGCAAGCGGGGGTGTGGTGTTGAAACTGCTTTGCTGGATTATTTACGAAACACTTCATTACTTCTGTACTAAGAATCGTGAGCGAGGCCTGCCACCGTCAATCAGACCAGGATTTAGAGGGGTGTCAGTGCCGACGTTCTGCAAAATGTCCACTCGACTGAAGCAAAATCTCCAGATGACTGAAGCAAAAAGACCAATGGACTGAACTAAAACGTCTATTTGACAGAAGCAAAATGTCTAGTTGACAGAAGCAAAATGTCTAGTTGACAAAAGCAAAATGTCCAGTTGACAGAAGCAAAATGTCCAGTGGACTGAAGCAAAATGTCCAGTTGACTGAATCAAAATGTCCAGTTGACTGAAGCAAAATGTCTACTTGACTGAAGGAAAATGCCCAATTGACTGAAGCAAAATATCCACTTGAGTTAAGCATCAGCGTGCGGTGCATCATCCGACAAGAAGGAACGCAGCCTCACAGCAGCTGCTGTCGCTTTCTAAACTGCCGCAGAAATCTTCCCTCTCGTGAACGTCAGTGCCCTGCGTTGGCGGTAACCTGCGCTGAAGCCGACGGTCATGTTTAACTATTTAAAAAAGTTGTTTTTTACTGACAACTACGCTTCTAGCACTTAAAGAGCATCCTCTGTTGGAAGCTGGTCGGTGCACTCCAGATGGAAGTTTTTTAAAACTTTATCTTTAAATTTGCCACTCATTCTGTAGTGAATTTGATATTTCCAATGTCCTTGTGTTTACAAAGGCCATGTGCATTTTATGAGGATTTTTTTAGTCCTCAACAAACCTATTTGTATGTAACGGCACACCAAATCCAAACTGTTACCGTGTAAAGTATGACCGCTGTTTCTATACACACGGTAAAAAAGAAATTCCCAGTCAAATTTCGTCGCCAGAGCATGCATGTTTTTCGCCACCTAAGGAATTTAATTGCTTGGGCGGCGAAAAACATGCACGCAGGCGGCGAAAAAGTTAGACTGGGATTCTTTACATTCTAAAATATATTTGGGAATAGGTAACAATAAAACACCTCTTAATTTATCGCTACAATGAGCTCGTGTTAGGCAACTTTAGTTAGCACACGGTAGTATTTCTCGTGGCACTAATGACTGTACTAGTAATTTTTGTAAATAATTTTTGACCGCATAAACTCGGAAAAAAATACCGAGAGTGAAAGAAACTTCATAAAAATGAATAGTTACCATCCATAAAAGTTGTTTGTAGAACAAACCAGTGGAAGTATTTATAACGAGCCTTCATGTTAGGGATGAGAATCCCGAGGCAATGACCCATCTGTGTTTGAATGCTTCAATTATTATTCCCGTAGTAGGTCAGTGATGAAGTGTACGTACGTACGTGTGACTCCGTGGCAATCTTTCCCTTGAGTCTGAGGATTCATCACAAAGTTCGGTAATTTAAGTATTTCTTCTTTCATATATTACCAGTTCAGGATTGTGAGAAATGTTTACTTTCGCGTTAGCATTGATTTGGTGTGAAAAGACTCTGAGTAAAGTCCCTCAAAATGCTACTCAACAGAGGAAGTGAAGAAAATATTATTTGCTACCTCGTAATGGCAAATTTCACATAACTGAATTAGAAATGTCCCTAGCTTACGAATGCTTCATGGTTACCACTAGTTAATTAATGTTTGAAATATATGTTTAGTTTGCAAATACATTAAAAATTGCATAATTTATGAATGTATTTTTTCACATGTTTTAATAACGGATTTGGCCTCGATTCTATTTTTTAATGCACCACGCAGGTCAATATCGCATTTTGAAACACTGGATAGCAATCAAAGTCACCAGGTCCTGTAATTGAGCTGGCGATCTAGGAAACAGCTGCCACTCTTATGTTGGGATGACATTTTATGAATGGGAGCTGCGAGGGTATTGCGTTGACTCGTATCTTACGTGTATAAATTGCGATTCATCGTCCATATGAGTCAACAAGCCTTGAAATTTTTTTAAATGAAGATTTCTAGTTCGAATATGTTGACAAGGTAATAATTTTTTTATAACTTCTATTACTTTAATAATTCACGCAATTGAATTAAAATATCGGTGCCAGGTTTTCCTATTTACGAGAAGAGCGATATCAATAAATTTAGAAGCTAGGAATCAAAAAGTTTTTGCGTGCATAGATCTGCTCTGAACCTTATGACAAAGAGACACTCTAGGGCTGGCTCAGCTTGAACTGAGTTTTCTGAGGGAAGCAATTACGGTCAATTGCTTCCCGAATCGTATAAACGATTGAGGAAGGAAAGATGCTAGTGCAGTAACTTCTGATCAAATGATCAGATACGATCAGAAATGATCTTATCTGGGACACACGTTCTGAATTTGATTTTTTCAAACTTTATGATTCCTTCACGTGTTTATTGCCCATTCTACAAGAATAACCCTTATACAACAAGAACATCAGCAATGTATCGTATTTAAACGGTACTTATCAATTGGATCATACATTACAGTGCATCAAAATTAGCTTAACGTGGAAATAGAAAAAAAATCTATGGAACATTGGCTGTAAATGAATTATTTATCCACCTTTGCTTGACATTTACAGAGCATATTTGCCATTAACGCAAAGCACACCGTTAGGGTGGCTGTTCTTATGACATCAACTGAGGAGTCAGGTAAAAGAAAGTCTGAGGAAACTTTTTTAATTCATTAAGCTTCTATTTCACTCTCACTAAAATTAAAAGCTGGATACTTCTTTTTAATCACAAATAAAATAATTATAAAAGAGTGTGATATATAAAGCATTTAAAATTTTTTTGTCATAGCGTCATCCTGAGAGAAAAGTGGTTGCCTTTTCTGCAACTTTACTCCACGTGTCTCGTCCATCTAACATGAGACTTTCAGTCGTCATGAGAAAGGCTTGAACGGCAGTCTCAAGGTTTCTCTGGACCAAGTTAATTACTTGCAATGGTTGTTATTCAATGAAATCGGATGCCAGGCTTGTATCACGGAGAACTTCACACCGTGGTGTTTTCGACAAGTTGTGGTTACCTTTACGTAAACAACCTTTTCAAGTAGATCAAACTAACGAATTTTTAACTAAGTTTTATTAGATTTAATCTGAGTCAGTTTCAAGTTCAGTTTCTCATCGCTTCTGCCTGATCTCAGCTGTGTCAATATCTTTGCATATATATGTAAATTTGCCAACGCGATATTTGAATAATTACTAAGTAAGTGTAAGGCAGTCAACACTTAGTAGTCACCAAATTCTATCGATAGTCTTTTGTTCGTTCAGAATCCTCAACTTGAAAATGAACTCGACTACTCACTCAATATGTTTGCATTCACTTAGGCTACAAACGGCCGACAGTTTTTTACCAGGACAGTTTGAAATTTATTTGATAGTTTTCAATATGTGGAGCAACGTTTTAGTCCGCTAACATTTTAAGTGGATTAAATATGGTACTGCTATTTTTTTAATATTAGGTAAAAATTTACGTTAGAAATAATTTGCCACAAAATCGACAAACTTTCGTAAGTGAACTTATCATCAAACCAACGCACAAATGTTGGTCTTCAATATGCAGCATTAAATAAATTATTAGTGCACGCTTTTCTGTGTCATGGGCAGATACAACACATGTAAGTGTGCCAACAACTGCACTCTTAGAATGAGTCAGCATTGCTTCCCATGAATGTATCATTTTCTCAGACAAGCTTGCATGTGATTACTCTGGTAAAGTGATAGTACAGTAAAATTTGAAGTTAAACTAGTGGATATCACCAGGCTTCTGGGGAAAATTATGTTAGATTCTCAATATCGATAGACAGAACATTTTTAAACTGAAAATTTATCACCATTTAAGAAATAAATTTGGGAATAATAAAGCGTTCCTAAATGGCTTGAATAATTGTTCAAAGCTGATATTAACTCAAATATAGTGAGATTTTACCAAAAACTTAGAAATTACAGGTACGTCAAAAGTTGTCTAAGTGTTCATGTTTGAGTTGTCAACGTCCTTACTAAGTTTGTCTTAGTAACCAAATAATCCCAAAAGGCAAATTGATTCAAATACTATTGAGTTGTTCATCCATAGTGATTTACAAAAAATAACATTGACGATGAAAGCGCCTTAATTTGAGAGCCATTGCTTACATTAGTTTTATACTGAGATCTACTTTCATGTCATATTAGTATTCCTCCAGAGATTTGTTTATCAGTTTGAACGATTTTTATTGAATGAATTTGAAATTTCAATAATTGGCTCGCAAAAAGGGAAGTTTAATTATTTTTATTCGAGAATGTATTTTAAATTTGTAAGTTTTCTCTTCAGTATAACACTAGTGTTTCAACTTGACTGGACGTTTTTGAATGTCTCAAGAATTAAAATGCCTCACAGACTATGCTCAAAAATGGAAAAAAGATTCCCACTTCAGTTTTTAAAGAAGTAATCTTCTTCACTCCTTCACTATTCCTGAACATTTTTTTTGTTATAATTAGTGGAAACGCAGCCTGGACAAGAAAATTTTAGTAGTAAAATTATGAGTGATATGAGTAGATCGGCGACCACTTGCACTCATGACCTAGCTCGTACTATAGAGAAGGCTTTAATTTAAGCAACTGTTCAAAGGCAAGGCAAAACTCACAATAATTGTCTTTGATAGAGCTGTAACCATTCATGGATCACGGTGTTTCAATATTTTTTGCCTGTTCTTTATATAAGTAGCTTCTACATCATACAAACCCCTCAGCGAATCTGTATAATTACAACTATGATCAAATTTACGCTATGGTTATTTTACGTTTTTGTTTTGTACCTTTGGATACTGGACAGGATGCACCGGTGTTGAATGCACAGTTGCCCAATGTAGTAAGAAAACTATTGAAACATTCTAATTTCAATGTATACACTCATTAACTCAGACTCAAACTGTTTCAGAAATTTCAGTATTGTGAACACAATCTGAAGTTCAGGAATTGTTTCATTCAATTGATTGATGATTGAATCTTCGCTAATGAACTAAAGCTCTGTATAATGTACTAACTTTTGAGTGGAACGTCGCCTGTCATTGTTCCGTCCATTTATATTTATTCTTACTCCAGATGCTTGCACTCAAATTTCTCAAACATAACATTCAATTGCTTGTATGCAGTCGATCATCGAGTAATACCGCATCATCTTAGGGGAACTTTAAGTTAAACGGCAAAAATTTGTGACGGTTATTAAATTAACACGATGCCTGGTTCCAATATTTATCAGTGTAAGTTGAGGCTCTTATAAGATGATATATAACTCATGGATTGACTGAACAGAATGCAGTGACTAAAGTTGGTGTCCTCTCCATATGGAACCTGCTGCAATGGCTGGTCTCCAGTTGATAGCGTACTAGATTTGGGACAGCTTACTGATGCTTACTCTCCTTACTCGATTGCTGTATTGCCTCAACTGTAAAGTCCCGAAATCTGGACCTTTTGATTTGAGGGATTTTAAGGTTGCCAAGACTGAATCATTTACAATTAGTTGCTATTTATGAATAGTTATTATCTCGTCAGTTTTCCCGAGTGTTGAGTTTTCGTTGAGAAACGGGTAAAAAGAATTATTTCTATAAATCTAAATTAAGTAAAGTGAAATATTTTATGGAAATTACCAATACTTCAGCTAAGAATGGTAGTGAAAGTTTAACTCGCCAATTAGTTTATACTTTTCAGAAGTGTTTTTGATGCCATACCACAATCTCCTTTTGACTCTAGAGTCATTATGCAGGCTGTTTACAGTTGGTTAAAGTATTTGAGAACATAAATCTGATAACAGATAGAAGGTTCAAATCAGTGAAATATCAGTTGAATTCTAAATTGCCCAAATTTTCATTGATCTGAATTTTAGGATAATTCTGAATTTCTGGCAAGCGGAATTCCCTTTGCTGTGCATGAATAAAGGTGCAGTCAAACTTTTGATTTAAATCACAGTAAAATCATTGCTTCATTATCAATCTAAATTGGAAAACCACTTAGCTGACTTTACATGAACTTGTACCAACACATTTAACCCTACATTCTTCACACCATCCCAAAGGGCTACACATGCTCTTGCTTTTCCTTTAAAATCCAGCATGAAGTGCATTCTGTCTCAGACACTAAATAATTGTCTCCCCAATTCATCTCGGTGGAACAAATTTAAATGCCTCTGACTTTGAAACTTTGATGACGTACCATGTTCTTCCCCATATGTTGACATGTTGGTTAGTCTTGAATACGATATGATTCATAGTATACTTTAAATTGATCATATAATGATGTTTTTCATGGTACATGGTTAGTCTTGAATTTAGCATGTTACATAGTATGTTTCAATCATTTATTACGTTCTCCACATTTCGGTAATGAATATAATATGATAAATAGTTATCCCTGTCATACACGCGCAGCAGCAACCGTTCCAATTGATGGATTGCTGATCATCGTTACGTTATTCATAACGTATGACAATATTATGATAATATCTACCTTTTTCCTAGTGAAAAAATATTGTAAAATTATCAAAGCCATTTAATAAAATGAAAGAAGAATCTTAAACTCCTTTAGATTGAAAGTTTCGATCCTCGTATCATTTTCAAAGATGTTATCATAGTGCTTCGACTTGACTCCAACATGATTTGATCTGACAGCCTCAAGCAAAGTGCGTGACCGTGCGTGTTCTGCATGGAATTATTTTACAGAACTATGTAGATGCCCTCACTCATTCCTTGTTTTTTATGGTCTCTAGTCCATTTACCTGCAGTTTTTATAGGAGGGCAAGAGTTCCGCGACTTAACTCTTGTTAATTGTATTTTCATAACATTTTTTCCCAGAATGTTTTTTTACATGTGTTAAACCATCCTCACCTTCTGGAATAAGTTTATTCAAGAAGTTTTATCGATTTTAGTGAAATTTCGCCAAATAGAATATTCTTTCATTAGAAACCTCACAACGCAGGTTAAAGTCAAATACATCAACGAAGTGTGCGAAATCAAATTTAACTATTATTGAAGATCGGAGAGGAAGAATTCCACAAACGTCAAAATTTCGGACTGTTATAATTCCTGCCAAGAATAATCAGGTGCTCTTGAACCTAAAAAATAAAATATGGCCAACAATAATACGGTAAAGTAATCAAGAAAGTATAAGCAATGAGAATTTTACAGCGATGACGGCTTCAGCCGAGGACATTCGACTCACCGTAACGACCACGCAGTCGACTGCTGTATAAACGCTCGCTTAAAGCTGACCTCCGAGGCAAAAAAAAACATTAAGTTCTGAAGATCCCATCAACGGGAGAGATTCTTCACACCGAAAATGAAATTAAAATACACTCAAGTCTAAATATGGATCTCGACTGTGATTAAATTGACTCACAAATCGTTAATTCATCATCTCTTCAACTTTATTTATTTTAGAAACAATTTTACTCTGAAGTGCTTTTCGCTGTAAATCTCACAAAAAACTTAAATTTCCGAAGATTTAAAGTCTTAAGAACTCAATTTGCTGAAGTATTTTAATTAATCTAGCTACTTAAATTACTTTTTTAGTTTAAACTAACAAAGCTTAATTTGAAACTTATAGATAGTAATTAAAGAAAAACGTTTAGTTTGCCACCAAAGGGGACCTCATTAAGTATTATATTCGAATATCTATAGAATCTACAAGCCACTTATAATTGACGTTTGCCACTGGTGAAAAAATGCGAGCACAAATCGAACTGAATGAAGCTGATCAAGACTTTGTGCGCAACAACTTAATACCAATATACATAGTTAGGAAAACGTTGAAAATTTAAAAGATACACAACTGAAAGGAACATAAAGGTCAAAACATTGAAGAAATGAAACTAAGGCTGAAAAGATGAGAATGAACGGAAAGAGCTGAATATTTCAGAGGATGAGTGGCTCCTTTTCGTATAGCTTATATCTGAGAAGCACACCTTTCGTTGCCAGTTCAATTCGCTACATATTAGTTATGTAGTTCTAATTGAAAACATTAGAAATAATCTTAATGAAAAATATATATGTACCAGATCGTATTTATAGCACATATTGTATCCATACCCCTTTTACCATCAGTTATTACCGGAAGCCTCAAAGACATCGGAGAATCTTTACAGATACCGCGGCATGACCGTCCTCAGACTGCTACAAAAAAAAACTGCCTCAAGTTCTAACAGTCGTTTTTGGACAAAGTTAAAGCAGCAGAGAGCATAGGCGCCTTTACCTCTTCCTACAGAATGATTAATAAGGAACGTGACATAGGAATATGACAAGCAATAGGAATGTGACGAGAAAGCAGCTCAAGATTTTTGTAATTTCAGAATTCCAGAGACAGAGTTATAGAAATCGTCTGTTCAAAAGCTGCCTGCGTTTGGTATTCTACGCCGACTCTAAGTTTGATTCATTCAAACTATGCAATGAAGCATGAAGTGCCAGCCATTGGTTCTATGAATCATTATTCTGTTTTGAAAAAATCTTGCTTCTCCCTAGTCAATAAGTATTTGCATTTCAGTTGACGTCAATACAAAGAACAATCAACTTCTACTTTAACTTTATGTGAGGCAAACCTGACCTTCAACTGAAGTATAGGATAACCATGATAACCATAACGATAACTCGAACCATGTGAAGACATGGCACGGTATATACGGCCATTAATATTTTTGGTGCGCGCAGGTAAGCCTTACCCCAATACTTGTCTCAACTTGAGGGCTGTTCGGTACTTTATGCTCAGTAGAGTCACCCACAAATGCGCTTAGGTTATCACGGGGGCACACCAATGGTGATGTCTGAAACAATGAACTATTTTTCTGCACAGGTTTCAAAATTTTATCGCCTTATTTTACTCTTAATTTTGTTTTTAGCTCTCATTTCATAGATTCATAAAGGTTTGATTCTTGTCGACAATTGTAATGAAGCACAAATGCAGCACTTTTTCGCTTCTGCTCGCGAGATGAGTTGATGACTTGTTGATGGCAAACCCGCGATACATTGGCGGTCAATTATGATCTCGTCAGCAGACTGCTGCCACAACTGAGCTGATATTGAACCAAATCACGCATCGTAACTGCTGCCATTTTTAAGCTTGCTACGAAGCAGCATTGGGGAGAATAAGCGAAATTGGCACGGCACACGGGCCATAACACATGCAAACCGCGCTTGTTGTGGCCAGTGTGTCATGTCTCGATTACTTCGCTGAAAAATGTTTGCGAGCATGAACGTGGTCATGGCAGTCGGAATAGCCTAATATGTTACCCGCTCAAGAAGATTTGCCGTGCGACGTCTTCTGTAATTAATTATTTTCCTTGCTTGAAAAAATGTTATTCATAAAAGGCTAGGTGAAATACATGTAGCTGTTCATGACTACATTTAGTGATGGAATCGAATGTAGGTTTACACTGCGCAACAAATAATTATAATTAGTTTTCCAGTTCATCACGCGTTAAAAGAAGAAGAAAATTAGTTATCATCTTAACTAAAGCACTCTCTACAAAATTCGACATCACTGTCTATTTATAAAAAACAACGTTTTGATGTACGAACATCATCATCAGGCTGAAAAAACAGAGTGTATTTTACAGTCACAATACTAAGAAAAGTAAATCAAACGCAGAAACAGAATCAGACGATATAAAAAACACCAACACAGATCACATTGCAAGATGGCTAGAAGCTAATAATTTGTACAATAGGAATACTGATCTCTAGATGACTATCTGATATTGAACAACAGTTACATGTTTACAGCACCAGGGGCAAGGACAAAATGAATCATCAAGTGGGTCTTTCAAACTTCTAAGTATCAGTCCTTCTTGGTGAATAGTATTAGAGCAAAAAAATCGATAGTATTTTCACTGTACTGTAAAATTCAACCAGAATTTTTCAGCCTGATGATGTCCGTACATCGAAACGTTGCTTTTTATAAATAGACAGTGATTTCGAATTTTGTAGTGAGTGTTTTAGTAAAGATGATGAGCATTTTCTTCGTCTTTTGACGTGTGATGAACTGGAAAAATTCCGTATGGTTGAGAAATTGGAAAAGAATTAGTTTTTAAATGTTTTGTCCCGTTGGTTACGTTGAAGAAATGTGCAGAGCGAACGTATTGCTTCGACATTGATGCGAGCAACAATGCAAGCGAGCGATAAATACAGGATGGGAAAGCTGATAGTTTATTAGACAACAAAGTTATTAGGTTATATATTTACAGTAAGATTGTGTAATGAAACAAAATTCATCCTCACATTAATTTACTACCGACCATGAAACCAAATAAAAATTCATTTCTAAATGTGTCGTCCATTTGCTTTGATTACCTCTGAAGTCTTGCTCTGAAACTTTCGCCACACACGCAATTTTACTTGCTGTATTTTGTGCCATGCATCTTTAATGACGAGCTATACGAGGACGCCTGCTTCTGGGACGATCCTTAGCATTGCCTATTTCCTCAAATCCGGCCACGGGATCATAAACAGTAGATTTAGCGATTTTTAGTTGTAGAATGATAGTTGACTTTGATACCTCCACGCGATGAAGATCATTTACGGCATGGCGTTTACTCATTTTCAGAATACTACAAAAGGTTTTAAATGCAACTTCTGTCTGGAGCATGAAAATAAGACATCAATAGTTAATTAAGTGCAATTTTTTTGTCAAGACAAATTTCTGTAGCTTTTATTTCAAATTGGAGAAGAGTCCGGAGACTTTTCACCACCCTGTGATTCCTTTTCAAGTAGTAATCTTATAATTCCTCTCAGAAATAAGAATTTTGATGAGAACGAAGCTTTAAACTGCGTCAGCAAAACTGTGCGCCAAATACCTCAAGCAGGATAGAATTAAAACTATTTAATACGAACGTATTCCAGTGCGTCTCTATCGGCTAAATTTTTACGTAATTGATTTCTAATATACTAAAAGAAGTAAACAAAGTTTTTTCGAATGCAAGAAAATTTGAGTACACACGACATTTTGTCTCGGTCTTGCATTTTTAGAAAACGGTGTCTGACGGTTGTAATTTTACAGAAGTCAGCATGTCAGTGGCATGAGGCAGACGTACGGGTAAGACACCATAAAACTGACGAGATTGAGTCAGAATATATTGAAAACAAACGCTGTTCTCACTAACACGTTGCCGGCAGTATCAGTAAAGCTATTTGTGTATCTGGGACTTGTTCTTGGATCATTAAAGAGAAGCACGTGTCTAATCCACAACATGATTGCAGTAGCAATTCGTGTACTCTGAAGCGCAAATTTGGGCTTAATTAGTTTGCCTTTAGTAAGCCATTAAGTGCAGCGTGTGCCAGTATAAACAGCAGTTACTGCCTCTCAGACTGGCCGTCTCCGAGCCTGGCGCCAGCCGCCAGTGACGGCGGAAGTCTCTCTCCTGTCAGCTGCAGCAGTCAATTGCGCTGACGTCTTCCCTCTTATATATGTTCAGTAGGAGCTAGCAAAAAACAAATTTACTCAATATAAAGTATTGTACACAAGCATTTATTGTACATTTATCATGACTGACTTGATTCTCTGGGGAGTGTTCAGAGACCGGGAGTACATAAACGAGTTACGTAGAAGTTCAATGCATTCAGTGGTGAACTGAAACTGTATTTTGGTGGTGAGGTAAGGCTTAAAGCGATCTTGCGTGCATCGTAGTATAGGTTCGTTTCCATCAATTATACGCCAAAGCATTTACACAACTCATAGTATTCTAGGTTATCAACATACAGTTTATTTAGGCTATGCAATACACTGCTCATCATGAAATATCAAGTAACCTCCTGACATCCAACTCAACTAAAATTCTAAGCGAGATAGACTTTTTATTCTGAAATTTAATAGCGCAATTATGAAGACCATAATTTTATGAATCCTTTGGTTCATTATTAATCATTCTTTGGTTGATTATTAATAATTCTTTGGCTCATTATTAATCATTTGGAGGAGGAAAAGCACCTCTCATTCAACAGATTTAACTTTGCCGGCGAGAGATTTTTGGAACTTTCGACAGTTTTGTTTTCGCAGCAGTCTGAGGACGGCCAAGCCGCGGTGTTTGTAAAGATTCTGTGATGTCTTTGACGCGCCGTGGAGCTCCCTCGACGATCCGAAGGTTCAAAGACGTGAGAGGTTTTAGGGTAAACTTGGGTCTCGCTAGAATAATGGCAGATAAAACGAAGCCGATAGTTTAGCAGAAGATAAAACAGATGATCAGAAAAACTATTCCTTGAAAAATTTTGGCTTGAAACGTCGGAAAAAGACTGTTCAGAGGCAACTAGCTCATTAGCTATTTAAAATAATTAAAGGAACGTTGTCCGACACCGGCTTGTAATGTTTCCTGAATATAAACATGACATTGGCAAAACTGTGAGGAATTTTGATACGCCTGTGTGTGTCATGGTGTGTGTGTCATGGTGTGTGTGTCATGGTGTGTGTGTCATGGTGTGTGTGTCATGGTGTGTGTGTCATGGTGTGTGTGTCATGGTGTGTGTGTCATGGTGTGTGTGTCATGGTGTGTGTGTCATGGTGTGTGTGTCATGGTGTGTGTGTCATGGTGTGTGTGTCATGGTGTGTGTGTCATGGTGTGTGTGTCATGGTGTGTGTGTCATGGTGTGTGTGTCATGGTGTGTGTGTCATGGTGTGTGTGTCATGGTGTGTGTGTCATGGTGTGTGGGTCAAACGGTTATTTAGAAAAATTCTGAGACATATTGGAGTATTTCCATTGACCATGTAGTCAAGCGATGGAGAGAGTTAAATCACATATTCACTCCTCAAATGGCCCATAAATTTCTGTAGAAAACCGAACTGTGTTGAGATTCTGTGAATGGAGTATAATCTTCCCTGAAAACCTTACGATCTTCCCTATTTTTTCTTCAAATTATTATACATTCTCTGTACATTATGAAAATCAGTTGCCAGTCTGAAAAGTGAAACATTTATTTGAAATAATGTTGACTTACGTTAAGTGTGTCATGGTTGCCACACTTAGAGTATGTGGATCGTACAAGCCCATGTCACACAAAAGAGTGCCATAAGGCATAGAATGGTGATGCGTATTCTTGGCATACTTTTGTATGTCGGTTTTGTGACAAAAATTTTCTGTTTAAATACTCAGAGAACTATTTATTTCTCGCATAATTATTCCCTCGAGCTTTCACTTTACTGAACGTTAATTTTTAATGCAGATAAACGACTAACAGCCACACTGGCAAAAAAACGCTCACTGTTGAATCTACTTCAGTGCGTTCATAGCATGATTTGATTAGGAATGGAAATCGGAGAGCGTCAGGTGACGTTTGTGCTGAGCGTACAAAGATAATTTAAAGGTCGCAACTGGAAAACAAAAGAGAGAAATGCCCAGTGTGTTCTTGTACAAAGGAATCAATGTCACTCTAAAATTTAATATCTGTTGACATGCATGTATGAAATTTCAAAGGAAGTGTTGCAATACTAAGGTACGTGTGGGTAGTAACTGCGAGTGATCAGAATTTCCTTTATGGTTGACGTAGTTAAAATTCCTCGTTTAGGCTCCTATCCAGCAAGAGAAGCAAACTTTAGAGACTAATAGATTCATGAAGATCGCTAATAATTTCACGGCCAGTTCGGCATGCGTCAAAAACTCAAATGATCGCTGCATTGCGCCGTCGATCGTAATCATGCACTTGCCATTTCAAACAGTCTCGTCACGGCATCCCCTTTAAAACTGTTGTGGGCTGCGTGATGTAACCACCTCTCCCAAACTCGCCTCGGCATCAGCCAGTCCGTTCTTGCGTAGTAAAGATTAAATGCATGCCAACAGATTCCGTCGCTCTGCCAGTCACGTTTACAAGAAAATGTAAGAGAGGCTCAATCGTTTTTGTCCTAGTAGAAGTTTTAGTATCCTGATGCCACGAGTGTCACGTATTACGAGGGTGTATTATGTAGCTATTATAGGAGAAATAGCAAGCTTTGAGTACACAAATGAATTTCAATCAGGATATAAACCTAGTTGTTACAATCCTTTCTGCTCCTATGAGAAAATGAGGAAAATTTAGGAAATTTTCCACTAACTGTTCTGATAGCCATTAGTTCGGTAATATATAGTGATATCTAACCAGAACTGTTTTAGACGAAACATCTAAGTGCCTTGTCTTACGGTTAGGATGTAAGTTTCTATACAGATCACTCCTATGTTATATTTGACTAGTAGTTTTATTTACGGTAATTTTACTGAGTCTTTATGTCATTGAATTATTATGTGTTCATGGTTCTCCCCATTTTACCCTAGCTTTAATTTTTTCTCGTAAAAATGTATATCTCTTCGTGTTTATATAATTTAATACTTTATCATGTCACTGTGTGAATGCGTGAATCCTTCAAACCGCTTAAGTTTAAAAGAAACCGCTTAAGTTTAAAAGAAACCGCTTAAGTTAACATTTTCGGGATAAAATTCAGATAACTTGGGTAACTAACTAACATAATAATGTACATATAATGGTAATATGGTATTGGAATTAACGCTGAATTTTTTTTTTTAAACGCATATTTTGGATTGTAAAACTACTGCATTCCCAGTATCAATCCTCTTGCTCTTAGAAGGTAGTCAAAATTCTTGAAACCTGCATCTTGACACAAGTTTTTACTTCGCGATGTGGCGGCTTTGGCAGAGTAGTTAAGACCAAGACAACCAGTGTGGAGTGATCCAAAGCGCCGTTCTCGTGCAGGGGCGTGGTGGTGTCCACGTACCCCCTGCGTGAGGTGGACATCAACCAATGCGACGACGGGGACGACCTCGGCAACTCCGCTCCTTTTGCGGGTACCCACACTTGCCCCTCCACCACTCAGGTCAGTCTTGCTGCCCTCGCTTGGTTCAGCGTTTACTCCTGTTGATGATGAAATATTCTATTTCGGTGGTCATTGAATGAGCATTGTCTTTCCCATAGCATCTTCAATGCTTCTAGCTAAAATTTAAGCTACATTCCGCATGTGTTGCAGCACTTCAAGATAGCGCACCTGCTGGTAAGCCAGGCTATTGTTTAACAATGTACTCATAACTGACTAAAATATTGATAGAGATTTTTCTAGAAGTGATGCACTTCAGTGCTGCAATTTGAAATCACTGTGAAATTGCAGTACAGTTAGTGGTGTTACATTTCTGCACATTCGCATCTGCATAATGGAACCTAGACGTCCACTATTCGTTATTTATTTATATTTATTAGGCAATGAAGTCTCAGGTAAGGGAAGGCTTGAGAGAGGCGATCTTCAAGGCGAAATAGACGAGAAAACAAGCATTTGATAAAAAAGTGTCATAATTTGTAAATCATTTCTATTGTTTTGCATGCGCACCCATTTCACAGTATTTAATTTTTATAAAACGTAGAGAAATACTGAAACACTAGGCTTAATTTACAGAATCCAAAAAACAAAAAAAAAGCTGCCGCGTGAATTGACAAGTAAAAGAGACCTTTTCAATTGTTTGGTTCAAATGCTAAAATATTTTTTTGATTATTTTCTGTTAAGACGTATGTAGGGACTCAGCGTTTTCCTAATATTGCAAGTGACAATGAAACAATACAAATGAATCCTTCGGAGCGTGAACTTGTGATAGGTTTTGGTATCAACTTTGCTGTCGATTGGTATGTAATGTACACCTGTTTCTTCAGAAACCATCCAATTTGGTGTCAGTGGAACGTTTCGAAAGCTCGGCATTCAGCTTATAGAAAACAGCGGATCAAATTCGAAAGAAAAAGTTGGTAATATTTTGATTTAGTCTTTTTAAGCCTTGCATTTGTCATTCTGAACCAAACCCTCAGAAAACTTTTTTGATCTATCGATTACTTGATTATATTGATTAATTGTGTGAAATACTAAACTCTGTTCCTTATTTTGTTCCAGTAAAATAGTTATATTCCTTCAATACGAAATAATTCCAAGTGTGTATGAACAGGTAAAGAATTTCCTACTGAGCGGAGAATTTCACTCCGATATTTCTATGTATTGAACATCGAAGGCCAAT
The DNA here is from genome assembly GCA_030386875.1 of Morinoia aosen. Classification (NCBI taxonomy): domain Eukaryota; kingdom Metazoa; phylum Arthropoda; class Malacostraca; order Amphipoda; family Talitridae; genus Morinoia; species Morinoia aosen. The sequence goes on along the minus strand of CM059561.1, from coordinate 28,681,786 downwards.
TATTGGTAACGAGCTTCTGTCGACAGAACGCCAGGATAAAACAATACGAAATTAATACGTAAACAATCGGGCACAATTTTTCTTGCAGCAATCGATCGTGCTAGTCGCGTATGCGATTTTGGTACCATGAGTGTTCACAAAACCAACATATTCGATAGTGAACGTGTGTTTGTGAATAACATTACCGGTACAAAACTTGATCAATTATCATGGCAGATTTCGAACTCAGAATTTGAGCGCAACCGCATGAGCCTCGAAGCACGACTCCGTCGTACTTGCACGGCGGCTTTGCCGAGCCGAGCACCGCTGATACTGATCAAGATTCGAGGGTTGCTTCTTCTTGCATGAATCTCACCATGAAAGAGTTACTTCTCAAAACACAGTAATTAACAGAACATGTAAAAGTTATTTTTTCTCAAGTTACAAATCATGAAAGAGTTGCTTCTCCTCAAAAGAGAGTAATTAAGATAAGACACTGACCATGAAAGAGTTACTTCTTCTCAGAAAAAAGTAATTAAGAGACCATGTAAAAGTTATTTCTTCTCAAAGTAGAGAAAGATGCAAATCATAAGAAAGTTGCGACTTCTCAAAGCACAGTAATTAACATGCCATGCAAAAGTTATTTCATCTCAAAGTAGAGCAAGAAACGTGCGATGAAACCGTTCCTAGTCCTCTAGACTCTAGAGCAACGCTTGAAACAGGCCACGCAGCAGTTCAGTCTTCTCAGAGCTGAGCAACAAACTGACCGTTAAAGAGTATAGACTTACTAGTTTTCTAAAGCAAAGCATGAAATTGACCATTATTTTTAGAGCACAGCAAGAAACTGACCTTTAAAGACTCACTAGTTCTCTAAAGGAAAGAATAAAACTGAACATGAAGTGGCACATGATCGTGCACGCAGCACATTTGGATCTCAAATTGAAAAAATGTACAAATTAGGAAAAGTGAATGCGGTCGAGGGGCTATGATTAATAAATTATCACTCGCATACATTGTACTGCATGTGAGTCAGCCCAAAGACTAATCGCAACGTTTTTCTGTGTTTTGCGTTTATTTGTGTTTCGTTATTTCCCTGGCGCGTTATCTTTCCTATCTGTTATCCAGGGGAAATACGTTAGGTATCGAGCTAAAGGCTAGGTAGGCCTTCCTTTTGTTGAAGTAGAAAAGTTGTTTGTTTTGTTACGGACCGCTTTTTTTCGATTCAATTCTGTCCTGTTTTTCAGCACATACTACTTTCTTTGTCGACTTTTATCTTATTTCATAAAGTTTATTCTCAATGTCCTTTTTCTATGTACCTTGTGCATAGATTCTGCGTTCCATTTAAGTCCATGGACTAAATGGTGCTTCCGTCATTCCTCTCTTTTAAATGCCTTTGCCGCAGTTAGGGAGACTTAAACTTTCATCTAATCTAATCCTCCTATCTGTTATGATGACCAATCCTTTCCCATCACTCTAAATCATTTTTACTCACATAATTTGCGTGCATTTTTTTATAATTCCTGCGGTAGTCAATCTCTGAGATGTGTTTATCACTCTATTTCTATGTGTGTGGGCGTCAATAGGAAAGCCAGAGTCAAACTGCTAAGCAGTCGGCATTTTGGGTTTACAAGCACCACTTCTCACTTCCTCTCATCATGCCGACATAGTCGCGGTCATTAATGAGCAATCGTGAAGCTCATGCATTCTTTTCAGACGTCCTGATACATGATTTACTGCATAGTGTCTTGAGTTTTTCCCTCGTTCGTCACCAGAGTGTTAAATTTTCATTGACAGTGAATTAAGATCATTTTCACCGCTTCAATTTCACTTGATTCAACCGTTGTCAAAGATATTAAAATACTTGAGGTATTTCTACCAATTTTCATTTAAGACCTTCTATATTGAAATTTTTTCATAACCAAAACGTTGATTTACATTTTATGCATCAACTTTTCTGGAAATACTCTGTTTTACTTTTCCTTACTTCGAAACAGAATAAGACACATACCGTGCAAACGCTACTTGTCTTCAAGGTAAAGCACTCACCTACCATGAAAAGTTATTTGTCTTTTAAGGATGATAAGAAATGTATACAACTTGAAAGAGTTATTCATTCTCTAAGCAGAGCACGAAACCGAGCAGAAAAGCTAAATTTTTGAGAGCAGTGCATGGATAACGCAAATCAGATGTAATGGATTTGTATCGGCGTCTGTGAAGTTTCCTTAAATTCCGAACAGCTTGGTATGTCATTAGCGCAGATCAATGCAAGCCGTGCAGAAAGTGTAGACTCAGAAATACATCGAATAAACCCAGCATTGGCTCTCTCACAGCCTGCATTTAAGCGTCCTTAGTTTCTGAAGCTTCCTATTCATCAGCACCAGAAAAGTGTTGCTCAAATGTGTAGCAGAAACTTAAAAAATTAACGAGTTTCTCACGCATGCAGAATCGCCTGAAAAATAAACTCATTGAATTAGGAACATTTTACCTTATACAGGGGTCACCTTGACGATAATATTGCTTTTGTATTAATTAATGTGCAATCATCACCACGTGATTGACTAAATATGGGATGCAAATTTATCGTTAGGTAGGTATTCATAATTGGTAATTTGCACCATCTAATTTCCAACATAAAGGATTTCCTATCCCACCTACCAAACCTGCTGAGAAAATATCTTGAAAACGGACATTTCACTCGACGTTTCAATTCTTTGACTTATTTTCAGCTAACAATCAAGTCGATGATCTGACGAACATCATTTACGTGTTTGGGAAGAATTAGAAGTGATGATTTAAGTTCCTACGCGTCAACTTTCAGGCAGGTTTATGATGCAGAGGGGAACAAATTTGAATCTTTGAGAGCTTTTACACGAGAAATGAGTTGAGCTTTTCATCACTGCTGGAGAGTATCAAGCGTGAACTAACAAACTCTGGATTTTTCTGGTTAGTAAGAGCAAAGTTTTTAGGGATAATTTTTTTGTTTGTACGCATATTACGTTTTAAAAATGAACTAAGATTAGCAAATTGTTCTCGCAGAATAGAGCTTATTCTGCAGTGTTAATTATTCTCAACGCAGTTCGTGCAACAGACCGTGGAAAAATTACTCTTTCTCAAAGCAGAGCAAGAAACACATACACGATGAAAAAGTGCAGCAGATTCGACAAAAAGGAGTTCAACATTTATTCTTCCGCATGAGCGTGATAAAATTAAACTCGAAACAGCCTGGCCTAAAAACTGGGGAGCTTTGTTTTGTGACAGAATTCTGTCTGTTACATCATGACTCCAGCCACAGAACGACCTCTTCCAGCAGTGCCAGATGGTGGCGCGCCGGCGGGTTGCAGGCCGTTAGATCGGCTGATCAAACGAAAGTCTAAAAACAACGTTACTGTATCAATTACGACGTATCAGACCTACATAAAACTTCCCTAACGAATAGCAGTTGTTCGCCAGTCTTTGTTTCCAAAGGAAATAGACCAAAGATTACAGCACAGTGTTCGCTGACTTTTACGTACAAATCTAACTAACTACTCTAATATGCGAGAAAGTGAAAATCCGTGAAACTATGGCAGCTCTATCGGATTTATAAAAGAAGAAGTGAAATTGAAATTCGCTGAAAAGCGCTTCAGATAATTTCCTTGTATCCGAATAATTCTTTCTCCAATTATATTCTGGAAGTTGCTTTTCCAGCAGAGCTTTTACGCAAAGTTATCAAGTGAGCTCTGCACTGTTTAGTTCTCCGCTCTGAGCACAGCGCTCAAAATTTTGAGCTCTTTCCAGTTCTGGGAATGAATTTTCTGGAAATGAAATGATTTATTATGCAGAATGGATACCGTGAACATGAGGATGATTCAAATTGCAGCGTTACTTGCTCGAACCGCAAGATGAGAACTACTACGCGGTACACTACACTGGTTTTTGTTAAAATATAAGTATAATAACAAAGAATGTGTATTAATTGCTACTAATTGAACTATTAAAAATTGGAAAAACTCACAAGTAACTGTTGTTCGCCCTGAAGTGTATGGACAAGCGTTAACCTAAATTGTTCGAGTGCTATTGTACGTCTCTCGTACGTGAAACATTTTCAACAACTTATGGATTGAATAATTTTCTTAAGCAAGGTTGGACTCGAGTTTTTCACTTTCAAAGCGCATTTCAAACGCTGCATGCCTTTGTAACTGTCTCAGGTGTTGGTGCATTCACAGAAATTCGTAGAACTCGGTTAGTACTACAACGCTAGTTCCTGATTATTTAAAACGACCGTCGCAAATCTGAACTGTATTTGTATGCCCTTGCGTCAAAAAACCAAAGTACGAATATTATTTCTGAGGTGAGGTAAGTGCATAGAAATCAGGAGGACATCAATGGGAATCGCTTAATTATAAAGCAAAATTACACCATGCAGCGATGGAAAAACTCTAAAGGTCTGAAATTATCGCTTTTAAAATAAGCATTGAGCTCATAATTGACCAAGGTAATCTATTAACATTGAATGAATCACTCAATTAATAATAAGTGGAAAATCTCGTTGGAATAAATGTTAGCACTTTGAACCCACCCTGCTCACTGAGCTGTAGCTGACCACAGCACTGAACTTATCATCAGATATTGGCCGTATAATATCATAAGAACCATGCAATTTTAGATATAATAATTGTATTATATCGTTGAAGTCTTGTGATATTTAGTACAGTATATTATCGCTTTCACAACTGTACAGCAACGGACTAAGATATCATTAACGCATATCATTATCAGCAGAGCTATGTTACGTAAGCTGTATAATTCAAAATTTTAGGTCAGGACTCTCGACTGTCACCTGAATTTGTGAAGAAGGGTAGTCAGAGCTACAGGAGGATAGCTCGCTAGCTGCTCCTGCGTGCCTATTACATTCTGTAGTGTCATAAGAGGTAGAAATTCTGTAGCGTCACATCAGGTGTAAATTCTGTAGTGTCACTTAAGGTATATATTATGTAGTATCATATGAGGTGTAAATTCTGTAGTGTCACAGGAGGTATAAATTCTAGTGTCACTTTAGGTATAAATTCTGTAGTGTCATATGAGGAATTAGTAAAGCATACCAATCTTCTTCATAGTGGATGGTTATGAATCAGATCATCCACACGGCTGGTTTAGAATTAACCCAGTCATTCATTTCGATAATCCTGTTCTGCCGCATTGTCTCGAGAGAAAAGGCGCAATCGGGTAAATGAAGAACGCAGATCCAACATTCTCCGTAACGCGAGAGCAAAGCATCACGCTTTGGACGAGACTGTCCGTTGTTCGATTGTATGGTTCCTTAAAAACGACATTTTAATCTGATTAACCCTTTAACGTATAATATTTACATTCATACTGCTGTTATTACAATAACCGTTAGACGCGACATCAGGTTGTCACGTGCGCCAGGATGACGAGGGAACTGACACTCGGTAGCAAACTTCGAAAATACGTTAGAACCCAAAATCGACGAGAAACAAAGTCGTTACGTCCAAATTTTGGACGGTATACTTCAATGAAAAGAAAAAAAAAGAAATAAAAGCCGTTTATTTATATAAATTTGATACTTGAAATGTATAACAATAAATGGACTTTAAAAATTTCTTGATATACATAAATGTCTTTAATTGACAGACAAATCATAATAGGCGGGTACTAGCCTTGTCATGGATCAATTATATTAATGTGAGGAATAATATAAATACATTCTATTGGTATTTTACAATAAGGAAGAGAACTGAAAGTTTCTAGTTACTTTAAATGCTACTGGAAATGGTTTAAAGGATGTTCGATTTAAGTTGAAAAAAAGAAAAAAGACATGGAACACTCTACTGAACAGATAGAATAAAATACCGTTCTAAATGATTTTCAAGTAATGAGCCCAGGCCAGATAGAAGTAATTTATAAAACCATAATAAAAACACACGCCTAAAACAAATAAACTGACACTGGCGCAGGAATGAACTTCGAAGCTCGTCAATCATACCATGCAAGAGTGAGATGATTTGTTTATGAACCCTAAACTCCGATTACGCTTATTTTCATTGATACTATGTAGTCCACCCCCCTTTATTTGAAATAAAAAAGAGGGTGAAATGGGAGAAAGGCCGTACAAAATTAAAAAATACAATCTTTCGAGAGTTGATGAGGCCGCGTGAACACGACCCGTCAAAATGGAGCTTGTATCACAGATACGCTCATCACACACTGCAGGCTGGCTTCGGACAGGCGGACGGACGCGGCTCTTATTATGGTATAGATTTTAAATTTTGGGAGACAGGAATGTTTGGGGCTTACTGGGGTAGCGATAGATAACAGTGAACAGGTGTACTATTTTCAATTGCTAAATTATTTGGTAATTACGCATTAAAAGTTTAATACTAACTGGTCACAAAGCGTTATGCGAATGCAATCGCCATGACTTTAAGTTTTCGTTTTTTCGCACAAAAATGAAACACTTCATCGTGCAACATCTAACTGACCACAATATTGCTCAGAGTAGTTGAATGAAGAAATAAAAAAATTATCAAAAACTTGAAAAACGCAAAAATATGCTAATTTCTAATTTTAGGAAAGAATTATAAAAAATTAAGCTACAGTCTAGAAACAACTGAAAACATATTAGGTTTCTCATTCTCTCAGTATTCCTTACAATAACGTGAATACGTGGGTACATGAAATAAAATATAAATACGGTGATAGAGTGCTATTGTTAAAAGTAACAAATAGCAACAAAATTCCTATGCATATTTTAGAATCCAATTGACAGATGAACCAAAGTGTGGTTTCATGATCGACTGCTCTATCCAGGCTAAGTGCGAGGTCTTCGCTGTAGAGACGGCAAGAAATCAAACAAAATTAACTAAAACAAGTACAGGCACTTCAGCTTCACAGAGTTTGAAATGCTGACCTCAAAGTATCAGTGAGCAGATTTAAGGCAAACGGACGATCATTTAGTTTGAATTGAGAACGGTATGTGTGAGCTGCAAGAGTTTTAGTATTTATACATGTAGCGTGGAGACAACGGGACAATGAGTATATGAGTAGATAGTCTAGTACGAATTTTCTACTTATTGAGCTGGCATCTGTCTACTCACTCCTACTCACTTTGGATTAAGAATTTCATACCCCGTTCTAACAACGAGACTGTGATAATGAGGGGGAATAACTTGATTTGGTAACAGACACAAGTGACTATTCAAATTGCCTTAGTCGTTTTGATCACCCACATTTACACCGTTTTAATAAGAAAGGAAGAAGCGGTTAGCTATCGATATGGTCATAATGAAAAACTTTCTCACTTCATTTATGAAGCGAACTTTTACTTCAGTACATTTTTTTTGTCAAATATCGCTTGCAGTTTTTTCTTTCATCGTATAGAAGCTACCTCAAGACTCGTCTTGTACATAATCGATCTGTCTCATCTTTCACTCAACGTAAGCCTCTTGTAATGGAGTTTTCTTGCGAGTTATTCCAAAAGCATTTAATCGTACGGTCCTGTTTCGAGTTCGTTGAGCCTCACACGTACGAGACAAGTCTGAATAATCCCTTTTGCTCGCAAAGTTGTTTCGTACTCGTGCTAACCGCGACACTCTTGTACAATATGCATACATGGCTTTCCATGTGCAGGATTCCTCACGTATCGGTGGTCTACTTCTCCATTGACATGTCAATTGATAACAACACATGATCTCAAGTATTCGAAATGCTTTAGTTTCTCTATTATCTCTCCATTAATTAAGTGACCTAAAATGTCCCTATTTCTATAGCACCTACGACAACTGGAAGACAAAAGCAGTGGAATACGAAAAACACTCGTGAAATATATCACTGTATTAAAAAAATAGCAACAACATTTGTAAATTGACTTTTAAAGCATTTGCTCATCGTCAACAACGACAAAATGGTATTTGATTTTTTAATAGTTTTTGAATTATCAACAATGAGCAAATCAAAAGAGCATGAAAAACGATTAATTCATTAAATTATCAACGAAGAATACCTACCTATCAGAATTGTGAACAGCCTTACAAGTTAATGAGGGTAGACAAATTTCACAGGAGTGCCGGAATGCCTAGTATTTTGATGCTATGCACCCTCACATTATTTCACTGTTATCAGCCTGATCTCGTGTCGCTGAATGATTACCGAACTGATCAGCGCGACATCATAACTTCATATGTTTTCAAAATAAGCGATTCTGCTCTCATCGCATACCTACGAGCAAACCCTTGTTCAAACGATGGCTAATATTCATTGTATTAATACCTTAAAGGTTGATCCACCATGCGCACAGAATTTCTCCTGTGGATAGAGCAACCTCAAGCTAACCCGGAAAAAATGCCGGATCCCTACTGCATTCAATGTATCTCTTGCAATTTAACGCTCGCCTTCTGAAAATTTATGAAGTCTCTAAGCACAATTTCCATTGCACTAGACACGTTACCTACGCCTTATCTAAGGACAAGTATCGTCAGTAATGATTTGTACATTCCTAGCATCAAAAGTCGTACTCACGCTCCATTTACATGAAATGTTGAATCGTGAGCTTCCATCATTTCCAAGCCAAAATTATGTTGCAAAGTTTGCCGAAATTGTCAGGTGTACAGTAGATGTACCCTCGTACAGTGGCAATGAAAACCGTTTTTCCCCGTAAATGATCGTTTATTTAGAGAACCTTTATATTAAATATAATGCAAATGCTGTACATCAAGTGATAATTTATGAATGCGACATGAATAATGCATCCCACCGAGTAGAGTTAACATGTACAAAAATTGTAAAAAAAGAACTTTGATGTTCATTAGAATCGTGGTTAATTTATACAATTATTTATTAATTCTAATTCCAGTATCATCTTTAGAAATTAGCTTTGCTTAACTGATATGATTATGTGTATCAAAATCTGTCATCGAAAAACATAAATTTGAAAGTAAATCAGCTATTTTCATTCCTTGTAAGTTCTTTGTTTAATTCATGATTCATGTGAGTCTTGCTTTGCAGTGAGTGTCGTCGTATATACTGCAGCATAAAACGAAACATTCTGCTGTAGTAACTATTTGGCCGTGGTTATTTGTTTTCAGAGAATTCCATCTCGTTAACTAGACCTATCAAGTCGGAATGAGAAGCTTTCTTTTTACAGCCCTTGAATCCCTCGAAACCTCTAGTAAATTTCGCGAAGAACTAAACAAAACTTGCCTTGTTTAATACTCTGCAGGCCTGTCCCTAGTCCGCCAGCCGGAATTTCTGCGCCTCAGAAGAACTAATAGCTTTTGTTCGGAAGCCGATGCTGGCGACAGCTAAAGACCATCTTTCAGGCGCTGGAGCACAGCGAATCTTGTCGAGCATCCACAGCCATATAGGGATGAGGACAAAAGCTCCCTAGGGGCAGTAAGGAACTGAAGACGAACTGATAATTTTGTTGGAGACTTGTTGGTGCCTGTTATTGGGTCCCGGACAATGAGCTCAGTGATTATCTTCGGCCTTGTGGTGATGCGTTGCTCAGTAGCAAGAGTGCCGCTAATTTTAGTGATGAATTTGTTTACATTCGAGGATGCCTGATTGTGCCGTGGGTGTAAACCGGGGTGTGGTAACGTTACGAGTAGTTAAAGAGACGTACACTGCAACGAAGTTCGTAAAGTAGCGGATGAAATTTTTGGTTTGTGCTACATTTTTGGGAATTTTTGCTCTTCGAATGAACTTAGAAGTTTTCGTAAAATTTTGATTACCGGAGAAAACTTGAAAATTCGATAAATATGTTGCTGTACTTCCTAATTTGTTAATTTCCTCAACAAATGCCACTAATTTTCTGGCATCAACTTTACACAGAACTGTTGAGTCACCCCCATAAATATTTTAAACGTGTGTACGATTTCCATGAATATTATTATTACTTGACTTGAGATTATTGCGATTTCTTATATAAATTAACTCGACTTCCAAAAAGTAAGGCTGTCGATAAAAGTATTTAAAATCAGGAATTTAGTTTAAAGGATTACTTATATTATCGAAAATAGATCAAGCAGTAGAATTAATTTTATTTACTTTCAAAAATCGGAATTCTATTCTATTGAAAAAAAGTACGATACTAAGTGCGTGAAACTCTTGTTCAAAGGTTAGAATGAATCATGAGGGTAAATTAATTGTCTTTCAGTACAGCTTTAATGCTCGTCTACGCATTACGCTGTTCATTTCCTTCAACTTAACTAAAATTTTCATTGAAAAAGCCGTCGAATTCTTCCAATCTTGATATTACCACCACGCCGAGCACAAAAAATATTGACTTTGGTTCACAATTACGATTTATTCTTCAGAGATTTACAATATTCTTCACAAATTCTTCATTATCATTACAGAATTCTTTGCGAAAATGTATTAAAAATTTTTCAGGAATTGTGATTTTTGAAGGACCTCATTGTTTTGTCGAGAACGCGAGAGGCTGACGCTTTCAGGGAATTACGAGCGAGGAATTTAAGTTTGCTCGACTCATTTCTGACTCGCGCAGACTTCGAGCATCTTGATGCGGCGGGCAAAATGCCATGTTTTACATTTCATTACCTGAATATATGCAACAATTTTACTGAGAATTCAATGAATTAATATTGCCCAAAAATTATTATTACTTCAAACAAATTCAAAGTCTGAGCGGGACGTTAGAATATTCCTTAAAAAGGGATTGTTTTACACTATATTCATAAAAGAAATATAACTTTAGCGTTGGGAACTCCAACACCTTCACGTTCGAGCTCTGCGAATACATTACTTCTCTCCTTCCTCTCTTTAGAACACCTTTTTATGTTTAGGGAGGCTTAAACTAATTTATTTTATTTAATCTGCGACCACATTACTTGCGTGCCGAGTACAGCGGTTCAATTCGAAAAGCTAAAACTGAATTGAACAAGCCAAATGAACTGGGAAGCTTCAGAGTACACTGAGATTGAATTAGCACTCTAGGTCTCTAAATGTAATGAGCTTTAAGCCTCTTGCTTCCCTTCCTGGGTCAGAGAACTTTTACACTCATGACCAGACACTCTGAGCATCAGCTTGCACACTCCCTTCTTTTTAGTTTTGGTGCTCTCTAGCCCATTTAAATTTCACCTAACCCTAATAACGCCCTAAACGTAGATGGCCTGATACCCAACTGAGCGAGTCTGAATAAAAATTATCGAAACATAATTAGATTACGCGAACATCAACGTCCAATGAGTAAATTCGGAAAATGAAAAATTACCTCTGAAATTATTCTCTTTCGAGTTTTATTTTTCAAGTACAAAGGACTCTTAACAGTCATTTCTTTTATTTTTAAGTATGAGTTCTTAATCAACGAACACTTGTCCTACGCGTAGGAATATTACGTTGGTCTCAATAAAAGTTGTCATATAGGGTTGTCATTGCAACATTAGGGATGAAATTATGAGGATTTAGGAACGACCTCTTCCCCAAAGATGACGAGTGACTTAGGGCTGGGGAGTTGTGACTGCGACATCAAGGGCAGGGACTGCTGAGGATGACGGTGTATCTCACTGGGGTCTTGAGGCCCAGAAGTTGGGAAATAGCATCAAAATCAAGAATATTTTAATGATGAACGAGATTCATCTCTTACCCAGCTTAAGTTCATCACAGTCGGACAAAAACAATACGCTGCAAACCTGACCGATAGGGTAAAAACAAATAAATTTTCCCCATACCATAAATATCTTTAGAACGAGATTTCTGTGGACAGCCTCGTGTAATCTCCATCATTTTCTGTTATTTTCAGGGCCTCATCAGGAAATTTCAAGTAAAGTCCCCGTTTTTTGTCTACTAAAAATCTCACTTGATATTTATTTGATAGATTGCATTTAGTGCAAATATTCAGCAGTGCACTCAAGTACATAACTGGTGTGAGGTAAATTCTCATATTTAGCCTAATTAAACTTTCACATTTTAAATAATTCAATTTCTCTGTTCACTCATAAGTTGAAGCTTTTAAGCCTCACAAAAGTATAGGCCCGTAAATAACTGCTGAGAAGCAAACTCATGAACGCTCAGAGAGGAAATGTATTTGGATACACCCACTGTTTGACCACGCTCACGTGAGGCATCAACTTGATTTAAGTGCTCTTACTTTTGTACGACGAACACTGCGATCACAATTTTCTGATGAAGTTTCATGGTGCATTTGATTCCTCCACTTTCTTTACGAGTTTTTAGTGTTTATCAATGCTTCCCTTTAGCGTTGCGTCCGTCTAACTCCTATACTCAGGTCTCAAACGGACTGAGAATCCGGGGCAGATCAAAGAGCAATTTGCGTCGTTGCAACAGGCAGCGCATGTTTTTCTGTCGAGTTGGTTCCGTTGAGTACGTTTTTTTCGGCTAAAGTACTCGCACTGCTGGCTCTACAGCCACGACTGGTTAAATTGTTTGGAAATCTAGCCTTTATTTAGGTCTCTGAACGCAGTGACACGATTTAATACGGTGAACGCGATGGGGTTAACTGAAGTTTAGTATTCAACTCCAATTTCAAGTCAATTGTAGTAAGCAATTTTAAAATTGCAAGCATTAACTGGATCGTGCATTCGTTTATCTTTGATTAAGTATTAATGAAAATTGAGTTTAAGACTACTGGCAACAGCATTATGAAAATTCCCTTCGTGTACACCGGCGGCTGACGTGGCGGTGCAAAGCGGTAAATATTTGCAGACTTGAGTAAGAACTGATCCACTCCCGTAGCAGCGAGGCGAGGGCGCTGACCCGCTTGAAGACGTGGCCTCAGGGCTGACCTCCTGCCTCCCGGAGCGCGAAGTTGCCTCCGTAAGAGGTCTGTTCTTCTGCTTTATTGGGTCAGCACAAACTGCAAGGAACGCTCGATTTCTGTAACGCTTCTCCCACCAAATTAAATTTGTGGTAGCTATCGTTCACGTTTAGGTTGCATCGTTCTCAGTACAGGCAGCAATCGATTTCAAGCAGACTGGAGTTATTTCAGCATCAATAAAATGCTGTCGCTAAAAATTTACACACGTTTTAATGAATTTAACTGGTGACTGCAAGTCAGTTTTGGTGTATTATCCACTTTGACGATCAGCTTGTAGCAAGATCGTACTAAATAAAAGCTGTCAATCAAACACTGCAGTGATCAGCATTTTCGATTTGGCCCCTTTCTGTACCGCGTGCAATAAATGGCATAAATCAAATTACAAAAACTAAACAAAAAATCAATTACTACTTGCCATTTTTATGTAATGCAACCATCACTCTTTTACAGATATTTCACTTTACTAATGGAAGTACTTTACCCTATACTTTAAGCTGCGTAATAGTGCACTTTTCAGAGGAGAAGCTCTTCATTCCCAATTTTAAATGGTGCAGGAAACAACTGATCCCTACGTTCATTGCTGCGAGTAGTGTCAAACGTGGCTGCAGCCAATGAGCAGCACGTCGTGTGACTTACCCGCAGTTGCGGTAGGTGGTGACTGTTGACGTCCGCTGCCATACCCCTACCATCAGAAAAGATTACGTTCATTGGTACAACTATTTTTTTATAAAAATTGTCACGAAATAGACAGTTTACCTGTGCATTCTTCCTTTTTCCGATTCCGCTAATCTTTTTTGTTTGGAGAACATCAGAATGAATTTCAGTCAGTGTAATACAGTTGCATTTAAATAAAAACAAAAAATTGCACTCATTCTGAAGTGCTCAGGTTTCCAGTTTACAGAGTGAGAGTAGGGGCCGACAGACTACAGGAGCAGGCGATCAACAAACTGTTTATAGGTGAAGAACGAGACTTTTGCGCACTCTCGGCAATTCAGAAAACTGATGCATTTTTAGCCGATTCAAACATCACATCCTAATGTCAGTTTATTAATATAATTATGTGTAAGATTTAAACCTACATAGTTTGTCGTATGAGATTAAACAGGAACAGTGAACATCTCAATGAGGCAGGACATGAAGGAATGAAATAGAAATATAGAGTTTCGAATGCACTCGTTCAGACCTAGCACAGAACTTTAACTTTCTTCAGGAGGAAAATGGAATCGAGTGTGGGAGGTGCTAAGGCTGACTGAGAGAGAGTTTATTTCTATTTCATCACTGAGATTTATATTCTCTACCTTTGAAAAAATAACGAGCTATCCAAAGGTTTCTTCGAAAAGCAAGCGAACCATTACAATTCATGTAAATTTATTATGGCATGAACTCTATTTTTAGTCAACAGTGAATATTGAATTCTAAAAAAAATGCACAAAAATAGTATTCACTTCTGCATGCTCTAAGTGGGAATTAATTGATTTTCTTAGTTTCGAAATCAGAAGCTAGACATCATACATTCAAATCGGTGTATATGCTGATTTACATAAATGCGATTACCAGGTAAGTGACTCATCGGAATAACCCATATCGAGAATCTCTTTCTTTTTACATTTGCTTTGAAGTGAAATGGACAACCAAAACAAATCTGAGCGAAGATTCATCAACATATCCACGCATTCTTTTAGCATCGTCAAAATTTGAAAAGTTAGAACTAATATAATATGTCAGTTATTAATTTATAATGTTTATTATAAACTATGTGGCTTCAAAATTACACTGGAGAATCTGGAACAGCATATCGTTTATCTATTTGTATACTAGATAATTCAATCATGAATTGAGAATGGCATATTAAAAGGGCCTACAATTTCTTGATGTTACTTTCGTTTAAAATAATGTTTTGATATCGACCAAAATTTTTCCATGCTTCAAATTTTGCAATCAAATTAAGGAGAAGCGTGTTTTTTTAAGTGTGTATGAGAAGTATGGTACAGTTTTAGTGCACCGAAGTATGAGGATATCATTCAGTGGTATATTTTCTAGTTATTCAGGTTTAAACTATGATTTAAAACTGAAGATAGGCATTTTTGAACTACTTCTGTTTCTTCTTCTCGTTCCGTGTTTTTGAGTATCCTCATCGAGCGCTCTCATTGAATGGTCAATAAATCTTTCAGAGAAGACCCAAATTTTACGTAGAATTCTAAAATAGCTGTTATTTTATTACATGTTTTAAAATTAGCTGTTATTCAAAAGGGTCACGCTTCTTAAGGCATGCGAGCTTGTGATTTAGCATCATTCTCGACCACAACCACGGCACAACTCATGCATTATTTACTGCACCTTAATACTTCAGAAGTCTTCAAAAAAAAGCAGCCACATAGCCTTTTACTTTTATCATAACCAAAATGCCACTTTCAGCACCTGATCTCAATGAATTTAGAAGCTTCCAAACTCATTCCAGTGATCGCGGACGGAAGCACGTTCGGCGCCTTAATTTTATTGGCTTACGAGTGCTCTACATCAGTTCATTTTTTCGGGTCTGCTGCAAAAATAAAATGCTTGATGATACTCATGGAAATTCCGTTTGAAGAAAGGTACTTGGGCTTGGTGGTAAAATCTACTGCACTCCCCTGCCTCTCATATAGTATACTTGACGGTGATGTTCATGAGACATGATTTTTAGCATTCGCATTATTTGCTTTGACTAGAACTGATGTCGTCTTTCATTTTCTCGTCTCAGAAGAAAATCTCCATATAAAACTCTATGCATGAAAAGTTAAGTATGCTATACATCGCGTAATCATAAGTCGAAACCATCTTAGCAGATTTATCAGCCCCTGTGATATTATTGTTTATTTTCAACAGCATAGAAAGTTTTTACCATTTCCTCCGAAGGGGACAGAAATGCCTGCCTCGAGCACCGTCACTTGCAACCGTGGTGCTCTCTATGCCGCTGTAGAGCCTCACTGCAGTGAAAGGCGCGGTATTCCCTGTAGTTATGCGTTTTGAATATAAGGTCCGTGATACACTGTTATGCGTTGTGTAAAATGCGTGATGAATGTTGGTTCCTTTTTGCGTTAACGAATATGCATGTAAGCCCACGGCTTCTGATTCAGAAAACCACAGGTTGCAGATTTTTATCGAACTAAGTAGGGATAAATAAGATGAACAATACCAACAATAACTAAAGATGTCAAATTCAAACACCTAAAATGCACAGTAACTGTGAAAAACACACAAATTTTTTTTGAAGAATTGAAGACACGCGCTATCTATTTTACGCTCTATATGTCACGCACGAAAATGTTCTGCATTCATCGTACATGTGTCTGCACATTTCAATTAATACCACAGTCACTGAACTTTGATGGTGGAATTCGTTGGTAATAAATACGACTCCAAATTCTGTGAATGATTCTATGTGAACATCAAACTCTAATTACCTTTTCATCTTCACGTATTTTGTCATAAGTCTGTTGAACTTGGGGGAGAATTTTTCTGCTCCTTGCCTTCACACATTCAATCTGATCACCAACTGACGGTTAAAAGTTAGTAAGCATTTTTTTTTGTTATGGCGCGAAATGAAAATAATAGCAAAGGAATTTCTCACCTGCATAATCCCAAAATGCCAATATTTCTTGGCTTGTGGGTATAATACTAAAAAAGTTAAAAAATATTTTACCATGATGAATGTACGAAAATCCAACCCTAATGCGATAACTTGAACAAACAGATTTAATTGCTTTAGTTTGCTCAGTTGGAAAACACTAAAATGAGCAAGTTAAGTTGCCGACTATATAACGCCGACTTCTCAAGGCATTATCAAAGTTCACCGTCTTTCTGTTCTGAGCTGTGGCTACAAGTTTTTAAACATGGCGTGAGCTAACCAAGTCAATATTCTATTCAACCATTGACATGGCTATTATTATAAAGGTTTCAGTACCAGTTGAGGACCTTGGTGTTAAAAGTCACTGAAAAACCCATTTTGAAATTATTTTGATATTTCAACCGTATTGTAAATAAACTGATTTTCTTTCTTATAATACAGATGTTTATATTTTAATAACTTCTAACAGGAAATCATAGCTTGATACTTGAACACTTGTATCATAATTTCTATTGGGTGTTGAAATTTTTAAAGTATGTTTACGGAACTTGTTCTACGCATCAACAACTTTGGTGCTTCACAGCTTATGAATAGGAGCCATGATATTTGCTGGGTTCGACTTGACTGTTCACCGGGCAAAGAACCCAAGTAGCGAAGGGACTGCAAAGGGAATGTGCTTAACCCTCACTATAGGTATGGCATACGCTCCCTCACTCCTTGATTACAGTCGGGAGTGACGGCACCGCATCCGTTAGTTTCAACATACCATGCAGAAATGTTTTCTAGTTGATGGTTTCATTCGAACGAACGATAAATAGGTACAGAACTAGAAAAACTAGACGCAGTGGGGTAATTAATGTGAATGCTAAATCATATCTGATGACCATTAACGCCATGTATGTTACACGGGAGGCAAGGATGGGCATCAGACTATACCACAAGACATGTAGTTAAACATTGTACAATGAATAATTGTACAATGTTTGTGCACGAAGCGGCCGGACAGGTAAAGGACATGAATCAGGAAGTGTGGGAGACGAGCTCTAGAGGCAAATGTAAAATATGGAAGGCCGAAAAATAGGAAAAATTAGGTAAGTTCAATGGCACCGTAGAACAAACACGCAATTGAAGTAATTTATACAGTGGAGTGAACCAGCAATTAAGGTAAATTATATGGCGCAGCCAGGCATGCAATTTCAGTCAATCATGTCTTCTTGAGAACACGAGGTAAATAAAAACCTCAAAGCTGACAGGCAATTTGAGTCAACTGCACCACAGAGCTCATGAATGACGGAACTGAATGCGACGCGCAGAAGTCAATCAGTACATTTGCGGTCCTATACAGTGTAAATGCATTCACTTACTAACATTCAGGTAAGCAAGTGGGAATGCCGAGTTGCACAAGTTGTTAATAATAGTCAAGTTGAATTCGAACGTTGGAGAAATAATGTGAGCATAAGCGCAGTAAAAACATAACGCTCAAATAGTGAGTAAGTCTTTGATAAATACGAGACGCTTTATTTATTTATGCTTGATTAGGAATATCAAACAGGAGTATCTAATGGAGTATCTAGGTCGCCCTGGCTGTGACACGATGAATCACTGAATTTCGAAGGAATTGGCGTGCAGGTGTTGTTAAGCATACAGAAAAAGTGGAATATTTGCTCTCAACCCGGTGGTGTAGAAATGAATAACAGCATCAGTGAGCCTCAATTAATGAGCATCAATGAATAACAACTGTATAATTGTATATGAAGCTTACTATGAATATATGGCGTGTGACATCAATCTACGTTAAGAGCATCATTTAGGTCATGTGATTATTGATATGCGTTCGTGGTGGACACTTTTCTTATGGGTCAATTCTCTCCTTTACATTTCTTTCAGTGCTATTGAAAAATTTGCATTGATAGATAATTCGATAATAAATTCCACAATCAGGGCTAGTCCGAAAATATCAAGAATATTTACTCTTGACTATCTGTGTGACATGTTCTGCGTGTAAGCGAGAACTAGCCATACAGATCACGGTCGAAGTGTTTTGGTACGAAAAAATGCGTCTTAACACGCTTACAGTGAACAAATTCTGAGTTATGTTGAGCAGCAGACCACTCAGTGTACAGATTTTGTTAGGCTCTTCGGAAAACCTGAAGTTGTTGTTTGAAATGTATCTCCTCCAACAGTTTTAGAGGTGCAGAAATGACAAATATATCAATCGATCGGGCTTAAATATAGTACAGAAATACCGGACAAGATTTTTAATTATATATGACATAAAAAAGAAAAAGGTGAAATTTTTGGGAAAAATCCTAAAATTCAACGAGTGAAATTATTGAAAATTCATTTCAATATTTCTTTAGATCATACGTTTAGCTATCTAGACAACCAAATTCCGGTTCTGTAACTTCAAAAATTGTAGGTGATGAATTTTCCATACTACCAATTTTTAAATTTTTTCTGAAAAATTAATGAAATTACAAAAAACACTCGAGTCCAAAAAAATTTTTGTCTGATTTTATACCGGTGGTGAAAATTATAGGGAAATCCGTCGGAAAATGACGGACTATTTTTGGGTAGACGAGCCCCTTAAAAACACGTTATCGAACGCTCATATCGCCATATTTACGATAGGGAATAGAAACTTAGTACGGAACTGATAAAAGTAGAACCAATTTTTTACTTTGCTCTGAAAAACAGAGCCATTAGAGCGGTAAGAAAATTAGAATACATAATTCACGCCAATTATTCATTAATAAGTTTTAAAATACCTAAACTTTTGGATCTTTACTGGCTCTCGATATGTAATTTCTTGAATAACACATCAACTAATGAGGGCGACAAAGACCATAAATAAGTATTAACTGCTCCGAATGACCATCATGATTATATAACCCGAAATAAAAGTAACCTTTTACTTCGTTATTATTCAGATTATTATTACTTCATAGGAACCAAGACTTGAAATTTCTATCCCTGCTGAGATTCGTGAAAAAAGTTCTTATAAAGCTTTCAAAATGAATTTTGGATCCCTATTTCTATCGGAATATTAATTTCATAAGGTAATAAAGTCATACCTTTTATGCTGTGTGATTCATCTCGATAGGGTAATTTACCATGATTAATGACATCGATCTTGAGCTATATCTGGTATATACTCTTCTCATCTAGCTCATATTAACTATTGTTGTAAAATTGAGCATCGAATCTTAAATGAATTAATTCACTAATCAGTCTCGTGTGCGACTAATTTAAGTGAATTAGGTTAAATATAATAGTGCACCTTAAAATAGCGTTGATGATAGGATGCCCTAGAAATCGCTGAACTTATTCGGGTCCTCGCGTAGCTATACTCAAATGTAGGGATTGCAATAGCCTTAAGAAGTACTCTGATGATGTTCCGCTTTTGAAAAATAAATTATTTATAGAGTTTAAATTAAAAAATCTTTTAGTTACTTACATAACCGATGCAAGAAGTATTTAATTGATGCCACCTATTACAAGAGTTAAAAATAATTTAAAACTATAAATACTGAAACAAACTGGTACTGAAAGAAAACAAAATAATTCCCCCTCTACGAAACAATTAATAATTAACACTCATAACCAAAATGAAAAGAAGTGAGTGAAACGCAATACTGGGTTGAAAATTAATTAACAAATTACTCTTCTGGAACCAAAAATTTCTAGTAATTTATACTTGCCAGGCTTATGCTAGATGAGTGCAAGAGATTTAAGAAGAAAAAGGAAAAAATAATTTGGGAATCCCGAGTGCACTTACTTGAGTCACTCAAATTATGGCAACATGTCTTGTAATTCACAAGATGGGATTGCAGTCTCCAAATTTACTTTCAAGGTAACGAACCTGGGAAGCGTGCCCATCCGGAAGTAAATTAGTTTCTCTAACAACCCTATGTATTTTATGAGCTTGAAATTTGGTAGAGATGAGCAGACGACTTGCTGGTGAGAGAAGCAAAGGGGTAAGGTCGTGCGGGTGTGGGGACCAGTAAGTGTATAGACACATTGTCGTCATGTGCGCTATTAAGCTTTTCATCCTCAGCGGCGATGGTGCGAGAGGCTTTAGTCGTTCTGGGTTAATACTGAGGTCGTTTTGCATGGAAATTTGAAAATACAAGCTCTGAGGTCTGAATTACGAGTAAAGAAATGAGCTCTTTGACACTCTCAATCGAAATAAATGCCTGGTAAGTCAGCCGGTCAAAATAGGTTGTAATTACGGAATAGCGATCTGAGCTTCTGAAATTTTTTCAAGATTTCTGTATCTACAGGATTATTTATCCAATTACGACTAAAATACAAGAAATTGTTTTTGAAATTAAAAAATTTAAAAACTAAACTTGAATATACAGTATAGGGGTCCTTTCCACCACCTAACGTATTTTACCATTGAATAGTGTTCAAAAATGTACACCCTCAACCACCATACACGTGTCAGATGTAGAGTGGGCCTCAAGTCAAGTATTTGTTTCTCTGGAATTGAATGAATAAAGTTTGCAGCTTGGGCTAATTGAGGAGACTTCGTGACCTGGCATCAGATCCTAGTGCTTCTGCTCTGATGGACTGCGACTTTGTTTAAATTATTCAGAAACTGTCTTGAAGTTCCGAATTTTATTTGGTTTGTTTGCATATTTAGTTGTTCGAAATCAGTGAAGCGTTTCCATTTGTGAGTGGAATTAGAAACGATAATCAAAGAGCTTACAGGGATCGAAATCTGTATTTCTTGCGACGCAGATCTCACGAATTCGTTATGCATGAAATTCTACTTCGGAATTGCAAAAATGAATGCAAACATAGGCTATTGTTTACGCAATATGAAAACAACATTAGAACCTGAAAACAGTCTCTTTAAACAATTAATCTATCGTGAGGATTCTCCTCTAATATGAGAGAAGCAAAATGATAACATTTAATGGCATGATTTAATTATTTGAGTAACTATAAGCTGTGAATACTTTTGAAATAGCATACGACAAGCAGCATAGTTAACATCTTTTAGGTTTTAAAACTTGAGGGCAATAGTTCAAACTTTTATTATGGTTTTTGGAACGAAACCACAACGAGTTGCTTCTCCAAAAGAGGAAATACAGTAACCGCACTCAAGTTAGGGGCATCGTGAGGATTCCAGCGGATTCCGAAGTTCTTAGCTTCCTCTGTAGCAGTTTGATTAAGGCTCCTTAAAACGGCCAGAAACGCGAAGCTCCTCAACGCGAGGTTTACGAAACGTGACTCTCCAGAGTACAAGACGACAAATAGAAAGACGGCAGCTCGTCCAATAAGACCACCACTGGCCAGCAATACGGTACTCCAAGGGAAGCACAGAGTCGTTCTGAACAAGGAGACAGAACTTCAAGAAGTCTGGCTATAAATCCCTAATTATAGTAACTGAATAATATTTCGCTGCCTTATGGTTTCAAAATTTCAAGTACATATATCTCAGGTAGATTTTAAGAAAACATTAATTACCTTGAATATTAAATCCCTATTCAAGAGGCTGCAAGAGCCCGGTCGAGGAATTTAATGTGCGGAAAACTCGCTTATTTAATAAAGAGAAAATAGTTTAAGGAACCAGACCCACTTTTTAAAAGGCGACATGCTGCCCAAGCAGTAAATTAAGTTTAAGTTAGTTTAATGGGTAAACGCAAAAGCGTCCCGATTTAAGTTTAATTAATTAATGCGTTTTAATGTTAGAGTAGATCCGGAAGAGGTTCGAACATGCTTAATTCTAGAGATACAAATTTGAACACAATAAAACGAAAAGAAAAGTTGCAGCTGCAAAACAAAACACGAAGAACATAAAGAACTAAATTCAACGGCTTCAAATCTCTTCTGGCCACTAAGCCAGGCGATCGGAAGAGAGCTTCTTCTTCCACAGGGCCAGGCCACGATCAGTAATGCGGAAGATTTTCAACACATCAAAGGGAATTATTTTAAAATTTATGATATGTGAGTGAATATATACATGGGAAAATGTTGACCTGATTTGGCCCAGTATAAATATGAGAATTTAAATATAATCAATCTGATACCATTAAATGTGAATACGGTCTTTTTACCAACGCTGTTGCAAGAATTATGGGTTCTGAGTTGCTATGGTTTCTATCAACGAGAAGTTGTTGTACGTATGGAAAGTCCATTTATTAAACTTAGGTCACAAGCTTCAATTTTCATCTTTTAAGCCCTGTATTTAAAAACCTCATTCACTGAAAATAATTGATTGCGTTTTTTCTTGGGGAATAAAAAAAGCTTCCACTTAAGAAGATCGTGTTCAAAGTTAAACCGTTTCCTATCCACTCTAATCTCTCGCTAAAAATATCAATTGAGTATTGCTAAACCCAAGTCGAAAGGTTTTTAAATTCTACGTATGCCAAATTTCTTTTCCGGCCGACCACTCACCCGCGAGCTGATGCGTCATCATTTCATTCTAATGCGTCATCATATTATTTTTATAGCATATGTTACCTATTTTTGTTTATTTCATATTGACCATATTTAGATATACATTAGGATATTCTTACTAATCAGTAGGTGAAACAACGAAATGATCGTAATTAATGGATGAATTACACGAAAATTTACAGGTACTACTCAAATATCTGTAGCCCCGTGTTAATAGAGTGTAGTAAATTTTAACAAATGATTACCAAGTATTCAATGGTCAGGAAACACTAACTTCAAATACTCACAACTGCACTGCCTTAAAATGCACAGCCCTATTATCTCCTTGTTAACTTGTAGTTATGGGCTCGAATGGGGCAACTCAATCCCAAGTTTAGGACTAAGAATCTTGTCGAGTTACGAGTGTGTAAAATCGATTTTCCTCTTACGGCGTCGTCCGGAACAGCTTCGGACCACATCGAAGTGGAACTAAGAGATCGTTATGGGGCTTTTGACCTTAGCCTTGGCCGAAATTTAATGCTCTACGATCCGATATTTTGGGTATGAATGATCGCCTCAATCGATTTTTATGAATAATACAGGGAGGTTTATTGATTAATAGTGTTTTGAAATGAATATACTGAACTTCAAAATGTTCGAGACATAGGGGTTCAGAAGTTCTCGGGAATGGGGTAAATGCGGGGTTGTACGTGTTGATGATTTTTGTATCAACTTGATTGGGAATAAGCTGTTGATCTTCTCACTTTTCCCGTCCGAATGCTCTGAAATAATCGAGGTATAGTTATGCTGTCCCAGAAACCGTTTTTATTTCATCGAATGCTCGGCTGGCCACTCTATTTCGTCATGAAAGTTGTCGACTATTATTTTCGACAAGCTTTTTACCGTTTTTAAAAATACTCCGAGTAGGGCTTGTACTAATTTTCAAATATTAATAATTTTATTTGCAATTATGTAACTTTGCAGTTCAATAAGTAGTTAATAGTTTTGTTTCTAATTACTCACTTGTCTGCTAATTTAATTTGCGCTGACACTCAGCTCAAGTGCGGTCGTGAAACTTATTTATTAGGAAACAGGTTATTTTTTTAATCGATTCCTCAATTCAGTTTTCACGCACTATTCGTGTAAAAATTACATTTATCAAAAATGGCAATTCATAAGATTTTATGGGTTCTCAAAGTTTCATCGAGGAACAAATCCACCAGGCAGAAAATGAGTTCAACATCTCAATTCTGTTTTGTATACAAAGGAACACGGAATCACAGACAACCACGCAGGTAAATAATTTATAAAGAATATTTTTTACGTTAAATATGCCGCCCTAAAATTTCCACTTGTGCGCTAACAATTAAGTACAATATTAAAAAAAAATAGGTGACACAGGTTGAGTTTTCTCGTGACGTGAACTCGAGATCTGATTGAATGTCTTCGAATAGAGACAATTTATAAATTTGAAATCCCTTTCTAAATTCTTAATAACTAACTCAACTACCGAGTTGAGGCTTAGGCATGGGATTGTCATTTTCCGCAACGTTAGCAACATTTTTTTAAATATTTCAACGTAGAAAAATGTTTCAGCGAGAGCCCAAAGCGTTCCAAACCAGTATTGTGTGGACGGTAAGTGGACAATGTTCTATTTCATTGCTTTTTAACGACAGTGTACAATCTTCGATAGTCTTGAAGAACCCTAATGACAAACACAAAAGCAACCAATTCACAATGGAAACTCAGAACAGCAGTCAGATACCCCTTTTAGCTTTTAGACTCATAAGTAACGATAAAGATCATAAGTAACGATAAATTTGAACGTTCAGTTCTCAGCAAAATACTTTGAGTGGCTTGGGTACTACATTTTACAGTTTCGATGGCCATATTCTCAACATCGAAAATATTTTGTTGAAACGATTCAATAGTTTTGTGCTTAGTTCATAACATTTTTACATGATGAGCTCACCTTACAAAAATCAAATGTTCGAGCAAAGGGATTTTCTGCAGTGTTCAGCGAATCAAAATCAATTTAAAATTTTTGCGAAAATTGGGTCTTCATTGAGAGCAATGAAACTCCCGTTGAGACGTCAGGTGCTTTGTAGTTTCCATATTTTCACCCTATCTCGAATAATATTCCTCGTTGAATATTTTTACGGGACTTACTTGACAGAAATGCTCGGTTACAAGCGAAAAATTCTTCTCTGTTCCGAATAAAGAATAAACGTCCAGTGGGGTTTAAGGTCAAATTCAGGCGTGTGTAACGTGCTCCGCAGTGCAGACCCTGGGAATGTCGTAGCGTGATGTCTCCTGGGAAGCTAAGCAATGTTGTTTGTGTTACCATACCCAAAATAATTTGTTGGCTAGTCCTCTTACTACAATTTAAGAGCTTGCTGAGAAGTGCTATTGCCCTGGTAACGTGAATAGCTTAAATATTGAAAAAACCAGGTAGGTTCACAACAATTCTTGAAATTTTAGAATTAATTTCATCTATTTGGAAAGCTCATTTTGAACATACATCTCTGTTTATATCCGTTGAAAATTGTTAATAAGCAGCCTTATAATTTTTTCGGTATATCGAGTTGTTTTTATCGTGAGTTTAGTGTGTATCCAATTTTGTTTTGTTACGCAATTCTTTGTTACCGCTTTTCGTATTGGGTGGATTTCATGAGTAGCGAACAAGCAGTGTGTTATTTTTGGAGCTAGAAAAAGGTAGATTTTATAAAAACTGAGCAAGCAAAGTAATTTTGGAACTATAAAACAAGTACGCTCAAATATTGTTATTTTCAGATAGATTAAGGAACTAGTCATGTCTCACGAGAGAGATTTATGGTGATAGAATTTGCTAGCTTTAGTGGACGAGTCAGTACAAACAGACTTGTAGAAACATCGAACGTTCAATGTTATATATTTATTGTATTTATTGCATACATTCTAATTCCCATCTTATCTGTAAAACTTAATGAATCAGGATTCATAATGTTTTCCCAAAAAATGTTCAAGGGGAGCAATATTAACTCAAGATAGAAAGAGTTAAGTTATGTTTAAATTCTAAGAAGGAACTCTAAAAGATAAATTATACCTTGTTTGTTTTGAATACGAACGTTTTCATTTATGAATATTGAAATTGAGTTACCAACGTGGGTGAAAATTGTAAATATATTCATGATCACACATTAGTTGCTATTTTTAAAAAATTTCGAAACCGAGTTGTAAAATTGACGGCATTAATGGCCGTTCGTTCGATTATTGCCGAAAAAGAACACATTTACTGGACATTTTCTTTGCTTAATTCATCATCTTGACTTAGATTCCCAACAATGTAAAAATTATTGAAGTGTTCTACCTCATGTGACGAGACTTGGGTTTTGTGTTCGCCCTGCATCAGAAAGTTGACTCAAATTTTTTAGCATCTACAATTTCCCACTTAAAGTGGTGGAAATAAGTGTAATATTTGTGTATATCTTTATAACTTTTTGATGCTGATTTTAATTCTTTGAAATTTCTGTTATGTATATATATTATTTAAATAAAACTATGTGTACTAACATTATTAGTTTGCACCAGGCTTTGCGAATTCCAATGCTAAAATTCAAAAAAATTTTGGGACGGTAATAAGTTCACGACACATCACTTATTGGAAACATGCAATGAACATCAAGGTGGCAAGTATGCAACGTGAACAGACCAAGGAATTACAGATATTAACAGTGAGGCTCAGTTGTTTTAAATTTTTGGCTGAAAACAGAAGAGTTGGGCAAGCATTGATGCACAAGTCGTCCGCCAAAATTGTCCCTTCTCAGGCTGTTTTGGTGAGCTGCGAGAGGTGTTAAATGTTGGAAAAAACTTTAAACTTCCCTAAACTTGAATGTTACACATAGAAGAGTACGTCAGGTTTAACTTGATAAAGTATTTCGCCGACAAGAGCAGAAGAAAGTCATTCAACGAGCAGAAAATACGAGGCAAAATGAATGAACGAAAAGCACCTTACTCTTGTGAAAAAAGGTGGGAAGTAATTTTCTCGTGTGGAAAAAGTTTAATTTGGATGATCTGAATGGATGCCAGCCATATTTGCCTGGTTTGAGGAAGGATGAACAAATATTTTTGAAACGATCGTCTAGAGAGGGCCCGGGTCGCTAATGATTTGGGGTGAATTTCCTTTCATTAGCCGAGCTGAGTTAATAAAAATGAAGCGCAAACAAAATGCGGTAAGGTACAATGAAGTTCTAAAAACAGTCTACAGCTAATTTTTCAATTTCATAATCAAGATGTGGACGGTTTTCAATAAGATAATGCATAAAGAAACACATCTGAGCAAATAAAAACATGGTTTACCTTCCTCAATATCAAAGTTCTGGTTCGGACGCATCAATCTCCGAACTTGAGTCACATCGAAAATTTGCCGGCCATCCTATCATGGCTTGAGCTATCAAAAAAGAATGCAGTTCAACGATGAGAACTCAATGATGAAATGTAATAGGAATTATTGGGAAAAAATACCACTTGAAACCCTTGTTAATTATATGACATTGATACAGAAAAAATACGCGCCTGGGTGTCCTACGATTGAAGAAAAATGTTTGTAAATATTGAAATCATCGTTGCATTTCATCAAACGTAATGTTTTTCATTTATATATTTATTGTTCCGCAAGTGTCTCACACTTATTCCCTAAGCACGAATTGGAACTTTAATAGGAAAACTTGCATAGCCTGGTACAAACCGGTAGTGTTGATACAGTTAAAATATTTGTAATATTTATACTTGATGAAAGTTTCTACATAGGGTACAAAAAGTATCTGAGAACACTTATATTTTAGTAATTTAAAATGTTCGATAATAGTTAAGGTATTTTTTATTTCAGAATATCTCATGGCAGATGCAACTATAACTAATGAAATGAAAAGACACTTTGTAATAGTGTATACAAAAGCGAAACACAGCAATTTAAAAATTTCAAGATTTCAAAAAGTTGCCAGATCTTTTATTTGCAAAGTTAGAAAGGAGCTGAATAAAAACAGTGGAGATAAATTGGCCACAAGCAAGAGAAAACCGCATTGTCAACGCTCTGACTCACTCAGAACACGAAGTTTCTTGCCACAGTGATAGTTTTCGGTGCAGTTTGGAGTGAAGGGCACTTCATGCCTCCTCATTTTTTCCCCAGAGCCTTAGAGACAATGTAGATGCTCATGTCGAGACTCTTCAAACCATTGTTACGCCTTGGATAGACGGCGTAGCCAATGGAAGGGCCTATAGGTCTTCCAGCAAGATTCGGCTCCATCACATAAAGCTTTTAATACCCAGGATTGGATGGCCGAAAATTTTGATGATCATTTCACACCAAACTCATGGCCTCCTAACTCACCAGGCCTTTATCCTTTGGATTATTACGTGTGGTGGGTTGTTTAGAAGGAAATTTAATTGTTCGTGGCAAGCCTCAGATTGACATTAAGGTTGCCAGATTAGTTTATTTTTTGGACGGAATGCTAGAGTTCAAGCTTTTTCAAATAAAATTTGACTAAAGAAAACTCGCAATCTGGCGATCTCGTTTTGTCTATCCATGTGTGAATCTCAGGGAGTTCCCCTCTTTAGTTTGTGTTTTTTTACTGGTGAAAGAGCGTAAATGATTGCCTTGGCATGGCATTATCATCTTGAACATTACTGTAAATTCATATTATAACAGCTTCAAAATATGTGAATCACCTTATGAGAAAAACATTCCCTGACAGTCCTGGATTCGCACACATATATAGTCTCACACCAGGGTGGCAATTACGTCTCTTGACTACAGTCATGGAAATTATAAAGTTACTGCATTTTCAAAACAACAACGTAAAATTTTCGGACTAATTTCTAAATAGTAGGAATTTACTTTATATTTCACACGTTATAGCAGTTATCTTGATATGAGAGTGCTATAGCACAGAAAGAAACCTAAAACTTTGCAGGGTACCTTGAGAACGTTGGAACGAACTCTTCAATATTCTCACGTGACTGTGTAAGGTGGATGAAGAGGCGCATTTTTTATGCGTTACAACCACAATACTGAGGGATTTTACCCCGAGCCGCATTTTGAAGCAACGAACAACTGTGTAGAATCATTCCTTAGTGAAGGTACCACGAAGACCATGCTGTGTACTTTTGTGAGGACTAAGGAGTCAATTCTCGTAACTAAGTTTAAAGCTTAACATAACCCAACGAATTACTCCAAGTAATCTTACTTAATACTACTTCCTCCTTTGTGAAAACATAGAAAACATTCCACCTCAGCCTGTGCTGTCGTGGGATGTCAGGCGGTTGAGAGAAGCTCGTTGCCCGCGGTTGATTCCCCATTCTGACAAAAGTGGCCAATAGCAAACCAAAAATATTTCAGTTATGACATTTCCCATTCCTTCCGAGCATTTGAACTTGAAATATGCGTTCGGTTAAATAGGACCATTGAACATGCTCGCAATAAACGGCGCGGTCTACGTGCTACGAAAAGTAACTGAATGAAAGGGATTGGTTGACGAAAATCCTTATTTTCTACGCCAGGTTTTTTGCTGCAAGGTGCCGTCCAACATTTTCGTGAGTTTATAGGGATTTCAGTTCAATGTTCCCTCACGCGCGTCAAAATATGGCCCGAGAAAAGTGCCCTCAAACTTTTCTGTGTGGCGGTCGAGTGGAGAGCGACATGGTGAGCTTGATGGCTGACTTCAAGAACGGATAGGCCAAAAATAAAGTTTGCCTTAGCCTGGAGAGCTAAGAATAACGTCTTCCCCTTATGTCCGGGGAATTTTTTCCATTGCATCATGTAAATACTAAGGCTTCAGTAATGTATTTACACGGTTAAACTACGAATTCTCGAGTTAAACTACGAATTACAAAAACATGTTTTGAAAATTTGTTCTTTCAGACAGTCTTGTATTGTAACTAACACGGAAACACAAGAAAGACCTTGCTGGACAATGGCACAGACAATTATACTGGTAATTGGCCTACTATTGCGAGCGCCAGTCGCCAGAGCATTGCAGGCTTCTCTTTGTTTTCGCCATTCAACGAGCTGATGACTCAGTCCGTGGGCCTGCGCTTGCTGCTCTGTTGGCGGCATCAGAACACAGAACGCGTCTATCATTGGCCGACTCGTGCTCACTGCCATAAAGCCACTGATTCAATTATTCGTGGAAAAACCATTAAATATTTTTTCAATTAAAATGTTCTAATTTTTCATATAATCAAATTTCGCGCCTAATATTTCATCAATATTCATTGCAATCGATGTGCTATATTTTCTAACGCCCGCTTGCAAATTTGGGAAAAATTGGGAATGAAAAATAGTCTAGTATCTTTTCATGATCTGATTCCACTGCAGTGGTACGAAAGTCTTAAAAGGAAAATATTTCCTTGTTTCAGAAGTTGATGAGTTTATATTAATTGAGTTGCGTCTATGGCTGAAATTCACTGATAGATCAAGTTCAGTTCAGAGCAGAATGATGTCGTAAAGTTCCTGACTAACTTGTGAACTGTGTTTCTTTAAGACGTTTCCTGCGAAGGGAAACACCTGTGGTCAGTGAGAGGATTTTCATAATGCTGTTGACCGCCCTGCAGTCACTAACTCAACATTTATAAATACTTAATGAAAGCTAAATGAAGGCACGATCTAGCTAATGTTAACCATTTTCGAAATTACTTGCTACAATTAACATTAAATTTGAATTACATGTTAAACTTCAGTTTAACCCATCGCAGCAAACGCGTTAATGTAGAAACTAATGTACTCGTCGCGACAAAAATCACAGCAACAGTAACATGCCCTCACACCACTTTTTCAATAAATGAACCTGAGTGAAAAATATTTAATTTAAAACTATTGATTCAAATGAAACCGCAAAATTTTCATTTGGAATGAGTAAGTCGTCTTGAGACAATGTTCGGTAGAGCAATTATATCATTTAATTTTGTAATTAGGACATTGATTAAATGAAAAATTACATCTGATTCTTTTGTCTTCTGATACCTTCTAAGACCTTATAGTGCGCTGTAACCTTGTACTGTACCTGTGTGATGGCCATAAAGCAAAGGTAAAATGAAATATCTTCTCGAAGCAAAGTTATTAAATCGTCTCCGCACCGTCAAAATAACTTGACATATAACACTTCACACAATTCGATTTATTTCATTATCCAAGCTGCAACGTTCAACGTTTAGCATAGGATTACAGTTTGCAAGACGTATTGGCTCATGTATAATGACTTTTAAGGTCAAATTAGTGAGGAATTTTAGCTAAGGGAAAACTTTCACGAAAGACTGACGCAGATCATTAAACCGTAACCTCTGAATCCCTCGCGAGTTCTGGCACAAAAAAACTCATGACCTCCTCGCTATGAGTTCAAATATCTGGATAAATTTGCGTTACAGAGCCTGGCAGTTTTCTAGAACTGATTTATTCCAGACACATCACCGGGAGGTTCATTTTCAGTGCACTTTCTTGTGAGCTCCCCGCCATAAGTAATGGTGAAATTCGCTCTTTTTCGTCGAGAGGCAGGGCAAAAGTCCCATCGGGGCTGTGCTAAAAAATTAGCGAGCGGCAAGCATGCAACACTCCTTTCTGTTCATGGCTCTCGCCTTAGAGCGCTTTATAAAAACAAGAATATCTCATTTCAATCAAGTTGACACATTTCGCACTAATTTCGTAACTACTCCATTCCTAACCCCAGGACGCAATGGCACTTGCTGTAAGTCTAGTCGGTACCTATTTTAAAGCTGTAGGATGAGTCAGGAAGTGCAGCTAAGTTCTTCCTTTTTTTATTTCGTTATTTCTTCCTCTTTGAAGCCAAATCCTGGTAGGTGGACTCATTAGAATACTATTTTTGACAGGGGTTTTCAAATGTTTTAATTCTCGTTCACACAGTGTAATTAAAACGCACACGCAGGAATAAAAAATGACAAAATATCCTCTTTCAACAGCTTAATTTTCAAGCCTGTGGACCTCAGCACACGGTTGTAGAAGTGGTTGTGATCAACTTCGTTTGTAAATTTTATTGTTTCTTTTTCTTGGCATCCGTTCCTTGCACCTTTTTCACTAGTACTTCCATCCTCGCGCCTGCAAGTATGTCCGTACGAGTCTTACTCTCAACTTCACTAAATTATTACACTCTCTGTCATTTTTTAAAAATCTCCTTTTCTTATCTCTCACGCATTTTTATTCCTTGAATATCATTACTAGCTTTGCTCTTCAATCAACTTCAAGCTTGGATTGTTTAGGAACCCATCCAAATTTCGCTGTCGTTGTCTATAATTCCTTTTTTGAATCAGGTACTAGGAATGTTAACTAACTTATTTAATAAGCCAGATGAATTGACTCAATTCTTAATAAAACGGCATACTCGAAAAAATATTAGGACAGTCATTCGTACAATCTCATCGCAATGCAAACGCAGTGAAACACCAAGCATGTCTGCATCAGCCACCCTAACATCTCAGCTTAACTTCTACCAGAAATCGGCTATCATCAGCATTCCTGATTCCTCCAAGTGATCCACTATTTATAAAAAAAATTTCCATTGCAATCAGTAACTTGCCCCTATCTCTACATTATACCTTTAGAGCGAGCTTTTTTTGCCTGTCTTTGTACCTTTCACTTACTAACGTAATTGCAAATTACCGAGTCACACACTAACTGTCCCCAGCAATCCATTCTACTACTCGCCAGTCCCACTGTACGAATTGTTTTTGACTGCAATTGTTATTTTCCGTCCTTAGTACTTCGTCTATCGCTCATTGTATCATTACACACGCCACTTTAACGACCACTGAACAACTTATTCCTCGCCCACTTGAAAAAAAGACTTTGATGTGTTGAGATTCTCGTCTTTTAAATGCTCCCATTTCACTGCAGTTTGATTTTCAAATATCTTTTTATAGTGTATTCTAACGAAGTTTAAGTATAGAAATTTCAATTCAGCACAAACTATCTCAAGAATCAAATTTTGAATTATGGCATTGGCAACGATTGGTTTTCATTATATGGTATGAAATCATGGGTAACGTAACAAAATCAACTGCTCTTAAAATTCCTCTCGAAGTCTGTCAAACTGCGGAAAGTCTGCGGTAAGAAAAACCAGAAGTTCATTTTGATAAACTTGAGAACGCTTGCAAACTGCACAAATGTTGTTGATCTGGATGAACTATTGAACATGGTTCGAGATATTATTGAATTTGTAACTTAATCAAAATTGGTATCAAAATAATTATAACAGATCAACGGCGGGTGTTGGTCCAAACCGCAAGGGCGTATGTTATAAATTACGAGAAACTAAGAAATTAGTAATGGAAATTAATTATGAGTAATGGACAACTTAGAAATTAGTAATTAGCAATGGACAACTAACTAAATGAAACACATATGTACCAATACGTAGTCAACGTGTTAAGGACAATATTTTTTCGGATCACTGATGTTCGGCTTTTCAGCACCTATTATTTTCTTCTTCAACTTGGTTTTTGTTCCATAAACTCCATTCGTAACTTACTGTTTCTTTCTTGAGCGGGAATGTACCTTGTGCATCAATTCCGCATCCCTTTAACTCCATACTCAATGGTACCTTCATCATTCCTCTCTTTGGAAGTTCTTCGTCGTGGTAAAAAAGGCTTAAACTAACTTAAAATTTTTATCTAAAAGTGTAATGACCGACTGAACTAGGTATAATAATGAAACCTTACACTTACTGCATGCGGAATTCATACATTTATTTTCCCTGTATATCGTTTATTTCTTGAATGATGGACACAAATGAGTGACGAAATTTCCCTTCGTTATTCATCTTGCTTCCCTAGATCAGTAAAACAAAATTTAGTGGCTTCGCTGGAAGAGAAGTCGAAATCAATAACCGAATCAGCGTGACGTAGATTTAGCCGCCGCACGGATGGAAAATTGTCCAGTTTTTGTTCCCGTAGCTGGATTGTGTGTTGGAATAGAGCCAATGATTGAGGCAATTACACCAAGCCATCTGTCTGGCTTCAGTGAGAGGTGTGCTGTCCCAGCCTTGACACTGATTACTGAACAAACATAACAGTGACTGCGCCGCAACTGGCACCAAAGTGCTTTGCTCGCCCCCGAAGACTTAGCGGTGACTCGAGCGCTACTACCTTCAGAGTCTCGTATTTGAGTCTTTAAGCTCATGCTGTATAGAGACTCAAGTGTTGCTGACAGTGGAGTCTCAAAGCGTATCTTTTGGCTCAGCGGCGTCTAAAGTTTGTATTATGACCACCGAGAAAATTTTATGGCTAACTCTACTGGCTTGACTATGACTTCATCTGAACTGACATCACGGACATCCGAATACCCTGCGTCGAGTCAGCAACAGTACAATATATTGCACCTGAAATAATGTAGCGCAAGTAGACGTCTTGTGATTGCAATATCATAGAAAGGATGCATGGCAGAGCAATGAATGATCATAAGTGAATGTTGTATGCAATGAACGCGTTTACTCACAAAGAGAACGGAAGCGATGTAAAGCGATATCGAGGGCATGCATCAGACAGACAAAGGATAATTACTGGTTCGTGCTCTGGTGTCTGGACTGTTTCATTTTACAGCGCTCAGTTACGAAGTTGAGCGCAGAAACGAGACGTGGAAATCTTCAGTCTGTAAAAGCTCGGCACATCATTAAAGACTATTGGTGAACCTGGAAATAATATCTTGTACATTAAAGCATGGATTGTAGGAAAGTATTCGATTCGAATGATTTATCAGTAGTAAGATAAGTCGTGTGACGGTGTTGGAGATGTTGGAGCATATGTTTGTCATTTTTGTCACGTCACGTAAGTTTCAGGTAGATATAGTGAGAGCACGACCTCAACAGAAGAGGGAAACAGTATTTGCATGAATGCAAGAGTTTAACTTTGTTTCATATCCAAATCAACAGGAAATAACTCAAGTAGAGTGTAATCATAAAGAGCATAACACGGCATTTAGTTAGCATTAATTATCAGTGTTGGCTAAGACTGCAGAAAAACATTGAAGTTAAAAGAAATGATCACGGGTAAAGAGTAATAGGGTGGAGTTGTATCGTTTTAGGAAAGAGATGGGCAATTTCATTACGCGAAGGGTGGGAGTGCTTCAGGAAGTTTTGAACAAAGACGGTTATGTTGGGTACTATAGGCTATTGCGGTCTTTAAATCTGACTATTGCAACTGAATTTGTAAATTTCGAAACACTCAAGTTTTCTAAATCTCATACATTTGTCCCACTTCACGATGTCGCACTCAACAGTGTTGCGGCGGGAACTATGAGTTATAAAAAGTTTTTAGACGGTAATTAAGCAGAGGTTCATCATCACATATGATACTCGAAAGGATGAAAAAAATATCGCCGTCTTCTAATGGGACGAAATTCTAGTTTCACCCATTCTCGGTGACAAAGATGTGACGTTGGACAGCGTGGTTTACTTCGGTTCACTCGCACCCATTCCTGCGAAACAAGATGAGCGAACAAAGATGCTTTGGGGTGTTCTCAATATCTTTCAAATAAACCACATTAAGTAAATAATCTTTATGCCTGATAAAAACTAATGCATGCCAACGCTTCATTTATAAAGAGGGAGTGGTGGAGTATTCAGTCATCGTTTGTAGGATAACGTTGTTTGGTACATGTCCTATTCTAAATATGACACAAAAGATTGTGAAGTTTTCAATTTGAAAAACGTCTGGTATCTTATTTCATAGTCGAAATATGAGTAGCCTAGGAGGTCTTAAGAGTGTCTCACGATTGAGGGAAAAACACAAAAAATTTTGTATATGTTTTTTCCTTTTAATTTCAATCCTTTTATCCTGACTGCAAGGAGTCATTCCTCAGACACAATCTGATCACGACATCATTAGACAACAGCAGGACCTGAATAGACCATGAAAAAACGTTCTTTTAAGCAGAAGAATAAGCTGACATTTTTCAAATGCTTTCTTGAGTAATTGTAAGGCTATGTATGAAAATGATCAATCTAAAACTGGAAATTTACTTTGATGAGAACTCATGTCAAAACTTGAACCTCAGTCTGAACAACACAACTTACGCAGACGGCTGCTTCTGACTTGTCACTGTCAGAATGGAGGGCTAAATTTATTAGCAATATTTTTTAATGCATCACAAATTAAACGTACGATTACAATTACACTAAAAGTTCATTCATGCAGTAAAATACTTAGGAGAAGTACTACATTTTCGAAATATCTGTAGAATTGTATTGCTCTCTCCTAGTACGGGCGTTCCGACACATCTAAGATGAAAATTAAACGGCAATAATTGATATCGCAGGTAGAGTCGACTGCTTAAAAATCCCTCAATTCAATGGGTGGTAAAGAAATGGCTTACCTAACTATACCTAAAAATATCTTAACGATGAAATTAGATTTCAGCTCACATGTCGACTGACGCTGCTTTTCTTCTTTAACTACTTTTTCAAATCCAAATTATCAAGCCTTTCTCCAGCAGAGCATCATCGTGAAGGCGCGCTCAGAACAAATCAGTACCATTATACGTACCAAGCATTCAATTCCGAGGCTTGCAACATTACTTATGCTCGCGTTGATTCACAGGCCACACGTAATTAGTCTCCATCGGGTCATGACAAAGAGGGGAGAAGGTCAGGAGCAGGACGGGAGTAAGTGTCTACTAAAATACAATTCCTACTACATTTATTATTGACAGAGTGATGACGTCTGCCGATTATAATTCGTTTGAATTTCAGGCAAACGACAAAGCCGCACATGATTCAGGTGTAAAATAAAGTACAGTACTGCATACTTTGCGCAAAATAGGTTCCGAAAGAGAAGCGAGAAGCAGGCAGAAACGCAACTTGGGGTGTTCGTTTTGTATCGCTTGCTATCATAAAAAATTGTCTTGCATTTGAATTTCAGAAATAATTCTGTTAATATGTGTACGTTGGAATGCCTTAAAAACCTAAGGAACGTCAACAAGTGTAAAAAATTTTCAATTTAAATTAATGTGTGCCATGGATCAGAAACTATTCATCAAAAACATAGTTTTATCAATGAAATCGAATCTCTCAGGGGGATACAATTATTGTATCTATGGGAATTAGCACTGCCAGGGGGAAAATTTGAGGGCCCGAGCTGAGAGTTAGGTAGGCCTTCTTTTTGTTGAAATAAAATGTTTTTGTTATGTTAACGACCATCTTTTTTCCGGCGGTTCCCTGCTTTCCTGTTTTTTAGCACCTACTACTTTCTTCTTCGACTTTGATCTTGTTTCATAATATTTTTTCTCAACTCACTGTTTCTATGCCATTTCTGCATAAATTCTGCGTTCCTAAACTCCATACTATATGGTACCTTCCTCCTTCCTCTCTTTGGATCGCCTTTGTTGCGAATAGGTAGGCCTAAAAAATGAAATCGAATTATTGTAAAAATATGTATAGAATCAGTATTTAATAATATTATGCGGTATTTACGCATAACTTGGTATAAAATACGTGACGAATTTTTTGTTTTATTTGGTGCTTTGTTTCGTATAATAAGACATTAAGCTGCATGTGGTGGATACAAATGCTTTACCCCTGTTCTTATCTGGTTCAATTTATTTAATTAAACTCGTCAGCTCATTTGTATATTTAAGATTTTTATGATGGAAAGTTTATCTGAATTTTCTGCTCGTTGGCTCGTTCTAAGTTCTGACTCTTCCATGCAAAAATTTTCATTCTTAAGATCCTCGGCAGTTGTGTAGCAATTCAATTTCAAAAGATCTGCAGTCGTCAGCTCTTCATTACGCGTGAGTAAATGATAATGCATGTCTTCAATAACAACATTTTCAAAGCCATATTGTTGAATTAGTTAAACTGTTCCCAGGTTGTATTCATCTTATTTGACAAGTCGTATTATCTGAAGTTGCGCATTCAGGCCACAATTTTTGCCCACCCCGTTGATTGTAAATGTAGGAACGAATTCCCTAGCTTGACAAACAAGATGTACGGTTGTCTGTTGATCGTCTTCCAGTATGACCTAATATCAACGACACAAAAATCCCACCCACAAGCTGTTCCATGTATAGTTCAAACAATGAGCTTTAAATATTGTTAAGACACCAAAATCCATGGGCTGCTAGAGAGGTGTCGTACTGGGACGAAGAAAATTTACATCATTGTTTGGATAAAGTTCGTTTATGCTTGGAGGATGACCTGGAGCAAGGTTTCTATCGCAGAGAAAAGTGTACCACACCGGACCTTATAAATTTCTGAAAAAAAAGTGTCAGTTTAGCTTGACCAACATTCTCGTAACCTAAAATACAACTTCGATGCAG
Source organism: Morinoia aosen (assembly GCA_030386875.1). NCBI lineage: Eukaryota > Metazoa > Arthropoda > Malacostraca > Amphipoda > Talitridae > Morinoia > Morinoia aosen. The sequence continues at coordinate 28,643,725 of CM059561.1, read as the reverse complement.
GCTTTCAAACGGGCCACTAGCCTACGTCACTCTACCCCGACTTCGACTTCTTTAAAAGACTTTATACCATCAAAAATCACTGTTATCACCAGAGCAGAGTCGGGGGAATAAAGCCACGCTAAGCAGTTCAGCATCGTAACGTTTCGCGTTGAGGTAGGTCGCCTCAGTTTTGGTGGCAGTCGAGGCTGCCATGTGGCTGCGTAAAAATCGCCGCTTCTCTCAAGGCATTGATTGGGGCAATAAGCATCTACTGACGCAGAGGTTTTTGCGCAGCCGCTGCCTTAGGGCCAAAGCTGCCTGCCAAGTAAATGATGCGCTGATTGACGACATGGCCTGCCTCGATCACGATGGCGGTTTCTGGCAGAATAGAAAGTTGCAGCGTCAGCTTGTCGTCGTTCGTGCCAGAACCTTCTGTCGGTAGTTCATCCTAACGCTCCAACACAAAGCACAATGAGCATACTTCGCAAGCCGAGGTTAACTGATTAAATGCAACGTAGTGATAAAGTTCCCCTTTACGCATGTCTGGCTTGGGGAGTAGGTCGCGAAGACTTCGCTGCTCCACAATCTATCTCCTTGCCCTCGCCCGGTTAATCCGGGCTTCACCACCTTCCTCAGGATCCAGATGACGAGGCTGGCGTTCAATTTGAGGCCGCCAAGGAAGCATTGAATCCGTTGTTGACGGCATCGTGAACTTCGCCGACGAATTCCGGATTCTGATCGTCAATCAAGGTTGTACCTCATAGGTGTCGTCTTACAACCAAATCTTGAGTTCTACAGCAGTTACGCGCTCACCTTCTCCGCTATCTTTCTGCTGACTCTGGGAAAAGTGAAATTTTCTCATATATCACTGGGTCTCAGATTCAAAGGAGGAATCCCTACTATGTCTCAAATCTCCAAAAAATGTCCAAAAGCAAATTTTATTAGTAAATGTATAGATTACGGTAGAATTATAATACCTACGAACATAGTAAATCGATGAATTAATGTTCAATTAAGCTTACATTTTCCAATACTTAACGTTAAAATTCTGTGGAACGATATTTAATATTGATGTTGGGTTTAGAAATATATAGTATGCTACAAAACATGGTCATGGTCTATTGACGAATGTTTCATAAACTCACCAATGTGAAATCTTGCTACCAATTTTTAAAGATTCTATTGCTTGCATGATTCCTCACTTATATGTATATATTATTAACTTCATGTAAAGAAATAAAAAACTTTCGTAATAATCGATAAAATATCCGGAGTGAAAACAAAATGTTTGAAAAGATAACAAGTATTTAGTAGAGATGAATATAACACTCACCGATTTTTATAACACACACCGACTTTAATTGCCGAACCCTTTTCTATAGTTTCAACAAAAGTATAGGAAATATTCAGAAAGATTCGTTCATTCATTTTGTAATTCTTATGCATTCGATTTTTCTAAAATATACCTACACGGCGCGTATTAAATTCATATTAGGGTCCCTGCTGAAAATTCGGTTCATAGAGTTGCCTGAAGTTTTATCAATCAGTGTTTCGGGGAAATTACTTCTTATCAATGTGACTGTAATAGTGGTTTTTCTGAATATTTTCAGCCATCAGAGGATGATGCTTGAAACATCGTAACGTTACCTTTTATGGACAGTGATTTCTAATTTTATAGAATAAATATTGTTTGAGTACGGATGATCAACTATTTTCTCTTTTTTTTAATACCTAATATCCTGGAACAATGTTTGAACCATTGTCAAAATTTATCATGGAAACCCCAATCTGATATGTAGTATATACAGGTAGGAAAAGATGTATAATTGTTATTGTTACAGTACCGTTTTTTTCAAATTCAGTCTAAATATTTTGTGGGGGAAATACGCAAGACTTTACACGTTAGTTACTTGTTAGGACACAGCACATTAGAATGTGTAAAAGACGTGTGTCCACCCTCGGGCTAAAAATATCATTTTTGAAGCAATTCAACTGTAGGGCTGGAGGATGCAGGGGAAAATTGGAAAAGTTATGGAAACTGGGAGTCAACTTTTAAATAGCTATGATCACTTAAGTTTAATTTGTCCACTGTTCTTGTCAATGTTGTGCTTTTATTGCGCGGTGAGCAGTTTTAGATGCCTCCGCCATACCTAATTGAGGATTTTCCTAAGTGCATTCGTTTACTGATCAGTCAATGTTGAAAATTGTCTCGAAAAAATCTTTAATAAGCATTGTTTCTGAACAATGGAAAGTATTTTCTCTTTCAGTGCACCTATGTAGGTAGCGAATTTTTTTTAAGTTGAATATAAACACGCATCTGAAAATAAAAACACAAAAATGGCTCTTACTTGTGAAGGCTATTTCTTGTTAAGTTTAGACTCCTGAGAATCTAATTTCCAGTATTCTTTTTCTGACATTGTCAAAATTCTGGTACCTATTGAAAGAATTATTTAAGGCAAAGATTCATTGGCTCCCATTAGTCCTAGAAAACAAATTGCATTATTGCAAAATGCTTAGCCATTCTGCACGTGGAGCATAAACTATTATAAATCAATTTTAAGTTATGCACTCCTGAGCTTGCGTGGGCGTGGAACAAAGTCAAAACTGATATGAAAACTATGCAATAACCGTGCTCCGCGGTAGTTATCAATGCACGAGGTTCATTGAAGAGCATCAGTAAAACCTTCCATGCAATAGTCTCTTAGCCAAGTACTCGTACGACACATCGTTACTCAAATAGGAGTGGAGTGAGTGAAGGTCGCTTACGACGAAAGCTTTTTCATGAATCCTGTTATATTGCAGCTCACGTAAAGATTGAAGGAATTTTGTTTAAATACAATTTCATTTGGGAAAGAGTGCTATAGAGTGTTGAAACTACGCGTGAGCTTTTTGAACATCATAATGAAAGGCAGATTTGGAGCTAGAAATTAGAGAATTTCCCCCTAAAGACCGCAGTGGTTAGAGTTGCACAAGAAAGCAGCTTCACGAACATATCTTGTTTAATCGAACTTGATCTTGAAAATAAACTGCAATAAAATGTCCTGTGAATTAAAAGTTCACACATCAGGTAATAAATCAAAAATTAAAAAAAAATACGAAAGAGGAGATGCAAAATACGAGATGCGAGTACTCCATCACGTTGAGGGCTAAAAATCTAGTCATCAGTTCAAAATGTGGATTATTTTCCGTTAAGATACTAAGGCCAAACTCGTGTCTAATTCAGTTTTTGTGTAATTTTAAAAATTGATTGTCAATTCTGAGATGACCCTCGCTAAGTCCGCTGTCAATTATTTCTAAAATTTTTGGCAATATTTGAAAGTTGGGTAAATCATCGAGATTTAAAAACTTCGAGGAATTTGATCGAGTAATGACTGAAGTATACAAAACATCTCAGCATAAATATGCAGGAATCTGATCAAAAAAATAAAATGATTGCTAAATTTAAAAATTTGAAAGGCTACTTCCATGACTGTTAATCTTAAAATGTTGATCCCGTGCTGCAGTGAAAATTCTGTCAGATCTATTTTTTTGCATACTCTCCTCATTAAATTGTAAAATTTATTTTATCTGCTATCACGGGAGTTTTACATTTTTTCCTGTGAATTTAAAGCAAATAAGAAACTCTGAATCAAACAAGCATTGGATCCTAAGAACTAAGTAAAGATATTGTCATCGATTGTTTCGTTAATAATTCCGTCCCAAACAGACAAAGAAATAGATATCGTAGCAGCTGCGGCACGGATTTTATACAATACTTCAATTTGTCGCTTATGTGCAGGTATCTATCTTTTCGTTGCGGTATCACATCGCAATGTTCCTCAGTCGATGGGAATTACATTTTCATTTTACATCACCAAAGCAAGCAAGGAATATTTTCCCTTTATTGTTATGGTATTCATTTTCGTTCCAATGAATCGTTTGGTCATGTTCATCGGCACTTCAGTTAAAAATTCTCTGCCACCATCACATTTCTTAATGACCTGTTTCTTTTAGCAAAAATAACCTTCTTAATCAATGACGTTAATTGAAAAATTCAAAGAGGTGACATGGTTTTTAAATTCGTGCCTGCAGTCAGTCGTTAACAATATAGAACATTTAACTCCTCTTTTTCCAAAGCAAGCAAGATTTGGTACACTGTAGGTAAAGTCCAGGTTTTGCTACTAAAAAGTGCTTAAACCACAAACATTTTCAGTAAGTGCTTTGCTCTTGTCTGATTTACAAGGTACGACCTGAGAGAAATACAATTGAGATCACACAAATGAAACTGAAAGAAATGAGGACATTCAACTTCGATTCGAAGAAGAACTACAGATGAGTATCTGGCAGAAATGGATGCAAAAAGAGCTGTCGGTAGATGTATCCGGGCTTCTTTTCTTTATCTGTTTCGCGAGCGAAACATTGCTCTCTAGAGTCATTGCAATGTCCCTCCCGCGATTGGCAGGGACCCTTTCGAATCTGTGTCATAACTTTCTTTGAGGTAGTTTTAGTCGTCCTAAAATAAATGTGAATGTTATATCCCTTCAAGTTTCGACACAGGCTTCAAGTTTCATTTTCGTTCGCTTGCAGGTCTCACGGGCACCAAACCTGTTAGTTAGCATAGCACAGCTGGTCATTTGTAGCTCTAATATTTTACCTAGCATGTACTGTTCTGGGATCATTTAAAACTTAGATATTCTTTATTTCTATGAAATATCAAACAACTCATGTTCATCCAAAATTATGCAAACTATTATTAAAATTACAAATTTTCTCAAAGAACCGGTATTTTCAACCTTCCTACGCTCATAAGGCGCTACGAACTAAGAGCAACAAGATTGATGCCCTGACGAGGGCTTCAGGCTGGCTGGCCGGCACTCATGAGTGCCGTAGTTCCCACGAAGAGCATTCGCTACTGACTTGATAACAATCACTGAATGGATTTTTACTCTTCACGAGGCAGGAACAATAAGTTCTATTTCAATATTTAAGGCAAAGCTCATTGCTCGTATTACCGAACGTGGACAATTATTAAGAGAGAGATTCAGTGCAGCAGCTCGACGTGTTATTGGCATACTGCCCTAGGCTCAAATACACTGCGAGGAGAGGCGTAAGTTCTGCAGCCGAATTAACTCGTTTGGTCAAGGTATGAGAAAGTATATAAAACATTCTAACGTATACATTAATATACTCAAATGAATCAATAAGCTATAAGACTATTCCTACAATGAAATATTTACTAACATGCCACGGGACTTGGGTCTCTTTTACGGGAATAAAGAAGAGACTGTTTGCGAAGGATGGGTCATGATGTAAGAAAATACAGGCTACGATGTTAAGAAAATTACATTGAGTGGGATGCTGTGAGTAGACATAACGGGTAGCAGGTGACTGTGTGACTCACGCAAACTGGCGTCACCTAATCATGGTACGTAGACAAAAATGTTATTCATCAAAGAGGTTTAATGGGCGGGAAGTTGTGTGTACTACTGTACTAAACTTGCAGCACAATATAGGCAACTTTTCAAACCTAGGTAGAACAGTTCAGCGCAGTTCAACATACGAGAACAAGATGAAGGTGCGATAGTGGAACATGGCGGTATCTAGAGATTTAAATTCCACCTGCGTAACTTAACTCTCTTATGCTCTTGAGAGACCCTGAAGTCCCGCTACAGAGGAAACGGAGGAGATATTTATTCTTCTGCACAGAGTAGCTACATAAATAGAATTGAAACGAAAAATTGCTCATGTTAAGACAAATAGACATTGACTGGTGTGATCGATATATGGGCGGAATAACGACGGCGTATCAAAAATTGGAAAATTGTAGTCCAAGAATAACACATCAAAACTGCACCATATAAATCAAGTTATTTGCATAAAGGCCAGACAAAAGTAACACTAATTGTAAATGTAAAGGTAAAAAGAGACAAAATAGGCAACCATTATTGAATCATTTCTAAAGCTGTCAGCGCAAAGATATAGCGTAACAGAGGAAATGTTATAATTCAGCCAATCGTAGAAAATATTACCCTTAAATACTGCTAAAAAACTGGAGAGCCTAAGCGGCGTGTCATACACATCTTGAAGTTCCTAACAGATGGTACGTGACATTGCGACATCGTTGAATCCAGCCAACTCGACATAATGAACTTTAAAATTCGGAACGATATGTAGATATTAGAGACTCGGGTTCCTTTACACCGACAGCTCGCAATATTAATGGCCTCAGAATGAGCGCAATTCTTCTATGCATTGTAAGCTCCAGAGTCTTGAACGTCGAATGCGATTTTCCAATGAGTTTCAGTTTGCGCGCTCCATTATCTTTAGTTTTGAACTTCCCCTCCTAATTTTACGATGACGCAGGTTCCAGGATGTTTCGGGAGGTCTACCTCTACTCACGATAATGTTAAATTTCATAAAGTACCTTATCATATCATGTACTAAACGTTATTCATAACTCAATTTGATCTTTCTGTAATAAAAAATAGACTCTTCAAAAGGGCTTGATCAATCAAACTAATTTAAAACATGTCAAAATACCACACAATATCAGGAGAACTTCCACTACATGCATGTGATAAGGACTCAATTCATGGGAACAAGTAAAAATTTCCTTCAATTTTACGAGATTCAACGATGAGAAAAATGCATCATTTTTAGTCTGGTAATTAAAATTCATACGAGCAGATTTACCCAGCAAAGAAACAACGATTAATACAAATTTGAAGTACACACGTATGTGCATATGAAATCGAGCATGATTTTGTACAGATTAAAAAAGCTAGTGCGATGAAATGCACATGATACACTTTAATGCTACTGCTCAGTTTCTTAAGAATGTTCTTTGAGAATTGGTGACATTTACTGCACTAAATTGAATTACAACGCTGCTTATTCAATATGTAATGTGTCATTTGTCACAAAAAACACCAGACACAGTTTAGTTGGATATGATATTGCAAAATAAAATTATGATGATAAAATTAACACTTGGCTCTAGGAGTTTAAGTTTAACTGTAATGACTATAATTTAAGACTCCTACAAAAATTCACGCACCTCCAGCCTCTGCATTGTTCGGCCATCACGTAAAAACTCGTTCTCGCATTTTGGAACGTGTGAAACTGTTCTGCCTGGATTTGAAAAGCTGCATATTTAACTCTGTATATTGCAGCTAGGAGGTCGTTTTGGAAACACAGCCTCATTTTGTCTGTACAAGCATGCGCTCGGAAATTCATTTTTTGCCTAATACCCTCTCGGTCCCTACATCATAATCTCAACCCTCAACAGTCGCACTTGAATGTCAATCATTTTTCTTTTGAAAGCGGGGGTTGCCTGACCAGCCTTTAATCAATTATTTCGAAAGGTTCTCGTAAGGTGAACTACCCTTCCATCTACATAGAGCTACGCAATTAAATACGCGGCGTCAGTGCGCTGAGTACAGCCGTTTGAGTTTGGGGCTCACTATCGCGCAATGGCTTTTTTTGCACATCACCTGCTTCGCTTATGCCCACCAACCGCGCACTGCTAGCTCTGTGCCTTCCATATTCTACTCATAATGAGTCTTTCAATGTCATTTCTTGAATTTCCGAATATCGTGACAAATTTCAGGCTACCATCAATGAATTTCCTAATGCAGTATTAACATGATTATTCGCTAATGCCGTACGTAAATGGAACTATCATTGATGATATCATGAATGGCGATCGCTAGTAACCACGTCCTGACTTGGAAGACCACGTCCGAACAATTGAACATTGATATAGAAACTGTGCGTGACGACGTTCCTGAGACGCTTTATTCTCATGGCAAAGCTTCTAGAGGACTCGCAGTATGAGCTTAAATGAGGTTGTGAACACTTCTGGTGAATTTTTCTTTAAGCAAGGTCAATGCAGATTTTTGCAGTATGTTGAAGTAATTATGCAGGCCTTTTGCAACACTAGTTTCATAGAGCTCAAATAGTCATAAATAGACACAGTTATGATGGAATCATAATATAAACACTGTGAAATTAAGATTCTTTACTTGAAAAATGGAAAAAAGTAAGATGCAAGTGTAAAATGGCTCGGTCATTCCCAAACTGTTGAGTTGCAGTTAAGAAGTTATGTTTACCGCCTCTCAAATATATATAGTGACCTTTTGGTTCCTAGGTTGCAGTGCTTACTACCAACGAAGAAGAAAAAAAATTGTAACACTGAATTTTGTCAAATAATTCGCGGTGATTGCGTTCAAATCAGTGATGGAAAATATGAATTAATTTATACGAGGCCAGTACAGAGTTAGGTAGTGTGAGGCCGTAAAATAATGTAAAAGCGTGATGCTGCAAAATAATTGATAGAAGCCAAGCCGCAAAATGGCCGAGAGGCAAGAGGCCGCACAGTAACTGCGAAGCCATAAAATAACGCAGAGGTGCGAAGCCCCAAAATAGTTACCGGCAGTTTCTCTCCTAATTTAATTGAAGGATCCACAAAGCTGATCACTAAATTACGGAGTAGGAAAACACTGGGGGCGAAACAAAAGAATGAATCTAGTGAAGGTAAATTCTGAGCTGTTCAGCGACTTTGTGGAAATGAAGTGGACAACAGTTCAGTATTTTCAGTGGACAACATACTGTAAATACTGAATAACTCTGAGAAACTTCGATGATTGTTGGAAATGTTGAACAGTTTTAAAAACTGAGGCTACTGAACGGCTTGTTGAACCACTTTCACGTTCCAACATGTGGTTGCGAATGTTGCCTGTTGCTGGTAAAATTATAATTCAGATTTCAGAAAGGAATTCAGAAAGGTTTCAGAATTCAGAAACCGATGTAGGTTAGGCCGATTATGTTGTTCTGAACATTAATGGAACGGACGTACAATTTTACAATGGCTGCTTCAATTCATAAATAATATTTCAATTTTTTTAACTGCACGTCATCAATGAAAGTTTTTCTTACTAAGAATGGGCGAAAAGGTTCCGTTGCTTTGAACTGATATGCAGGGTGTCCTTAAAGTTTTCTGCAGATTTGAGATAATTATTAAAAACAAACTACTTTAGGTAGAGGTGTCTAGCTCTCTTAAATTCCTACTGCAATGACCAAAGTATTTTGCATTGCTCATAACTTTAACCCTTAAACGGTTGCAGGGGCGGAATTCTCGCGGTGTCTGTAGTGACTGTACATAGCTAATGAGTATATATGTACAGTATATATATGTAAATTATGCATATACAAATACCTGGTGTTGTGTAAGTCGATGCACCTATTTTATCCATGTACAGAAAAACTCAAAATAAAACAATTTTCATGAACGACAAAAACCTCAAAGCTCCTTCGTTTTTGAGAAATAATACCTTCAAATAATTTCTCGAAAACGAAGAAGTTCTGAGGTTTTTGTCACTCATGAAAAACGTTTCATTTCGCGTTTTTCTGTATATGATTAAAATATGTGCATCGAAAACATGACACCATATATACAAGATGCTTTGTGAACATAAGGTGCTTCCGAACATGAGGTACAAAATTGCACATCAAAAAGAAAAGGGCGAAATAAATACTTTTTCTTCTGTGAAATTTGAAAAAAATTCGGTTTTTTGAGTTAGCTGTTCATTTTTTAAGGGATGAAATTTAATTATACAATTACTCGCATTTTATCTGTGGAACTCAGTCGCGGCATGCTGCCATCATCCAAGACTACACACGCAGGAGGATAAGATGTTCAGATTACTATTTTTGTTAATAATTAATGAAGTTTTCGTAAGAAGTCACTCATGCGATCTTTTTTGTCATGGTTTTGTGAAGTTGTAAAATGTTTCTAAAACTGTAATTTTATTTTAAAATAGCATAAAATGAAAGGTAAAGAGTTGTATTTTCATTGCATGCTTTCAAAATAAATGTTTTTCGTTCCCTTTTTTTCTTCGAAGTTTGCATAATATTCTCTCGGTTTAACCTTCCACGGAAGCAAAATAAAAAATAGAGAGTTAGATGTGCTCATTTTGTTGTCCGGAATACTTTGAAGGCAAAATTCGATCTCACGTCAGGCATTCACCATCTCCATAAATGTTGTGGCTAGAGCTGCACCTATCTTTGCTCTTAAGGTCACAACATCAGGTACTGGTACGCAGTACATTTTATTTTCGAACAGGCATATACGTTTCTGCAACACTTGACTTGCAGTGGCTCCGAGGCATCAGAGTATGATCGAAGAACAACGAACCGATTTCCTAGGACTGCGTCCTACCGTGTGCGACACTTTCATACTCGGAGGACTTTCGCTATCGGTCTATCATGATTTCAGCATCTGGCGGATTTTGCCGATAACCATTTTTGGACTTACGTTGAACTGTTCCGGACGATTTTGTTTCGTGGTCTCATAACACACCTTAGGCTTTCTCCTAGAGCGATACCATTTCTGCCATTCCTGACTCAGCTGGCGGATTGTGATCACATGTGGTGTTGTGATCACTATTTCTGCTATTTCTGACTCAGCTGGTGGATTGTGATCACATGTGGTATTGTGATCACTATTTCTGCTATTCCTGACTCAGCTGGTGGATTGTGATCATATGTGGTGTCGTGATCATCATTTCTGCTATTCCTGACTCAGCTGGCGGATTGTGATCACATGTGGTATTGTGATCACCATTTCTGCTATTCCTGACTCAGCTGGCGGATTGTGATCACATGTGGTATTGTGATCACCATTTCTGCTATTCCTAACTCAGCTGGCGGATTGTGATCACATGTGGTATTGTGATCACCATTTCTGCTATTCCTGACTCAGCTGGCGGATTGTGATCACATGTGGTATTGTGATCACCATTTCTGCTATTCCTAACTCAGCTGGCGGATTGTGATCACATGTGGTATTGTGATCACCATTTCTGCTATTCCTGACTCAGCTGGCGGATTGTGATCACATGTGGTATTGTGATCACCATTTCTGCTATTCCTAACTCAGCTGGCGGATTGTGATCACATGTGGTATTGTGATCACCATTTCTGCTATTCCTAACTCAGCTGGCGGATTGTGATCACATGTGGTATCGTAAGACGACGAAAGACTCAAGCAATTTCTCAGCAAAATCTGAAAGTTGTGCAGGCAGATCCATAATAATTTTGAAGTTATTAATATTAATTGCCAAGGAAAGATTTTATGTACACCTGTACAATCCTAAGGAAAAATGACAGCGCAGACTCAACCATGCATAAAATTTACCATAAGTTTCAGCTTTATAAACGTCATTTGTTTGATTTGTAAGAGAAATAGCAAAAATAGCGAAACAGATTTTACGAAGAGATTTGGCTTGCTCTGAGAATACAGGACTAAAAAGATGAAATTCTATATAAGTTTGAGCTGAACAAATTTCTATCGTAAAATAAAGGTTTTAGTTCATTTAAAAAGGAAATACATAAGGTTATACTACCAAAAGAAGCTGATATTTCAGGCACAATACTACTGAATTATATTATCCGTAAAGGTAATTGAAATTTATACCTCAAGACATTGCAGATTTTGTGTATTCAACTATATTGATGAGTATTTAAATCATTCAAAATTCAATTGGATAAAATGCTCAGGATACTTTCATGATGAACCGGTACATGAAATTATCAGAGAACGCTCCCACCAGAGACTGGGAGTCTGGAATAATGTTAATTTCTATGCAAGTTAATAGTACGCTATGCAGGAGATTCAGTTCTATTGCATTGATAAACGATTATTAGGAAATTTCGGTGAAAAATTGATTCATGAGTTTATTAACGAAACAGGGGAATACCTTGTGAAAGTTGTATGTGTTAAATAATTGCAATACCTTTTTATTCGTAAAAATATCTCATACCAATCAATACTTTACTCTGTTGAATATAGGGTCACATTTTGAAAAGGGCAAAACTGTCTTTAATATTTTCCCAATGGAAAGTCTTTAATAGTCATCGACCACCAAAAAATATTTCTCAGTCGTCCGGACTCCGTAAGACTTTTCAATGATTCTGCTAGATCGCTTGCACAGAGTATGCATAAACACAAATTAAAAGAAGGCGGAGAAAACGAAAGATCGGTCATCATAATTACAATTTTTTCTATTGGTTCCACGAATTTCAACGAAGTCCAAATTAGAATACTGATGCAGCTATTCTATGTATAAATGTATTTTTTCATTTGACTTCAACTATTTTTGTACACTCTATGCTTTATGGATACGAGCGCTGTCAATTTGGGAAACTTCTAATCTGTTGGAAAGTGAGCATTTTTTTGGAACCTATTTAGCAACCATAATTGCGAAAATACTGAATAAAGATTTGACGGTTATATCTTCATTCAGTATTCCTGCAATTATGGTTGCTAAATAGGTTTCCAAAAATGCTCACTTTTCTTACAGATCAGAAGTTTCCAAAATTGACAGCGCTCGTATCTGAGCTATTCCCAACAGGCATGCCCCTATCAACCCAGTCCTATCGAAGTGATAACTGGAAGTTCCAACGATCTATGCATCACTTATTCGATTTAATCTCTGGTGATAGTAAAAAACAAGTTTAACTTCATTTCATGTGTTAAACTCGTATTTTACTTGTGTCTGTTTTCCATAGTACATTTACAATTAGCTACGGCTCCAGAGACGTTCCGCTACATGTCTATCGGGATATTTCATGCGACACTTACGTAATTTTTCAGGCATTACTCTATTTAATTTTTCAATTAAATTTTGATTACGTTGCATTGAACTTATTTTTATTGCTAAGGCTTTATTAACCGCTTCCTTGATTGCCGTCCACATTGGTAATAATTTATTTTCCATCTAAAAAGTATAAAGTTTGATTGAGTCTTTTATTTCCCTGTTTTGATGGTGTTCATTTTATTTTCCTAAACTTCAGACGCATATTCTTTGACTGACGCACCTCCCCGTTATACAGCAAAAGGTTTGCAGAGAACGAGAACGCATTTATCATAACTCGTTTGAGCCATATTTCTTTCCATCGAAAAGAAAGATGGAACTGTCCCACTAAAGGTGGATATTATAGGCCCATTCATTTTGATAAAATTCAATTAGACGGTAGCCCCTTAAGAGAAATTTATTCATAATTTGCCTGTTTTTACGCGGTGCCACAAGCGTTTTAACCTGGACCTGTGATACGAATATACTTGGGTTAATTTTAGTTCCCATTTACAGATTATATGTTTTTTATTATGAGTACTTGCGACTGAAATATTAACTTTGTTTATGCACGGGTAAAAAGTTAAGTTACCTGAGTAGCCGTTTAAGACAGCGTCAAGAGTGTTCATTCCAGACAGAAGTTGTGACTTATTACAGATAGCTTTTACGTTCACCTGTCCCGAAATTGGATTTAAAAAGGAAATTATAGGCCCTTCGTTCATATTAATGCGTACTTTGCCTGTAGTGACTCAACGACAGCACAAGAAGCGGCCGTTAACGCACACCCTTTTCATGTCAAATATCACAATACTGATAACTCGCTGAGCCGAAATAATGTTAATGTCCTTTAATTGAGAAATTAGAAATTTGAAGGGGTGGAAGGTATTGTGATTAACTACTTTCAGTACAAGGACATAGATGCTCGCTGAAGGCTACGCCCCAATGATACTCATGTTCTGTCGATTTGATTTTCATATTTTAATTCAGTTTCGGTCGGGCTGAATTTTCAATTATGTATTCTATTCCAGTTTCCTTGTCTATTTGGGAACAACGATATCGCGGAGATGGCTGTCTGCTTTTAAAATCTGGATTTAAGGCGTTCGCTCATTTTCTAAGGTCACTCATTACGACTCTAACGAATACATATGTTCATGTTCACATTATCTGTAACATTAACAGTAACAAAACAAGAAGGAATATAAGTTTCAAATAACTGTGAACATCCAAAATCCATGTCACTTGCTTTCTAGGAGAATCAGTTGTTTAGACTTAGCCCTAAATCGCTCGATAAAAAGTCGTTGATATTAAATGGTGTTATTGGACATTCTATATACGCTTCGACATTGGTTTATTTCGTATTTTCATTGGATAAAACCGCAAAGTAAATAGTCGCTGCCATTCGAAGATACATGCAGTCGATTCTTGGGCTATGTGACGTAATCTTCTACTAACCTTAATTTATGCTGCCAAAAATAAGTCCTTGTTATTCAATTAATACAATGTTTGACCAAAGTTACGAATATCTGAGAAGAATTTTTAACCGTGTAAGTTGAAGTTTGAATAAGATGACATCGTACCACTCGAAGATCGATTGTAAGCACGTTCATATTGTTCGTGTCAATGCACTTAATTATAATCAACTGAATTGGCACGAACCACACTGAAAAAAAAATCTGACACCATTCCTGCAGATTCTTATCAAAGTGATTTCCTGCAACCGAATATAAGCCCCGTTTTTCTCCATCATCCGCCTTTTTTGGAGGACCCCTTCTTATATCACTTTTTGATAAGGATAATTTTTTCTGTAAATAATAATAAATGCGAATTATGAGACGTAAAATAATGAACTTTAAAAATAATACATATAGAGGATAAATACTTCCATTTGGCGCTTGCTTTCCTTTTGTACACTGAGGTAGAAACTTCTCGCACTAAAAACCAGCAGTACTCTACCAACACGCTCGCATTCCACTTCCCTGAAAATCTCCTCAAGAAAATAGTGATGTTTTGGTGGAACCGTTCCCCGTGTACACCCAAAACTGCTCCTAAATTTTCCGGGAAGAAGTCCTGGCGGAAGTGAAGGAAATGCATTTTATGTCATGAATGGAAATGCATGATGTCACACCCCACTGCCTTGTACGCTAAGAGGAATTCCTCGACATGAGCGACATTATCATCACTTTTGCTGTAACCCAAAAAGTGCTCACCCATGTTTTGGAATGCTAGCCAAGCTCGTTTTTCTTTTCAATTCAGATGTTCAATAAACGTCGAATTTTGAAATGGTAGTCAAATCTGTGGGCCTCCTTTTCTTCCTTCCAAATTATCGAAAAATGACAAAAATAGGAGGAAGGGGGATCTCCCGAAAATAGAGGATGATGGGGAAAAACGGGAGTCCTATTCAACAGGAGGTCATTTAATGTAAGCATCATCAAGAATGGTACAGTAGTAGTAGTAGTTCCGTGAAATGTCTGAATGTAACCCTGTGGCTCTTTTTCTCGTTGGCAGTGCAAGACTTTGACTGGACTTGGATTTGCCCGGGGCGGTTACGTGTGCGAGTGTCGCCCCGGCTACTACAGGCCCAACACCTCACACTCAGCCCTGCAGGACTCGACTTCGCGGCCAAAAGGAGGGGAAGGGTCAGTGTCGTCATTTATTGTATTTTTTACAGAATATAGGACGCTTTCACCCAGTTACGCAGTTATTTTCATTTGCATTTACACACAAATAGTCTTGAGAGATGTAAAGTTCAAATTCATCACTTCAGAGATATTGGCATTGAAGAAGGAAAGCATGAGTAAACTACTCATTTTGTACGACATAGCTCTGATTCTCATTCAGGTATTTGCAATTATTTGAAATGTGCTCATGAAAAACTTCAAAATTTTCCAAAAGTCGTGGTGTTTTAAATTTTGTGGTTGATACGCTCATCTTACTAAAATACCAATATCACTAGGTGTCTGAATTTACCGACTAGAAATGTAATCATAAGAAATTACGCGTGTATATCTAAGTGTTTTCCTCATCTGAATTGCTAATAGCACATGATTGAGTTCTAATCAGGCTTAGGAGGCAGATAATGAGCAACTTAATTTATTTAAACATCAAAGTATATGGCTACGAATGACACGTTCTGTAAAGCTATGCTCATCTGACAGTCGTTAAGCTAAACTTATTTCCAAAATAACTTAACTTGCACCGTATAGTTTTGTTCTCTGGTATGATAAAATTTTCATGGTTATAGTATAATTCCTGTTTTTTCGATATATCAAGTTTCCTCAATAAATGTAGAACGTTTACGATGAAAAAATTACAGTTCATTCTGAAAAGAGGTATATTCCTATTCTTGCGTGCCTTGAATAACTCAAGTTCAACATTGTTCAATTTAACGGAAGATTCGTTTAATGTCTGAGCCAATAGCAACGCAGCATTGTAACCTATCAAATCCGACGTGATTTAGTAAAAAGATTTTATGATTTGGCTTCGACGATAGAAGAAATAGCAAGTTTTTTGAAAACTTCGTATTATTGTTGCGATGCACAGCATTAAATGGATCCAGGATAACAGACTTCGAAACGTATGGAAGTTTGTGAGAAAAACGAGCGATAGTTAAATACTACCATGTAAAACCGTAGAGTTTTTTGGGCTATGCTTTGATTTTGCTGTAGCCCTTAGAGGTTTTTGAAGGGAAAATGAAGACACGTGAGATTCGTTCATGTAACCATCACCTTCCTGAAGACAGCACCTTGCTAAAATCGTATAATAAAAAACATTTCTAATACGAGTGCATTTTTGAGTTTAACCCTGAACAGAATTCTTTAAATTCAAGCATCTAACTTGCCTAAATTCTTGAAATTCGAGCACTGCCTTACCATCATGAGCTAATGGACACAATTTTGCAGCAGAATGGCCAAAATACCTTTGTAATATTACGGATAGAATATGAGAAGTTACTGGTTATGATCCCATTTCAATAGTTCCAAGACTGTTCACCTTCTAAAGTAGTTACACTTCAGTGACTTTGGCCCCATGCAGTTTGCATACGTATGTGACTGTACTAGCATAGTAATATTGTGTTGTAGAAAATGTATTCTCTTCATGAGCATTTTTATTTGTAGGTATATCCATTATAAGATGGAAAATAATATACCGTAAATGACTAGACAAGTTTGAAGTAATGCAAATTTTTCTTCGGACTAAAGCTGACCTATGTAAAAACTATGCCAGTGAAAATTCCAATTGAAATTTCCCATTACTGTGAAATTTATTTCCTCTGAAATGAGATTGTGTTCTTTCTTGCGTAAAATTACTACTTAAAAGCTTTTGGTAGCTATTTAAAAATTGACAGATTTTATAACATTTAAAACTGTAAATGGTTTAAATCTTGTAAAGTACTGCTGAATGGCACTTACTGAGCAATTGTTCTACATTTCTTACATGGAATTTAGCTCTTTGCAATACGTATTTCAATCGCAATTTCTTTACTCATTCGCATGTATTTTGAAGTTAACCAGCAGTGCATTACAGAGTATGGAGCTCAAATTAAGTTGTTCGTGCGAAGGGTCCTTTTTGAGGGCTAACTCACCCTAATTAGTGGAAGTTATTCCAACGTGCGCTGATGTATATCTTCTGCAACCAATTTCACCATCAGTTGGTCTTGCATAACAGATGTGGACCTATCTATGCACTTATAGAGTTTAATAATTGTTTTCTTCGTCGAGCTAGCTCTGCTTTCAATAATAACGTAGTGCAAACCTCACCTCCTTGTTTTTACCTCTTATATTTCTGCAGAATTTAAATTCTCATTGGATGTGTTGGGAACACGATCTTTCAAAATGTCCGATTCCTGAAGCATATTTTCATCTCTTAAAAATTCCTCTTACCTGCGGGACCTAAGAAAGAGGGCACACTGAATTTAAAGATTGTTAAAATACTGAAAATGAAACAAGGACGCATTTGAAATCCCTTTGAAAAAGAGAGATTGCAATTTCATTTTGTAAGTTACTTTTAGATAACAACTGGCAATGTTGATATAGTTTATAAAGTTTCTTCTGTTACTTCAAGATATAAACATAGTCATTTGAATCACAAGTTCGCTGGTATTTTTAGCGCCTGCTTACCAGCGTGCTCGCCACAAGATACTCGTGAAAAAACAAATTTTAGCTTTTCTTGAAGCACTTCAAGTCTCTGGTAACTCCAGTAAAATTCCGTGTTTATTCGGTAACGACTACCTAACTTTTGAAAAGAGTAAAACAGAAAAATACTCGTCTCTGAGCTTTTTAGCACTTTTATTTTTCTCCTTAATAATTATTCATAACTACTATGTCCCCATCGGGTAAGATACGTAGTTTAAACCCAAAGGCTCAGTAAATATACAGCTTTTAAATAAAAACCAGCTCTTTGCCTTCCACGCTATACACTTTCGCTCGTGCAAGTGACGTAAGTGATGAAAGGACCTACACTTTTATACTCTGGTCTCAGCGAATTTTCCGTAATTAAAGAATATTCTGATGCAAGATATATTATCAATATACTCTGTATGCAGTGCGTGGTAAGCAAGTGTTTGAATATTTTATTAGAAAATATTTTTGAATTAAATCTCACCTGTGTTATATAATTTTTCATTTCGTAAATCGCTGAATGATTATTGATAAATAGACACGTGATCTTGCACCTGTACCTGAGACGATCAATAGACTTTCGTAAATGATGTAATTAAACTCACACGTTCAGGCTTACCTCGTGTTTTCTAGCCGTCTAATTTGTTGCTGACGGCGCTTAAGCTGTTTAAGAAAACATCCCCCATTGTCTTACATTAGCAGCTGCACGCAAAATTGGACCATTTTGGCCTTTTTTTCCACGGGAGGGAGTGGTGCCGCAGTATTTCAAAATGAAAAGCTGCTTGAGTGCAATTTTCTGATATCTTAAGTGCATGGCTTGTGAGCATCGATGCGAACAACAGACAAACCTTCAGTGATAAACTTAATTTTGATGTCAGCGTATTGAAAATTGTTCTTTTCGAATTAAAACTTAATTTCTTTACTTCCAGAATAACCATTCCATGTTTAATGTTTAGAATAATTTAGCACCAATTTAAATTCTCGTACTATGAACACAAAGTTACAATTGCTGCAAAGATCGTTATTTGATTAATAGCAGCTAAATATATTTCTCGCGGATTTAAAAATCTCTGCTCTGATGATTTATGAACAGTTTTTGTGTAACATGTAAAATTATTTCACGTTCTGGCAGGGCATCTCAGAAGCGATATCAAAACGAATACGAACAAAGTTCGGTGTCTTGTAAGCTTGATGTTGCTAATATCCTTCTGATAATATGAGGCGTAAGTCATAATGGATAACTTTGCTCCATGAACCATGAGTGTTTGATTCTTTGGGAGTACATTCGTTCGTATCTAACTTTTTCTATTCGCCCCAACGGAATACGAGTATTGTCAGGGCGCGGCCAGGAACCAGTGCCTGGTGTCAGACTGCAGAGTTAGAGACATACAGTATATACCAAATTACAACAATTTGTGGCTATGTACATAAAACTTTCAAAGGTTTGCAGAAGAAATTCAGAATTATATAACATTTCACGGTGAAATAAAAAGATCTATTTTCATAGGTACATTCATTTTCAAATATCTCATTTACCACAACTTCATATTCCCTATCACAACTTCGTCACGTTTCTCTCTAAAACAGCCGTTCTCAACCGTTCCTCCATCATTGACCCCTTCGGTTTTATGTCTAAGTACATAAGGCCGAAATTTACCTCAACCAGGTGTAAATATAACCCTGGTTGAGAACCTCTATTCTAAAATAACGCAATTTATCACGGACCAACTCCAGCTTAGCTACCTCTGTTCCTCTTCGTCAGTTGTATTCATTGTGCGGCTCGCGATGACTCAATTCACGGCTCTAGAAAAATATATAAATTAATTTATTTATATTTAATTCATATAGTATACGCAAACTTACAGTAGCTGCGGCTTTCTCCATCAATGCACTTAACCGAAGTGGCTCTCTTGCATAAATGAGTGAATAACACTGCTCCAGGTGCATGCTGTGCCCGGCTGGCTGCAAGGAGTGCAGCGTGGTGAGCGGAGTGCCGCTGTCCTGCTCCACGGCCCCGGAGCGGCTCGTGCGGACGGTGCCCCTCCTCATCACCGCCGCCGCCATCGCCCTCGCCACGACCTTCGCCTTCGCCATCACCAAGCGGCGCAAGTGGCCGGTGGGTCATCCTAGAACGTCATTGAAATTGCTTAGTGAATGAAGCATTCAAGTTACATGGTGCTACGATCTGTCACCAATGTTGATTGGATGCATGAAGGCTGTAACTATTTAATGTAGAGCCCTCAGAACCGATCATGAAATTTTGCATGTGTTATTTTGTAAGACTAAAAATTTGGTCATTTAATTTACTATGAATCTGTTCCCTATGAAATACGAAGGTATGATCCGGATTTTTCACGTCCACCAGAGCAGGAGTTCGATTTATTATTCATTGCTTTTTTGGCATTCAATGTGTGGTATCTTTTTTTCCATAAGCCTCAATTCAAATGAGGTTAATGTATAACAATCCTGAGCAAGGATGATATTCAAATGCTTTCATTTTCATATATTTACGAAAAAATGTTTCATTGGAGATACCGTTATGAAAACAAGCGTGTTCATACTTACATTGCTTCTCTAGATGAAGAAGAGCCGAGCTCTCGCAATCGCCGATGAAGAATTATTGTTTTAATAGCAATGTAGGGGTCTTTCTTTTATATTGAACAAAATTAAAGACACGGCTTAATTTGACGGAAGTTGTCTTAATTATATAGCAGGATGATTTTCAGTACGTATGTAGATTTAATATCTGCGGTTGCCATTTTGGTCGTTCAAAATTTTGTTTTGTGTAAGGCTCACCGGCTTAATTTAAACCTTTAAGTATTTTACTAGAAATATTTTCTACGGATGTACTACCTAGGCTTTGTAATATTTTTTCTCTTTACGCCCTAACCCGTAA
The DNA here is from genome assembly GCA_030386875.1 of Morinoia aosen. NCBI lineage: Eukaryota > Metazoa > Arthropoda > Malacostraca > Amphipoda > Talitridae > Morinoia > Morinoia aosen. Next base: position 28,623,119 of record CM059561.1, on the reverse strand, counting down.
CACTTCATGCTAATACATGACGGCCAAGGACTGCATAAATGGAAGGACGTGCACAGCAGGTGTCCTGGCATCGTGAGCAAGGGCCTCACACACACGTTATCATGTTCACTGACTTAAATCATGGGGAATAAATCAAAGGAAAAATGAGTTCATTAAGCAAAAGTAAACTACCGAAAAAAATTTCAGGAAACGTTAGTCTACAATTGTACGACACAAATGCTACAATATGAAGGCAAGCCGTTTTTTCATGCTGGTTAAGTACCATCAGCGCACATCGAAAACAAAATCAATATCTAATGCTGGAATTACCTTCACCAGGAACGACCCGCCCCAAGCTGCGACTAGGAAATGACGTGACCTGAATTCATATCAGAGACGAAATTCATAGCCAGTCGGAACAATTTATCGTGCAATACCCACATAATAGCCAGCTCGTTCGCTAGATAAACGTTCTGTAAGAAAACAATTGATATCGACGCGCCTGCAATAACGGCATAAAGACTACAACGGTAAATATTCTGAGACTTTTTTTCGCTGGAGGCAGGTGAGCCCCAGAGGTGCTGAAGCTAGTTGAAAACCAATGAAAGATATAAATGAAAAAGTAAAAAAAGCTGTGATTAAAAAGAAAGTGTACGGAAAAATATGCACAGAACAGATGAATTCTGATCACGAAGTACTATTGGTCTCTCTTAAACGTTTTCGCATCCTCCTATAAAACATATGAAACTTAACGCATAATGGAAAACCCACATGAGTGGTCTCTTTCGAACGCAAGATTACCTTTACTTTACATGTGGGCCTCACTTCCGACATGACATCAACAATCGCTTCAAAACTCTGAGGGAGGATTTGAAAAACGATAATGTGTTACATTTTCCTCTCTTGTAGGAATTAGGAAAACTAATTTCTAGAGCATTTTAGGTACCTCGGGTCGGACTTGGCTGTGAAGGATACAATGGAAGTAGAAGTGAGGCATCGAGTGAATGAAGGCTGCAAGACATTGGGTGCAATGAGGAAAGTTTTTTAACGCAGGAATTTGAGTATAAATGCTAAGAGGGGACTGTATGAAAGCTTGATCGTGCCAGTTTTGTTGTATGGAGCAGAGTCCTGGGGGTTGAGAGCAGCTGAGAGGAGGAAGTTGGATGTATTTGAGATGAAGTGTTTGAGGAGCATGTATGGAGTAACAAGAAGAGATAAGATCAGGAATGAGTTGGTTAGGGGGCAGACGGGTGTTAGCAAAAATTTGAGCAGGCGAGTGGATGAAAGACTGCTTGGATGGTTTGAGCATATTGAAAGAATGAATGTTGAGCGGCTGACGAAAGAGATTTATGTGTCGGAAGTGAGTGGTATTAGGGCGCGAGGTAGACCACGGATGAGTTGGATGAATGGGGTGAAACGTGCTTTGTATGAGAGGGGTCTGACTGTGGACGTGGCGAGAGGGATGACTGCGGACAGAAGTGAGTGGGGGCAGTGTATAAGGATGTAATTTTATTTTTGACGCGGTACTGGAAGTTCCCCGCGTGTCATGGGGTTGACTTGTCCTGTGCTGCACTCGATGAAGCAGTCGGGGCAAACCAGCTATGGCTGTCGGGCCTGAATGTGGAAGGTGGTTGTGCTGGGCTGCTGCTGATCCTGGTAGTTCTGATGAGGCCAGTGCTGCCTCTCTCGCTTCCTAGTGACCAAGAGTGATGATTGTGGCCTATTGTCGGCTACCCTCCCATAGGAAGGAGAAGCCTGGTATATCTATGTATGTAATTTCTGTATGCACGTTTAATTGTTCATAGCTAAAATAGCCTCAAAGGTCGAATATATAATACATTAGTTCATTTTATGCGATATTCTTTTTTACTAAAAAGAATATCTTTTTTTTACTAAAAAGTGTGAATGATGATTCAAAACCGCAAGTGGACAAGCAGGTACTCGAAAGTCAGCAAAATACATGCAGCTTCAGCCACCGCAGCAGCAACCGAACTTATTCGATTTCTTGTGGAGTCCGAAACGGCATCGCTGGAATAAACCGATCAGCACCATGGAATAGTGGTATAATTTCCGATTAATCAAGCTAATGAAAGAGAATATAATACTGTAAATTTAACACTTTTATAGCCAAGCGACCAACGACCAAAATGCATTCCACAGTAGCCTCAGCAACTCCCGAAGTCGCGACGGAGTCCGAACAAAACCTCGGCAGGAGCACGACGCGGGTAAGGCGCTGAGAGCAGCCTTCTTGGGTGCACGGCTGCAGTTACGCCAGCAGCGGCATGTTATGGGCCGAAGGTGAAACTACAATAACAGGAAAACCCCAAAAATTACTAGAGATCACGACGCGGAGAAGTAACAACGAATAGAATGTCAGGACACCAAACCCATATAATCAAACCGTGCGCTCCACTCTCGCAAGTCAGATTCCCCACTCGGTGTGTCCTTAGGCCACTGTAAGAGGTAATAAGGAAACAAATAAAAAGTGGTAGAAGGTATTGAGTCGCCGACAGTCTTTAAATATGGGAGATTAATTAGTAGAGGATAAATTAGGCCCATAGGATAATATACCGTTTTCAAGGCAAAGTCATGAATTAAGAGACAAAAAAAGTCTCTTCAAATTTACAGAAGTCATTCTGTTTACGTTTATCTCGTTTTAAAGTTCGGTAACAAGCGTATATATTTTAAACAGACCAGATCTCCCGATCAGCTATTATATTAGTAGTCAGGCATTTTCTTAATTTGCGTATTTTCAAGCACCCGAACACCTCTGAGAAATAAATAACAATTGCGAAAACTAAATAAAGAAATTCACAGAGTGCGGCACACAAAATTAAAACCAGTACAAAAAAATAGTAGCAGCAAGGTAGTAGAGTGGCGAGACTCGGTGGCCAGTAATGCGACTTCGCCAGGCAATAAACCATCTTGTGACAGCAAATCTAGTATCTGAATTTCTCAGATGCTGCATCGACCGCTCCTTAGTAAAATGTCATCAGCCGAATGAACTATTCAAAATTTTACTACCACCGAACTTCTTTCAAAGTCCGAATCTGCGACAAACCACAGACAGGGGGAAAGCGACGCAAAACTCTCCTTCAAAATGTAGCTTTAGAAGTATATGGGATGAATTTCCACGATTTATTATAACCAGATATGTCGAGTACTACCTTTCAACCCACGCAAACTCCCGCTATCTTATATCCACATTTTAATGATTCGAATAAAGCCAGAAGTAGTTACAAACGATGACATAGCTAAAAAATGGTATTGTCTATGGAAATAAACAAGACGTCAATTTCAGTAAGAACACAACAGTTTTTATTATTGGAGACATAATCATTTGAAAACAAAGAAGCGAGTTCAAACACGGCTTCTCTGAGCAAAAAAGAACTCAGCCTGGACAATACAAACACTGCGCCTCCAAGACAGATTAAGGTGCCTCCTATAGACTCTGTCATAATTCATTGCGGGACACATGGCGTAATGTCCCTGCAGCCAGATGAACTGCATCGACATTTTATAGTAATAAAAAATATAAGGACTAAAAAAATTCCGACACGTCGACATTACATGGATCCTTTCGAGAAAGAAAGCTCCGCAAGCTCCTAAAGCTTCGGGGGTATTTTTTCAATAAATCACCAGAAGTGATGAATAAGATTCAAAGCATCATAAACATGGACTTGACTTCTCACAATGAGCGCCATTTCCTTTTCTTTTCTAAAATGACCTCATATATTTCGGTGAAGTGGTAAATGCTGGATTTGCGCGTTTACTCTCAACTGCTAAATTCCAGCAAACTGCGTCTTCGTTCAATATTTTCTTACACACTTTCCACAATGACAGAATTAACTTCATCACTATGCCTAAAACGGCTACTGTAAATTATGAGAACAAAAATAATGATAATAGTAATGAAAATACTTCAACAGAAAGTTGCGAGTCACGGAGAACACCTAGGAAGAACAGCTACTCAACAACTAGCGTCAGCATTGACTCGACCTGCAGAGGCGATGGCCGCAAAAGTGACCGTTGCTTTACATCGACAAAAATGTGGAACACTCAGACAGAACCGAGAATATAAGTATTACAAACAAAGGATGATCCCAAAAGCAGTGTATTTAGAGGTTTTTCCCAACAACGAGGAGACAAACGATTCACAAAAATGCAGAGAAACTGAAAACAGCGTTTGTACACTCACTATTTTATACTTATAACACACGGCTTCGAAGCACATCTTATTTCGTTGACTGGTGGAGGAACTCACAGGAAGCAAAACAAGACGACAAAGTTTAGCAACGGCTCCACAGCAAGCAGCTCGGGAGTTGCAGGAAATGCGAACAGCTGGAACACCCGAAGTCCTATAGTTATCCCGGGGAGTAAATGCTCGGGCGGGTCGTACCCACAAGTCATTGCTATAGAAGCTCCGGTGGAGCAACCACCAGCTGATGTATTGCAATCTTCAGAGGCCAGCCGAGAGGGAGGAGATAACGACTACGAACTACCCAAACCGGACAATGAGCAAAACGATAAACCTTGTCAAGATCAGCAAACTATAAAACACATCCAATATAAAGTAACGATAATCACCAAAAACATTCGCTGTGAACTTACGAAGCATGCTGCAGAAAATGCAATAGGTGCAAGCTACTGCATCGACCCTGTCACACGTTATCATAGCTCTCAACGAAGTGCACTGCGACGTTGATCCTGACAGCGAAGGAGGAGGCAATTCCATAATTTACATCAAAGAAAAGCTATGTTAGATTTCTAAGCGAAGCCGTGAATACGGATCGTTGAGCTGTTACACCACAATAATAATTCACCCGCAACAAAGAAAAACACACAAAAATGTTCTCGTTTATAGAAACCCTGCCAGTACAGCAGTTGATGACGATGAACTTTATGATCATTTCTACAATATTTGCAATACTTTCAACGAAATACTAATTTCGGGTGACCTCAATCACCCTTATGGGTGATTGTGGGTGACTTCAAGAAGACCATTTGACGAGTCGAGCCCGTGGAAATAAGTTCATTGATCTCTTTAATATGTGTTCTCTGCAACAGCTTGTCCTTGCCCTAACAAGACAGAATAATAAACGAGGCTTCGTCATCATAACTCAGATCCAAATGAACATTTGAAATAATAATTGGCACTTCCTGCATGCCTGGCTTCCCTCTTGTATTACTCCAATCGAAACTGTCACCAACTAATGATATTTAGTTAGTATCGCCATGACCAAAGTCTCAAGGATGGCAAAGAGGCAGAAAAACCGTTAAGAGTGCGAAGAAATTACGCGTTTCCAAAGTAAGAAAAATTATGAGCACAAAAAATCAATTATAGGAGGAACTATCTAAGTGAAAGCTCACCATAAGCCTGATTTTTCACTCGCTGTCCATCCCTTTACATTTAGGGAAGATGAAAATGCATTCCCAACTGTTCAGAGACAAACTTACAATTAATGAAAAAAGGAGTCGGCTGCGTTGACTACGAAAATCTAATTGTGGAACAAAAACCTGCAAGAAAGTGCCATGGTTTTAGAAAGAAATTCTCATTGCTACAGCGCATCACATTTCAACGCTGCGATTTATACCAACCCATAATTCTGCTTTGTCTTCTCAGAAGATAAGACACCTCATAAGTGTCTGGAAACAATAATGTGAGGAAGACTGAAAACGTACCACGTAAGGAGCCCTTCGTCTGGGACAAGAGAAGCAGGGTCGTTAGGTAAATGATCACAAGCGCAACCTGGGCCGTTTTCGCGATCGACGGAACTGAAAAGCGCGTCCTGGGCAGTTGATCAGACATCCAAATCGTAATGTATAGATTACTGTTGCAGCTATCAGAAGTTTTCTTGGGTTAATTAATGGAACATGAAACTTTGCAAAAAGATGCTTTTCGACCATTAACCGATCTTGACGGTCAAGCTCAAGCATGTGACAAAAAGTATAGATGTTTAAGCAAAAAGTTAACTTTAAAGCTCATGGGGGATAAGTTAATCTGAATTTTTTCATTTTAAGCCCTATAAATTCAGCTTGCACTAACAGACGACGTATTCTCAGTATAATAGTTTAAAAACCCGCTCGGTCTCGAATAGGACAAATCAACTGGACCTGAGGGTCTACTTCGCCGTATATTCTCTAAGAAACGGCTGAAGTAATTAGCGATCAATTAGAGAATAAAGAACATCTTCAATCTATTCAATCTATTCCTCTCATATCAGCAAGTTCTGCAAGATTGAAAGCAAGCTAATGTTCGCTCCGATTTTCAAAAAGGTAACGGAACAAGTATCCAATAATTGGGGCTTAATTAGCCTGACATTAGTCGCTAGTAAATGAATAGAAAGACTCCTCAAACTCCGCATAGCAAAACATTTTTAAACTTCAAATTTGCTTTCAGCCACTCGGAATGGATTTCGGGAAAAACGTTGCTGTCTCGCAATGCGCCTTAGCTTTTTTGAAGAAGTCAATAGGATCTACTCCAGTACGAAAGCCGTAGATCTCTAATACCTGAGCTTTTAAAAGGTATTCGGCTTTGGCAGAGTAAGAAAAACTTTGAGTACAAAAAATTCAAATATTACAATTTTACCCATTTAAATGGCACTGTTTAAAACATTTCAGGAGACCTCAGAGCAATTTTAGTCCATTCCCTAAGTCTACGGTAAATGCCGTTCAAATGGAGAAAAATCTATGTAAAGCTAAGAAAATGATTCCTTAGCTACAACGACATTTCCACGAGTTGAATTCATCACTCATGACGACAAAGTAATGTGAGATCAATGAATCTAACTTATCCTCCCTCCTTGAGTGACCTCCTACCTCCTTGATCTTGTGAGGCCAGGTGTTGCTGCTTCAGCCTTTGAGTTCCGTTTGCGGCGAGTGAAGCAGCGACCTTACATAGCTTCTTCTGCAGGCGGTATTAGTGATACGCAGAGAAGAAGTCGGAACATTGAGAATAAATTTACATTGGAACATATTAAGATTAATGAACACAAAAATACTACATAGAATCAATATTTGAGGAGTACCTAAGGTGCACTACAATTTGATCAAGCCAAAACACCTTAATTCATTCGTCTGACCTAAAGTATCATATTTCTGATGTACACAATTCCATAATTGACTTCATGGTGGGCTATATACAGCCTTGCAATAATTCTTGAATTTCTACTTCTTTGGTCAGGTCATCGCGTCGTCGATGTGGTCTATGCTGCTCACCATGATGCTCGGCGCCTGCCTCATATACTGCACCGTGAGTCGGGTGAAAGTTTTATCGTTTGTGAAATGTTCTCATTTTTCATTGTTGTGCTAAATTTCTTAGTGCCTCGCGAAAAATATGTACCAAATAGAATAGCATGGCAGACTCCTGCATTTCTGTGTGAATTACATGAGTGACCTCGTGAGTGACATGGATGCAGAACCCCTTTGTATGTTAACTTGTGGAGCAAAAGCGGCTTTCAAACTGTCGAGTTAACATCCCGCCTCAGAGTTGAGCGAGTGCTGTTAGTCCACAGACAGGACGGCTCAAACTCTGCTATTAGATCTTCTTTTAATGACCGAGTGGCCAGGAAATTATCACGAGCGAGATTTTATATTTGAGTTCAACGACTAACTTGGATGCTTATTTTTTAACAATTTATTTTCATTCATATCAAAAATTGTGCTTGACTGTATTTAACCCCGATGTCTGAAACTTCATTCCGAAATGATTAAATTCAAATTTCAGCGTAAGACAGAGTTGAGGTATCTGTACATAAATTTAATTAAAACGAGTTCAATTCAGAATCCTGTTTCATAACAGCAGCAAAACTACTCAGAATGTTCATAATCCGAGCGCGAAAATACGCTCATTAAAGTCTGCAATTTCACCAAATGCTCGTTTTTTATCATGAAATGATTAAAAATAATTCATTGCTGCTATATTTTACTTCTCTAACAGCTAGTAAATTTATGGAAAAAAATTGTTACATCAACGAATTTACAATCGTAGGATTCAAATAAATCAAGTTGGGGTGCAGCGAACCGCACTTAAACGAAGCTCAAGATCCCGACTCTAGTTCAACAGGAAAAGCCTCACTATTTCATAGAATCAGCCGTAGTCAAGTCGAGAATTTTGCGTTGGCACAAAATTCACGGAAGACATGAAAGTGGGCACACATAAGCGGGCGTTTAGGCTCACAATTGCCGGACGTCGCGCGCTAAACGAGTCACAAGCGCTACGGCGCACTTCAAATATGCTTCTTGACGCCAGTGAAAGAAGCTCAACAATTTTCGTTGTAATAGAGGTCGACACCGCGCTTCTAATGGACCCTGCAGCGAGAGACAAAGGGAAGCCGGGCGAGAACAAAGGCTGCCCCTACCGAGCGGGGAAGAGGAAGGGCGCTAGGTTGGTGAAGGGATTCCTCATTCCTGCCCTTCACTTCCACATGAAGAGTATCAATTTTTTAAAGTATGTTTGTGGGTATTTTTGCTCACTGATATCAGAAGCCTTCGCTAGAAGTAGATCATTTTCTTCAAAATAATGCTACCCTTGTGGAAGCGCGGTTACGTCCAGAGACAGCCAGTCTGGCGTCACATTTCTTATGGCGGATCAGCCAGCGACATCCTGACAACTTTGTCTCTCCTTTCCTCTTTCTCGCTCTCTCCCTCGACCGCCTGGTGGCTCCAGTTCTATTTTTGGACCAGAGATCTCCAAAGTACACCCAAATCTCTTGATTGCCCCGACAGACCGACAAAGTCTCGGCGGCTCATGATGGCGCTGTCATTTCCAGCTAGTGCAAAATTTGTGATTGCGCTCACAAACGTTGTCTCTAACTGGCGAGTTTGGTGACAGTTGAAACAAACTGGCGAACCATAAATTGGCGACAAGGCCCTGGGTATTTTATTTTCGGTGGACTCAGACCGGACGGCTGGTCACAGAAAATTTTATAAGGGAATTTTAGATCCTGATAAATGCGAAAACTGATGGGAGGTCTAGATCTTGGAACCTGTGCTTTAAGACTCGATCATTTTCATCATCCTTCTTCTTTTTACCGTGGAAATTAGGTTCCCTAAAAATCTTTGAATGAATAGAATACACTAACTAACGAATTATACCAGAAAAATACAAGTTTAGAGCGTGTTCAAACTGGTCTATAAAAACTATTCTACCTGTTAAATAAATGGTGGCCAAAATTTTTAAGATTTAAAACGAGTAGGAATCTTACCCTTGGTAAGAGGTACGTTAAGATCCATGCTTAAACACTTCCTACATCTCAAAAATTGATACAAATTTGGCTGCCCCTGTATCTTAAAAAATTATACAAATTTTTCTGTACCTCTTATATCTCAACACTTTTTGCAAATTTTGTTACACCTCCTGTACCTCAAAAAATTATACAAATTTTGCTACACCTCCTGTACCTCAAAAAAAATTATACAAATTTTGCTACACCTCCTGTACCTCAAAAAATTATACAAATTTTGTTACACCTCCTGTACCTAAAAAAATTATACAAATTTGCTACACCTCCTGTACCTCAAAAAATTGTAAAAATTTTGCTACACCTCCTGTACCTCAAAAAAATTATACAAATTTTACAATACCTCCTGTACCTCAAAAAATAATACAAATTTTGCTACGCCTTCTGTACCTCAAAACATTATATAAATTTTGCTACGCCTCCGGTATCTTAAAAAATTATACAAATTTTGCTGAACTTATGTACTCGCATTTGTAAGTTAAATGATTGAGTTTACACACAATATGACCCCATTTACGAGTATGATTCAACAACTCACTGCGTTGAGAAATTATTCGTGCTCCAGAATTATGGACCTGTAACGCAAAAGCAAAAAGTGTAACTTCAACACACTTTTCGAAAATTATCAAATAAAAGAAAAGTTTTGCAGGGAACATTAATAAAAAGGAAAGTTATACCTTTTAACATTCACCCTCAATGATTTACAATGATCAGCAGGTTTCCTAATATTTCGTCGCACGTTAAAATTGAAGAAGCTCTTCACTTATTTCATGCGTAAGGCCAACTACAATAAAAATTAAATTCACTAGGACGTTGAATGTTACATCGCTTAAAACTTTTCTTCATAAGCCCCGAAATCAAAAATTAAATGTTTTTCTCAATTAATTCCTGTGGGCAAAACTGTCCATCTTTTGAAAGAAAAAGCCAGTCTTGTACGTACATAACGTAGCCTAGTTAGTTTCTATGACAAACCGAAACTCTGGTCCTGAGGTGCATGATGGCATCAGCGTATATTCTTTAGTTCGATCTTACAGTGGTCCTACGGCAGTCCACCCTTACTCAAGTTTAGGCTGATAAAGCTTCTTATTGTTCAAATGCAGTATTTAAAATGATTGAAAATTCAAGAAAAGCGGAAAGTTACGGTCGCTTTTCCAGGGCTTTTGTCATAGTTTTCTTTCCAGTTTTTTTCAGTGTAACGTTGCCCTTACCTCCCGAAGTCGCTTTCTGGAATGCTTAGGGTTAGAGTCACTCCCTTGTGTTCAATAGAATTTCAAGTGGAAAAAACTATGTTAGAGTAAAAAAGAAATAGTTAAAACGCTGATAATACATACTTCTGAAGATGAAAGATCATAATGAAAGGCTTCTAACTTTGAGTATTTTAAAAGACTCGTTATGTTATTGCGTTCGGCGTTTGAGAAAATCTATTTTTAAAATTTTTACTCTATTATTTTCAAAGTCATTACTGGACCGATCAGCTGAAATTTTTACAAACTCACTGACTAGTTTCGATGAGCAGTTATTCGCAGTGCTCGGTGCATGAAAATATTCATTTAAAAAAAGACATAAATTTACTTTAATCTTCAGTGTGCGAAATTCTAAAACGAAAATTTTAAAATTGGTTTAGAATGTTCTTTATCTCAGTCGAACATCAATTGCAACATTACTTCTTATTACAATGGATAGAATGGAGTCTAACTAATCGAAGGCCAGAATAATTTAATTAATTTCTCTGGCATTCTTTAGCAACCTAATTCTAAAGTGCACAATTATTCTAATATACCGTATGGACCATAAAAAAGTAAACCCAACTTTAAATATTAATAACTTTGGATTAAGATATTTCAGTTTCATTTGTTGCATTGCACACAGAGATATGTACCCTGACTACAAAGCTTTAGGTCTCAGTATAAATAAAGTCTTAGTCGTCTGGAAATTTACCTTTAAATATAAATTTTCAAGTGACCAAGCCCATTATTATGCAACTAATTAAGGAGCCATACATTTTCATAAACAACGTCTTCTCAGGAACAAAAAGTTTAAAGGAAGTTTGAAATAAATTCGAACAGAGATTTCCTGAAAGAAGCTCTCGTTATAATTCGTTTCGTAGAATAATATTACAATGACCCTTTAACTTTTATATCACTGATGACCTCTGTCACCCAGGGCTTAGATGTTCCGTGTTCGAGATGACTAATTTTAAGTAGTTTAAGAATTATAAAATATGAGTGATGTGTGTGTCATAGATTTCTGTGTAGCGAGCAAAACATCCTACTTATGCAATAGTGGTACTCTATTTATATTTTGCCAACGAATGTAAATTATTTAAATCGGTGTTATAAAGACAAGGTATCCACAATACCAGCCGCCTTATCTGTCCGGTGATTCGCGCTGGAAAGATTGGAGAGAATTCTCCAATTGAATCTCTGGTAATTTGCGCTTCTAAATGTGAAATCTTCGTGAAGATAATTAAACTAACGCTCCAATACGAGTATTTTATTGAAAACCTTACCTTCGGCCGACTAGCGGTGATCTGGAAATTATTACAGCCGAAGCAAGGCTGGAGAGGTGATACAACCGTCCGAGGTTCTCAAAAATTAGCCGCAAGAGCTGATTCAACTATGGCCAGGACTGCTAAACGGTCCGCACTTCCCCTTGTTCAGTGAGTTTGGGGACATATCAAAAACCCCATCCCTGACAACCTCATTAAAATGTATTTTGCAACGCACATTTTTACAGCAGTTACTATTATTTATCTCGTTACTGATACAGCCAATTTTAATGTCCCTTAACATTTTTAGGGGAAGCATTTTTCTCCACCTAATACAAAAAAATTAAATTACCTTCATTCACTGTAAAGTTTTGCTTCCAGTTCAACACGAGTTAAAATACGAAGATAATCACTTATCATCTGTACTAAAAGAACACTCAATTATTGTTAAAACTAGCCGGTTACCTCCGGTAACTGGCTAAGCTTAAGCCGGTTCAACCCGAGTATCGGGTTGTCCGACTTGCCTAAAAATAAAAAAATAAAAAAATAAAATAAAAATAAAAAATAAGAAAAATAAAAAAAAATAAAAAATGAAAAAAAATAAAAAAAATAAAAATAAATATAAAAAATAAAATGGAAACAAAAAATAAATAAATAAAAAATAAATAAAAATTAAAAAAAAGTAAATAATCAAAAAATAAAGAAATAAAGAAGAAAAAAAATCAAAATAAAAAAAAAAAATTTAAAAAAATTTAAATAAATAGTTTTCTGCAAATATAGACACCAGTGGCTTCAATTTAATACCTCACTCGACCATGTAGACTCAGCCAATTTTCCAAACGGACTCGCACAAATTTTGAGTTTTGCTATTAAGTATATAGATTGTCAGTCTCTGAACGCAACGTTTCGATGTTACTCACATCATCATCAGGCTGCAAAATACAAAAGAAACACTTAGTCAGATTGGTAAAACCATGGCAATACAAAACTTAAACTACATACATCAGACTGGATAAAAATATAGGTAATCACATTGCGAGAAGACTAGATAGGGGAAAATTTTTTTGTACAAAGATTGAAACTACAGCTGACTAGTTATTATTGCACACTAGATAAAGACATGTTAACAACACCAGAGATGGAGGCAAAGTGGACGAACGGAGGTTACAAACGTTTAAGTTACATTCCTATTGAACAATTTTAAAGCAAAAAATCATTTGTATTTTCGTTAAGGCTAGGTTTAAGCTTATGAATATGCAGTGCTTCTATTATTTGAATAGACTCCTTTTTCACAACATTGTACAAATTTTTTGTATTAAAGAACGGATCTTCATTTGAGGGCTTACAACTATGATCGATACGGAAGTGATTAAAAATAGAACCTTAGTATTTTAAATTTCTCCGAATGTTGTAACAGTATGCACGGCATAGACGTGGGCAACAAAGCAAGGAAACCTACGAAATTATCAGAATCACAAGGAAATAGACAAAAAATGCACTTCAACTGATTTCTGTTTTGATAATTTGCAAATGAATAGCGTTACTTGGGAGGCGATTCACCCAAATTAGCCGTCGATAAATAAGTTGTTTTCGGAGCGAAATGAACGCAGCGAGCGCCCAGAAGGATTGCCCTCCAGCAGCCCTAATGGAGTTTAATGGCGGCACTCGCAGAAAACGGCGTCGCTAATGCCCACGTCGTACGTCCTGCAGGTGAAATAGATCTTTCAACGCGACATTACTAATGAACCTCGCCGTTAAGCAATCGCTCCTTCAGGAGAACACGACCAATTGGATACCCGCAATAATTTGAACCTCTAACTTTCTGCGTCACGTATTTAAAATAAAATCGTTGCTTGTGACGTGGCTTCTTTCAGCGCAAAAACTAAGGCTCTTTCCCGGATTAACTGCATTACTCTTCGGAAGAAGTTCCTTCAAATCTGCACATTTCATTCTATAAACTGTATTTGAGTAGAATAATCTTTTTCAACTTGAGATTTGTTGCAATTTCGAAAGATTCAAAAGTGATTTCAATAATCGAGTATCAAATACACGAATGTTTTGTATTCCGGTTACCGAGAGCAAGTTTACTACAAGGAATGAATGTGTAGGCCTTTTCTATACCTGTGATCAATGTGAGTAATACCTTAAGAGGTTATGTGTTCTACTAAGTTAAACGCTCGTTTGCTCCCCCAACGTCTGGCTTAAAGAAACTTTGTTTTAGAACTAATTTGTTCGAAAAAGAAATGTTCTCAAGTTTAACAAATGTTTTATTAGATTTATTTCTATCATTCACACTCTAGTATCGATTCACTTCGGCTATTTTCAGCCTTTCCAAAGTTTCAAGACTAAAACATAATTGTATGGCCCAGACGATTAGCTTTAATAATGTAGAGTGGCCATCACACATGCGTGCCGAAAATGACAGCTGGTGTGGCGAGAATTAATTCATTTGAATTGCTGCATGCTAGTCCACAGCTCATTTTTTGTTTTTATGTTCTGCACACTCTCGCTCGGAATAGCTATTCATTGTGTAATTTTCTGAGCAGCACTAAAACTAGTTAGAGTGACTCCATCGGCTGAAAATTCGGGTAATGTTGCTCTACTATAATGTTGCTCTACCATAATGTTGCTCTACGATAATGTTTCTCTACTATAATGTTACTCTACCATAATGTTTCTCTACTATATTGTTGCACTACCATAATGTTGCTCTACTATATTGTTGCACTACCATAATGTTGCTCTACCATAATGTTGCTCTACCATATTGTTGCACTACCATAATGTTGCTCTACCATAATGTTGCTCTACCATAATGTTGCACTACCATAATGTTGCTCTACTATATTGTTGCACTACCATAATGTTGCTCTACCATAATGTTGCTCTACCATAATGTTGCACTACCATAATGTTGCTCTACTATAATGTTGCTCTACCATAATGTTTGTACCAAAATCAATAAGCTGCCAGCCGTTGGCTACTACATGTAGCAACGTAAAATGTTTTGAAAGTCCAGCTTTTGAGGTTGAACGACTTATTTCCAGAACTACGGCATTGCCGTGCATCATGTACTGCTCTGACGTGAACATATGAAGAATTTACATTAGAACTGTATTCAGACAGTCATGCCTCAGTAACGAAATCAACAAAAATATTATCTATAGGACTGTCGTAGGAGCATAGCAAACAGTAAAGTTACCGAATCCCTTAACGGCGCAGTGAGCGAAAAATATCTCAGGTCGTGTGGGGCGCAGAGCAATATAAAATGTCAGCAGCTCGCTAACCCGAATTCGGCTCGCGCTGTTCTCTATCATTATTGGGCCTTCCCAGATCAGAACTATTTGGTCTTCTCTTCATGTTCAAATAGTGCCCTTAAAAATATACTGTGATTCTGAAGAATTACACAACGATTGCAACCTTATTAGTTATGATGGCGGTATTTTAAATATTTTTCTAATTATCATTATTTAAGTTACACGCCGTGGCGTTCATGAACGACCATTGACGAGTGCTAAGAGAGCCTAGGACCTCAGAACGATTATATCGTTTATAAGGAGACTCTTTTAAAAATCATTCACGACTGACTTGTATATCGACTGGGCCGAACGCTGACCCTGCAATAAATTCCAAGCCAATAGAGATCGAAGAACCCAATTAAAAATCCAAGACGTAATTGAGCCATTCCAATGACCCCCTTGGCAAGACTGTTGAACCCGTCCTTAATTGTGATCAAAGTGCTTGCCAATTGTACATTATGTAGGTTGTATAAATTTGGCAATTGTTGAAACATCAATTTTTATGTATTGTTGATCTTATATTTTCAGAGCATTCATTGATAAAGAAGTTTCGAAACTAGCGCTAGTCTGAATGCCCCTTTTTAAAAAATTGAATTTTATTCCGTTTTATGTGGTTTTATTCTTGATGAAACTCAGATTTCCAAGACCCGGACCCATTTCTGTGACTGTTTATAGCGTTCAGGCCTGGAAAGAAGCAGTTTTTTGCAGCCCAATCCGCCTTTCATGACATATAGGCACTGTAAAACAACTGCCAAATTTTTTTATCATGCAAAGTAAAAATATAGCAAATACTTCCTTCCGTGGCTTCTCACAGTCTCCTGCAGCTCCATATTAACTTTTTTTAAATCATACCTGTTTTTCGGTGCTCCATGCCTACCTATGCGGAGTTAATATCGACCTCCCGCGACTCCATGCCTACCTATGCGGAGTTAATATCGACCTCCCGCGACTCCATGCCTACCTATGCGGAGTTAATATCGACCTCCCGCGACTCCATGCCTACCTATACGGAGTTAATATCGACCTCCCGCGACTCCATGCCTACCTATGCGGAGTTAATATCGACCTCCCGCGACTCCATGCCTACCTATACGGAGTTAATATCGACCTCCCGCGACTCCATGCCTACCTATACGGAGTTAATATCGACCTCCCGCGACTCCATGCCTACCTATACGGAGTTAATATCGACCTACCGCGACTCCATGCCTACCTATACGGAGTTAATATCGACCTCCCGCGACTCCATGCCTACCTATACGGAGTTAATATCGACCTCCCGCGACTCCATGCCTACCTATACGGAGTTAATATCGACCTCCCGCGACTCCATGCCTACCTATACGGAGTTAATATCGACCTCCCGCGACTCCATGCCTACCTATGCGGAGTTAATATCGACCTCCCGCGACTCCATGCCTACCTATGCGGAGTTAATATCGACCTCCCGCGACTCCATGCCGACCTATACGGAGTTAATATCGACCTCCCGCGACTCCATGCCTACCTATGCGGAGTTAATATCGACCTCCCGCGACTCCATGCCTACCTATGCGGAGTTAATATCGACCTCCCGCGACTCCATGCCTACCTATGCGGAGTTAATATCGACCTCCCGCGACTCCATGCCTACCTATGCGGAGTTAATATCGACCTCCCGCGACTCCATGCCTACCTATGCGGAGTTAATATCGACCTCCCGCGACTCCATGCCTACCTATGCGGAGTTAATATCGACCTCCCGCGACTCCATGCCTACCTATGCGGAGTTAATATCGACCTCCCGCGACTCCATGCCTACCTATGCGGAGTTAATATCGACCTCCCGCGACTCCATGCCTACCTATGCGGAGTTAATATCAACCTCCCGCGACTCCATGCCTACCTATGCGGAGTTAATATCGACCTCCCGCGACTCGATCCCTACCTATGCGGAGTTAATATCGACCTCCCGCGACTCCATGCCTACCTATGCGGAGTTAATATCGACCTCCCGCGACTCCATGCCTACCTATGCGGAGTTAATATCGACCTCCCGCGACTCCATGCCTACCTATGCGGAGTTAATATCAATCTTCCGCGGCTCCTTGCAGACCTTGCGGAGTTAATATCGACCTCACGCGGCTCCTTGCAGACCTTGCGGAGTTAATATCAATCTCCCGCGGCTCCGTGCAGACCTTGCGGAGTTAATATCAATCTCCCGCTGCTCCTTGCAGACCTTGCGGAGTTAATATCAATCTCCCGCGGCTCCTTGCAGACCTTGCGGAGTTAATATCAATCTCCAGCGGCTCCTTGCAGACCTATGCGGAGTTAATATCAATCTCCCGCGGCTCCTTGCAGACCTATGCGGAGTTAATATCAATCTCCCGCTGCTCCTTGCAGACCTTGCGGAGTTAATGTATATCAATCTCCCGCGGCTCCTTGCAGACCTTGCGGAGTTAATATCAATCTCCAGCATCTCCTTGCACACCTATGCGGAGTTAATATCAATCTCCCGCGGCTCCTTGCAGACCTTGCGGAGTTAATATCAATCTCCCGCGGCTCCTTGCAGACCTTGCGGAGTTAATATCAATCTCCAGCATCTCCTTGCACACCTATGCGGAGTTAATATCAATCTCCCGCGGCTCCTTGCAGACCTATGCGGAGTTAATATCAATCTCCCGCGGCTCCTTGCAGACCTTGCGGAGTTAATATCAATCTCCCGCGGCTCCTTGCAGACCTTGCGGAGTTAATATCAATCTCCCGCGGCTCCTTGCAGACCTATGCGGAGTTAATATCAATCTCCCGCTGCTCCTTGCAGACCTATGCGGAGTTAATATCAATCTCCAGCGGCTCCTTGCAGACCTTGCGGAGTTAATATCAATCTCCAGCGGCTCCTTGCAGACCTTGCGGAGTTAATAACAATCTCCCGCTGCTCCTTGCAGACCTATGCGGAGTAAATATCAATCTCCCGCTGCTCCTTGCAGACCTATGCGGAGTTAATATCAATCTCCCGCTGCTCCTTGCAGACCTATGCGGAGTTAATATCAATCTCCCGCGGCTCCTTGCAGACCTATGCGGAGTTAATATCAATCTCCCGCTGCTACTTGCAGACCTATGCGGAGTTAATATCAATCTCCCGCGGCTCCTTGCAGACCTTGCGGAGTTAATATCAATCTCCAGCGGCTCCTTGCAGACCTTGCGGAGTTAATATCAATCTCCCGCGGCTCCTTGCAGACCTTGCGGAGTTAATATCAATCTCCCGCGGCTCCTTGCAGACCTTGCGGAGTTAATATCAATCTCCCGCGGCTCCTTGCAGACCTATGCGGAGTTAATATCAATCTCCCGCTGCTCCTTGCAGACCTATGCGGAGTTAATATCAATCTCCCGCGGCTCCTTGCAGACCTTGCGGAGTTAATATCAATCTCCAGCGGCTCCTTGCAGACCTTGCGGAGTTAATATCAATCTCCCGCGGCTCCTTGCAGACCTTGCGGAGTTAATATCAATCTCCCGCGGCTCCTTGCAGACCTTGTGGAGTTAATATCAATCTCCAGCGGCTCCTTGCAGACCTATGCGGAGTTAATATCAATCTCCCGCGGCTCCATGCAGACCTATGCGGAGTTAATATCAATCTCCCGCGGCTCCATGCAGACCTATGTGGAGTGAATATAGACCTCCCGCGGCTCCTTGCAGACCTTGCGGAGTTAATATCAATCTCCCGCGGCTCATTGCAGACCTTGCGGAGTTAATATCGACCTCCCGCGACTCCATGCCTACCTATGCGGAGTTAATATCGACCTCCCGCGACTCCATGCCTACCTATGCGGAGTTAATATCGACCTCCCGCGACTCCATGCCTACCTATGCGGAGTTAATATCGACCTCCCGCGACTCCATGCCTACCTATGCGGAGTTAATATCGACCTCCCGCTACTCCATGCCTACCTATGCGGAGTTAATATCAACCTCCCGCGACTCCATGCCTACCTATGCGGAGTTAATATCGACCTCCCGCGACTCCATCCCTACCTATGCGGAGTTAATATCGACCTCCCGCGACTCCATGCCTACCTATGCGGAGTTAATATCGACCTCCCGCGACTCCATGCCTACCTATGCGGAGTTAATATCGACCTCCCGCGACTCCATGCCTACCTATGCGGAGTTAATATCAATCTTCCGCGGCTCCTTGCAGACCTTGCGGAGTTAATATCGACCTCACGCGGCTCCTTGCAGACCTTGCGGAGTTAATATCAATCTCCCGCGGCTCCGTGCAGACCTTGCGGAGTTAATATCAATCTCCCGCTGCTCCTTGCAGACCTTGCGGAGTTAATATCAATCTCCCGCGGCTCCTTGCAGACCTTGCGGAGTTAATATCAATCTCCAGCGGCTCCTTGCAGACCTATGCGGAGTTAATATCAATCTCCCGCGGCTCCTTGCAGACCTATGCGGAGTTAATATCAATCTCCCGCTGCTCCTTGCAGACCTTGCGGAGTTAATGTATATCAATCTCCCGCGGCTCCTTGCAGACCTTGCGGAGTTAATATCAATCTCCAGCATCTCCTTGCACACCTATGCGGAGTTAATATCAATCTCCCGCGGCTCCTTGCAGACCTTGCGGAGTTAATATCAATCTCCCGCGGCTCCTTGCAGACCTTGCGGAGTTAATATCAATCTCCAGCATCTCCTTGCACACCTATGCGGAGTTAATATCAATCTCCCGCGGCTCCTTGCAGACCTTGCGGAGTTAATATCAATCTCCCGCGGCTCCTTGCAGACCTTGCGGAGTTAATATCAATCTCCCGCGGCTCCTTGCAGACCTATGCGGAGTTAATATCAATCTCCCGCTGCTCCTTGCAGACCTATGCGGAGTTAATATCAATCTCCAGCGGCTCCTTGCAGACCTTGCGGAGTTAATATCAATCTCCAGCGGCTCCTTGCAGACCTTGCGGAGTTAATAACAATCTCCCGCTGCTCCTTGCAGACCTATGCGGAGTTAATATCAATCTCCCGCTGCTCCTTGCAGACCTATGCGGAGTTAATATCAATCTCCCGCTGCTCCTTGCAGACCTATGCGGAGTTAATATCAATCTCCCGCGGCTCCTTGCAGACCTATGCGGAGTTAATATCAATCTCCCGCTGCTCCTTGCAGACCTATGCGGAGTTAATATCAATCTCCCGCGGCTCCTTGCAGACCTTGCGGAGTTAATATCAATCTCCAGCGGCTCCTTGCAGACCTTGCGGAGTTAATATCAATCTCCCGCGGCTCCTTGCAGACCTTGCGGAGTTAATATCAATCTCCCGCGGCTCCTTGCAGACCTTGCGGAGTTAATATCAATCTCCCGCGGCTCCTTGCAGACCTATGCGGAGTTAATATCAATCTCCCGCTGCTCCTTGCAGACCTATGCGGAGTTAATATCAATCTCCCGCGGCTCCTTGCAGACCTTGCGGAGTTAATATCAATCTCCAGCGGCTCCTTGCAGACCTTGCGGAGTTAATATCAATCTCCCGCGGCTCCTTGCAGACCTTGCGGAGTTAATATCAATCTCCCGCGGCTCCTTGCAGACCTTGTGGAGTTAATATCAATCTCCAGCGGCTCCTTGCAGACCTATGCGGAGTTAATATCAATCTCCCGCGGCTCCATGCAGACCTATGCGGAGTTAATATCAATCTCCCGCGGCTCCATGCAGACCTATGTGGAGTGAATATAGACCTCCCGCGGCTCCTTGCAGACCTTGCGGAGTTAATATCAATCTCCCGCGGCTCATTGCAGACCTTGCGGAGTTAATATCAATCTCCCGCGGCTCCGTGCAGACCTTGCGGAGTTAATATCAATCTCCCGCGGCTCCATGCAGACCTATGTGGAGTGAATATCGACCTCCCGCGGCTCCTTGCAGACCTTGCGGAGTTAATATCAATCTCCCGCTGCTCCATGCAGACCTATGTGGAGTGAATATCGACCTCCCGCGGCTCCTTGCAGACCTTGCGGAGTTAATATCAATCTCCCGCGGCTCCATGCAGACCTATGTGGAGTGAATATCGACCTCCCGCGGCTCCTTGCAGACCTTGCGGAGTTAATATCAATCTCTTGCGGCTCCATGCAGACCTATGTGGAGTGAATATCGACCTCCCGCGGCTCCTTGCAGACCTTGCGGAGTTAATATCAATCTCCCGCGGCTCCATGCAGACCTATGTGGAGTGAATATCGACCTCCCGCGGCTCCTTGCAGACCTTGCGGAGTTAATATCAATCTCCCGCGGCTCCATGCAGACCTATGTGGAGTGAATATCGACCTCCCGCGGCTCCTTGCAGACCTTGCGGAGTTAATATCAATCTCCCGCGGCTCCATGCAGACCTTGCGGAGTTAATACCAATCTCCCGCGGCTCCATGCAAACCTATGTGGAGGGAATATCGACCACCCGTGGCTCCTTGCAGACCTTGCGGAGTTAATATCAATCTCCCGCGGCTCCTTGCAGACCTTGCGGAGTTAATATCAATCTCCCGCGGCTCCTTGCAGACCTTGCGGAGTTAATATCAATCTCCAGCGGCTCCTTGCAGACCTATGCGGAGTTAATATCAATCTCCCGCGGCTCCATGCAGACCTATGCGGAGTTAATATCAATCTCCCGCGGCTCCATGCAGACCTATGTGGAGTGGATATAGACCTCCCGCGGCTCCTTGCAGACCTTGCGGAGTTAATATCAATCTCCCGCGGCTCCTTGCAGACCTTGCGGAGTTAATATCAATCTCCCGCGGCTCCGTGCAGACCTTGCGGAGTTAATATCAATCTCCCGCGGCTCCATGCAGACCTATGTGGAGTGAATATCGACCTCCCGCGGCTCCTTGCAGACCTTGCGGAGTTAATATCAATCTCCCGCTGCTCCATGCAGACCTTGCGGAGTTAATATCAATCTCCCGCGGCTCCATGCAGACCTATGTGGAGTGAATATCGACCTCCCGCGGCTCCTTGCAGACCTTGCGGAGTTAATATCAATCTCCCGCGGCTCCATGCAGACCTATGTGGAGTGAATATCGACCTCCCGCGGCTCCTTGCAGACCTTGCGGAGTTAATATCAATCTCCCGCTGCTCCATGCAGACCTATGTGGAGTGAATATCGACCTCCCGCGGCTCCTTGCAGACCTTGCGGAGTTAATATCAACCTCCCGCTGCTCCATGCAGACCTATGTGGAGTGAATATCGACCTCCCGCGGCTCCTTGCAGACCTTGCGGAGTTAATATCAATCTCCCGCGGCTCCATGCAGACCTATGTGGAGTGAATATCGACCTCCCGCGGCTCCTTGCAGACCTTGCGGAGTTAATATCAATCTCCCGCGGCTCCATGCAGACCAATGTGGAGTGAATATCGACCTCCCGCGGCTCCTTGCAAACCTTGCGGAGTTAATGTCAATCTCCCGCGGCTCCATGCAGACCTTGCGGAGTTAATATCAATCTCCTGCTGCTCCATGCAGACCTATGTGGAGTGAATATCGACCTCCCGCGGCTCCTTGCAGACCTTGCGGAGTTAATATCAATCTCCCGCTGCTCCATGCAGACCTATGTGGAGTGAATATCGACCTCCCGCGGCTCCTTGCAGACCTTGCGGAGTTAATATCAATCTCCCGCTGCTCCATGCAGACCTATGTGGAGTGAATATCGACCTCCCGCGGCTCCTTGCAGACCTTGCGGAGTTAATATCAATCTCCCGTGGCTCCATGCAGACCTATGTGGAGTGAATATCGACCTCCCGCGGCTCCTTGCAGACCTTGCGGAGTTAATATCAATCTCCCGCGGCTCCATGCAGACCTATGTGGAGTGAATATCGACCTCCCGCGGCTCCTTGCAGACCTTGCGGAGTTAATATCAATCTCCCGCGGCTCCATGCAGACCTTGCGGAGTTAATATCAATCTCCCGCTGCTCCATGCAGACCTATGTGGAGTGAATATCGACCTCCCGCGGCTCCTTGCAGACCTTGCGGAGTTAATATCAATCTCCCGCTGCTCCATGCAGACCTATGCGGAGTTCATATCAATCTCCCGCGGCTCCATGCAGACCTATGCGGAGTTAATATCAATCTCCCGCTGCTCCATGCAGACCTATGTGGAGTGAATATCGACCTCCCGCGGCTCCTTGCAGACCTTGCGGAGTTAATATCAATCTGCCGCTGCTCCATGCAGACCTATGTGGAGTGAATATCGACCTCCCGCGGCTCCTTGCAGACCTTGCGGAGTTAATATCAATCTCCCGCTGCTCCATGCAGACCTATGTGGAGTGAATATCGACCTCCCGCGGCTCCTTGCAGACCTTGCGGAGTTAATATCAATCTCCCGCGGCTCCATGCAGACCTATGTGGAGTGAATTTCGACCTCCCGCGGCTCTTTGCAGACCTTGCGGAGTTAATATCAATCTCCCGCGGCTCCATGCAGACCTATGTGGAGTGAATATCGACCTCCCGCGGCTCCTTGCAGACCTTGCGGAGTTAATATCAATCTCCCGCGGCTCCATGCAGACCTTGCGGAGTTAATATCAATCTCCCGCGGCTCCATGCAGACCTATGTGGAGTGAATATCGACCTCCCGCGGCTCCTTGCAGACCTTGCGGAGTTAATATCAATCTCCCGCGGCCCCTTGCAGACCTTGCGGAGTTAATATCGACCTCCCGCGGCTCCTTGCAGACCTTGTGGAGTTGATATCGACCTCCCGCGGCTCCTTGCAGACCTTGCGGAGTTAATATCGACCTCCCGCGGCTCCTTGCAGACCTTGCGGAGTTGATATCGACCTCCCACGGCTCCTTGCAGACCTTGCGGAGTTAATATCGACCTCCCGCGGCTCCATGTCAACCTTGGGTGACCTCATGCTGGTCTTCCGCTGCTCCATTCTGCCGTTGTAATTTATACATGAACTGATCACATTTTCATAGGCACAGTCTGATTTCGTAATTATATTTATTTATATCCATATAGTCCGGAAAAAATTTTCAGCATTTTCTTCATATCTTTTTTTCATTACAATTTTAGTTCCACATTAGATCACCAAAACTAGATTTCTAAATTTTCCTCGCATATCTCATGAAGACATTTGTGTTCAATTTACTTTTTTGTGCTTCTAATAGATTTAATTAACATACCGATTTGTAGAAACAAAAAAGACCTCTTAATCTTTATTTTATATTGAAAAATCCACTGTCGGCGTTAAGTTAGTGTTTACTTATTGAAGCAAGCCGTGCGGTGTTGTAGCATCTAAATCTTCACGAACCTCGGAGTACAATTGTTGGGCGGCAAGCTGAAGAGTTTTATTGTAAACTGTGGGTAGAATAAAAAATGTATCTACGGTATACTACCCTCCCACTCATCAACACATTCATTATATGAAGGTGTCATTTCCAAAACTTCATGAAAAATGTTTAAAAAGAAGCGTAGGTATTACTTTCGTTCTTTCAATTAACGCATCTGAAACTGAAAATTATGACGGACATACATGAGTCAGTTAGTTACACGCAATTGACTGAAATTAGTCGAATTTTAGTTCGACTACGGTTCCTTGCGGTCACCGCGTCCTCCTTCCCTATCGCTGCTGCACTTCAGCGTGCCTGAGAGGTTCTGATGAGCTACTGCCGAGATGCAGAATGGAATGGCGGCGATGGCAGACGACGGATGAAATAGAAAACTGCATAATAAGTACGTGTCGACAGGTTGTCTGTATATGAGCTCAATCATCCAAGGCATTTAAGAATGCTTCTCTACGAAGTATTTAAATTACAATGGAAAGACGTCATTTAGTTGCTTGCTGTAAAGACTTGACCAAAAATTTCATGTTTTTCACTTTTTCATTAGTTACCTGTTCTGCTTGACTACATTGAACAGTGAGTTTTACGGTTATCCTCAGTTTTTGAAAGGGAGGCAGCCAGCAAAAACTGAAATAAGACAAAATACTCACACATGCATTTTTTCATTTTAATTCCTAAACTTTTATTATCAAGTAACTGCGTTGCTTATGTTGATTAATAAAATTGAATAACTCTTCGTAACCATAAATATTAATTCAAGATCATCTAGTGCTTTTCTGGTCAGTACACTATAGAGCGAAGACAGGGGAATCGTGCAAAGATAAGCCAGCATTGGTAATTTTCACAGCTAAAATATACTCAAAGTTATACATTTTTCGGCCGATCAAACGGGGAAATTGCCTTACGAAATGATTGGACAATTGCACTTTCTCAGACGCAACTCGAAATGCCCTTAGAACTTTGAGGAATTATTAGGCAACTTTTCACAACCAGTCGAGATTTACTCCAGCTATGATGCGTCAGTTTGAAAGAATGCAAATTACTTCAATACAGCAAAAGCAAATCTTGCAAATTAAATCTTGCAAATTATTTGCGAAAAACATAACAAAATAACAATTCAAAAGACAAGCTACATACCACTCACTTTTGGTAAAAGCTTCATATTTACTAATTTCATCTTCAGATAAGTTAAAATAATTTTGAGGAAAAATTTGAAGTTAAAATTTATAACTTCTTCCGATAATATTCTTACAAAGAATACGTTTCGAATCAACTACAAGCTAAAGATGAGAACACAAGTACGTTCATCAGTGTTACTATGACTTACACGAGTCAATTCCTGTCTATTTTTTTCATGCTATTGAGCAAGTGTTCCCGTTGGCATTTCAGCACACAGTCGATCTTCAAAGCTTGCTCCGCCAGTTATAAGCTTGCTCACTGAACTTCATAGCTCATTCGCCGATTATTTGCTCTGCGTCAATGGATCTGTGCTCTTTATCAGACGTTTCGGGTGGTGGTGCAATGTCATGCAAGACAAATAGGGAACTCGATGAGCTTTTTCGATTCTGTTTTCATAGACATTTACTTTTCTTAGCTAGTACAATAAATATATTTGTTATTATAATCAGGCTTAGAAGAAACCCGGTTTAAAAAAAAAACAGCCCACTAGGGTTTTTTAGTTTTACTGGGTTTTATTAGGTTTCATTGGGTTTCGTTGAGTTTTGTTGGGTTGTATTGGTTTTTGTTCTTTGTATTGGATTACGGTATCCTTAATCCAACCAATAAGAAATTTTTTTAATGCATTCATTTATGATTTGTGTATGCAGTGTGACCACAGCTTAAGTTACTCCAGTCAAAAGCAGTACCTGCTCACCTATCTGGAGTACAATTTGGTAACATAAAATTTTGACTTTCAGCCTCATTCAGACTTGCAGTCAGCATCGTCAAGTGTAACATGATACTGCAGGCTCGACATCTGCATGATCTTTTTAGGCCCACTAGTCTCCTGTCTACAATATCTTTTTCTTCTGTGTTAGCACCACCAACAGGGAAGTCAACAGCACCACCTCCAGTAAAACAGTAGGATTTTTGAGTTCCTTTGCGCTTCTCAAGAAGACAAAGAAAAATAAGTGTTCAACTGGGAAAAATTGTCTCTAGTTCAAAGATTAATTCTAACATGACAGAAAATATAGAGCTCCACAAGCTCTGTTCGGTGATGCGACCTGGATAAATACTGCCAGACCAGCCCGCCAGTCGGCATTGTCTGTGACAATGTTTTGTTTAGGTTTGGGACAGGGGAAGCTCAAATGCTACGTAAAATATTCAAGCACTTGATGCCAAATGCTGATATTTAAGATAATGTAATGAAGACCTACCTCTGCCAAGAGAGACTTCCACATGATGGTACAAATTGTGTTGTACAACCCAAAGGAAGCAATTAAGGTTCAAATTAGATTCAATATATTAAGTTTAGCAATGGGGTCAATATAAGAAAAAAAACGGCACTAGGCCCTTCTCAGCTTTGTGCATTCATGTATGACTACATTAAAAAACACACAAGACTGGTGTTTTTTTAAGGTTTTTTAGATTTTTTTGGGGTTGTTTAATCCCAACCCTGATTATAATCAACTTTGTTGACTTCATCACCATTGCCTGAAGCTTGTTTGCTTTTGACTTCATTGTTTATTTGAAAAGTTTGACTTCAAATAAATTTTTAGTTCTAAATTAATAAAATATACATTTTTTAAACTCAAATAATGCCTTTCAAGTGCTGATGCGCGTGAATGAATAAATGTTACCGTGACCGACGTCAAAAACGTCGTGTCATTATGAATAAAAAACGAATGGATATGTTGCACTACAACACGTAAACGTTTGTTGGTAGTAATCAAATATTCATGTTGTAAAAAGTTTGAATATGAGTATATTCCGTATTGCTTGCGAGGCTTAGGAGTAATCCATATTATGGAATACATTTATTTAATAAATTGTTTGCTTACAGGGTACTGTGTTTGTTAACACGTAAAATAAAAATTTGCACATCACCCTGTTAGAGTAGAATTTTTGAAAAAGGAAACAAAGAGTTTTTCCAGTCTTACAGAGAGCTGTGGGGTAAAAATACTATTCTTCGCCTTTGCTCAGTAGTTTTGCTGAACAAAGCCTCACAGATTTCTAACAAAACTATGATCTTATCAGTTTATTAAATTTATATGAACTTCACCTATTCAAGGTATCAACTAAAAGAATGGTTTGGGTTATACCTACCATGATATGAAAACGTAACAAGGATTTAGGAACGATAGCTATCACTGTAAACCACTTTAATCTGGGGATTTCAATAAAATAGAAAGTATTTTAAAAAATGATAATGTTCGGTATACAGCGTATATTTTATTCTTTTGTTCTTTCATTGATCTGTGTTTATTTTTGAAGCGAACATTCTTTTGTCCATTTTTTATCTAGCTTTGTGCACAGATATTAGGAAATTGTGTTTGCCCAAAATCTATACTGAAACTCCGGAGTCTAACGTGAGATAGCAATTTCTGTTGTAGTTTTACCTTTACTTCATGTAAAGGTAAAACTATAAAAGACGTCACTCCTAATACTCAGGGTGAAATAACACGTTCATTGCCATGCCTAAGGGGAGGGATGCGGCTCTTTGAAGTTCAAGAATGCCGTACGACCTTTGTACATAAGAAAGAAACTCGCCTCCCACGTGTCCCAATCATGTGACGACTTCTTGGATACTCTCAGAAACAACTTCAGATTTTATCACTCTGGGTTCATTTCATTATGACTGCAATTAGATTCCCAGACGTTACTTAGGCTTCAGATTGAAATTGTATTCTAATTTTGGATTCGAGTGTCACTCCACTCTACTTTTGCTCTACTTTTCCTAGTATGTAATTCTCAGGTCTACAATTTCTGAGTAACTGGTATCAAATGCTTTTCACGTCAAGGTCGAAGTAGAGCTAACTGACTCTTAAATCCTAACGATTTTTTGATGAAGAAAAAGATGCGATGATCCCTGATCTTTGTCGTATGAAATGAAACAATCATTTTTGCAGTCCCTTTACCGTTCAAATCAAAAGTATTTTGGTATCAAGTTGCAAGATGAAAGTCACAAATTGCAATGCATTTTCAAAATATATCTTATTTAGAACTTATATATCATGAATTTTTAGAGAGGAGTATCTGCTAGTGTAGAATTTCGTAATCACAAAGCATATTTCCCCATAACCGTAGTTTCCAGATATTTAACCCTTTTCATATGTTAACCATTAGAACACTGGAAATTTGGCCTGGATAGAATGCAGAGGCCCAAACAAAACTACATACAAAATTTTAAAATATTCTATCCTTCAAAAAGGAATTTTTGTTCTTCCATTCAGTAAATTGCAAATAATACCACTCGCTTCGTGCCAGAAGACACTCAGTTACGCGTGGATGACCTGTGCTGAGCGTGAGGAAAATAGAACGCGATTTCTGCAGGGCTCGAGTCTGTCAGCACGTAAATTCAATTGAAGGCGTTTGTGTTGTGTCAGACGGATCACTGCTCAAGAAACGCATGGAATTTCTCGACTGTTATGCGCAGTTAATTTGGAGAGAATTCTGCCCCGGAACGAACTGCATAGTCCGTGGCGTGCTTGATATTGCACACGGACTCGATGAAACCTAGGTACATCTGACCTCCTAAGAATCGATAACTACATTGAAATTGAAATTGAAATAAATTGTTCATTTTTTAATGCAAAAATAAACTATGAAAATTAAGTGGTTCTCCAAATACTTCAATATTTTTCAATTCCTTTCCCCTATTCGTCGTGACTACAAAATCTCCATCTATGAATTTCACATAACACACATTTTTTAATAAAACTTAGTTTAGGAGTATCTGAGATAGTGTTTGTGAACCGGAAATTTTTGGTATATATTTTATTACCACAACTATACCGTCCGAAAATAAATGATCAGGAAAAATAGTTTAAGAGTTAAAGATTTTAGCCTTCTAGGGTAATAAGAGCAATATCAAATTTTTTAAAATAATTTATTTAGTTAAAATTACCAAAGATTTCTAAAGAACAGGCCCAGATTGTTTCTAGAGCTCCAGTAATTTACTACGTACATCAATCGCTGTTAAAAGTTGTGACCAAAGGTTAGGTTATGTGCAAGTACTGAACGATCTTCAGTTTTCATATTGAGCCGGCAAGATGTAGACTTGTTTCTTTGTAGCTCCACAACGATGGAACAAAAGCAAGACGTCTCGGAGTGACATAAGAGGCTATTATAATTGCCTGGTTGAGGGACACACAGTAAAGGAAGTAGTAGAATTCGTTGGGGGTTCGTGCCTCACTCTAATGCGTATCTACTAAGAATGGGAAAATCCAGTGCATACGGCAATTCAAGGAGAAATTATGGTCGGAATAAAATTCTTACTGATCGAGACCTTAGCTGTGTGTCTTGAATTGTTGACCGAAATCGCTTTCTATCAAGAATGAACGTACAGCAAAACGTTATTGATGGTTTTTCCGTTGTTTCTGAACAAATCCTGCTTGGGGAAGTCCGTACAATGAATACATGGAAGAGAGTGGCTCGTTAATTAACGGACGACGTTAACTCCTGCCCACAACACCACCCGTTCAAACTGGGCCAAAGCACAAGCACATTGAACAGTTAAGGAGTGGAAGAGTGTCATGTGGTCAGATTACAATTCTGCCTTGATAGCAATGGACATCGTCTTAATGGCATGGACATCGTTGACATCGTCTTACTTGTGAGAAGTGTCTCGCCTGGAAACAAGGTATCACCTGTGAATGAACACTCCCTGAACTAGCTGAGAAGAAACTGTCCCAGCTATAGTTGTTTTTCTGTTTAGAAGTCGATGAGTAGCAGATCCTTTTGCCTCATTAGTAGTAACAAATCGAAAAATTCTTCGACAATGTTCCTCAAGCCTTTTTGCCAAGATGACTAACTTTTGCATGGACCTCCTCAGGTTTCCTTTATCTCTCTACTTCGAGAGCACTCTTCGGTAGTTTTAAGTTCGTTGAACCAAAAGCATAGTGTCATAAGCCGTTGATTCAGCAACGTGAGAACCTCTGAATTTGTCTTACCTGCGCCTAAAAAGTGGGGTAGAAGGAGGCGATGCAACCAACTCAAATTAAAATCAGAGTCGCTGGGAGCTACTCTGCTATATCCGCTCGGATTTGAAGCATAATTGGTACCAAGCGAGTTATGAACCTTAACTTTGTTAATTTTAGTCATCATGCAACCAATATTTAGGTTAAAAGACAGACTTAGCTTTTTCTGGAAAAATTTTTAATTGGCTGCTTATAAACCTAGCAACTTGGTAGATTCTCTTCAATATTAATATTAATGGTTTCATTGACTGTGAAGCAACCACTAAAATTTAATCTTGTATTCAACAGAGGGTTTGATAAATACGGTAAATTGGTCTATAAGAAGCTCTACGCAGCCGTCGAATAAAAGCAACGGAGACATTATTGTTACAATGATCTACATTGATGAACATTATTATCAGATCTCTGAAATGCGACCGATCAAGCCAACTCTTGCGCCAATCGAATCCACTTACTGGGTTCCCAAGTTATTTTAAAGTTTCAATGGCGTTAAAAACTTAAATGCACGAGTATTTCAATAGAAAATTTGATCTTCAAAACGTAGAAGATAAGGCAGGATAATAGCAAATAATAATTATTAGTCAGAAAAAGTAGCACTCGCGGAGCAGAGGAAAATAACCCAACAGCTCGGTAATTTATGCCTTCTTGTCAAAGAATGTTTGAGTACATTGAAATAAACGATGATAAGTAGGAAAATTGCAATGCACTCGTACGTTCCTCTAATCTAACTGTGAGTAGGATATCTGATTTGATATCTAATACAAATTCATCTATACATGGGATACATTATTGAAACTATTACTTGTGATTATTAAAAAATAAATTTAAATCCGAGGTATTTAAATAATTTGCAGTGAAATACTTCAAAATTCACGCTACAATTGAGGACAAAAACAGTTAACATGCTGTTATAAATACTCGCATAGCTACTAGTGGGCTTAAATAAGTTCAGCGGCTTGCAGGGTGTCCTATCGAAATATTATGACATAATTATGCTTCACTTTGTACACTCGTCTTGATATTTCTTTACAATAATCCAGCTACCCTTCTACAACAAATTTAATATTCAAATAACGCAAATCAATCAACCACTTTCAAGCTAAAAGATTCGCTCAACCACCGGCGTGTGTGTGCCTCACCTCTAAATTGGCTTGGGAGCTATTTTACTTCAATGTAATTGGCCTATCAATTTCAATTATCTAGTAAAAGGTTTAATTTTAACAAACAGCGCCATCAATACCTAGATTGAAGATAGATATCTAAAATTCATTTTGAATGCGTTGTTTGTTTTGCGGCTTCCGAATTACATTAGAGGTAGAGTTCTAAGTTTTAATTCCAAGAAAGAGGACATTGAATTGGGATCTTGCTTTTGAACATCGCAGAAGAATGAATTTACTTCTTTTTCTTGCAATGTAGAAAATTTGAATTAAGAAAATGAATTAGAGATAGCTATCTGCATAACGTTGAGGACGGTGAGGTCCCAGAAAATACCCTAGTGGAACTCTACGGTCAATGTCCATTGACTCTTTTGTGAGTTAACAATTGTAATTCATTGCTTTCTTTTCGTCGGGTGTGGTCTTAACCATTAATGTGCAACTGCTCTTATGTTAAGGCAATGTATACCACAGCTCTTGGTTCAATGTTGAATTTTAAATTAGGCAACACTTATATTTTACCCTAAGGTAATATCAGACAATACCAGATCGTACTTATTCACGAGTTCAAAGATTATGATCGTTGACATCAATCCATAGAGCACTTCACCGCGATCAACGTCTTTTTAGTGTATTGCTTGCTTATGATCTCTGCCCATTTGTGCTAAACAAGGTATTTTTCGTTTTAACCTGCCGTTTGTGCGATTAAATGTGCGAGAATATCTTACTCTTTTAGAGTATGAAACATTTTGATGGGCTTACTGGTTCATTGGAAATATTTCCAGGTAAGCTTAAGTTCAAGAACAAATTGAAGGACTTCATCATAATTCAAGATACGATCTTACCGTTAAACACTCTCATTTGTCGTTTTTTCTGAATATTTTGGTCGCCACGGCTGCCGCAAAAGTTACTTGTCTTCTCCGGCCTTCACTGAATTAGGTGCTGACTTTCATATTAAATTCTGCTCTTTTCAATGAAAACTATTGCAGATTTCTAGCACTAATATTTTACTAACTACAGCATTTTTAAATAGGCTACTTTTTTAGCGGACACGCTGTACGATCCACAGAGATGAACAGTAATATCAGGTTTCAGAAATACGTTCATCCGGAAATAATTTTGCACCAGCGATCACACGGTGTGACGTATAATTTTTATTTCTTATTTTTTGCTATACATTTAATTTGTGTTACCAAATAAACCGAATAACCCAATATTTCCTGACAATGTAGAAGATCAGACGCATCTCACCCGTCATGCATTATGCCTTTGTTCTAAATTAATTTCATTACATTTAATTTGTATTAAATGTTACCCAATGAACTTTGTTAGTACTTGGTAATATGAAAGGTATTTACTGAAAATAATCGCACATGAGAAGCATTGTACACAAATGTTTGTGCTGCTGGCGGAGATAAATAAAGTTAATAAATCCCAAATGATGAGAAACAATGACGAGAAAGAAACAATTATGAAAGTTTTCACAATTGTTCAAACTAATGCAACCCAGTTTCGAATAAGTCACTGTAATATTTCATTTGAGAAACTCTCTAGGCTTCAATCGTAAACAAGACTTGGTAAGAATAAACGGCTTAACTTCTCTCGACCTCGGTTAAAAACGAGCTCTGTAGGGCAATTGTGGCTTTCGTCTTTTGTTAATCTGCCATCCCAGATGCAATTTATTCCGTGAAATATTAGGAGAAGTTTTCTAAGTACTTACACGTTCAATTTTCCATGTGATGGCAGAGAGCAGGAAACTTGCGTGAACATAACTCTGTTCAATTGCATTGTGTGCATTACTAGTTTCGCTGAGCTGCTGTGATTTGTAGTTCAACTCATGAAAACCATTTTCATTTCGAACGGTATTATGAAAAGTATGGAAGAAAACTTCTTGATGTAGGAACCATTAAGAATTTTACCCAATAACATTTGTATACAACAATCATTTCATTCGATGATTGTTGCCTGTACTCAAGGAATAGCGCTTTGAGTTACCATATATACTTTAATGAGATTTTATACTTCTGGCGGAAGAGGGCGGATGTGTTTGCGTGGGCAGCTGCCATGACAACGAACGAATAAAAACACTACATGCACCCGTTCCTTGCTTCATAGTCATACAAACAGCTTTGCAAAAATCTATAACTATTTCAAAACATTGTTTCAAATCGCAATGAAATTGAAATTATTGTTAATAATTACGATAAATTGAAAAGCAGATATATTTTTACAAACGTCAGCTTAATATTTCTGACAACTGCGCTGAATAAACTTCAAAAAAAGCAGAAAATATTTTTATGCTACGTAGAACATACCCAAAGTTTTCGAAGGTGTAAATCTCAAGTGAAAAATATTCTTGACCGTAGATTTGGTGAAAGACATAAAACGCCTGTCGCATTTTATTTGTGGGTTGAAATGCTCAGAAATAATGCATTGATGCCATCAAAAAAGAAAATTAAATAAAATCGTATGAAATTTTGTTTTGTGTGCAGAAATTCATCTAAGAGAGTATTTTTAAAACAAATCAGCATTTACTTATAGAAAGTTGTAAAGCGCACTAGTCAAGAAAGACGTAAAAAAAAAAAAAAGCGGAAAAACCTTCGTTCATGGAAGGTAGTCACAACATTGTCCGTTCAGAGCACGTAGAATTATAGCTTACGTTATACGCAGTCGTCGAATTTGCTTCAGTTTATGCCCAAATAGAAACAGCCGCTGTGAACGGGACAGACTGCCGTCAATCAGCGCCTCATTCACGTGTCTGGCAGCGCTGACCGAAAAAGAAACGGAAAACGTCCGATAATAGATCGCAGCAGCCAACTCCAGCTCAAATATTCCGCCCGACGCAGAGCAGTTTCGCGTAGCCACACCGCAGTCTCGCCGCTGATCAAGATACAGCGGCCACCTGTCCTCTCAGGGAACGTTTCTGCGCTACACAGACCTTACTGCGCTGTCATGAAAGATATTCTACACACACAAAAACACGTAATTGACATAGGTTTGTCAAGAATTCCTTTAGTATCGTGAATTAAAATACAACTGATAACGTAGGACAATGTTACCAAAATAAAAGACCCATGGCCAATGCGTTTGTAAATCATTCAGAATTTCTCCATTTTTCTTCTAAGGCGTTCAATTTGTACATAATCTTGCCTTAACTCCAGTAACGGGCACTCATTTTTCCACATTCCATCTTTTCTGATATCATGCCACCAAAAAATTCAGATTGAGCTGAAAATGTTCATCTTGCCGACCACTAGGGCAAAATTTTTCACGAACAGTGTGCATGATAGTTATGAATATGTAGAGCCCGGATTTCTACCATTTATTCTATTAATGCTATAACGACCATAAATGCTAATAAAAATTGCATTTATCGCAAAAATACTATTTTAGTAAATACGTTATTTTGACCAGGCCCATAAGCAAAAAGTAGTCACTGCATGCAATAAATGACAATAAAGCCTGCGCAAAGTAGTAGTAGACAAAGAAGAGGATAATTTATAACAATGAAAATTTTTCGAGGTGCTAAAAATGGCCTCAATTTATGCTGATCCTTTGTAGGTTGTGTCCGATGCGCTTTCTCTTTCGTTATCTTGGCATTTGCATTCGTAAATTCGCCTTTTGAAAAATATCATCAGTTTTTTATAACTGTACATGAAAGAAAACTGCTGGATTGTATCCAAAAAGTGCAAAGTTTTATGTGCTATTTTGCTAGAAATGAAAACTATTTACCATAACACCTGCAATATCAACTTTTTTTAGTGCTTTTATGATCATATATTTTGAGCTATTTTGACCACTTTTTTAGGACTAAAAATCCGGGCTCTAGTTATGAAGAATAATTAACTCAGTACTCATGTTGCAACTATGCATTAACATCTCATTCGACATCAGATATCAATGTTCATTCTGTATATTCATCATTGTCACATAAGTCTTTCATTTATTTCAAACGAAACTCAAAATACTGTTATTGCAGGTTTGAATTGCTGTTCCTAAAAATAAGGAAGATCCAACCTAAAACGAGTGTTAGGTAAGCGATGTCTCTCCTTTGCCCCATCATCGAGAAAGATTTGTGTCTTGGCTACGAAAATTTTGAATGATAAATTAGAGCTCAACGAGTTCTTTGTGTAAGGAAGACCAGATATATTCACTTCTTGTATTCTGACGAGCTTCGCTGCTAACGAAGGCAAACCACTCAGCCTATTACTTTCTTGTCGAGTCTCCTCAGCAGTCCTGAATGGAGACGTAGCGACGGAGTTTGAGAGCACACATCGTCTTTGTTCAGATTTATGCCTGCTTTTAACTACTACAATTTTCTTTTTTGAGTTATTTTTTTTCCACCTATCATGAGCGGGCCTTGTGAACAAGGATATTCTTGTTGCCATTCGTTTATGCCATCATTTCTCTCTTCACTCATCCTTACTTCTGCGTATGCGATGGTGATGGACATTATCGAGTTATGCTCGTTTTATACATGAAACTCATCACTGGGAAATTTCATTTTCATTGAGTTAGACCATACAGTTTTTTAAAATTTATTATTCCGCATTGAACCCGAGCTTGATCTGCTTTTTCCGTTGTAACTTTTACATATACCCTGCTGAATCTCGTTCATCTTTTTTGAAAATCATGCAAAATATACGTAAAAGGAAAAAATGGAAAAATACGTGGTTACGCTGTTTGTTTTTAGAGTTATTTTGTTGAAGAAAAAACATCTTTGTTACTGAAGTTACTTTGCGCACAAGAAGAAAATAGTTTACTTCAAAATTGAACGTGGTGAATTTAAAATTCATGCATTTTTTTCTGGAGGGCTCATTTTGTACATAATTTTGCCTTTGCTGCAATAACGGCAGCCATGTTTGTACATTCCATTTATTCTTATGTCATTCGTCCGTGAACTTAGGATTGAGGTGAAAACGTTCGCTTTGTCGATCACTGACGACACAGCGGGTTTCACGAGCAGTTAGCAAAATTACTGCGTTAAAAATCATATATAACCCTGGTGGTCATTTTGCAACCAAGCATTTTGAAGTTCACGGGAGAATTTCAGGAGCACATGAAGTTCGATGTAATTCTAGCTCGTTCATCCCCAGAATTTCTGTGACATGGTTGCGGAATAGCAACAACTCAGCAACTTTTAGGGAGGACCCTGCCCTTAAGGAAGGTTCGCGTCTAAAGAACTGCACAATCCGGTGACCGTCTAGTCTAGTCTAGTCTTCTCAAGTATTATCTTCTCAATAGGCAGACGAGGAAACCTTAAATTGAGAGACTTGAAAGTATCCTAAAGCAGACCTGAAAGTGTTTTTCAAGAAACTGCTTCATATCATCCAATTCTATGCGTGGTAGCCCCAACTGTTTTTTTTTTTGGCATGAAATGCTTCATGTAGAACGTTTGCTTCTCAGGGTGTTTGCAGATAGAGGCTAATTCGACTCCATCCAACACTTACTTTGTATGAGCTTAGCTGTCGTTTGTACGCAGGAAACGAGGATGAGCTGCTCATTAAAGTGGCGCATTTTAGGAAGGCCACCTCTAATGATCGATTCATTAACATTTTTCCATACATCATCACAACTTTTTCCCACAGTGTCGGTGAATTTAAATGTTCGAGTTCCAATTCATCTGAAGGTTTGTCAGTCTCTATTATACGTTTATTTATCTGACCAATGACTTTCGTAACTGTTGTAGAAAGCTCTTCAGGAGATGAATAACGACGATGTCTCATGGATTATCTCAAATTTGGATTAAATCAAAGTCTGGTAAGCTCATGGCAGGACTGTAGGCTGCAAGATGTAATACACGGCAACCGTACAGACACGGCTTGCTCTTAAGACATTGGCCTCGAATAACTATAGTAGGTTGAGATTCGGGCATCTGTTTCTTCAATTTTAAATGAATTCACTATGACATAATCATGTTAAATTTCGTCTACATGAAACCCTATCTAGCATCATGATTCCTTGATGTTCATAGGCACAAAACATATTTCTGACCTTCAACTGAACTCTATAAAATTATTTTGGACTGAGTGAAGATTGGGCGATCACTGGTTTTCAAGATCTCCCCTCGATCCAGCTTACGGTGGTTGGTTGCGTTGACATAATCTGTGGGGGAAAAATTGGATAACCATAAACTGCGCTGTTGGAATCAGCAAGCCTATCTCACACTAAAATGACTGAGAATTTGACCTCAAAATGAACCATGATCAAAATAACTAACTCTTAAGAAATGTGCAGTAAAAAGTTCTACATGCCTTGAAATACCTACGCATGTGGTTATTATGGCGAGATGAAAGCTACGAGCATCGATTTTTACACAACACAGACGGGATATCCAAGAATGTGTGAGACTATGCTACCGCTTAAATATCGAAATTTAATTATTAATGGTTACTTTTTGCCTTTATCTTTCCTGCTTTGGTATCTGTTGTACTCAAAAAATTACAACGAGAAAATATACAAACCTTAACAAATAAGGAAATAAATCGAAGAAAAGATCTCAAATTATTCAATTGTCGACGAAAAGTGTCTCACTATTTCAATATCTGCGACTTCTAGGACAGCAAGCAAGAAATCAAACACAAAGTGTAGCTATTAGTGCAAATTGAACAGCGATTCCATATTGCCGATAACGGATACGTCGGTTATTTTTGTTTCAGTAAGAAGAATTTTAGAAAACTGATGGTTGCATCTTTCAAGAGGGGAGATTAAATAATTAAAATCATGTCAATTACGCTGAAAAACAGGAACTCCTAGAATATGGATCACCGGTGCTGCCTTGATGCTTCAGTGAGGAATGATTATTGTCCGTAACGAAACACAGGCGCCGCCCGCCGTTCGGCAGTTTTGCTATCGAGCGATGACAGGTTTTCGAATATGACGTGCTTGTCAGTCATTGATGTTCACCTATTTCATGCATGTGGCACCAGTATTTGTGATACAGCCACCCAAACGGACAGCTCACAATCAGTTGTCTCCCGCCTCTCAGGCTTTCTGTTGAAGCCCAGAAAAATGAACTGAAGTCCAGGAATAAAAAGGAACAGAAACAGGACCGATGAACCAGGACCAACAACACAATTATCCGTGAAAAAAAGTGAAATAGAAACACTGAACTGAAATTTCCTCCTGATGAAAAAATTAATGCATTCCGCGCGTTGCAACTAAGGTAAATTTTGTTTGAAACTTTCATCCAGTTACGATTTTCTAACATTACTGTCTGTTACAAAGACAAGTGTAAAGTTAAATGGAAAACCCCGCGGCCGCGTGCAAGTTTTTTTGCTGATCACAAAGTGATAACGAGTTGTTATGCCCACATGTTTGGCTCATTGTGTGTGTCTCTCTCTTTCTTTCGCTCTCTCTCCCTCTCTCTCTTTCTCACTGCTTGTATTTTAACATTTATGTAGTCGAGACTAACAATTCTGCCTCATATCTATTATTTTCAGTAGGTGTTTACGTTCATCTGAGCCACTGCTGGAGCATGCGTTTCGCGTCCATTGTACAGCCCGTTTGCGTGACGTAGCTTATAATGCAGCGAGCTGATAAGTTTCTCGATTCTTATTCATTTTGAATTTTTCTCTCCCACGCACAAACTGCATGAAGCCCTAATACTCCATAACCGCCAGTACTATTTTGCCTGCGTCGCGTGTGATGGGCACTTGTTGCTCTTCATATTTCGCATAAAAACACAGTAAAAACTGACTTCGAAAGTATCTTCTCTCATTTTGGGCCCTTCCACCGTCTACTTTACTTCAAGACCCTTCTTTTTCAACACATGTTGTTCAAATTTCCTCTAATGGCTGAGGTGTGGATTCATTTCCTCGTTTTTTCTACTACGATTCTACAATACTCTTATAGTGTGCTCTTTTTATTCTTGAAATAAACCTAATAACCGCGCAACGTTCTCATTGAAAATTAATGTCCTGTTATTCTTTTTTCAAATGATTATTTTTCAAAATGGTATACCTTACAAAAGTTCTAAATAGATCCCTCACATAGATCCCTTGCTTTCGTTACCTACGGATAAACTGTTAACAGCAAACTCACACTGCAATTCATTAAAAGGAAATACTATCCCTGGGGAGATCAATCGAAAAGCGTGTTGATGAAAGCCAGACAAACTTTGCAAATTTGCGCTATAAAAAACTTCTGACAAACTAAACTAATGCCATAACCGCGCAGGTGCTGGTGAGGTCGCTGCGCGTCACGGCGCTCACGTGCGTCGGAGAGCAGTGGCTGCGCGAGACGGGCTTTGCGCTCTACTACGGCGCCATCGTCCTCAAACTCTACAGGTGGGGCGGGTGTGGTGACCTGCTGGTGTGGTGTGGTGACCTGCTGGTGTGGTGTGGTGACCTGCTGGTGTGGTGTGGTGACCTGCTGGTGTGATGTGACCTGCTGGTGTGGTGTGGTGACCTGCTGGTGTGGTGTGGTGACCTGCTGGTGTGGTGTGGTGTGGTGACCTGCAGGTGTGGTGTGGTGACCTGCTGGTGTGGTGTGGTGTGGTGACCTGCTTGTGTGGTGTGGTGACCTGCTGGTGTGGTGTGGTGACCTGCTGGTGTGGTGTGATGACCTGCAGGTGTGGTGTGGTGTGGTGACCTGCTGGTGTGGTGTGGTGACCTGCTGGTGTGGTGTGGTGACCTGCTGGTGTGGTGTGGTGACCTGATGGTGTGGTGTGGTGACCTGCTGGTGTGGTGTGGTGACCTGCTGGTGTGGTGTGGTGACCTGCTGGTGTGGTGTGGTGACCTGCTGGTGTGGTGTGGTGACCTGTTGGTGTGGTGTGGTGACCTGCTGGTGTGGTGTGGTGACCTGCTGGTGTGGTGTGGTGACCTGTTGGTGTGGTGTGGTGACCTGCTGGTGTGGTGTGGTGACCTGCTGGTGTGGTGTGGTGACCTGCTGGTGTGGTGTGGTGTGGTGACCTGCTGGTGTGGTGTGGTGTGGTGACCTGCTGGTGTGGTGTGGTGACCTGCTGGTGTGGTGTGGTGACTTGCTGGTGTGGTGTAGTGTGATGACCTGCTGGTGTGGTGTGGTGACTCGCTGGTGTGGTGTGGTGACCTGCTGGTGTGGTGTGGTGTGGTGACCTGCTTGTGTGGTGTGGTGACCTGCTGGTGTGGTGTGGTGACCTGCTGGTGTGATGTGACCTGCTGGTGTGGTGTGGTGACCTGCTGGTGTGGTGTGGTGACCTGCTGGTGTGGTGTGGTGTGGTGACCTGCAGGTGTGGTGTGGTGACCTGCTGGTGTGGTGTGGTGTGGTGACCTGCTTGTGTGGTGTGGTGACCTGCTGGTGTGGTGTGGTGACCTGCTGGTGTGGTGTGATGACCTGCAGGTGTGGTGTGGTGTGGTGACCTGCTGGTGTGGTGTGGTGACCTGCTGGTGTGGTGTGGTGACCTGCTGGTGTGGTGTGGTGACCTGATGGTGTGGTGTGGTGACCTGCTGGTGTGGTGTGGTGACCTGCTGGTGTGGTGTGGTGACCTGCTGGTGTGGTGTGGTGACCTGCTGGTGTGGTGTGGTGACCTGCTGGTGTGGTGTGGTGACCTGCTGGTGTGGTGTGGTGTGGTGACCTGCTGGTGTGGTGTGGTGACCTGTTGGTGTGGTGTGGTGACCTGCTGGTGTGGTGTGGTGACCTGCTGGTGTGGTGTGGTGACCTGCTGGTGTGGTGTGGTGTGGTGACCTGCTGGTGTGGTGTGGTGTGGTGACCTGCTGGTGTGGTGTGGTGACCTGCTGGTGTGGTGTGGTGACTTGCTGGTGTGGTGTAGTGTGATGACCTGCTGGTGTGGTGTGGTGACTCGCTGGTGTGGTGTGGTGACCTGCTGGTGTGGTGTGGTGTGGTGACCTGCTTGTGTGGTGTGGTGACCTGCTGGTGTGGTGTGGTGACCTGCTGGTGCTGGCAGTGGCTGGTGCTGGTGTCACTGCGGTGTAGTATACCGATGAGACTGGTACAGTAAGTACTCTACTGGCAAGACTGGTACAGTATGTACTGTTCTGGTGAGACTTGTACAGTAAGTACAGTACTGGTGAGACTGGTACAGTATGTACTGTGCTGGTGTGACTGGTGTAGGGTATAACGTACAAGTGAGATTTGAACTGCAAGCAATGTACCTGGTTAGAGGGTGGTGTACAGGTGAGACTGGAATAGGGAATATGTATAGGCGGGA
Organism: Morinoia aosen; assembly: GCA_030386875.1. Taxonomy (NCBI): domain Eukaryota; kingdom Metazoa; phylum Arthropoda; class Malacostraca; order Amphipoda; family Talitridae; genus Morinoia; species Morinoia aosen. The sequence continues at coordinate 28,581,409 of CM059561.1, read as the reverse complement.
CTGGTGTAGCGAGCAGTGGATGGATGAGAGCGCTACAACTAGCAAGCAGTGTAATGATGATGAGACTGGTGTAGGGAATGGTGCACAGGGGGACAGATCAGGCTGGTACCAGAGATAGAGTGCTGTTAAGGCTTCAGTTCGTGAGAGTGTTCATTTAAAGTAGTTTAGGGCAAGTTCGCTGGGAAGACGTGTGCGGACATCAGTGAATCGATCACACTGGTACAGGCAGTGGTCTCCTAAATCCTAGGGCTCGCTGATGAGGCTGGCTCAGATAAGACAAGGCCGCAGAGTTATACTTCGGTACATGTTTATATGGCTTGAAATTGCAACGAACTCGTTTTGGATGATGTAATCCCTCTCGCTAGAGTGAAATACGACATTATATTTTTTAATTATTTCCCCCATCATGCATTTCAGCACCATCCCGTAATTTTGAGTTTTATCTTGTAAATACTAAGTTGAACATTAAATTGGATAAGCACTGATTTATTCTGAAATTAATAAAATATACGGGAATGAGATGAGTAGGGCTGTGACAATATGCTCTAATCATATTGTCACAGCGCTTATAATTACATACATCCTTGTGTATGCTTGTGATTTGCACATGTATTTATAAATTGTAACAAGTCACATGTATGTGCTTAAATACAAATCACATACATGCGTATGTGGGTGATTATTAGGGCTGTGACAATATAATAAGAGCAAATTGTCACAGCCCTAGAGATGAGTGATTCAACGTAGTGTTTCAATACACTTGTACAAAAACATTGCAGTTTGTCCCCAAAACTGAGATTCCAATAGTTTGTCTTCATATGACTCCTTTGAAATGATTCAATCATCTGTCATCAATCTTTATTTATTCATTCGTAGCGAAGCATTGCTAAATTGTGATTTTCAGGGGAATTTCATCATTTATTTTTGAATTTAGTGTGAGGTCAACAATTATCAACAATTAATGGCCTGAGCCAATGTTTGGTTAGAAAAATTGGCGTTCAGCGAAACGTTTTCAATCAATTTGAATGGAATTTATGGCTCGCTTTGGAATATGCAAACTTTCCTAATGTGTTTCTGATCCTCGTTATTACCTACACGCCCACGCGGCTAATGAGAAGCAATCGCTCTTCTCGCGTTCGCATCGGACAAGGCCTTGCGCAGCTCAACGGAGGGCGCTATTTCGGTACTACAATTTATCAACGAAGCTCCGTAGCGAACCGTGTTGTAATCTGCACGTTTATAGCTGTATTAGAATTACTGTTGACCATAAGCTTCTTTAGGACTTTCGTTGCTTCAACCCATCATGCTCGATTTTAACCGTCCGGTCTCTGACAGTCATCTAAAAGTAAAATTTTGGGCACGGCTCATATGTTAGCCGTAATAATTTGTTGCCCCAATGAATTTTTCAAACGCGAAATTCATCCAAAAATTATCCTAAAGCCTCACATTTTTATAGCTCGTGAAAACGGTGACAGGAATTTCTAATTTTATCTCCAAGGCGTAGGGCGTGTTATCAAACACAAATGATACGGAGAAACAGAATTGCTGAGAACAGAGAAACTGAAAACATATTTCAACCGGATGGCGGGTTTGACCTATGTTATGCTCTTTCAATCAACAATCTTCTCAAGCTTTGGGTAATTTCAGTTGCTTTTTATGCGTCGAGACGCGAATAATTAGAAAAAGCTGCTGTTTTGTTTCTGAAGTTTCTCAACGGCTCTAAGTTGGTGTTCAGCTTCCAATAAAACAATAGTTAAATTTTATGGTTGTTATTTCTGTCGAATATAGCAAGCTAATAGCTCCACAGTTTCTCCCTGGCGACAGAACGAGCGCTTGGTGGTTCTTACAACATGACCCTGTTTTTCTTTTAGCAGTGGAGTTCATCTGTGTCTAAATGCATTCATGGACCGCATCATACTTTGGATTCCTATAGTAGTCAAAAGTAACGTAGATTAAATTTAGGTTCTTCATCTGACTGAAGGAATTTATTTTCTAAATTTGGTTTGTTGGTAACCCCAAATAAAGTAACGTAGGAATTGAAAAGCTTCGGGCGCTGATTTGCACTTCTGGAACAGATGTGACACCAATAATAATATAATTGATGTAGCGACCGCATTGTCTTCCAGTGTAATTGCACGAGTTGACTTATAGAACCTAAGACTAATTTTTCTGCGATGTTCAGATTACATTGGTTCGTAAAAATTTATCGTGTCAAGTTGAAATAATAATTATTTAAGTTGAGTTATAACTGTAAAAAATTCGAACACTATTCATTTCATTTGGTTATCAGTAACAGCATTAACATTCATGCACATTTTCACACTCTTTAATTTTTCTAATTTTACTAAACAATTATCACTTGGAGATATGAACTTGAATTTTACGTGAAAACGCTACACTGCAGGAGTGTCATCAATATTGCTTCTCTGGAGTCGTTCAGCCGAGCTGATGGCCATCGATTATAGTCAAGCTTTCTCAAGTTTGCCAGTCAACAGTATATTTATAAATTATACGTAAGTTTTTATTTTGGATACCGCGCAATCACTTCCAGGTTTTTCAGTCCAAGCGATTCAATAAAATTTCGGCACTATTACACTCTGGCAAGTTCCCCTTTTCCTCTTGTAAATCTGGAATTTTACGGACTATAGAGAGACTATAAAGAGAAAGAACTCATGAAGAAGTTGACGGCAGGAATTTATCGCTACACTAAATTACTTTTTCTAAACCTCAATGATAGCCTCATCTTTACATCTTTTACGAAATATTACTGTTAGCTAAGCTTCTTTTCATACTGGATAAACTTTTCCACGAACTTAGCACAACTATTTATATTACACGTACTCCAACGCTTGTCCCAGAAAACACCGATGTGAAAATTCATTCATGTGATGTGCGCTAAATTTTTATGCTATTAAGCTAAACTAAATGATTTTGGAGAGAAAAAACTGTGCGTGGGGTAGCCAAATATATGGGTGAATTTTCATTGCAAACTGTTCTGCTATATGACGACTTAAAATGTTCGAAAATGTTCTGTACGCACAGCTACCAATTTAATTATTAATGTAACAAATAGTTGCATTTCGTTTAGTTTCAATTTAAATTGTGTCCTTTTCTAGATTTGGGATCGGGAACTTGCCTATTCGTAAATTTTGTGAGGAGCAGTTCTCAGTGTTGGTGAAAAATGTGTTTACTGGCAGTTGTCCGTAGAGTTTGTCTACAAATATAACTCATTTATTTCATTCTGTTACAATGCGTAGGGGAAAATATTGTTAACAGATTTTAGATGTCAACATCGATGCAAACTCAAAATACTGCAAAGAAAATGCATTTATGCTTCGAAAATATCCCCTAATGATAAGCAAAGTTCTGTCGGCTTTATCAGCCGTTCGGACTATGATAGAAAAAAATGTGCATTACAGCAATGATTAGTTTTTCATTAATCGAAGGCTCGAAAACAGTTCGAGATCACTTATGGAGATTTTTTTACATCACTGACAAACAGAAGAGAAACAATAAATTCCTCGCCATTTTTGGCTTAAATTTCGCTAATTGACGCTTGGGAAAGTCCGCGTTGAAGCGGCGCGCAAAAAATTTGTACGAGTGTATCGAAATCTTTGAATCAATCGAAACGCAGATAATATGAGGAATATCTGTAAAGTTTTTTTATCCCCATTGTTCCATCAAACTCGTAATTCTAAAAATTGTTTTTGAACTGTAAACTTGTGAGCATAATCATTTATGAAAAATCAGCGATCGCGCAACTGAAGCATTTCTGAAGAACTCGGCCCATTTAGTCCTCGGCCATGCTTAGCCCTTCGTTGTTCAATTTGTAACCTAAAGCTTTATTCAATGGCTATGCTCGTCTTTTTCACAGTACAAAAGAGGTGTAAAATTAAGTTATCCTGTCTGTACATATTAATTAAATTTTGTGATGAAAATACAGAACGTGTGAGGAAACAGATATTGGCTTTCATTTTAATTAAATTTCAGTTACTTTTCCTACTGAAAGTAAAAAGTAAGTTTTTAAAAAAATCATTTAAAAATTTGTTATGTAGATAACTTGGATTCAAATAATGAGTATTTGCGAGCTTTTAATTACTACATGCAGGTTAAAATGGTCACTAAAGTTCCTTTATTAACACTTCATACCTGACAACCAGCTGCAAAGATGCTCACGGGATCAGCTGCCAATTCTAGTTAACAACTCTAATTAAGATCCTGGAATGCCCACCACCTTTGCGCGATCGAATACGTCTGAAATTGATACGCTGATAATTACCCAAGAGTTCGAGAAATGGACCCGGAAGCAAAGAAAATGACCCGGAAGTCGAGAAAGCTGAGCTTGAAAAGCTGAGTTCCCCTCCCACTCCATCTCAATGAAGCTGAAATTCATAAAAATTTGTAAGAAGTTTATTGCAAGAAGGCCTCGGTGCAATGCACTTGCATTGATTGCCAAACTGATAAATGTTTGCTCAATCTACAAGACGTGCACGATATTTCGTACGCACATCTATCGGCTCGGTCCTAGATTTGGAAGCACGGCGATGGCATCTCACAAACGGTCATCATAATGCCGCCAATTTCCGAAGAATTCAAAGCGAGTAAATAGGACGCTTCAAGCAGTTCCGATCAGAACATTTGTGATATCGCATGCAATTAATTAGAATTACCTACGTGGTAATTAAAGATATATAAAATCCTAACGTGTGCTTGTTGGGATAATGCATTGAGTTTTCTGATAAATGAGGAACTCACAATCATGGTGCGTAATAATGCAGCGCTCAGAAGAACGAAATTGTCTCTTCGGGAGATTTTTAAGTGAAAGTGTTCAATTTGAGCGTTTTGTGTTCGTTTGTGCGTGTTTTTGAATTGTACCAAACTTATGCTGTAACCTAAGTATTCTGAGGACCTAGTGTTACATAGGATCAATATTAAAAGAAAAACTGTGCGTAGACGTTTTACTTTATGCAACTCATTTTCTCTAGTGATCAAATAAAGAATCTAACTGTACGAACATTGCAAGAAATGAGGATGTTTGATATTTCTTAAATTAAAATTGCCTAATCTGATGACGTAAGCTAACGCCGGGCAGAAATAAACTGGATCACATTTCCAGTTTCACTCCAGTTTCATTTACTCTACGAAATTATCAACTCTGCATAATCACTGAAGAGCAATCACCTCACAATTACGTAAATATTATCCGGATATGAGCCTTCAATTTTAATCCTCTGTTCCCTCAAACGACTGAAAACTCTTCTATTAGAGCCACGTTGAAGGTCTTTGCATTTCCCAAAATGTCACTTATTGTTAAATCGTTACCAGCCTCGCATAGCACCAAACGTAAGCTGCATTTGACAGGAGTCTGGTGCAGCACCGCACCAGACGGGCCCACCGCACCGTCATCAGGGACGTGGACCTCCTCAAGTACCTCGCTGGCTTCCTCGCCTTCGTCGTGGGGTGAGTATTGGATTTCCTTCTTCTCCCTTACTGAAAATCGGCGCTGAACTACAGCAGTTTGGTGCAGTACTAAGGCAGTTCAACGCAGAAGTACAATAGTTTGGTGCAGTACCACGGCAGTTTGGCGCAGAGCTACGGCAGGTCGGTGCAGTTATAATAATGCAGCGTCATAGGCGTCATGACCTCTTTTACGTTTTATTGCACCGTGGTTGTGCCGTTACTGAACTGATTCCGTCAGTTAACTGATTGGATACGAGCTTCAGCGGCCGGCAGTACAGTAGAGCCTGTTATTCACAAATTGTGCTTTCTAGCAGTACGCACTGCTAGCACACGTATAGTTCTCACGGCACTAAATATCTGGCGGCGGCAATCGATATTCGCTACAACCACAGCTACTGGCGCTGTGTACTCCCATAAATCGAACTTAAAGAGTCAAAGTGCGCCGAACTGCAGAAATCCATTGGAGACACTGCGTTGCTTTTTAACTGGGCCGAAATCCTCCGGTTAACGTCGTAGGGAACGATTTGTAGTCTTGTAGAGAGAAGTAAAAATATTTCTTAACTTATTCTGTTTCATTTCTACTATTAAAAAATTACCATCGAAAAAATTGAAACGACTCATTGAATTCTGTATTATTACATTTTAATAAACAATTTTCGAAGTCTAGGAGCAATATGATGAAAAAATTTGTCACTAAGCCATGCTTTTATAAGCTGTTTCACATTTTTTCGCTAAGATGAGCTTAAATGAAGAATATTTTCAGAGTATCAACGCTTGCGGCTTGTCAAAACGTCATACTTAAGCCTAGTGTTTGTGTGAGTGTTCGTATACATGGCGAGCGGCGCATTGTTGAACAAACTTCAACGTAAGTTGAGACCGTTAAAATAAGCACTTTAAACTTTGTAACCGTGTAGTCAAAAATGCTACATTAAAGAGTTACAAGGACTTGAAATTTGAAACGTATTGGAGAAAAATTTGTTCTTTGAGAGTGGCAGGAAAATGAAATGTAGAAATTAGGAAAACATTTTCATTTTGACGACAAGAAACAGAATAACATCCTTAATTATTATTACCGCAAGAAACTGATTTTTAAATTTGGTTAGGCATTTACAAAAGATGTCCAACATGACGCCCATTTTTTGCAATGCAGGCGTTCAAACGCTGGTGCAATGATTGCCCGACGCGATCAAAGACACCAGGAGTTTCAAGAATCCTTATGGACCCTTATGATTATAATAATTAAGGCTGTTATTCTGTTTCTTATGTTCATGATAAAAATGCTTTCCTATCTTCTGCATTTCATTTCCTTGCCACTCGATCTCAAAGTACCAATTTTTTAAATACGTCTCAATTTTGAAATCCTTGCAACTCCTTAACAAAGAATTTTCAAAGCCACGGTTATTGAGTAAAAAGTTTTCATTTCAACGGTCCCAACCTTATGATGAAGTTTTTTCAACAAAGTGCGAGTCACCCTGTATATTTCAGGGAAATAAATGCAAAAAATCCGTGTAGACAACTTTTTGATAGGATGTATCATTTTTAACCTAAAGATTCCAAGCATCTATTAACAGCATTTGATATTTTTCTGAGAGCTGAACTAAGCACGTGAAGGCATTATATTGCGTGGAGGTAACGAACAAATATCATTTGTTCGTTAATTGAAAATTTTTTCTCGGATATCTCGTTTTTAATGCCTTTGTGTTGAAGTAGATTTTTTGTCGATCTAATTCATCCTATTACATATCGAAACATCATTAAAAGAGGTACTGGTGAAACCGATAAAGAGAACTTATGAACCTTATAAATGGATTTTATTTCAAATTGAAGTGTTAATACAGGGAATCACGCTGTAGAAGAATTTTTCTAGCATTTCTAGAGACTGTCATCGTGCACAATAAGTCATCAACGTCACTAACAAATTCTTTTTCAATATTACCCGTACTGACTAAACTCGAATAATTCAATTGCTCTCTTTTGAGACGTGGTTTACGAATCGTTGAGGCAGCTGACCAGCTGACTGTTATCCGCAAACCGCCCATCAAATTCAAAGGGAACTCGGCAGAGGTGCAAGCAATGAGGCCATTGCGACGTTACACACCTCGTCCGGCAGACCAGGATGACGGCTGATCAGCGCGCTACACGCGCCAGTGCCTCTGTTTGGCTATTGCAATTTGCACCGATGCCGTACAATGGGCCCACATAGAGAGATACGAAGCAGTTTATGAGTGCTGCAGGCGATGAAGACTAAGGATTAGGACAACTCGACATTAGAGTTTTACCGTGTTAGTGATCAAAAATTCATGCAAGCGATTAAATGAGTCTACGTTAGTGTTAAAATATTTACGCGCAACGTAAAATGTTCTTTCAAGTCAGTGGGGTAGAATTTGCAGGTATAGTGATCTATACGTGTCAAATCCTTTATATCGATGTTACTGTGTTTTTTTATAGTAGAACTTTTTCGACTTCTCATCATAGACAAATTACCGAAGGTTTTACCTCCACTTTTTAATTTAAAGCCGCTTTGCAAAAGGATAGAGCTATATGTCATAGAATTTTAAACTGAAGCTCAGTTCACCGTTACTGTAATAATTATTGTAAGCTCACAGGAAGCAAAATTACTCACCTACTGTTTTTCGACCACCAGCTATTTACCACGTTTATTAATCAGTATTCAAAGCTATGCCCAAAGATTACATGATATGCATGCACTGAACAAGCATCTTTCTTCAGTTAGAGTTAAAGAGTGATGCGAGTCAGAGATTGCAAAGGAATGACTTGTTTCGTGTTGCTCCACAACGTTGGGTCGAAAACAAGACGCCTCGGAATGGCAAAAAGAGGCTATTGCATTAAATCGGCCTACGGGACACCCAGTGTAGGAAGTAGCTGAATCCGCTTGTGTTTCATGCCACTCTATTATGCGGGTCTACCAAAAATGGAAATAATTCGGTGCATACAGCAACTCAATGTAAAATTTTAGTCATGATAAAATTCTTACCGATAAAGACCGCCGTCATGTCTCCCAAATTGTCACTCGGAATTTACTACGATACATCGATGTTTATCCTCCATCTTGAGCTGTTTCTGGACGAACTTTTCGTACTATGTAGCGGGGCTGCGGAGTCGAAGAAATAAATTTGCGACTCCGATTCCACCTTTCCAGAATTTGGCGACTCCAACTCCGACTCCACCTTTCCAGAATTTAACGACTCTGACTCCGACTCCACCTCTTCAGAATTTTGCGACTCCAACACTGACTCCACCTATTCACAATTTACAAGATGAATATTTCATTTCATAATAGTTGCAGGTGTTGCAACCTGTACATATGTTTTTTAAATTCTTTATTTACAAACGACTTTTGAATTGGCAACAGAATATCCAACATCAAGTTTGACTATTATATATCTTTTGTTTCTATACAATAAAATTCCGAGTGTCTTCTGAAATAAATAGGTAAATAAATAGATTTGTGTATTTTTTGTGCGAAATTTTTTTATGTTTCACAATGGGAATTTCATTGAACAAATTAAATTTGTTGGTCTGCTTCTCACGGTAAAAGAAGCCCTCACGGTTTCCTCTACCGTTGTAAAAATATAAGACTTTTTAAAAAAAAATTAATTTAATAAAAGCTAAACCATTACGAATTTCAAAACATTCTCTCGTCAGTACATGCTGCAACCCTTTACGCATCCAATACTATCTGAATCATTGCTCTAAAATAAAAACTCTCGGAGAAGCTAGCTTTTGAAAAATAACCAATTTTTTCCCCTTATCCCCATTTTCGCCATTATCGCCGTAATTATGGAGAAAATTGGAAAAAGTGTAGGATACGACCCCTATTTATTTCTAAAATTATTTCAAATTTTATAGATCTAGGTCCTATGGAAAACACGCCAGTTCCATTTCTTTGATTCCTGCTGATTTCTGGTTAGACGGTCCACTTACCAATCACATCATAGTATGACCAAAAGACTCAAAAATATCGTTATATAGGGAACCGCTGGTGTAGAGTATAGACTCATGAAGGACATACGAGCACCACTCTTTATGTGAGTACAATCTATTACATCAGCTGAGCTGTTCTACAAGTAACTTGCCACGCACGTACAACTAGTTGCAACTTCCTGTGTATTTATTGAAAAAAAATCAACGAAACAGAAATAAACAGAATGGACTTGCGATGCTTTCAATGACTAATTCCCGATTTTTAAGTGTAAAATATACATTATCAATCCTGCATGAAAATTATATTCGTACTCGTGTGTAACATATTTATGTATATGAACCTACAATTACTAGATATCAATGATAGTATTAGGTAATAAGTATATACTGTAGATACGCTATTTCGTACAAGGAAGAAAATAATTGACAGAAACATTGTATATTGTTTAGCTTTTTAGTAAAGTGTTTTAACTCTGTTTTGTTTACTCTCGGTTTTAAACAATTATAAATAAATTTAATCAAAGTTAGAGTCGAAGACACCAAAAAATAGCGACTCCGACCTCGACTCCACCACATCCGAATGAATGACTCCGACTCCACCTCATTTGGAAAAGCGACTCCGACTCCACCACATTCGGAAAGCCGATTCCGACTCCACCCTAAAACATGCAACTCTGTCGACTCCGACTCCCGACTCCGACTCTGTAGCCTGGCTTCGTAGGAAACTTGTAGACTCTACACTTGTAGACTAAATACCTTGTAAAATAACTTCCATTTTCCATGCTCGTGGAGATCCTACACCACATTGGTAGCGAGGGACGAATTTTTGTCAAGGGTGCTTGTCGAGAAGGATGGTAAGTAAATACGAGTACGTGTATCAGTTTAATAATGATGTTTACATTAAAATAATTAAAGGCATTATATTTAAGCTATTATCATGAAGAATATTGCCCGAAATAGTTTTTGAGAAACCATTTATTAATGGTCACTAAAAAACTCCAAAACATTTGCAATATCTGTCTATTTTTTTGCTAAATTTATCATGGCTACGGTTGAGGCGGCCACAAAGTATTAAATTCGATAAATAAAATAATGTTTGTACAGAGAGCAATGTGGGTACCATGCAATGGGCACAATGCTATGGATTTAGGCAAGGGTCTCCAAACTTTTCTGTGTAAGGGCCACATTATATATTTCCCACATCCATGCGGGCCGAAGGAGTAAAAAAGAAAGAAAAAACAACTTAATTCAGCGATGCCAGTCGTTTGATAATTATTTTTTCAAGGACACCACAGAGGGATTTGTTTTACGGGCCATAGTTTGGAGACCCCTGGGTTAAGGCAATCTCTCAAGAAGTGGCTCGCAAGCAGGGTTGTCGAATTGCCCATTTTTTTGACCAAAATTATTCATAATTTTGAGCAATTCAGAACTAAGTATGACCATAGAGCACTCAGTATCTAGTAGCGCTGTACGATTATCTAACCTAAGAACAAAGTTCCTAGCTGCTGAATAATCTTAATGGCTAAATTTAATTTAGAAAATCGTGAGGATTTTGATCATAAAGTAAACGAGTTTTTCAAATCAGCACAGAGCTCTAGTGGGCAGATGAACATAAACAATTATAGCTCATCTACTCGAAGGTGAGGGGCTGGCTCGAGATCTTAGTCTGAGCAGCATATTGTAAGTGCGCGCAACGCCAACTTATTAACTGTAATTCGACGGACGGGGTATAGATTTAAGGGAAGATGAGGCAACTTTAGACCAGGATGTATAAAATTGCCTTATCTTCACTAAAATTAAAATCCATGAAAAAGTCATAAAAATTAAAATGGAAGTGATGCTTTCACCACCTCTCTAAAACCGATTTACTTGAAAGACAACTTCAGAAGACTAGTTCTCTGAGAACAAGGAAAAAAAGGGCAAGAAAAACAGTTTATTTACACTAAAGTTGATACTTGATGTTTGTCGAAACATTGTTTTTTTCAATATTGCTCAACTAACTATCCGATATTTGATAATCTTATATCGTTATATAATGATAGTCGCTAAAAAATTCAAATGTAAAAGTTGATCAGTAAACTGTATAAATATATTTTTCATAAAATGACTCAATATAAGTATCCTTAGTTGGTAAACATACCGTGATAGCCATGTTAATGATTGAACAAAAATTAGGAAAAAAAAATTAAAAAATGTATTCCTTTGGTTGAGTCGTTCTAAGTATTTAAAGATTTATAAAAACATTGATGTGTTACTTGTAACAGTGAGACATTACTGAAGAACATCTAGCTTAGAGAATAGTCTCCATTCGCTTAGACACATTGATCTTACTTAGACTTCTGCTGTAACCGTTTATGTTGTTTAAAAGCAAATAATTCCAAATGAAGTAAATGATCTTCGCGTGCATACATTTGTAGTGGACTTTCTGTGTGAATAACACAAGCGGCTCAGAGAGCATGAATTTTAGAAAAAATATCGTATTTTTGTAGGTACTTGGCAGCGGGCACGGCCTTCATCTTGCAACTGAGTGCCGAGAATAGGTCCTTGCTCTCGGAGGCAGCCACCGAGTCTGGTCATCGCTTTTCGTTCTGCCAGATCCTGTGGTGGGAGTACGTCACCGAGGCCGGTAAGTCTTCTTTTTAGCTTGAGAATACAGTCCTTCATCCCCTTGTGCGAACTGTAAAAATGTCATCACCTTGTGCAAATTTTTAAGGATGTACATAAGTTAACCCCAGTTTTTCAACCAATACCGTACTTTGTCCAAGTTATGAATCTATAGAACTAGTTTTTATTCGCATTAGTTGGGCTGCGTATAAGATGATGGCGTTGATTTGTTGCTAGGTTGTGAGGTTTGAAATGCGCTTTTTATTTGATGGGAGTGTTTCACCGAGGTTTCCATGATAACCATTATCAATGATAAAAATCTATAGAGATGAGAATTGTAGATCTCCATTAATAGGTATCACATTAATATAAAAAACTATTTTCCAAAAAACATTATTAACACTTACTGTTATTTTCCTCTTCAAATAATTAGTTTACGCGTGTTAATTTGCTATTTAACTGATAGTATCTGAACTTTTGGACAACTTGATAACCAAGTACGTCTTTTCGAAGTTCAAAACTGAGAAAATGTTCCCATTACAACGAAAACACATTTCTTGTATTAAAAGAACAAATTCGAATGCTTTAGACCGTCTTCTGAATATTTTTTCTTTTCGCCTGAAAAATAGCTTTCCTCCTTTCAACTATCTAAACTTCAACCCATTATATGTAGCTTTTTACGTTTCAACAGAGGAGATTTTCTTCTTGGTGTTCGGGCTGTACCTGGCGTTCCAACTACGCGGCGCCTCAGGCAGGTTCATCGCGTCCATGGGCGGCCGCTGCAACCTCAGCAACGAATACAAGGCCCTCGCCATGGAACGGAGAGCGCTCACGGTGGCTCTGTGTCTCGAGCTTCTCGTGTCCAGCATCCTGTACGTGCTGCGTCACCTGCCCTTCGTGATGCACTCCCTGCATCCTGACCAGGTCTTCTTGCTCTACTTCGTCAGGGTCCACCTAACGATCACCCTCTCCATGGTACTCATCATCGGTCCGAAGGTGCGGTTTGTTCAAAAATCCTATCAGAAAAAATTATTAGAAACAGAGTTTATACAAAGTCTCAACACGTTGGGTTTTAAAAATTTCCTGATAAAATGGTCCTTGTATTCAATTCAAACAAATACGCCAATAAGTAAAATGATAACATTTTAACGGAATGATATCGTTTGAAAGTTGCAAATAGCTTCAAAATATCTACATTTAGATTACAAATAAACTCTGTTGGTGTAGCAATTCAGTGATAATCCTTGACGTAAATGTTTACGTACACAAGTACGAGATGAAGGCATGTGGCTATATGTATATAGATTGATAGTAAAAAATTCGAATATATTGATATGTTCATTGAAGCTTTTCAATCGATTTAATGATTTTAATTTTACTTGCATAACGATGCCGTCTATTTCATATCACATCTCAGCTTGGAAGAGAACAAAAGTTTTTTAAAGACGAAAACAATTTAATTATTGTTTTCATCGGTTATCCCTTCATGATAAAGCTAGGTTTGGTGTTATAGGTATCGCGTGTTGCTTGCCGTTAGCGAAGACAGAACTATTTGCTGATCGTTATGAATGGCAGTGTTCCTGCACGGCGGCGCTGTTATTATTTGGTTTGTGTATTTGTCAACTTCATTATATTATATTGATTGTATTTTAGGCATTGTCAGGATTTTGAAAATAATCGTTCTTAAAAAATACATTGAATAAAAAAACCCTGGGAAAGTGTACTGAAAAAAATGAAACAAATCTGGTTTCACGATAAATTTACCTACACAAGCTTTTTATGTTTTTTACGAAGGTCATTCATAAATGCAACTCAATAATGCAGAATCCACAACGCGCTAAGCAAAGAAACCCTTTTACATACGCAGGATTATAGCAAACTCAATGGCAAAACGTGGGCCACTCATGTAAAAGTAGCAGTGAATAGTTTTAAAGCTCACGAGTAACCGTTCAGTTCAATAGTTAGCAATGTGCAGCCAGGAGATATTATTGTCAGTAATTCAGTGTGGCAAAGATACGAAATAACGTACCACGTAGGCCTGGAATTTTTACTCTTTGTAAATTAATTTTTGCTCAGTGAGCACAATCCACGTAGATGCACCAGATACTGAGAGAACTTTTTGGCCCAGGTCAGATAAACGGTCATGACTAAAAAAAATCATCCATTCGGTTCTATATTTACTTCGGAATAGAAGGTGGAAGCAATTTTACGACATCGGCATTTCTGTGGAGGAAGTATAAAAATGAGGGCACGGATCGGGCTTTGTGAATAAAAAATCTTTTTAGTATTGAAGTCCAACCTTATTTCTTATGGAAAAGGGTTGCGTAATCGATTTAATTCTATTTACTTTTGAACACAATTTTTGCTTCATGCTCATATGTTTTTGCACTGTTTCCGATGAGTGAGGTATGTCTGCCCAGACTAGACTGCAGTAATCGAAACGCGATTAAACTGAAGAGATACTCCATGACAAATAACCAAGTTTTTTTGTCTTGCATGCTCTAAATTCTGTGGAAAAATGATATGGTTCCGCTAATTTTGTTGCATATTGTCTCCACATGTGGTTTGAAGAACACGTTTTCGTTGACCCAAATGCCTCGGGTTTTGTTTTGCCTACGGAATCAATTTTTCCATTCCCAAACGTCAGAGCGAGATTGGGCAATTTTCTGATGGCATTCTCAGATCCAGAAATAATGCATTGCGTTTTATTTGCGATCAGCTTGTGGCCATTTTGGTCTTACCACGATTTTATTTTAGGAGGGTTATGACTCTTTTGTGTTGGTGCACAGAGGGGAAGTCATAAATGAAAATATAAAATAGAAGCGGGCTAGAAATTGATTCTTGAGAAACGCGAATGTTATGCGGTGCAAATGGGTACGTGTTGTTGTTTAAATATACTGCAGGAGAGGGGTTTTATAGATAGCCTCCAAACTATTGTCTGTCTTTGCTTAGGATCAAAATTTTCTTTAATAGTCTCCTATTCTCAACGCTGTAAATTGCCTTGAGGCAAATTGAGAGGTCCTACACCAGTAAGAGAGTTGAATTTTTGGTCAGAATCATGGTATTTTTTCTGTGATATTAAGTAAAGCATCTGGGGTACTGGTGTTCCTCCTGTAACATCTTGAATTCGATGAGGTAGGTGGGATACATTCATATGAGTCGAGAGCTGATTTGTTACTTTTTTCTAATATTTTGGACGTTACTCGTAAGAGAGTAATCGATCTGCAATTTGATGATGATGCAAAGACTACTTAGTATTTGGTTACTACTCTATCGTTATTAGAAAATGAGTTGTACCTCGCGTAAAATTAATAATTTGAATTTAGCTCACATTTACAGTAAAGATTCTGGCCTCAAAAAAATCGTTCAACCTGGGTTTTAGATTCAAACAATGATGAAAGCTTTAGCATAGGCTGACGAAGGAAGCTGATCAAATACTCTCACTCATCGTTTCCCTGTGGTAAGCTAGTTCTAAGCTTCGAGCCTACGATGTGAAGAATGGTTTATGCTATTAGGCAGCTTTTTTCATTTATAGCGTTGTTTTTATCATTCTGAGTCATTGGCATCGTGTTGTAGATATTATAGCACTTGCTTAATGTAAGAATTTCAAGAAACTATTCTTGAGCGAATCTCCTTTATGAGTACAGGCTTCAGTTGCTTGGAGGTTGGCTTTAAATGAATTCGGAAGTTTTATCTTCTTTAAGTTTGGAAAGAATTTAATTTAGATTAAATTAAAGCTAGAATTAAATATAAGGTTTAGTTGCCGAGTGGCTTAGCTCTATTCTAATAAAGACAAATACATAATATTCAACTAGAATATTATTTGACAAAAGTACATAATATTTGACCTATATACTGCACTATTTGAGCGTAAACGTCAGCGTTATAAATTGGGGGCAAAATAATACAACATGTTGATTAAACCGCCAGATTCCACATTACTTAACAAAGTAAAATTACAAAAATTAGACTATATGTAAACAATAGTATAAAAAAGTTATTAATATATCTAAAGCCCGGGAAAATTGAATAGTTAAAATATAGGTATAGGAACATGCATAGTAAATACGTGAACAAAAGTTCACTATACGCGAAATTTTTCTCGATTTTATGCATTAAAATTATGGTATGATTATTCTAGCATGTTCTATTCCATTATAATATTAGGCAACAGAACTTTCGTCAGCGCTCATCTGTGTCATTAGCACAGCAGCTCTCGTTCTGAAAAGTCGTAAACAGGGGTAAGAATAAGGACATCAGTGAAGACCTTCGCCAATGTATTGTGGAGCTCCATAATGAAGGTTTGGGATATCGGAAGATATGTGCGCAACTGTGTGCTACTATAGCCTCGGTTGGAGCCATAGCACGTAAGTGGAAATGCTGGAACACGACTATCGGCAAGTCGCGAACTGGCCGCCCACGGAAGATTAACGACCGTGCTGCTCGAAAATTGGTCCGAAAAGTAAAACAGAGGCTTCAAACTACTCGTGAAGAATTGAAGGATGACCTCAGGGCATCTGGGATCGAAGTCAGCAAACGCGCAATCAGCAGGGTACTACATCGCAAAGATTTTCGCTCCCCCACTCCTCGTAGGACACCTCTTCTCCAGAAACGTCAAGTTAAGGCCAGGCTGATATGCGAACAACCATTTGAACAAACCAGCAGCGTTTTGGAACTTAGTATTGTGGTCAGATGAAACCAAAATCGAACTATTTGGGAGAAACAGCACAAACCCTGTTTCGAGGCAACAAAGTGAACAGTATGAACCAAAGTGCGCAAAACCTAGTGTTAAGTCTAGAGGTAGCTCAATCATGGTGTGGGGACGTTTCATCTCACCTGGGGTAGGTAAACTCCACATGATTGAAGGAACCAAGAATGGCAGGCAGTATCGTGAAATATTGGGAAAACAACTCCTACTTTCAGCTCGCTTGTTGAAATTGAAATGTGGATGGACCTTCCAACAATACAATGATCCAAAGCATACTGCGAATGAAACCAAGGAATAGTTGAGGTGAAGAAGACAAACATTTTAGAATGGCCAAGTCAACCCCCGGACATGAGTCCGATCGAAAACTAGTGGAGGGAATTGAAATTGAAGATTCAAAAGAGAGGTCCCAATGGACTGAGCTCAAAGAAATTTATATTGAAGAATGGAAGAAGATTGCACCCGAAACTTTTAAAAGACGTGCGGTGAACTACTATAAACATCTCGTAGCCATAATTAATTATAGCGGCTATGCAATGAGGTTAATGTGTGTATATCCTGAAATGTTTGGTAAACTTTTGCTCTCGTAATTTTTATACTCGTCTATGTTCCCATATATTTTTTTATTAAATATTCGTGGGTTTTGGATATTATTTCATTTTTTATACTATTTTTTATAAATTGTCCAACTTTCGAATTGTACGTTGTTTAGAAATGTGGAATCTGGCGATTCAATGAACGCGTTGTATTATTTCGCCCGCACGGTAAATTGGGACACAGCTTTTCTTTCTTCGTTAGTAAATGAAATACATCACAATAGTACTTTTAAAAGCTACATCCTCGTTCAGTCCACGTATAACCCAACTCATAAGTGAGTAATATTCTGTCATTATAATGTACTTGCTTTGTTGGGAGATGGAATGTATTTCTGAGCGTATGGTGTTTTCAGCTGTGCTGTCGCGACGACCAGCGCGACGCCGCTAGTGAGGCGCAGGCCCGAGAGGCCGCCACCGACCTGCACTTGTGTGAGCAGCTCGCCAATGGTGACATTGAAATCAATGACATCAGCATCAACCAAATGGACCCTGAAGAAATTCGGGTAAGATCATGTATGTGTGGGTCTTCCTCTCGTCTCGACTTGTGCATTTTGCTCTGCTCGCATATTCGTCTCAGCAGTATTTCTTATTTAATTTTTCTTAATTTTTAATTGATTCAACTAGCTTTTTAAATCTTTTCGACATCCTTTCTACGTATAAGAAGCCTCAGTGCATGGTAGACATAGAGGTAAACACCTCTAGCAGGCGCAGTCGTTTCGGTAGTACATATATTTACCGCGCATGTTGTTAAAGAGTGGCGCTGTGCTGTAATGTATCGCTGCTCAATATATCATACGTAAAGGTTACTACTTGCATTCTAGTAATTTTTCCACTAGCGCAATGAATGAAAAAGGAAAAATCACGTTACAAAATTTACTTAGCTCAAATCCAAGATTCCATTAATACAACTATGTTGGTGAGCTAACTACTGCATTTCGATTGATCTCGTTCATTTTTATCATAATTTGTGTCAGGGCTCACCGGAACCGAGTTTTTACTCAAGATCATTCTATATTTTCCTCAGGAGCAGCAACTAGGAATTGCAGCATTGATATCTAGATCGGTTAAAATACTTATTTCACCCTTTGCTCCGTATAATACCAGCTTAGAATGAGAGTACTGGCAACAACAAGTCTCATGCCACAAGTTTTAGCGTACGAACAGGATGCTATTTTAGAGCATTGCAGTCACAGTTGATTTGACGTTGGCAGTCCTGCAACAAGGAAATGTGCCAACCCATTTGACATTCGTTAAACGAACTGTGTAAAGTAATGGGCAACATGCTGTCTGATAGAAGTTGAAACTACCGTGATGTTAGGTCCTTCATTGGCTTTGTTCTAGGCTTATTCTAGCGCAGATTGAGGTCCGGATTTCAGGGGAGTAACCTAACTCATGTTCATCCTTCCTGACTGTTTCGTTTCACATATTATTTATAATTTCTTATCATGCCATTTTCAGCTTAATTTCATCGATTTCTTTCCATTTTTACTTTATCCAGCTGTTTAATACTATCACCCAATAAGGTATTTTCAATTTTTCTTACTTCTTACGCTCACTTATCTCACTGAACACTACATCAATACAAATTAAACTTTAACTCTTACTTCATACACTGATCATTGTATCTACACAATTAAACTTGAAACACCAAAATAAAGGAATAATCACATATAGCAATGCTTAACAGCAGCATGGACGTCACAGGCACAAAGGAACAAACTGAGTGAACGACACACGCCGCTCTGCCACAAACCAAAGTGACATGGACAAAGGGATTTAGCTTTAGATTTCAAAGGTATTTTGATACTTTATCATTATCGTGAACGAATCCTAACAAGCTTCATCTGAAAATAATGATCGTATACGATTAACTGGTGAACACAACTGGGCCTAAGGTCAGTAAAAGATCTCTTAGCGTGATCTAATTCATTTCTATCTGACGTTTCTTCCTGAATTCTGAAGTCGCTGATATCCAATTAATTTTTTCGGCGTACGAATGTGAACTCGGGCTTGATAAACATCTTACTCTCTACTATAATAGCAAGTTTGAATACAACGAGACATGTCACTCGTAAAATCAGAAAAGTAGTAAGGTTTCAGAGACTATCACAGTTTTCCAAGTGATGAGTAGGAGAGGTTAACATCGGCATCTTTGGGATGCTTATTTCCAATCAAGCCTGATACATATGATCTTAGCATTGGTTTTCAAAATGTCTTATAACTAACCCTATATATAGGACACCATGACGGTTTCCCCGTAAAGCCGGTACCCATTTCCGACACCTGGGTTGAGTGGGGTATTGTGCTTGAGCTTTCCCTTATACCCAACGGGGAAAATCTCCGCGCCAGCGCCGGGATATGAACCCGCGACTCCAACATACGAGCCCGATCCCTTAACCACTTTACCACGGAGAAAGCAGTTTCTTAATGACGAACAAATGTATGCATTAACTGAAGATAGGGAGATCTTACCGTGTTATTAGAGAATTAACCAAGATGGCTGGCTGCTCACTTTTGGTTGCAATCTTTAAATCTTTGAAAGGTTAAAACACTCAAAAACGAGATCGAGCTGTAAGTGGATACTGAAGACGTTTCCCCGCGGAATTGTAGTCGCTGACGACAAATGATACTTTTTGCCTGATGATGGAGGAGAGAAAACCATCTTCGTATGATTTACTACATCTTCGTAAGCGTAACTGCTTCAAAACTTGATGAGATCAGCAATGCCTAATCCATTATAAAAGTGCGATATTCATTCGAATGTAAACTTCAAGTTGGGGAAATTAACAGGACTCAAATAACTGTATCAACGTATTCATTTATTGTAACTACAGATGAAGAGTTCGGTTGATGTTTTTCCTCGCTTACTGCTTTCTCTTAGTAATATATTGCATGGCTACTGACATTTCATATCGCTTGTAATTATTAAAGGCTTTTTGCTCAGTAAAGATGTTGAGCTCGGCATGCGACTCAGAGGGTTTAAATCATTTTTTACAGCAAGGCGATGCACATTTTGTGCGTTGGTCGCACTGATTGCGTTCGCAAAATGTGAACATTCTCAATTAACATAATTTAAACTCATTCATATGTGAAACGTAGACGAACAAACTATATCTAATATTTCAGCATGCGCATGAGAAGTGCGAATTCATCGCGTACAGTTCCCATTTCTCACTATTGTTTTCTACACTGGCTGGGTAATTAATTATTACTCATATTGGTGATGAAAACACTCCTAACTCTTATCTATCACGCTTTATCTAGATCTATCTGATCGTTTTATTCATCCCACGTGCCTTATCACAAGAAAGCAGACTCATTAAGAGGGATGGTTTACCTAGCATGTAATATGAGAAGAAAAAACTGTCTTTGAAGAATTTATAGAAACATTTTAGTTTTATTTCTGGCATAATTTGAACTAGAATGCAGAAATAATAGTCTTGCTTTCTTATTTTGTATTAATTTGAGCTAGAGTAGTAGTGAAGAAATGGTTAACACCAGTGGATTAGCAGGCGTTCAATTATTCTAAATTTGTAGTCAGTATGCATCAATGCCTCGTAATAAATATTTACAACGGGATTGTCGAATTACACGTCGTCAGCTTTTACGTTGCTGCTAGCGTCACATAGGAAAAGTAGTCCTCAATTTGTTTTGTGCAAAGCACCTCTTTCACAATATGTGTGAACGCCATTCGTTGACCTTGGCTTATCAGTATTTATAAAGCAGTCAATCCAAGGAAAAGGAATGACTTTAATATTGATTATTTGCACATCTCTATACAGGTGCCCTTTAAACGATCTGCATTTATTGCTGAGATTCCTATACCTCAATCGACACCGAAATATATTTCTTTTTTTGGTGTCCACACGTAAAAGCCAGCAAACACACTGGCAAGGTGTGCAATTCAATGAAAGTTCAATATAAT
Source organism: Morinoia aosen (assembly GCA_030386875.1). NCBI lineage: Eukaryota > Metazoa > Arthropoda > Malacostraca > Amphipoda > Talitridae > Morinoia > Morinoia aosen. The sequence continues at coordinate 28,560,174 of CM059561.1, read as the reverse complement.
GCCAAGACATTGTGTGATTTGCAATTCATTTAATAAACATAAAGGCATGCTATCACATACACTGTGATATGCAAAGAAGCGTCTGAAAGAACTTAACACGGAATGTTAGCTTTAAACTTTCAGTTGTCACTTTTAATGCAACAAAACAAGAAAGCTTGATTCACAGAGACATTCAGTTTGTTGACGCTGGAGGACTTGAACACGGGTCACTGTGTCTGCTAGATCGAACAATTGAAACATTTTGAGTTTATTCCATAGGTGTTACGTCAGTACATTCAATTTGAATGGGAATCACAGATGAAGGAACCACATGCTATGACTGATCTTTCATTGTTGTCCTGAGCGCGTCCTAATGGTATTTTCAACTTCAGAGCACATGTACTCGACTTCATACTAAACGCCAAGACGCCGTAGGCTAAACGTTTAGGGTAGGCTATTGAGTCATGCTGGGATGTAGTCAGTTAATCTTTGTCTTGTTCCCTAGAGTCGCTATCCCTCACTTGAGGTGGTCGCCTAACTGAGTCTACCCCCAGGGCGAGATGCGGCGCGTGTACACGCAGCTGGAGGAGCTCAGGTCCAAGACCATGACCAAAGACAACCCGCACATCTCCAAGCGCCGTGGTGGCCGCAAACCTACCCATCGCAGATTCTCTCTATCGGTTAGAACTGACTTGAGATTATCCAGAAAGTAATAATTTTTGCGCTGAGTCTTCGCATTCCGATGCAGTTGTATAACTAAAATCAAGTTGAGTGGAGTTTCAGAGTATAAATATGTTTTTTTTATATTTTACACTTCTCTGTGTACGCAACTAGAATTTTGTCATTCACTTTCGCCCATTGTGTGTACTGCTGCCCAAAAAATATTGTGAGCAGCCTGCAATTGAAAATGAAATTGAACATTTTCCTCCTAGACACATGACGACAAATAGAAATTTCCTAATACTCATTCTTATTTCTTTCTACAGAACCGCAAAGGAAGCAAAGATAAGGTTAGTGTACTAGGTTTTATTGAGAAATCTATATAGATAAGTACATAAATGTTTTACATTCATATTCCATCATCGGCCTCGTAAAAGCCAGCGCCTCTGGCAATGATTGGGTTTTCATTCCTTTGCTTGCTGTTGTTGAGTGACGTATCTAGTTATGTATAGCAGATAGAGCTGGTGGGAGACATCTATTTGAGTTAAGGCATGTGGGCTAAGTAAAGCGTTAGGGTAAGTACGGCAGGTTTAGCAGGTAGGACAAGTAGGGTAAGTTGAGCAGATATTTTGAGTGCAGCGGGTAGAATGGAAGAACAAGTAAAAGAATTAAGATTGATCGCACAGGTCATGCATGTTTCTGAGTGACAATTAATTGCAGGGAGTATTGCTCAACAAGTATTCTTTACAAATCTGCTGGTGTCACTGATCTAGCAAATCTATTTTATGCAGCCAGTTCATTTCACTGTAGGTTTCCTTCGACATTCCTAGGAGAGTTGCGAGAAGTTATCTGTAGAAGAACTATATAAAATGCCTGTGATGCGTTTCAATCGAACGCAGTCTGTTAAAATCGAACTGCTCATTTCAGTCGTTAATCGGTTTTGCGCATAAATCCTAATTTTGTTACACAGAACACAACTTGAATAATTTATTATTCAACTTTTCATCTGACTTCTATCCATCCGAATTTTTCAAAGAATTTCATTGAAATTTATTTTCAAATTTCTTTGAATACCATTAGCAAACTTTTGAACGCCACTTCAAAGCATCATCTACAATGTGGAAGTGATGAATAAATTAATTGTTCGTGCTATGTATCATATTCACAACAAGGCCAAATATCCGTACTTGCTAATGCCGATATTTCCATTAGAGTAAACAGGCTATATTTCCAAATAGCCTGTTTCTGACTGAACAGTAAACTCGATTAGAAACATCTTTTACTGATGGATTCTTATAGGCTAAAACATTAAAGCTCACCCTACAATGACTTGCCGATTATTTTTTCAATTCTTCAAGGAAGTCAATTGCATGCGGAAGGTAATGGAGGTTTCAATCATGGCAGCTTCCGATACAACGAATATGGTCAATCTTCGAGTTCAGCACGTACGCAAAAAAAATTAGTCTCGCTTATTGTCAGGTATTCATAACTTAAATCAAATATCATTTTTGTAGAATTACTGAGATTAGTTTATAACCGTATAAGTTGATGCTCGCATAAGATGATGTTGTATAGCCCGACGTTCCATTTCGCAGTCGCAGGGGCGGAGTCGCGGCACCGTCGCTATGGACTGCCTCGAGGTGGAGAACCGGACGCCTGAAGACTCCGTGTGCTCAGTCGAAGGCCCTTCCGGTGTCTCCGTTTACGCTGATTGTCCTTCCAACTTCTCTGATATCAATGAACCCCAGATCTCTTACAAAATGTAGTATAATGGTAGTGCTTTTCTTCATGTGAATATTCAACTATAGTCTTTTTCGGATGGATGCACATTATCGATGAGAAGTAGCGTATATTGTCCATAATTCAAGATATTGTTCAAATAACATAAGGGTTTTCAATGAATGGATAAAAAATGAAACTAGGTTCAGACTGCCCACTTTTTCACTTCTTTCTATTTAATTATTGGGTGACTCCAGTCGGGAATCAAAACATTGAATTTAAGTATCTAACGAGCGATGTTATCACAATTATTGAAGAAATAAGTAGCTTTTCCACTGCTTCAAAATGTTGAATTCCAGGAAAGCAAACGCAAAAGTTTTATAAACTATTTTATTGTTTAGTACAAATAGCAAAATTGAAAGTGTGTAGAAAACTTATGCTTCAGCAGTAAATCTTTACTGAGCATTTGCTATCTATTGCGTGGAGTCACTCCTTGAAACTTAGAAAAGAAAGTAATACTCATACATTCCAGTGAGTAAAACTATTGAAACATGCATCGTTCGACGTGCGCAGTGGAGAGAAAGTTGAGACTTGTCGTTAAATAGTTGCCCCAATGAGCTTTAAAAACGTCAGACTCCAAGTAATTTTTTACTAGTTATAGTAGATGACTGTAATTTGAAGTTATAAAATTTGTGAGACGAGTTATTTAAATTTTTTTATAAAAAAAATTTGTCGTTGGTATCGTAAAAATTTTATTAAAGTTGAATTATAAATTTTTGCAAAGGCATCGGGATACACACTACCCTCACTTGCTCTAAAAATTGTATTTTATAAAATAAAAAGTTCGTATAGACGTCTTTTTTTTTGTTCTGAGTGCCAAGCATTAGTTTTTCACTCCTATGCATATGTGAAAATACATTCATAAACTATAACAACGGGCGCAGCATACTTGAATTTTAGATGAAGCATTGGCGTCACTTCAATTAAAGGGCTCTTTGATTCCGAATTTAAAATTTATATAATTCAGCTATAATTAAAGACCCGCGAAAAAGTTCATTTGAAAGATACCAACTGGAAGCCTAGAATATACTGTACAATAGAACGTCTTCCTTCCTTTCAACTCAATTAGTAGTGAGAAATGCGCCATCATTCCAAATTTATTCAACGGTATTTTTCTCGTTCGTCGGTAGATTGAGATGTGTTTTGATCAACTGCTAGTATAAGGTTTAACGTTCATGTTTCTAACAGTGAAAGATTTGTTGAAGGTAAACATGTGTGATTTTTTACATAAGAGCTGAAAAGTTCAATGCTCACTGCACAACTTGTACTCAAATGTTGCCTCTGGGTTGATCTTGCCGTCAAAACCTTGTTTTAAAAAACGTGGCTTGCATGAAGTATGAAACGCTGATGAGCTTCTCAGAAGTCTTTCAGATGATAACTTGGGTGTTATGTTGTTTAACGTAACTAAACAAATTCCTCTGGAATCATGCTGCCTTGCCTGTTTCTTTACCTCAACTTATCATTTTGGCTCAGTCTTGCCATTGATATGATTTTGCTCCTCGGCGTGGATCTAGATATATCACTAGCTAGTGATTATGAAGAAGAAAGGAAACTTTGGCTATCGTTAGCAAGTGGCTTCTGTAACCATAATATCTTAATGACATGAGAACTAAATCAATTTATTGAATCTTGTAAAACGTGTATACGAAGATAATCATGGAATGATATTAGTTGATTTCACTAACTCATTCAGTAATGTTGAGGAAGTCGTGATTTATGCACCCTTGTTTTAACTCTTTGGAAGAAATATGAATGCACAATGCTTTCTAATTTTTGGGTACTTCTTGGGGCGTATCTGCCACTTTTATTTTCCAGATAACATCCACTTAGGAGCCAGTCATTCAACACTCAGGTTTCAATCATAGGGAGGCTCCTAATACCCTTTTTTTGTCGCTTTCATGTTATGGCAGAGATGCTATTTCTTCGAAGGAAAAAATTTTCTGTACAAGAAGACGTTCAAAAAAGTGATATTGGAATGAATGACCATCCTCTTGAAGCTTTTCGTTGAAAATTCTTCTATTAGGATCATTCGATTGATTTAGGATAAACACAATACCGTTATAAAAATTGTGCAATTTGCCCAACACAGCGATATGTAAACCAATAATATTTGTCAAATGAAATCTGAGTTCACCGTGTCAACATTTGAATAATATATTCTAAGTTCTGCATAATATTTTTCTGCCATTGTTGAGGTCTTCCACTTCTCTCTCAAAAGATATTTTCAACGTCTGTTTGGTTGAAAAAAAAATGTCGCCAGGGGTTTAGTGGGAAAACCTTAAACATGACTTTACTTTTAGACGCCCTTTTAACACTTAATAATGGCTATTGGTTTCATTTGGTCATTAAGTAAAATAATTTTTATTTCAGGAGTTTTAGTTCTTGTTTTGAATAATTACTTGAGCATCAAATGCTTTCCACTATGTACGTGAGTGTAACGATTGTGCAGTTGATGCTCGCATTGATTTTTCGTTTTTCAGCATAGACTTGGCAATCATTATGTTCTCTGTAGAAGAATACTTACAGAGGAAAAAAGTTTTCACTGGATTTCCTTCAATTGCCGCAAGTTTCTTATTTTTATACAAGGCAATCGTGTTAGATTGCATGAACAAAGTAAAATGGGCGTCAAATGACCTTTGTCCGGCCTCGGGGATAGTTTAGCTCAGAACATGGCGAGTGTCTTCAATTGTTGAGAAAGTTATGCTCACTTTCATTTCAGAGAAAAAGTATTCAAATTTATCATGATGCTTTGTTATTTGTATCAAACTTTTCGTTACAGACAGGTATTCTGCGTCAAATAAAGTGTCGCTAGTTGGTACAAACTAGAAAAGGAATAATGCTAAAATTTTAACTAGATTTAAGTGACATGTGATGTTTGAAGTTTTATCCGTTAGAATGTGTAGAGTTTTAAGTTGTGAACAAAACACAACTGTAGTTTATACTAGTCTATATTACTGAGTATCATTGAAGAGCATGGACTAGAGCAGATCATTTCGCTAAGAGCAGGTCCCCACATGCTCTTCTTCGTACGCTAGGATTTAGACATTAAGCGTCATCGTTGATAAATTTGTTCCGTATATATCAATGAAATTTTGCCTCGTCGGGCACGAAAACTAAGAGCAGCAACGCTCTCGTGACTGCTGCGTTCCGTGACAGATGACTTGTGATTGGGACTTTGTTCTCAAAAATGTCATGTGTCAATTGTTTGCAAATTTTGTTACGAACCTATTAAAACGCTGTGATTGTGAGATCTTTTTGTTACCTCATTGTACATGACACTGCGTTTTCATTGTAAACAAAATGGGGTTATACGAACCTGAACGCACATGGTGCTTCTCCCTAAAGTATTTTTCTGTAGGAATGGATGTTACTGAACGATGGAGTCGAAAGTGAAATATTTTGGATTACTTTTACTTTCGAAAGTAGATGTATTCCGCTCAAACAATTTGTAACTTAGAGAACTAATTGGAAACTGTTAAAAAAAGTATTTGTAACTGTTAAAAATAGAGCCGGTCTTTAAATTCATACGTGCTAAAAAGTTGCAACACGTCATTAGTACGATTTTCATTCATTTATAAACGCATTTTTACTTACACGTTTACATTGAAATTCCTTCCCTCAATACCAAAAACAATGAACATCATTTGCTGCTGAGCTGTCGAGGAAGAACGTGACCTTTAGGACTATTGACTGTTAGAAACACAATTCCACGCAAATTGGAGTGTTTTAACATGCAGTGGGAGAGTAGTAAACAATGCTGATGTTCAGCTTCACTGAACGCTGACAAAAGAGGAACCTAAACGCCCGAAACGTGTAGATTCGTTTTCAAATTCAAAGAACCATGAACGAAGTCCACCACGAGCCTCTGTGTAAGTTGATACTCGGGTCACGAATAAAAATGCACAGATGTTTTAAGCAGATGATAACTTAATGATTATAAATATGCATTCAAAAATGCAGGTTTGAATCTTCCGGCTTTTCGATTTAAAACAAATGACCATGAATATAGTGTTGCACATTTATTCCTTTTAAAACACGTCAAAAGTCTAAGTTTAACAAAAAATTGTGTAGGGAGTTACCACACCGGTAATTTGTTAGTCTTCGTTAAACAATTAGAAGCCTTTGTTACGAGTGCATTAACACAGCTGACTAAGCAATTTCAGGTAACACAAAGGTCACTTCAGTTCAGAAAATTTTTGAACCATTAATGATTTTGAAACCAAAGTCTATTTCTAATTATCATCTCATTTCTCATTCGTAGCAAAAAAAACTATCGTCGTAATGTTTCCCGAATTCTTGTTCTTGAACCGTTAGTCTGTTAGGCGTTTTTCAGATGACATTTTCACGACTGATTTCACCGATGTTTCACTCGATATATGTGAAAACACGAAAAATCTCCTTCTTAGATTACGACACGTATCATGGGTTCGAAGAAATTAATTTTCTACACTATTTTCACATTTCTCTCTTTCATATTGATTATTATTGAATGATGTTCATTTGATACGTTGACTCACTTAATGGTGAATCGCGTTACTAGACACTACATTGGAGGAGCACTTGAGTTAGGGTGCGTTCACACTACGAGCACAGCGAGCGGAGCGGAGCGGCGCGGACGGAACGGAGCGGCAATAATGTCTGTACAGGTTTGAATGCAGAAACGCTTGGCTGTTCACACGACACGTCGAAACAGCACTTGCTCGTCTGCGTGTTGGGCACACGGGGCTTCGGTCACATCTACATCGCTTCAATATTGTTGATGATCCAAATTGCTCGTGTGGTGCTGAGGAAAATATTGACCATCTTTTTTTCTACTGCCGTTGCTACACTGGAGAACGTACCTCCATGAAAAATTCCTTGAGCCTACTTAATGTACCGTTTTGCTTGAAAAATTTGCTTGGAGGTGGCCCCTTTATGGAACACACTCAAAAGCAAATTGTTAATATAGTTGTACATTATCTATCATCTATAAGAAAAATTAGAACAATCTGAAATCTTGTTAAAATTGTGATATTGCAGAGAAGTGAGAGAATTCCTCCAGTGGCACTTCACAGAAAAACTTCCTGTGACTTCTTTCAGCCTGAGGGCTGAACTTCAGAGCATCAATCTACAACTTTGAAGGCGTGGGGCTACATGGAATCATCTCCGAAGCTCCAAGAAATCGGAAACAACAACAACAACGACAAGCGAAGCGGAGCGGCGCGACGCGGAGCGGAGCGGAGCGGCACGCTCGGGAAATTCGTTGGGATTTTTTGACGCTCGCGCCGAGCGTTTCTCCTCGGCTCCGCCTTTGGATCGTCATATCTTACAGGGGTAGAATTGTCGTTTGAGTTAAAAAAATCTAGTATACAACTAGTTATTTGTACAACTAATCATATAACAGTTATAACTGATAGTGTAACATGTAATATTTTAGTGTAATTTCACCCATTTGGGTTTAGTAATCATTTATTTCTATTTTCTTCTGCTTTCTCTGATAAGTTACTTTATTAATGCTTCAGTTTAAGGAATTTATTTTGTTTTTCTCATGATGTAGTTTCATCTTTCTTGTGATGCTGTGTATTTTATTTTATGATCTTGATTAAAGTATAATTATGTACGATTTTTTAATATAGTTTTCATTTTTTCCGTAAAATGGGAGAAAAAGGAGGCCGTATGATGATGATGAGGACTCAATGAGTGTCAAATACACAATAAGTTGCAAAATTTAATGAGCTTGGGTGATTTTTTCCAATACTAACGGAAAACAAATCAGTATTTCGAGAACTATTTGGTCAGGACAAGTCAATATTTGTCAGTATTTTTCACTTAGGTTTCTCTGGCACAACCCTGAATTTCTGAAGGGAATTACTTTACGTTCACTCACGTTTAAGTCACCACAAGACTTCTTTTGTTCGTACTGGCCTACGAAAACCTGTAGTAATATATGTGATACAGCCTATATGGAAAGACTTTAATTCTGCTTAAACTACTTTGCTTTATATGTATCCTCAATAAAAATTTGCGTATTGCTAAACAGCAAATTTATCTACTCTCGTTGGAAATTTTTCCTTTCTATAAGGGATTGTAGTAAATCAAAAGTTGCCGGCTTCATCCGTAAATACTCGTAGAATTGTGATTCATCTCTCCTCAGTGCTTCGAAGAGATAGTGGTATTCTCCATAGCGATCTCTCCTCATGTTGATGGGATGGATCCAGTGTTTCCGTTTTGCCGTCGAGCAACAGAAGCGCATTCACGGAACGCTCCATAGCGACTGATGCTTGCGTGGGTCGCTCTGCTCAGCTCACATGTGAACACACGCGCCGCGCCGCTCCGCTCCGTGCCGCGACGCTCCGCGCCGCTCCGCTCGCTCCGCTCGTGGTGTGAACGCACCCTTAAAGTCTCATTCAGTTAATATCGGGCTTTTATTATTCTTGAAATAATCAATCTTATCATCCATGTTTTTTAAATGTAAAACTAGGCCCAATTTGGTACAGTACAGCGCATAAAAGATCTAAGTGCAATTTTATCGAATGAAATAGTGCGTTTCTTCTCGCGTTCGAGGGCCAATTACGGACATCATGGGACGGACACAGCGTAAGTTCCCGCATAACTTCGAAGCTGAATTCTCTTGAAACCAGTGTTTTTCATAAACTCCACGCCCTGTACAATTACTGGCCACGGCAAGTTATAATATATAAATACCAGAAAGGCATATTTTCATATGCCATTATCATATTTTCTCCCAATGGCTTACACTCAGATTTCATTCAAATATTTCCGTTACCCACCTAATGTTCTGCATTCTTTTAATTCTCACCTTATAATTCAACACAGCTTTTATCATTCGTTCTGAAAATAGGCTCCACCCTAGGTCACCTCAAATAGTTTCTGCAGATGACCATTTTGGAGCGCCCAATGCTAGGCATCCTACCTAATTTTGTATCACGTCCAGTTTTTTGAGGTCACTTCCATTCCAGGCTAGAGCACTCGTATCATACATGATACTAGGTACAACGATAATCCTCTAAGTGGGTCATTGTCATTTTTAATATTTTTCTGCTCAGCTGATATTTCCATAATCCGGGCGACTCCGGCTTTCAGTACGTACGTGTTCCACTTCCTGTGCCTACACTGGTATATTTTTTTTTTTATTTTTTTTTTATTTTTTTTTTATTTTTTTTTTTTTGCAGAATTGAGCTCGCTGATGACAGAAAAAGTGCGAGAAATACCCAACTTCGGGTAACCGTTAAGCTTTCTTTGCATATAAAGATTATAGTGTGTGACATTGTAGAGAGTGACTGTGAGTAGTAGGAAACGTTTTTGTTTCTTTTTTTTTTTTTGATAACTTGATTTTCAGTAGATTTGGTGAGTGAAGACTTCTTCTGCCTGTGAAATTTGTACTGAGATAGAAGTCTGTGTTTGAGGATGGCAAGAAATAGGACTGGTCGTAGGAAGGGAGGTGCAAGTGGAATGGATGAGGAGATTGAGTGCATGACTTGTAAAGAGTGGGTAGATATAGATGCATGCAAAGGTTTGAGAGAGATGAGTCGGAGGAAGTTGAATGATCTTGTGTTTACGTGCTGGAAATGTTTGAATGACGAGAGAAAGAAGTTGGAAGAGGAGGTTGAGAGATTGACAATTCTGATGGTTGCTTTAGAGGCTGATTTGAAGGATGAAAGGAAGTTGAATGAAGGAAAGAATGAGAATGGTGCAAATGCAGTGAATGAAGAGGTAAATGGTGGTGGTGGAAGGAGTGCAAATGAAGTGGATGATGGTGCAAGGAGTGCAAATGAAGTGGATGATGGTGCAAGGAGTGTGAATGCAATTAATGAAGTGAATGGTGGTGCAAATACGACAGCTGAGAGTAGAAGGATGAATGAGCATGATGAAAGAAGTACGAATGGGAAGAGAGTGAAGGAGCAACCTGTTGATATGCTACATGAGGTGCAGGCGCCTGTAGTGGAAGTGAATGAAAGGAAGATGGATGGAAAGAGTGATGTGAGTGGAAGAGTTGAACGAAAGAGTAGTATGAAAGGGAGAGTGAGACCTACGATTAGAATATGTGGTGACAGCATGGTGAAGAATGTGGATAGGTTTGTGAGTATGACTGACCGTAGTGGATGTACGAGCATGAGAGGAAAGGGAGTGAATGAGATTTGTAGGCATGCTGAGGAAGTGATAGATGGAATGGATGAAGGGATGGTTGTACTGCAAGGAGGTGGCAATGGATTGCTTGAATGTGGGAGAGAGCGTACGGTGAATGCAATTATGAATGTTGTTGAAAGGGCACGAAAGAAGAATGTAAGAGTGGCTGTGACCAGTCTGCTGAGAAGGCCTGCATGTGGTGAGGAGTATGAAAGGGTGCAAAAGGAGGTGAATAGGGAAGTGCATAAAAGGATTATGAGTATGAAAGCTGAGAGTATGAGAAAGCGTGAAATGGGTTCCAGCTTCCTTGATATGGATAACCTGATCCAGAGTGGGTGTTTTTGTGGAGATGGAGTCCACCTTACTCAAGAAGGTGAGATGAAACTCTCCAGGAGATACATCCGGTGGATTGGGTGTACTCATATTGTAATGGAAGGTGGAACTGGATGAATGGGAAGCTGTCAGAGCAAAAATGAAAAATGTTGTGAATTGTCCAATAGTGTTGTAAGGTTTGGATGTATAAATGTGCGTGGATGGAATGCAGGAAAGTTAAATGACCTTGTAGCAGAATTTGAGAATGGAGATTTGGATTGTGTTGGTGTAGTAGAGACCCAAATGCGTGATAGAGTCAGTTTAAAATGTAAAGAGAGTAAGTACTACATGATTGGGAAAGGGGGTGTAAGTTGGCAAAAAAGAGGTGGTGGAGTTGGTCTCATTGTAAAAAATGCTCTAAATTGGAAATTAGAAGAAATTCCTGTTGGAAATGAACCTGAGAGTGAAGATCTGTTAGTAATAAAGTGTGAAAGAATGCATGCCAGAGAATGTGTTATTGTGGTTGTATGCTATATGACAACTGATGGTATTTTAGCTCATCAAGAGAATGTAAAAAAGTATGAAATATTAACAAGAATTGTGCAAGAGCATTGCAGATGCCCTCTGATTTTGATGGGTGATATGAATGGCCATGTTGGTATACTTGGTGAGCCTGTGAATGCAAATGGACAAAAATTGATTGATTTCTGTGATGAGAATGAACTTGAGAACCTAAATGTAACAATAGGAAATGGCTTGCATACATGGCAAAGCAGGGAATGTAAAACTGCAATTGACTATATGATAGTGAATAGTAGAGCAAGAGAGTGTGTCAAAGAAATGTTTGTAGATGAAGATGATTTTGATATTGATAGTGACCATAAAATGCTTGTACTAGAATATAATTGGGGTGGAAAGGAGCCGATGCAGAAGGCCAGCAGAGTAAGAGAAAATTGGCATATAAAAATGGCAAACTGGGAAGAATTTAGAAATGAATTGAGTAGATGTAACTGGAACAGGTGTGGAAATGTAAATGACCTAAATAAGGAGATTGCAAGAACCTTGTATGATGTGGCAGAGCAAAAGATCGGTAGAATGAAATGCAGGAAAAGTACAGGGAATGCTAGGTGGTTTACGAGTGAGATAAAGGAAGAACGAACGAGAAGGAAGACTTTAAATAAAAAACAACGCAGTATGAGGAAAATGTATGAAAGACGCAGAATTACTGAGGATGAATGGCAGAGTGTATGGAATGAGTACAAGGACCAGCAGAAGAAAGTAAAGAGAATGATCAATGAGGCTAGAGTTAAAGAAGAGAGACACCAAGTTGAAAATCTAAGAAAGAAAGGTCCAGATGGAATAAAAGATTGGTATAGGTTTATACAAGGTAATGATAGAGGTAGTGAAGTTCAAGTTGATGAATTAGTAGTCAATGGTTGCAGTGTGCAAGATAGGATGCAAATGGTGAAAGCAGTTGAAGAATACTTGGAGGACATTGGTGGAATGAATGAGCAGGTTACAGATGATGAACCAATAAATTTTCTGATAGATGAACATGAACTGCAAATGGAAGACGAAATCACTTGTGAAGAGATTGTAAGTTTTTTGAAGAAAGTGAAAAATGGAAAGGCATGTGGCCCTGATAAGATACCATATGAGTTCTATAAATGTGGAGGAGAGAGTGTAGTCAGTATGTTGAAATGTTTATTTGATGAGATATGGAAGAGTGAAAGAGTACCGGATGACTGGAACAAGTGTAATGTAGTTCTGTTGCATAAGGGTGGACATAAGAGTATGAAAGAACTTAAAAATTACAGACCAATTGCACTGGGTGACACCGTATGTAAGATCTTTTGTGGTATTTTGAATGAGAGAATGAAAAATTTAGTTGAGGAATTAGGAGTCCTGGGAGAAGAACAGAATGGTTTTAGGCAAGATAGACGGGGGGAGGATAATCTGTTTGTAGTGAGTGAAATAATTGAGCGTATGAAGAAGGATAACAAGAAGGTATATTTAGCATTCCTGGATATTGAAAAGGCGTATGACAGAGTGGATCGGGTTAGGCTGTTTGAAATTTTGAGAAAAGTTGGTTTTAGCAGAAAAATAGTGAACATTGTACAGAGTCTGTATGAGAACACAAGTGCTATCTACAGGTTAGGAAATTTGGAAACAGGGCAAGTGAGGAGTGTTAGAGGAGTGAGACAGGGCTGTACTCTGTCCCCCCTGTTGTTTGGATTGTACACAGAAGAATTAGCAGTTCGACTGAGAGGGAGTGGTTTAGGACTGAAAGTTGGTAATGAGAGACTGAGCTGTTTGTTGTATGCTGATGATGTGGTTGTGGTTAGTGAATGTGGTCATGAACTACAAAGGATGCTTGACATTGTGAATGGATATAGTACAGATTTCAAGATGAACTTTGGTGCCGATAAAAGTAAGGTCATGGTTATAAATAGTGATGAGACTGATAGAGACAGACTGTGGAATATTGGAGAAATCAGAATAGGGAGAACAAAAGAATACAAATATCTAGGTTGTATGATGAGTGAAGATGGATGTACTAGAACTAAAGGTGAGAAAGTGGCTAAAGCAATGCAGTGGAGTGGACGGTTAGGTAGTGTGGCCAGATACAGAGCAAACAAGTACGAATGTGTGAGAGGAATGTGGAAGTATGTTGCTGTACCTAGTGTCATGTATGGTATGAGTGCTCTTGCTTGGAATGGAAGTGATCTTGAAAAGCTGGATGTGATACAAAATAAGGTAGGACGTGTAGCATTGGGTGCTCCGAAATGGACAGCTATAGAAGCCATTAGAGGTGACCTAGGGTGGAGCCTATTTTCAGAAAGAATGATGAAAGCTGTGCTGAATTATAAGGTGAGAATTGAAAGAATGCAGAATAGCAGGTGGGTAAGGCGAATCTTTGAATGGAATCTGAGTGTAAGCTATTGGGAGAAAGTATGTTGGGGGCATGCAAGGAAACTCAGTATGCAAAAGATTATTCATGTTAGAATTGGGAGACCTGTGGATGACTGGAGTTTAATAAATGTAGGAGGTGTAGGGCCTGAGTGGGACTGCAAGAGGTGGAAGAAAGAGATTGAGAGACAAACAAAAGAGTATGGATTGAATAAGTGGAAGCTTAGCATGATGCGGAAGCCTACACTTAACTGGTATATGAAAAAGAAAGCACCTAAGTTTGAGCTGTTCTATGATGGTAGTTTTGGAAGTCAACTCTTGTTTGCTGTGAGATGTAAGTCATTGAGTGTGAACAGACGTACATGGAGATGGAATGAGAATAATAACAGATTATGTCAGCAGTGTAATAGTGGAGTAGAGGAAACAATTGAGCATTTTGTGCTGGAATGTAGTAAGTATGAGCAAGAGAGAGAGAGTTTAATGAATGTGGTGTCTGAGCAGTATGGAGAGAATGAGTGGAATGCCAGATGTGCTGAAGATGATTGCGGTATGAGCTGTCTTGCTGGATTGGATCAGGAGTGTAATGCGAGTATCACTGAGGCTATGAAAGTGTTTCTTGTGCGTGCCTGGAGTAAGAGACAGTGACTGGAATGAGCCAGACTGGTAGAATGGGCTGTAATGACCCAATGTGCCGGGGGATGGTGTTTTGACACACTGGCTGTCCCGGTGATGCCTTCCAATGGAGGCTTGTGACAAGGATCGTAGATCCTGAGTAGTTTAGTGGACAAGTCTGGTACCAGGCGCTGAACTCTTTGTGTGAAAATTGTGGAGGGAATTGTAGGCCGTTACAAAGGCCCCGACACTGTCGGCCCTCAAGTTCAAGTTCAAGTTCAAGTTCATATGCAGTTCCTCGTCATCTATCAACCCGTGTGCATTACGGTTCGATTCGCTGGCTGTAACTTAACCGGTGATACTCATCTACCTTTGTTAAAACAGTAAAAAGTGATATTTTTGTTTAATTTGTTTTGTGAATTAAATTGGTAGGCGAGTTTTGTGCAAAGTGTATGGAGAGGATGGGGCCCGGTGCCCCAACGCGGCGCGCCAAAAGTCAGCCAATTAAGGCTGGTCAACCCGGCAATAAAGTTAAATTTAAGTCAAAATCTCAAAGTGCAGTGAAAATCGAAAGTGCCATAAGTCACAAACGCCCCCAATCACCTGACGCCCAAGTAACTACAGGAGCACCACAGAAAAGGTCCAACTGTGAAAATTCGAACGACATTGATGAATGTTCCTCCATCATGAGTGGCATACTATCAGACTCTTGCACAAGCTTAGCCAACTCTGATATTCCAAATAACCAACTAGGACTGAAGAAAACAGTGCAAAATATACCAAATCCCATCTCTGTTCGTATAGATCTCAACTCAGAAGAACGATTAGCAAACCTTCCTACAGACACAAGAAAGATATACCTAACCAGCACTGATGCATCCATCAACCTAACTCGCACCAACCCTCTCAGGATCACCGAAGCAATCAACGGTGCTGTTGGAGCTGTAAGTAATGTGGAATATCTGCGTAGTGGTTCGCTCTTGATTACTACTAAATCTTTAGAACAAAGTAAAAAATTACTACAGCTAAAAGATCTGTGCATGAATGGAAAAATATCTCAATTACTACTTCCGTGGCTTGGACCACACATCTTTCATATGGCAAAATACTGGCACCCGAATTAGCTGATGAACCTCTAAACTATATATTAACCATGCTAGAGAATCACAATGTGGTTGCTGTGCAAAAACTTCTCCTAAATCCAAAGAAAAGCCATGTGCCTCTATATGTATTGACATTCTTGTGCCCATCACCGCCAAGTGAAATCCGCCTTGGATATGTCCAATATAAAGTCGACAAGTATTACCCTAGTCCTATGCAATGTAGTAAATGCCTCCAATATGGTCATTCAAGGATCAGATGCTCTACCACACAGCCCATCTGTAGTCACTGTGCCACAACTGGTCACAGCACAGATACCTGCCCTCACTCTGATAAGCAACCAAAATGTTACCACTGTTCTAGGGAGCATCCAGCTACCTCGAGACTTTGTATAGCATACCTCCGAGAAGTGGATGCCTGTCACCTTACAACTGATG
Source organism: Morinoia aosen (assembly GCA_030386875.1). NCBI lineage: Eukaryota > Metazoa > Arthropoda > Malacostraca > Amphipoda > Talitridae > Morinoia > Morinoia aosen. The sequence continues at coordinate 28,544,257 of CM059561.1, read as the reverse complement.
AAGGAATAACATTTGCAGAGGCTCGTGCAAGAGTACGTCAACAGAATAGCACTAACTACAGCTCACACAACTCAAATATCAGTGCACAATTAGCTCCTACACACACAACTATCAGTACTAACCTAAGTCTTCCTCAGACACAACGCAATACAGTACCTGACATCAATTCTTCAAAGGTATTTCCCAGTCTTCCAGCACAGACATGCAACTCTCTACCTACTCTTCAACAATGTTCTCAATCAGAGTTACCCTCCTTAGAAAGTGCCAGCCAATCTTGCAGTGGCCACTTATTACCAGCCTCGCAACCTCCCTTACCCTACAGCTCTCAACATTTGACACCCTCAGACACCAATCAGTCCTATGTCCCACAACCTAACCCACAAGCATCCCAACACATGCCATCCATTAACTCTCAGCACCACTCACAACTCATGCCACAAGCCCCACAACACACTCCACAGCCTAATACACAACACATGCCATTCACTAACTCTCAGCACCCCTTTCAACCACTCACACAGCCTTCATTACCTCTGCCAACTAATCTTGATTTTGCTCACATCCTTGTTAAACTGATTCCTATCCTCATCAAGCTATTCCTCAGTTCTCAAATAACTGACAAAGTGGAATGCTTCATTGAGCTTGGCAGCCTTCTTAATGCAAGTGACATAGTTACAGACTCTCTCACTAAGCTGGGACACACTTCAAGAACTTAACTATGAAGGACTTCTGCCTACTACAATGGAACCTCCGATCTCTCAATGCTCGATATCCCTACCTACAAAAACTTATTGCCGATCTGTCCCCTCAGGTCTTATGCCTCCAGGAAACACAGCAAACAGCAGAGCAAACAAGAAATATTAAAGGCTTCCAACAGGTGATAGCCCGGTATGATCGAGTGGCTAGCAGGGGAGGGGGTGTTGCAATATATGTTGGTGAATCAATCAATCAGGTTCTTCTTCCTCTGGAGCTGAGTCTGGAAGCATGTGCTACAAAAATATTTCTACCGCAAATAAGCATAACTCTATGTTCTCTATACCTTCCACCTAACTTACCTAACTCATTACTACAAACCGAATTTCCACTCCTGATAGCTGAACTACCCAGACCTTTCATTCTATCTCTTGACTCAAATGCATACCACATCTCATGGGGCTCTCCATCAAATGACCACAGAGGCTCTATTATTGCCCAATTACTGGAAGACAATAACATATTTCTAATGAATACCTCAGAACCCACCTTTCTTACATCACTGGGAAACTTTAGCCACATAGACCTCACTCTCTGCTCTCCAGATATAGCACCATTGTTCACATGGATGGTACACCCAGACCCTTGCACAAGTGACCACTTTCCAATTCTAGTATCATCTAACCTAACTTCTCCAGACATGCATATATCCAGATGGCTTCTCAAAACAGCAGACTGGACTTCATTCCGGAACTCACTTACCCTACCCTCCTATTTCCTTTCCCCTACTCAAGCATGTGGCACTGTAACATCTGCTTTCATGTCTGCGGCTGAGCAGCACCTCCAAAAATCACGCCCAAATACAAAAAAAATGTCTGTCTGTTGGTGGAACAAAGCTTGCTCTGTCACAATGAGAAATAAAAAGAAAGCACTTAACAAATATAAGAAAAACAGAGGAAATACATCACTTTGGATTGAATACAAGAGAGCCCGGGCGATTTTCATTAAAACCACTAAGGAAGCCAGAATGCAAAACTGGCAAGCATTTGTGTCATCAATAAGCAGCAAATCAACAAGCAGTCAAGTGTGGAACAAGGTGAGAGCCTTCAAAGGAAAACCAGTTACAAAACTCATTGCCCTACGAATCAATAACCATCCTACCACCAATCCTACTAACGTATCAAATGAATTTGCTCATTTCTTCTCTCAAAGAAACTGTGTCACCTCAGCCAATGCAGTATTCCAAACCCACAAGCAACTTATAGAGAGAAATCCTCCTAACTTTCAATACTCCTCATCTCCTTGGTATAATAAACCTTTTTCACTCAGTGAACTGAGAAAGGCCATCAGAACCTCAACATCAACGTCTCCTGGAGCAGATCAGATACCGTTTATGTTTCTCCAGCAACTTTCCAGCCACCATCAACACAGCCTCTTGGCCTTCTACAACTTTCTATACAGCAATGGTTTTCCACATCAATGGCATGAAGCCATAGTTGTCCCTATTATTAAACCAGGCAAGCCATCTTTCCTCACCTCTTCATACAGACCTATCTCACTGACAAACTGCTTATGCAAAGTCTTAGAGAAGATGGTCAACTGGCGACTGCAAAGCCACCTGGAAAAGTGCTCCTTTTTTGACACCTCACAGAGTGGATTTCGAGCATCACATAGCACAACTGATGCTCTGTGCAGACTGGAGACCACCATTCAGGAAGCTCTGGCATTGGGAAACTATTGTGTAGCAGTACTACTTGACATCTCACATGCTTTTGATTCTGTGTGGCACCTAGGACTCCTGCAAAAGTTAAAACAAATTGGACTGAGAGGCAACCTACCCAAATTTGTACAAAACTTCCTCACCTCTCGCTCTCTCAGAGTACGCACCGGCGGCACATATTCTACTTCCTTCCCAGCTACAAGTGGTGTTCCCCAGGGCTCAGTCATCAGCCCAACTCTTTTTACAATCTTTATAAATGACCTGTTTTCCAATATTCCAAACTCTGTCCAGCATTCACTATATGCTGATGATTGTGCCATCTGGTGCACACACGCCAGTTTGGACACAGCAACAGACCAACTCCAACAAGCACTGCACCAAATAGAACAGTGGTCTTACAAATGGGGCCTGGAGTTCTCCGCTAGCAAAACTGAAGCCATCATTTTCACTCGCAAACGTAATTATGCAATTCCAAATCTCCATTTCTGCAATAGGAACTTGACCTTCGTTAAAATGGTAAAGTTTCTGGGGCTGCACTTTGACAGATCTCTCACTTGGAAGCACCACATTGGGACGCTAGCATCGCGTTGCCAATCTGACCTGCGTTTGCTGTCAGTAGTATCTGCCCGGGGCTGGGGAGCTGATTTTACAATCCTCAGGCAGCTATACATGTCGCTTGTTCGATCAAAGCTAAGTTACGGCAGTTTCCTTTATGGCTCAGCTGCTGAGACACATCTTGCAAAGCTGGACAGAATACAATATGCAGCTGCCCGAACCATGCTAGGAGCACTCCGGTGCACCCCAACCTACATGCTGGAGGCAGAAGCAAACTTGCTTCCTTTAAAGTATCACAGACAGTCGTTCCTAATGTCCTACTGCTGCAGAGTATTGGCCATCCCACATCACCCAGTGCGTCTGCTCTTGCTCAACTACCACCCATTTGCCCTTTTTGATCACTTAAATATCCCACTATCTTTCCTGGGATGTGCATACAGAGAATTCCAGGAGGCAGGACTGAAGTTTACAGACATTCAAACCATCCCAATGTCTTGTAGATACACTACTCCTGATCTCCCTGTCTCTTCCTCTCTCTCCATTATGCCAAGAGATAGTACTCCTGATGCTAACTGGCAAGCCGTGGTATCAGACCTACTGGCAGCACATCCGACCCGCTCGGCAGTCTATACTGATGGTTCAGTGAAGGATGGTGTGGCGGGCTGTGGTGTCTACAGTGATGACTTTCAACTAAAGGCCAAACTCCCACAAGGTTGCACAATATATTCTGCAGAGCTCTATGCCATATACACTGCTCTGCTTTTTCTATCAAAATTGTGTGGAAACTTTATCATTCTATCAGACTCTCTATCCTCAATTCTTGCAATCAGCTCACCTAACCGTCCCACCCATTTCCTTATTGTGTGGATTAGCAACTTGCTCCTTGCAATGCCCCCTGGGAAAGTAACGTTGCACTGGATTCCAAGCCATAAAGGCATTAAAAGCAACGAAAGTGCAGATACATTAGCCAAGGAAGCACTGGTTCTACCAAATACTGTGGCACTTCCACTCTCTTACAGAGAGCTCCACTCCAAACTAAATTCCTTCTACTTGGGGGAATGGCAGTCTGACTGGGCTGCTCGCTCTGCAAACCTAACTGACATCAAGAGACAAATAAACACAGAATCAGTTCCTTGCCAACTTCCCCGTACCAGCCAAATTGCCTTCACCCGCATTCGACTTGGCATAACGCGCCTAACGCACAGCCACTACCTGACAAGATCTCTGCCCCTGAGGTGCAGCTGCTGCTGCTGTCCTCTCTCACTCGAGCACATCTTCATTACTTGTCCAAAGTATGATAATTTCCGCCTACCGCTGCATCAGCTCTGCACTGCCAACAATGTGCCATTCACAGTAAATGCCATCATCAGCCCTCTTCTGTGTCCTGAAACAATCATAGACTTCCTGAGAACAACAGACTTCCTCTCAAGAATTTGATCCTGAAACAAGCAATGCAGAGAAAGGGCGCCAAGGCCTTCGTCGGCGACGCGCCTCATCCAACCCGAAGTAACCCGAAGTAAGTAACTGGTATATGAAAAAGAAAGCACCTAAGTTTGAGCTGTTCTATGATGGTAGTTTTGGAAGTCAACTCTTGTTTGCTGTGAGATGTGAGTCATTGAGTGTGAACAGACGTACATGGAGATGGAATGAGAATAATAACAGATTATGTCAGCAGTGTAATGGTGGAGTAGAGGAAACAATTGAGCATTTTGTGCTGGAATGTAGTAAGTATGAGCAAGAGAGAGAGAGTTTAATGAATGTGGTGTCTGAGCAGTATGGAGAGAATGAATGGAATGCCAGATGTGCTGAAGATGATTGCGGTATGAGCTGTCTTGCTGGATTGGATCAGGAGTGTAATGCGAGTATCACTGAGGCTATGAAAGTGTTTCTTGTGTGTGCCTGGAGTAAGAGACAGTGACTGGAATGAGCCAGTCTGGCAGAATGGGCTGTAATGACCCAATGTGCCGGGGGATGGTGTTTTGACACACTGGTTGTCCCGGTGATGCCTTCCAATGGAGGCTTGTGACAAGGATCGTAGATCCTGAGTAGTTTAGTGGACAAGTCTGGTACCAGGCGCTGAACTCTGTGTGAAAATTGTGGAGGGAATTGTAGGCCGTTACAAAGGCCCCGACGCTGCCGGCCCTCAATTTCAAGTTCAAGTTCGTCTACCGACTGAGAATGAGAGGAATGAGACTGAGAATGAGAGGAATGAGACTGAGAATGAGAGGCAAACAAAAGAGTATGGATTGAATAAGTGGAAGCTTAGCATGATGCGGAAGCCTACACCTAACTGGTATACGAAAAAGGAAGCACCTAAGTTTGAGGTGCTCTATGATGGTAGTTTTGGAAGTCAACTCTTGTTTGCTGTGAGATGTAAGTCATTGAGTGTGAACAGATGTAGATGGAGATGGAATGAGAATAATAACAGATTATGTTGGCAGTGTAATAGTGGAGTGGAGGAAACAATTGAGCATTTTGTGCTGGAATGTAGTAAGTATGAGCAAAAGAGAGAGTTTTATGAATGTGGTGTTTGAATAGTATGGAGAATGAGTGTATGCCAAAAAGTGGATGTGTCCCGCCAGAAAAGTGGGCATGACCCAACAATGCGGCAACTAAGCAACTGACCATATAATGTTATTCCTATCTGAACGTAAGTATTGTTAAATTTGAAAAAATAACGCAACAGCAAGCATAATGTTATTCATGTAAAACATTTTTAAATGTTCCTTTAGTGATTGTTGGGAACAGAATTTCTCAATTCCGTGAGCGCATTAAATTGCACGTTGACCCAAAGAAATTGCTATAGAGTAACCTACCACTAAAACTTGTTAAATACTCATTTGCAAATGAAAATGCACAGAAGAAAAGTTGTTTATTGCAATCTAATTAGCATCATACAAGCAACAAAAATTAGGTCAATATTTACTTTAATGTTGTCAACGATCTTCATAATTTTGTTGCAAATAATCAATAAAGGAACACTGTTAAGAATGTTTTACAAGAATGACATTCTGCTCGCTGATGCGTTATTTTTGAATTATTCAACTTTGAAGTTGGCTTGTGCGGCCAGGGAGGCGCACGTGTCTAGCGTAATTCAATTAATAACGGAAGCTAACCCCCATTACAAACATAAAGAGGTTGGGTCGTGAGAGGCAGTCACAGTTCTTCTAGGGAAAATTATAAATAAAGGCTTCTAGTGACGTCTGTTTACATCAACTCCAAGGTAGCTGCTGCCATGGCGCCACCTGGTACTTAAGATAGCCATCTTGGAGTTGATGTAAACGGACGTCACTAGACACCTTTATTTATAATTCTCACTAGAAGAACTGTGGCTACCCTTCACAACCCAACCTCTTTATGTTCGTAATAGGGGGGTTAGCTTCCGTTTCTATTGCAAAAACAATGACTGTTGTTGCGCAAAAAGGCCATTCAGCAGCGCCGTTTGTATAACTTCAAACTTAAATAGCTCTAAAACTAGGCATTTGCGAGCACATTGTCATTCATGTAAAACGTCTTAAAATCGACTAGATTACCTATCTATAGCAATGAAATTATAAAATCGTTGACAACATTAAAGTAAATATTGACCAAAAATTGATTATTGTCCTTTCCTTAATGAAAACCGGTTTTTTATTACTCATTTGGGTCAATATGTATTATAGGTCATCCACGGAAATTAAAAATTCCGTTACAAAGAATCACTAAAAGAGCACATTTAAAAACATTTTACAAGAATGACATTCTGCTTGCTGATGCTTTCTTTTCAAGTTATTAAACTTTGAAATTTTTGTCTTCCATGGTAGTTGTTGCGCGCTTGAGCCATTAGAGTATGTTGGGGTACTTTGTAGTGTATTATTTGCTAACCCCGTGGAGCCTGAACCCACTTCTAGGATGTTTTAGTTAAAAACACAATTAAGTTTATAACTGAAAAATATTAGCAAGTCTAGATGACTGTTGTAAACAAAGTCTTCAGTCATCAAGTCTTGCTTATATTTTTCGGTTATAACTTTTATTGTGTTTTTAACTAAAACTTCCTAGAAGTGGGCTCAGGCTCTGCGGAGATAGCAAATAATAAATAAGGTATATAGTTTGACCCAATTTCCATTTTTTAAAGTATGTGACAGGCTAACAAAAATCAAACTAAAGTTAAAGGTGCATTCTGAAGTTTTTGTAAATTTAATATAGAAGTAGCTGAAAATTCCATTTAGTTTATTTTGTAAATTGTTAAATATTATGAAGCCAACAATTTTATTTAAATTCAGCATGTAAATTGCCATTTATTAATCTTGCATTTTTCTTCTATTTTGCAGATGTTTGAAAAATTCACAAACGATCTCATAGTTGGTTGTGTGTTAGCAGATCTTTCCAGTTTTGTGGCCTATCAAATTCTAATGTTTTCTTTTCACCAAAGTATATATTTTGCAGTGAAAAACACAAAAATGATAACTATTTTTGTTTTGAAATGTTAACCCTTTAACGCTCCAGAGGACACCAGTGTCCTCTTTCAAAAATACCCTCAATATATTGTATTTCTTGTTCAGTTAGTTCCCTTATGTGTTCTTTGAAGTTCTCTGCCAAGTGGCAGTTCCTTTCCCATCCTGATATTGGTGACTGCCTGATGCCAGCGCCAGTTTAGTGACGGTGGTTGTGTTAACGGTAATATGAGTACAAAAATTTGGATGTTAAAGGGTTAAAATGTTTCAAGAAATAATCTTGAAACTATTTCTGTTTTGAATTGATTTGAGATTGCTTTGGTCCACTTTTAGAACCAGTTGCTATTATAGCTAGTCTACATTACAATGCAATAGGATTAGAAACACTTTTTTATCAAATGGATTTCATTTTGTTATTTTTTCTCAACAACATAGTTAACATAGCAAAAGCAGTTTTATTATTCTTAATTAAAAACTTTATTGGCAATATTGTTATATTATTAGATATATTAGTAAATAATTTCATTGTAACACCCATGTAGGGCTTATAATGGTTTTATTTTAATATAATTGTAAAAGTATCGGCTGTAGTATCGGTATCGGTCATAAAATGGGCATCGGTATTGGCCAAAAAAATTGTCTCGGTACATCACTATTTTGTTATGAGCTCCCATGCATTACTTGGAGCAGTCTGTTTTAGGAAAAAAAATGTTTGTGTTTGTCTGTTTGTTTACTGGTAGATGTTTATTTCTGAGTAGCTGGTAGTGAAACTCAGTTTTTTATAGTCTCTTGGATGCTCATGCTGTATATTGGCTTTAGTTCCTGCTGTTCGTTTTCAACTCAGCCTCCCCAAGAGTATTAGTAGAAGTGTTCTTATTCAAGGTAAAAAGAACAAAGGGTAGGCAGTGAGAGAGATTGCTACTAACTCCCAACATGCAACACATGTAGTAAGATACGCAATCTAACTCAGCTTGCCAAAATAACACAAATAAGTTATAATTCATGGAATATTTTATATCTCTTTAATTTGACATTCAATTTCCCCTTAATTTTTCTTTCTCAGAGTCCATTATTATTATTATTAATATTATTATTATTAAGAGAAATTTGTTTCACAGAAATATCCCTTGAAAAAAAGTGATGTTTACTTACAGGCATTGAGATTTCTTTATCATCCTATGATGTTTACCGAGTGGTTGAAGAAATTTTGCAGTCGTGTTTGGTTAGCTTTGGTGCTTTGGATGCGTCCTCTGGTCAAGTGGGTACTAAGAAGATCAACACAGCTGTGTGAGCTTCAGAGGATATGTTATGGTACTCTGCCTGGTGCTGAGAGGTCTTCGGCTGTTGGTGAGTCATATTGAAAATTATTTGATTTCATAAATTAACAGTGCTTTGAATGGTTACAGTTAAGTACTGTCATATCTGAAATTTTGATATCGTGAATGCTGCTCATTTAGGATGAATTGTTTTGTAGAAAAAAGTTTTAACTTGACTATTGAATCTGTTCCTATTCTGGAATTAGGTTGATGAACAAAGCTACTTGCAAGGAGGGAAATGCATTTATAACTTGAACCTGCCTGCTGTATTATTTTGATCTTGAAACTGGTCTATTCTGGCAACTGATTAAATTTGAAAATGCAGGGTGAAGTGAACTGGATGTTTATTTTGCTAAAACCACATAGGGTTGGCTTAGAGCAAGAACTCGAAAAGCAGTGCCTTCAATAGCTAATGAAGTTTATTTTTTACTGTCTTCAGGTGCAACATTTTCATTTAACATATTCTGCCTCTCGTAAAAATTGAACTTTAATTTGAAATATTTGTCTCAAAATCTGGTGTTGTGCTCTTTCTGTTCAATTGTATTGGAAGCTCAATTATTCATTACTAACTAAGATGACATTGATGAAAAAATTTTAGTTTACAGTTGCATGAGCAGCAATATTTAGTTTTGAGAAGCAATTTAACTATTCCTTGTTAGTAGGCTTGTAGTAAGTTGCTCTAAGTACCCTTCATATTTTGGCTTCTAATTCTTCCTGCTTTTCCCTTCCTTCCTCTTGGTGGGGGTGATAATTCTTTTTTTTTTTCAACATGAGTTAGATGCAATAGGCAATTTAGTCATTGATTCTCATTTTGAAATTTATTGTCAATTAATTAAATTTAAACTTATAAGCTCTGAAGGACTTACAAGAAGAGTATAGTTAGCTCTGAAGGACACTTTGATTTGGTGGTTTTGTTGATTGATTTTAAATGTATATAGAAAGGGCAAAAAACATAGTTTAGGTTTATTGCATTCATAGGAAACATAGTAGGTTGCTTAAGTTTTCTTGCCACTAACTTCATTAGTTATGCTTAGCCATTATCTCAGTTCATGGTACAGTCAACCCTCGATAAGGCGGACTATTAGGGGGGAAGGGTGGTCTGGATTAGCCGATTGTCCGGAATAACCTATATGCCTATATATGCACAAATAATCACCTTAATAAGGCCTAAATACATAATACCTTATACTGTATGCACCATACTGCTGTATACTTTAAAATCTTTAGCCTGAATTATGGCGGGAGCGGTGGCGGCCGATGCGCGTGCCATCTATTGGCACCTTTTACCACTAACGCCAGTAACTCGGACAACCCCCTATACCGCGGACGACGTCCGTCTTATCTGATATCCGGATTACCGAGGTCCGTCTTATCGAGGATTGACTGTATTTGCTCTTTCTGGTATTATCATGTGTGCAATGATGAAATTATTTCTTTCCTTAATTTGGCTCCTCTATCACCAATTAACCACCTGACTAATGCTGAATAGTAACAAAAATAGCCTATTTTTCAGGTGGTCAGATGTTTTCAGATGTGGTGCTGCAGTTTTTTTGTGAAAAGTGTTTGTGAATTTAAACTTTAACTATTTAAACTGCTGCTGATACTTCATGGCTGTCGTTGCAGCCAAAGAAGTTAGTGATTTTGTTTATTGCGGATTTTGTTGGTATTTGGTATTGCTATGAAAAAGCGTAATATAAAGTTTCAATTTGTTTTTGTGTTATGTTGTGAAAACTCATAGTGTGTAATGTTTGATAAAGAGTGTTTACCCAGATATGATTAAGGTTTGTCAATAGTTTATTTATATTTTGTGGATGAAAAATCCTAAATCAGATTGTAACCTGCTCAAATAAAATGGCCGCATGCTTAAATTTAGTTGATGGTTTTCTCCGAGGCATTTTCCTCAGTGTGGTCTTTGCATTTAAGTAATTAATTTGTCTTCCTTAAACCAAAGTTTTCTTTTCTCTCCCATCCTCTCATTTGTTTCCAGAATGTAGTAGAGAGTGAGTTGATGTCAATAGGTGGAAATACTCCACCCCTTATTTGAAACAAACTCTCTCATAATAGTCAACATTCCCTACTCTTTTATCTTAGATTTTCATCTAAGCAAATGTATGCGTTGTGTACCTTACAAAAAGAGTAGGTATTTAATTGTTCTGTAATAAGCAAGAGTTTGTCAGATTAAGTACTTGGATCTTTCTTTGGCTTTTATTAAAGCACCAATTTTGAACTTGTTTTATGACAAGAATAGATGAAAGAGCTCTAGCTCATCAAAACAGAGCCTAGAATTCAAATTTTTGCTACAAGTACATGCATTTTAATATGCTCTTGGTCAGAGAGCTTTCTCATATATTTCTTGGTTGATCATATCTTCACAGAACATTACCAATGATTCTGATTGACGATGGCTAATTTCTTCCCAGAATTAAACGGGAGGAACATTACTCATTTCTACCATTTTTAAATCTCTGAAAACATTTTTTGAAAACTTGTACCATTTCTTATGAAGTGTCCAGCATTGTGTTACAAGATAGTCATTTTATTTGCAGAATTCAGTTTAGAACACTCTCGCAACGCTGACATCCAGAAGTGCTGCTCCTATCTCTCGGCAAAGGCAAAAGATCAACAAATTCGACCGGACGTGACTTACTACGCAGTTTATGCTGTGGTGCGAGTCAAGGATATCAATACAAAACTTCACCCTATGTGAGTTTTGCAGGGTGATCTTGGTTTTCTTTAGTCTCATTGAAAACCATCACAGCTTACATAAAAAGAGCTCTGTTGCAATGAAGGTTGAGATTATAGATGCTTCGTATTTTCTAAATTCATGTTCTTAGAATTTCAAAACAATTCTATTGGATATCTTCTTGAAGCTGCATAATTTGGCTGTGTTCATGTTGTAATTGAATGCATTTTCTGTGTACAACACTGAATGATTACAGTTTCTTATTTGTCTCAACTTTGTTGAAATATCAGCTTTCTTCTCTCTAGACCCTCTTGTCCATTTGGGCTCATTTCTGGCTGTTGTGTGAGAACTGGATTCTTCAAACTTGTTTTCTGAACTAATATAGAAAACTATTGGCATCATTTTATCTGTTGAGGAAATTTAAATTAATTCTGTGTGCATCATTATCTTCTATATTTTCTGGGTTAATTTGCTGTGTTAACATTCTTTACTGTCATTCTGATGCTTTTGATGGTCAAATAAGAGGAAAACTTAGGCTCATGGAGGATTCTATATGTTGCAAAATATAATATATTTGGTGAAAATGTTTTTTTGAACTTTAATCTTGGTTTTCTCTTTCAACTTTTGTATGGAAAGTAAATTAATGTCACTTGTTTTTGCTGCTGTTTTATTTTGTTGTAATTACAATATTTTTTATGCTAATGCAATCTTCACATTTTTGTAGTTGTTCCTGGCACTTCTAATTCTTTATGATGGTTTAGTTTCCATCACTATTTCCTTGTAAATTGTTCCAACAGTAACCCTCTACATTTCCCCCTCTCATTCCTTGGCTGTCAGAAGATGCTTATGCTGCTGCTTGCACTGCTGCACCTGCCAGTTTGCTCCTTGCATTATGTTGAGTACTTGCTCCAGGTTCTCAGGCCAGCTGCTGACTTGCATAGGCAGCATATGGGGCTACCGGCAGCTGCAGAGCGAGGTGGAGGCGCTTACCAAAGTGAAGTGCTCCACTGCTGCTGTGCTGCCCGCTGGCGCTCAGCAGGTGGAAGATAAACTCCGCAAACTGTGGGATGCTCTGAAACCTGACACTCCCTTGCAGGTGCGCCATCCTCTAATTTTGTGTCCTGCTCAAGTTGTGGTGCCCCATTTTGCTGACGTAACTTACCATTTTGTGTGAAGATGAAGGATGGACTAAAGATGAAATTTGACAGCATATGTGAAGAAGAGTAATATGAGATGCATCCAATTTCTGTGGATATTTAAATGATTGATCATGAATGTTGCTGTAAAGTTAATTGAGGAGGGAAATGTTGAGAATTTATACTTTGGTCGAGTATTGAAGCAATGCCATTTTGTGGCTGAGTGACTGTAAAAGTCTTACCAAACTTGCATTTTGTTTGAGACTTTTTAGAAAATTAAAGTTATAGCACAAGTAATAAATAGAATCTATATCATGTATAATCATCAGTTCGACCTTGGGAAGGACAAAATCGCCAAAGCCTTTTCATCTCAAGTGAAATAGTTTTTTCTTTCCCTTCTCTGTTAGAGATAGGAAATCCCATGGTATATTGTTTCATATTATCACTGAAAATTACAAGGTATTCGAATAAGTCTTCGTGTGCTTAGTGTGTGCCTGACCTGGGAGGATTTTAACCCACAGTCTACTGAAACTCCAAAACCAAAGACAGAACAATGTTAGGACAAAAGTAGCCACACCTTGGAGTGTGGAATTGTCCAATGTCGATACCGTCGTGCGGGTTCGAGGAAAGGGGCTGTCTCCTGTGCAGCCATCTTTTTGGGGCGCTTGCTTTTCTGCGCAGCTGGCCTTCCTGAGGTTTGTGTGGGTGGGTACTGCCTATGCCGTATTAGTCCGTTAGAGCTATAGAAAAGAATTTCTGTTTGTCTTGAACTACGTTGGTACCGTTAGGAAGACGTACAACTGTCTACGCCGTATAATTCCATTAGAGCTTTTCAGAGTAATCCCTGATTTGCTGGACTACGATAGTTGTCTTTCTTTGCAATATAACTATGTAGAGAATAGTTTGTCCTCCCAAGATGATCCCTTAAACCTCTTTTAAGGCGAGGTGTCTTTTTGGATTAAAGCCTGTATGAAAAGGATAAAGGAACCTCTTTAGACCTTAGGATTTGAGGTGTCTTTTGTTGAATCTCATTACAGTGCCTTTTAAATACATGGATACAGTTCAGCAAAGACAGTGATCTATTTTATTTTGTGAAAATAGTGCGTACAAACATGAGCAACTGCATAACACGGCAAAAACAGGTAGAATATTTGTGCTACTCAGTTAGGTAATCAAACTAATGTTGGGATATTGAAATACAATACAAATGAAACTTAAGGGCTAAATAAAGTAAATGCGCGGGCGCACCATCAGTATAGGCACACCAAGCTAGGGGAGCAACTCGTCTATGTTTCGCCATGCCACAGGCCAACACTTGAAAGAAAACATTAAGCTATTATGGAACTATTGTACAATGGATTCTACAACCACATGCGTCGCCTCACATCCAACCATCTGATTTTCTGCTTGTGCAATGTTAGCTCATTGCAATAATAAAATTTTACTTCACAATGGGAAGTTTGTTCAGTGGTCAAAGTTTTTCTTCTATCTAGTATACATTAGCAAATTTTTTCCTGAACCAAATTTTAGTTAATCATGAAACAAATGGAACTATTGTTTAAGTGCAGTGGTATAGTTAGGTAGAAAAAGGTAAATATAAATCACAAATCAAATTATTCTCTAAATCTGAATTACTACCGGTCTTGTGAGCTAATAATGCCTTTCGTACTTCCGTTATTTGGACATTACAGAAACATTCAATTGTGAGTAATGATGTATTTTGGGTTCCTAGCATTTTGATAGGTACAGCGTTGTTTTTTAATGAATATAATTACTGTCCATCACATGGTCGTGCTTGAGACATTTGTTGCCTTCAGAACATCGTGAGCAAGCAGTGGCAGGAGATTGGATTCCAGGGTGAGGATCCCTGCACTGACTTCAGAGGCATGGGGCTGCTCGGCCTCGAGAATTTGCTGTAAGTGTGAGGCTTGAGCTTCCTCGGCCTCAAGAATTTGCTGTAAGTGCAAGGCTTGAGCTTCCTCTGATTTGAGAATTTGCTGTAAGTGTAAGTGCAAAGCTTGAGCCTCCTCAGCCTCGAGAATTAGGTGTAAGTGCGAGGCTTGAGCCTCCTCGGCCTCGAGATTTGAATGGTCAGTAGTCGTCGTGAATGAAATGTTATTCATTTTAGGTTCAAGCTCCTCATGCAAAAACTACTATTGTATCATTGAAAATTAGTGCTCCCAGTGAATAGATATAAAATGCTGAGCTGAAAGTTATGTGCGCGTTTGTTTTGTTGAAATAGAATAGTTCTTGCTTTGTTGCGAATCATCTTTTTTATTCATTGCTGTTAGTATCTCAATGCCAAGGACTTTCAAATTCAACATGTGACCGAGGCATTCTTTTACGTTGACCACCTTACTGAAAACACCAGCCTAAGAAGTAGTCTGGCTGCAGCGGCAGCAAAGTTTGGGCTGAGAGTTTGTCAGTCGGGAATCTTAGAGAGAGCAAGGCAGGGTGCAGATCTTATGGTGTGTGTCGCGCAGGCTGATGCGAGGATTGTTGCCCCTATATGCTCTACTCGTACGCCGTGTTTTCTGAGCAACACGTGCAGTTGTCAGGTTTTGACAGTGTTGTCAGCACCTGCGCCTGCGGGCTGCCTCGGTAGCTGTAATTGTGCTGTAAGCTCGTGTGTTCAAGCTACCCGAGTCGAGGAGTTTTCTAGTCTCAATTCGTCAACCATTTATAGTGTTTATTTTGCCTGTTTTCACTTTAACAATTTTAACTGTTTGGCAATAAATGTGAACTTTTAATCGCATTGAAAATTCTATCTAATAAAGTGCTATTTCTTCGGTTAATTTAACCACGTTTTTAATAAATTATCACCAATTACCGGAACTGTTTCAATATAGGCCTCACTTCAAATGCATGGAAAAGCAATAATTTCCGTGGAAAAGGAAAGAATAACGACTGTAAGATAATTTATTGAACAACATCGCAGTCCATTGTGAATCGTCTGTCGGCAATTTATAGTGGTCAGGAATCCTGAAGTCGTAGTTAATCGACCACAAACATTCAACTGGTTTCATGAATGAATTTTTTTAAACTGCTGTTTCTACATGCAGAGTATTGGGACACACTTTGTGCATAAATTCCTCTACTCCTAAATTCCCTACAAAATTGTGGGTAAATCTGAAGGATATGTCAGTTATCGATTTCGTAAATTTCAATGCCTAAACATAGTTAATTTAATCAAAATAAATAAGTTTTCATCTATGCACTTTCCGTCTCAAATGAGTATTTTATAAGTTATAGTGGTAAATGACTCACCGCAACTCCAGTGTTTGAAGCGGCAAGTAATTCAAGGAGCACGTCGGACAGCAACACTGTAATGCGCACTCGCTTCCAGCGCGATCATCATCAAAGACGAAACCAAACCTACCGCTATACCTCGTTAAAAACTCATTTGACGGAAAAGTGTATAGAAGAAAAGTTGTTTATTTCGATGTTATTACCATGATTCAAGCAACAAAAATTCGAAACTCGACGAGTAGCTGTTTATTTGAGCGCATTTGTCATCAGAGACGAAACTAAACTTACCGTTATAAGTCGTAAAATACTCATTTGAGACAGAAAGTGCATAGAGAAAACTTGTTTATTTTGATTCAATTAATTAGGTTCAGGCATCAGCAAGTGGAAAATCGATAATTGACATATCCTTCAGATTTACCAAATTGTGCTTTACTCTACAGGGAATACTTTTTCAGCCGTTAGGGAGGCTTAGACTTCTACATCGCTGTAAGTGCGAATTAACTGTAAACTAATGATATCTTGTAATCTAATCTACCTACTCAATATCTAATCTTATAGATTCAATCACTAGGAGGTTTCATTGTACATGATAAAGGGGGTGTCCCTAAAAATGAAATGTATAGAAGTCTGTCAACTATTATATCATTGGGAATTAGCTCTCCCATGAGAAATATGTCTTGAACTGAAAGTTAGGTAGGTCTTCTTTTTGGCCTTTTCTTCTGATAAGTTTTTGTTCAGTTCTGGACTATTTTTCTTCCATTGACCACTTGCCTGTTTTTCAACCCTTGTTGTTGCTTTCTTCTTCAACTTTTTATCTTGTTTCACAAACTTCCATCTTTACCTACTGTTTCTACGCAGAGTTGATCGTCTGTATGAACATCTTGTGCTTAGAGTCTGCATTCCCTTTACTCCATACTAAATGGTGCTTTCAGGCTTCTTTTCATTGAACATCTTGTTGTGGCAAGGGAGGCTTAAACTAATTTATAGTCTAATCTATAGAAGTCCGTTTTAGAAAAAGTATTTAGCAAAATTATAAAACTTGATAAGTTTCAATGGGAACCTTAAATTCTGCCATTCGAGTTTTTTTTAACGGACTCCTTGAGCATCCCTACTTGCAAGAGTAGGGGTATTTCAGTAATATAAACGCTCATGCTGCAGGAACTATTTATCATTTTGAAGAAATAAGCAAACAAACGATAATTTTCAAAATTTATTTCTAGACAGGTTTTTGCATTCAAGAAAATTAAGAAATTATTTTTCTCTGCTGTATTATGGGGCATTCTCAAAGTTATGCGCACTTTTTAGGTACTCCGTGTGTTGTGGGAGTTCTCTCGTGATGCTAAGAGCAACAGCACGATGTTTCATATTATTTCCCCTTCTATCAAAAACCCCTTACATGTCGAGTTGCTGGCGTTGGGAGTGGCATTGTGATCGTTCCATATTTCTGAACTTCTTTGATATAACATGAATATTTTTTGTTGTTCTAAATTCCTCGTTTTATTTAGAAGTTGAGACGCTAGCATGGGGGCAATTCAAACTGTGCGTTGATGTGAAGTGTGTGGCGTGCATGAACATTGTTGGGAAACCTACCTGTGAGCCTTTTGATCATGAGCGACTTGTTTGCTATCTCTTTGACTCATCTTTTTTGAGCAAATTATAGAACCACTGTATACTGAGAACTTCAAAATTATAGTGTCATATAAGTTTTATAAATTCATTTCTAGTTGTGCAGTTCTTTGTGAGTCCTGCTCTATATGTGTTATTTAATTAATTATCGTACAAACTAAGGTAAGACCTCTTGCATGGTAAAGGCCTTGAACCTGAAGCGCTAGTGCTAACCTTATTGTAAACTAGCTGCACTAAACTGACCGAGGCGTTGTGTGGCGCAGGTACTTCGCTGAGACGCACCAGTCCGCCGCCCGCCACGTCCTCTCCAGGTCCTGCCATCCCACCTACGGGTTAGTGATCTTCTCACCTCACCTTCCTCTGCTGCTTTTGTGTGCAAATTTGTTTGAAATCTCCACTTGAAAAATCTTTACCTCACGTTCCTCTACTATTTTTTTTGTGCAGAGATATTTAAAATCTCCACTTGAATTTGTAATCTACGCGGTATTTTTTTATTTTTCTATATTTCTTCCATACCACGTTGCTGCATATTCTAAATCGTGCTTATCGATGTGGATTAACTCTCCCGGTGGGAAATGTGAGGTCCCGAGCCAAAACTTGAAAAAGCCTTCTTTTTGTTGAAATGAAAGGTTTTTTGTTTTGTTAAGATATTTTTTGATTCACTGCTGTCTTGTTATTCAACATCTACTTTCTTCTTCAATTTTTATCTTGTTTTCTAACCGTACGTCTGAGTTTGCTGTTCCTATACACAGGGAATCCTGTGCGGGAACACTCCTTGTACATAGATTCTGCGTTCCCCCGACTCCTTGCTAAATGGGGCTTTTATCCTTTGTCTCTTTGAACATCTTTGTTGTTGAAGGGGGTCCCCTCAGGGGGATACAATTATTGTATCTATGGGAACTAGCGCTCCCAGATGTACAATGTCAGGGCCGAGCTGAGAGTTAGGTAGGCCTTCTTTTTGTTGAAATAAAATGTTTTTGTTATGTTAAGGACCCCCTTTTTTCGGTTCACTGCTGTCCTGTTCTTCAGCGCCTACTACTTTCCTCTTCAATTTTGGTCTTGTTTCATGATCTTCTTTCACAACTTTCTGTTTCTATGCCTTTATGCATAGATTCCGCGTTTCCTTAACTCCATACTAAATGGTGCCTTCCTCCTTCCTCTCTTTGGATTTCATTTGTTGCTGGGGAGGGAGGCCAAAACTAACGACTAATCGAATCTGTTGAAGGAGGCTGAAATTAATATAATCAATCGTCAGTCTATGTCGTTCTTGTGAGATTTTTTAGGGAGCACCTGTGCGTGATGTTACATACTAGGGAAATGTCCTGTTCCAGCTTAGTAATAATTTTGATTAGTGGTTTACTTACCGAATACGTAGGACGTTTATAGTTGGATTGTAAAATTATTTCTCAACTTCCGTTACATATATCAGTACATTCTCTCTTACTGGGCCACAAGTGTTCCAAAATTGCCCATTTACGTGCTAGGATGAATGCGCGACATTTTATCCGTTTTACAGCATTTTTTAAAATAATTGTTTTTTATCATACGAGGCGAAATGTTGTGCTATTGTATTTTTCATATTCATTAGGAAGAATTAATTTTATTCAAGCTAAAAAATCTTTTTCCCTATTCTGCTACTTAAAACCTAACCAAACCAACCATAACAGCGGTGGAAACACAGGGATCGTGTTAAGACAAACCATCGTCATTTTTTCTTGGTCCGTGAACACCTTCCTAATGAGCAAAATAACCTGGTGCAACCCAATACACACGTGTTGAGCTTGAGTGAACCAACTTTAACTAAGAGGTTCATTAGTAATGTCTCGATTGCCTTCTTGAGGTAATTACTTCATTTCTCCAAGCTTCAGAGTTCTAAGATATCTGTTAGCAAAAGAATTTTGAGAGTTTTCCCCTTTGGGTACTGACGGCTACTCCAGTGCCAAGATGGCTCGTGCTTCCAGTTTAGGGCATCTAACATAATTTTAAAGTAATTTAACTAGTGAGGGAATATTTTGAAGTAAATAATGAAATTAGGGAAATTACAAGCATCCATGAAACTAGTTTTTAGCCATTCCAGAAGCCTGCACACCTAAATTACCATGGGTTACCTCTAAGTTCATACTACAGGGTCCGTGCTACATATTCTATAACCTTTCTATTTAAAGCAAGTTTTTTCTGAACTTAGTTTATTTTTGATAAATTCGGGCAAAAACTTATGAATAACTTTGCGTAAATTCAAAAACTTCATTATTAACGTCGAAAATTTCTGTAGCCAAGCATAGAGCTTTAAAGCTTCCAAATTGTTTAAAATTAAAATAAAGAAGTTGGCACTTGCTAAAGCTAAGAGCAGCAACAATAGGACAATTTCACTGACAATTCAGGATTTTTACACTTTTCCCCTGGAAATTTTCCCCTAAACCATTTGAATTGTCGTACCCAAAGGGTTGAGTTCTGTCGCAGAGAGAGGAATTCTTCAATTTTTTGCACCTGGGCTGTGTTACCTAAACTGGAGTGGATGCAACAATGTAGTAGATTCATCACTTGAGGGAAGCTTTGAGCAGCGAGGGTCGATAACAGCGCAATTTCAAGAGTGCTACTTCATATCTAGGGTGATATGGTTCAACTAATTCCAATTGCTCTTGTGCCATAAAATTGGTTGCTATGCTTTTTATTGGAGGAAGTTTTTAGAACATTCTTGCTCATTCATGAGAAAATTGCAACTGAGTTGACACTACCTGACTGAAGAATGTGATGAGCGTTTACTCCCTGACGCTTCGAGTTGTAGTGCCCTGCTAAGTTACGTGATTCATTAGCCATAAGCACGCGCACATTAATGAAAACGGAAATGCTGTCAAAACCAAATAATGAAACGCGCACCAATACTTTTTTTTTTAAGATAAATCTCTTAAAAATAATAAACTGATCAAACAATAGATATCTCATTGTTCTTTGACGGCAGATATTCGTTCGCAATTGTGGGCATCAACTTGACGCACCTGGTGCTGACGCTGCTCAACGACGGCTCTCTCAAGAGCCACTTCTACAACGTCGCCGTCAAGGAAATCAAGGAGGCCACCACTGCTACGACCAAGAAAATAGGTGAGGCGCAGAGCAGATTCTTCCTTGTTTACTTCTCGTCTTTGCTCCTTATTCAGGCAGTTCGATCAACGTCATTGAATGTGTGACATCTATGGTGAGGATGATTTTTTTGTATTCCGCGAGCCCATTTTTGAATTGGGACGGTTCTACCAACTTCGTTGAATGTGTGGCTTTTATTGTGTGTGTGAGAGCTTGAAAACAAGAGTTGATTATTTGTGAAATACATGAGCTAGCTTTTAGTAGCGGTATTTATTATGGTTATGTTTGTACAAACCTCAAAAATTCATTAATATGCAATTTGAAAAACCGGTGAAGTTTTTACTCCTGCTGCATTATTACTAGAAATTACACCTCTACTCGTGCGCTGCTATTTAAATCCTTGTGTGTTTAAACTTCAAGTGATAAATCGATTCTTCGTAATATGCCTTGTGTGTTGCAAGACCAATAGCAAAGTTAAAAGGTCCACGATGGCTTTTGTTAGTTTTTGTTTTACAGTACATGTGAACATGCATCATTTATGTCAAACGTATTAGTGGGAAATGATTTGTTACTGGATATTATTTGTGTGAATTAATATTGCTGGGAAAACTATGTATCTGTCTTACGATAAATAGTTTGTTGAAAAACGAGTCCAGATTAATGAATTTTTTTATAAACAGGTACTTAGAGAGCTACTGAACTGCTACGTGATTACCATAGCCATTTGCTTAGTGGTCCTATTCCAGCAGGGCAGGCGGGCCTGCAGCTACCGTGTCTGCGCCAGTTCCACCAAGTTTACTGCTACGCCTTCTTTGAGTTTGATTCTCTCTGGAGAAACGAGAAGCCCAAGGACATCATGGAATTCAACAGAATACGAGGGATGTTTGAGGAAGGAGTGAGGGCACGGCTACAGAAGCAAGACTGTGTCCTCAAGGCAAATTTTGTGCTTGAAAATGTTTAGACAAACAACCTTTCCTGTTTCCAGTTTTGCAAAGCAAGTCCTTGGTATCTGTGATGTTTGTGTAAAAGGCGGTCGGGAGATGATGATAGTGTTCAGTTCATCATTTGAATTTAACTTTTACGTACGTTCTTACGTATGTGCGTCGTTTTGAATGAGTGGAAGGGTGATAGCCTGCGTGTTGGGAGGTAGATTTGCATCAAAATTTAGAATCAACCGGGTTGGGCTAGGGTAGGGATTTGGGAGTAGTTTGGGTGGGAAAATTGTGCTGACTTGAGTTATATGTGTAATTCTAAAAAATGTCTTTTGTGTCAGTTGATTGTTAAATGGGAAGAAGTTGGGAATTCATAACACAAAAAGGTGATATCAAGAAAGAGGGATGCTTTGTCACTGGTACGATATTACTGGGGTACGATATTACTGGATCTAAACATGGCTGGAAAAGCATCGCATGGTCGCATTGTAGTCGCGTGGAGGTTTATTTTGCAAGATTAAGCTGCTTAAATTTGACAAGTTTTGCAGTGTACTACTGCCATTTAAGAATGGTAGCCGTACGAAGTTTTGTTGCATAGAATGATGGCTAGTTTTTGTTAAGGATAGCTATAGACTGCATGCTGATGAGCAGGTCTGTAAAGCTGGAGATGAAAATTCTGGGCCGAGTTGAATGTTTCATTTTGACATTGTAGGGATTAATCATTAGCAGCAGAGCGAGAATTATTTGCTACATACACAATGCTGCAATCAGAAATTATGTGTACCCTATCCAGTATTTCTAAGGGCGAATTAGAATATTCACCTGTTCATCACAAATTATTTTATTGTTTTTCAATTATTTATGTGAAAATTTGCAATTTGACGATAAATATATATATGTGCGGTTTATAGATTGAAGATTTGAGTTTAAATGGTATTTGGACTTTTTTACCTTCTGTATAAAAGATTGTGTAAAGTCTTACGATATCTTGATGAGTGTGACGAGGTAGTGTTGCTCACAATATGTACGGTTGTGTCACTTCATTTCTTTGCCACTATCTATAAGTAGTAATTCTCTCACACAGAAAAAATGTCATTGCTAATTTAAACTTTTCTTGTGTTCTGGAGTCAGAAATGCTCAGGTGTTGGTGGAGATCTCATATTTATAACTTTTTGGAGAGCGTTCTGTAGAGTTGGAACGGAAATTTGTCATCTTAGGTTCCTATTTTTTGCTGCCATTAAAGCTTATTACAATGCCTTTGTAGTCTTTGTGACTACGTTTTAGGTGTGTTAAGGTTTTCTGTATCCTCATGTAGAATAGTGGATGCCAGTCAAGGAGCTACTCAAGCCAGAATTTAATGTCTTTGTCTTATGGTCTTGGTGAAGAAATTTAATCTCCTTTCGTTTGAAAATGTCACTTCTATCATCAGATTTCTTGTAGATGTCATCTTGCGCAATGCAAAATTATTGCAGTGTTTTCATTCTTTTATTAAATGATGTTCATCTTAGCTCTTTCTTCATTTTCTTCTATCGTTGATTTAAGCCCAATGAGTGCTCCGCATTCTAGTAAATGTAACTCGTATTATTGGCTCATTTGAGTACAACTGATAGTGTTTTCTTCGATGTTTTCAACCAGCCTGAAGGATTTAGTGCTCCATAGTAGTAGAAAATAAGGACGGAACGCGTATCATATTATGTTGAAGAGAGAGTGGTGCATTGGTAGTACATTTATTTTTTGTTGGGAGTTCTTAAAGTGTCCTTTGATATCGTTTCCATAAGCACCTTCCCCAGAAAATTGTTGTGTCAATTTTAGGGAATGAGTATGGTATGCTCTTTGTCTCTTCTATTTTCGCCCCGTTTGTTTGCAGTTGAAGCCTGTGTATTGTGTGACTAATAGTTTCTTTGTATTATTTCCCTAATTTGTTTCTGATATTTTTCTCATGCTAGACATCACTACCTATCGTTGTCACGGGAAGTGGTCCACAGTAGGTTATGAACTGACGCTTTTCGGGGCAACAGTTCGCATGTGTCCAAGACCCGAATTTTTTTATTTGCGTGCAATGGCATCCGTCTTCATTCATCAAAGGAGGGCTGGTCGTGAGGTCATCTGAGATCGTTTGTAGGTGCTATTGCTTTACAAACGTTCTCTGGTTTCACAATATTGAATCCTAACTCTTTCTTTCATGTAAACTCGGTTGAAAATGCTCTCGTTTCTGAATGGCAACAAATGATTTACTAAAAAAAGTATAGACGCCCAAAATATCTGCCAGTGCATCAGATATCGACAATGTTTTCATTAGTTGCTCCTTCTAATACAGTAATTTCATTTTAATTTATAAGTATGAAAATGAAAGTATCTCCTTGTGTGCTACGATGTAAAATTTGTTTTCTATTATTTAGGTTGACAATTTCTATGAAATTTCTGTTGAGAACATTCTTGGGCGTAATTTTAGACTTAGTTGATAATTTTTTTGAAGCAACCACTTGACCTACTGCGTAACGGTTATATTTGGCATCCTCAACAGTGTTTCCACGATAGCAAGCGAGTAAGCCTGCGACATGATCGAAGTTAAAACGTTTTTAGTTGTTAGACTTGAAAAGAAACCCTTCGTAATGGCGGAAGCGGGGTTACCAAATTTCACATCGATAAAATATTTTGATCTATTTAGGTACTGATGTGACACCTTCTCAAGTTGAAAACACGCAAAGAAAATAAACAAAACCTACGAGGATTTGCAGCATTATTTTCCGAAGAAAATCTTACATACATATACCAGGCTTCTCCTCCCTATGGGAGGGTAGCCGACAGCAGGCCACAATCATCACTCTTAGCACTAAGAGGCGAGAGAGGCAGCACCGGCCGCACCAGACTGCCAGAAGAAAATCTTAAACTTAATAAAAATGATATATTATCATTGCTGACTCAAGAAGAGCATTATCTTATTTGTGTGACACTTTTCAATTTAAATTTCTAGTTAATGTGTGAAACATATTCATTAGTTTATAGGTCAGATCGGGCCACCGGTGCAAATTTTTATCACATCTCGCACTTTTGCCTCTGTATTATTAAGACAACGTACTGTGAGATTTACTGTCATTCCTGCGCTCCTGAGGTACCCGCTTCGGGAAGGCTGGCTTCACATTTCTCACATCCGGCACTACGTTATTTTGATGCCTGTCTTGTGTTCCGTTGGGCGTGTTGCTCTACCTTGACCTCACATCGATTACTGGAGGATATCAGCAATCGCTATCGACCTTATAGTGTGAATACTTCGTTAAAAAGTTCACAGTGCATCTTTTGAGTCATATCATGTGGAATTTCTTTTGCAAAAAGTGTTCTTCAAAGAATAAATGGTGCAATAGCAGCTGACGCCTTCAGCTTCGTGAGGGCGTCGGGCTTCTTGGGAACGTTCACGTAGATGTCGTGTTCAGTAATTAGCTATACAAATATTCAGTAATTAGCTATAAAACAAATCACTTTCGCTCCTCGGTTTAAAACTTGGTTTCTTGTAGCGTCTTTCACTTCGTGGGCTTTGGTGTGTGAATGTTCTCCACTGACTCGATTGCATTTATTTATGCTTCTTTGTTTCTAGTTGTATAGTTTTCTAGTTCTAGGCCATCCTCGTTGTTTGAATCGCTGCTCCTACGTTCATTCCACATCAGCGGGATATCAACGAGAAAATATTGTTTCACTTTCGAGCTGTTGATTCTCACTTGATGTTTCTTATATACGTAGTGAAGGTGAACTTCGTTTGCGCTCGGCATATTTCCCTGCTACTCTCATGAAAGTGAGCGATTAGTATTGTTCCTCTACCCCACCTCCACTGTAACTCAGTTTTGCTGATGAGATACAACATGGTGCAATTGATTGTGAACTTTCATTACACGATTGGCTTGTTCTGCAATACTGCAGCGAGCGCTCTCTAGTCGCGGATGTACCCGTTGCGAGTTCTTTTGACTGTTTGATTTCCTATTTGTTGCTGGTTTGATTATATTCAGAAAATATAGTTCAAAATTTATTTTAGCTTTTTAAATATTTCTCCTTATCTGTTTAAATATGCGTGCAATTTCAATGAATGGGGTCGTTCTCCTTGTACTAATTCTTCGAACATCATCTGACGTTGTTAATTACAGTATCCTTCTCTCTTATGTTTAGCTTTTGCTATGGAGACCAGAAGAATTTTTCTAGCGGCCTCTGTTCCGATCAGATATTTGCTGCTGCACTCCCCCCTTTTACCCAGAAAAATTCTTTGTAGAAATAAGGTTCATATATTCGGTGTCAAATTTTTCTTGCTGAAGTAAATATTCATTTTTGCTCGTGGATTGAATTTAATTTGTTGGTTGGTATTGAAATGGGTGGAATGAAAGATTATTTCTTTCACATTCTTCCAGTACAAATCAACTCTGATGACGAGTGCAGTTACTGGTGGTGTCTCATTACAGATTTCATTCTCAACTAGTGCTTAGCTCGAGCTGTAATTGGTATTTTTGTCAGTTCTCTCTCAATATTTTATAGGGTTTTCGTCAGGGGTAATCTTCAAGTGCACGTTAATTGTACAAAGAAATGGCTCATTAATTAATGTACAAAAGATGCTTAATATATTATAATATTGCTGCACGCCCGGTGCAGTGCAGAATGGCTCAAAAAGTTGTACTTTGTTGTTAAGATTCGTCATTTTTCTGCACTGTATCAATTGATCCGTAAATACCCCTAAGGGGGATACAGATACCGTATCTACGGCAATTGATGCTTTTTGGAGAAGATGCACGATCCCGAGTTGAGGATTATGTGTCGAAACAAAATAGGCTGTTTATTTTGTTACGGTCCATCTTAAATTGCTTCAGTGCTGTTTTTTGGCTTTAATTAATTATTTCTTTAACATTTATCTTGTTTCGTAAATTTATTTCTTCCTTGCTGTTTCTATGAGCAAGATGTGAGGGGACACACATTTTCCATTGGAACCAATGAGTGATACAGTTCATGTTGAATGGTCATTTCTCTTTACTCTCTTGCGCTCGCCTTTGTTGTGGCCTGGGAGCCTTGAACTAAATATGGTACTGTAATATGCAGCTTGGAGGACAACAGTTCATATGCTGCAAGAATTAACTTAAGCAGGGTGCGTACAGGCATGGAGAAGCATGTAAAGTAGTTGAATTTCGAAAATAAAATTCAAGGCCTCGAAAGTAGTGGAATTTTAAAAATGGTCATTGAAAGTCATGAAATTTTAGGATTTTCGTGAAAAGAAAATTTTACTGTTGAAAATTTTCGTTCCGTTTGGTCCGCGTTCAGCGAGGCGTTGTCAGTAACCTTCGAGTGTTACTTGGGCTCTGATTGGTTGATACAGCTACGTCTTTAGTGTCCGCGATTTTGATTGGTTCTCAGCAGGGATGGAAAAAACCCTGGGTTTTTTAAAAAAACCCAACCCAAGTGGGTTTTTTGGGTTAAATTGGTTTTTTTTTTGGGTTTTATTGGGTTTTTTTGGGCTTTATTGGGTTTTTTGTAACACATGTTTTTGTTTGAAAGAGTTATTTACACAGCTCCAGTTGCCTCTTTTCCAGATTTATATACACTTATTGAGTAAATATTGTTATTTGATAACTTTATTTCCAACATTATATTACATTATTATATGAATTATTACATTATTTGAACCATATATGAATTAAGTTTGTCCATCACAATTACCACTTACCAATTACCATATGCATAGGGACATAGCTGTGCAGTCTGTAAAGATATAAGATGTGCAAAGAGAATTGCTATGCTTGTCAATTCATAGTAAGTTGTTTTTAGCAGCTGACAGACGCAAGTCATGTGAGAGGGAAGCACCATGCAGATCATAAGTAACCACCACAAGCAACTTGAAGCAAGACAGCTGCACATCACTTAACAGTCATGCTGTTAACAACTTAACATGTGTATTGTGTGAGCTGGAGGGCTTAGCAGCGCAAGCCAAGTCAGTCAACCACACTGTTACATGTTACAACATGTAGTGACATGCCAAAAAAATTTTTTAAAAATTTGTCAACAAAATCACTTTTTGCAGTTCAGGATAGCAACAAACGCTAAAATGATTAGAAATAAATGCTCTAACAGATTCCATCGTCAAATTTGTTCCAGTGCACCTTGAATGCTCACCATAGGCCAGTCGTTTATTTACTTTCTTACCCCATGATGGCTGCGGTCGTGTCTTACCCCATCTGACTATAATTGTTAGACTTATTTCAGGCAAAGCTCTCACAGGAGACAGATATTGAAGAGTGGTTGGCTGAGTACAATCCGGAGTTGATCGGTGCGATTTATTTGTATAAATTGAAGGACTCCAACATCTTCCCAAAACACGTGTTCAACAAGAATATCACTAAGACAATGACTACTCGTTGATGGAGGGATATTCAAGACATGAAACAGCAGAAAATGCAGATTCTTAAAAAAAACACTGGCAGAGGGTTTCTGCAAGTTTATAAGCAATCTTCATTCGTGCTATTTAAATGTTTCAGTAACTTTGCATTGCAATTGACTTACCTTTAATGATGAGTTTCTAAATTGACCTTGCGATCGCAGATGACATGCATAAAGGGGAGCAGTAAAGGACCCGTGTCCGTGCTTTAATGTTGATTGTATCAACACCCCTCATTATTATTATTATTATTATTCATTCGTGCTTTGCAAGTTCAGGATCCGTTGAGAGCATTTTCTAAACATTTGGAACTGTGCGGAATAAATTGAGAAATAGATTAGGATCGGAATGCGCACAGAAATTGGTTTCATTCTATCCCCACCTCGCAAATGATCATGATGTGGATGACAACGATAAAATGGCAGTGGATGTAGAAAGAGAAATACAGTAGTACTGTAGTAGCGGTCTACATAGTCTAGAAGACAGAGGAAGAATTCAGAAGTCTCTTTACTCTCAAATAGTCAAACTGCATTTGTTTCTTAATTTTTGTTTTTTACTTTGGAAATGGAACTCATCAAAATATACTAGCCCCTCGAGTTTTTTTTTGTGATTAGAGTTTTTCTTATTTTATTTTCATAGTGTTTTTTTAATATTTATTGTCATAGTGTTGTCATGCAAATGCTTTGGACAAATTTTTGACAATATAAATATTTAGCTCATTTTGATTCTATAAGCTTGAAAACAAGTGAAATTCAAATAGCACTAATAAAACCCAAAAAAGCCCCAAAAAAAACACTATTTGGTGGGTTTTTTTGGGCTTTTTTGGGTGGGTTTTTTATGTGCCAACCCTGGTTCTCAGGCGTCACGTGAAACCAAACGCGCTCAGTGTGACTGAAGACACGCGCTCGCTCGGACCATTGTTGACCTGTCGCCACTGTTGAACTGGCAAATGCATAGCAGATGCTATTGAACTGTCCAGCATGACTGTTTGGTGTTGTGATGATCATTTACACATTTATGAAAATAAGACCTGCAAGTAATGATGAATGTTCTGTGAAGTTTATGACTGAAATACATTTATTGTGCTGCAATTTAACTTTGTGTGACATTATTTTGGGCAGAGAGAGGTAGTGAAAATGTGATTCGGTTGGCATAAAAAGTCATGAAAAAGTAGTGGAATTTTGAACCTCAGAGCCTGTACGCACCCTGCTTAAGATCTGCGCACAGATGCCTGACAGTTTCGCTTCTGACGGCGGAAGTTCACAACCCCACGCAAGTGATACCTTCACTTCAAGATCTCGTAGTGTTCTAAGGCTTACAATAAGTTAGTCTTTGAGCTAAGGTAGCCGGCTGAGGGCGACCTTAAAGCTTTTTGAATAGGATCTGAAGGAAATCATTATGCAGACTCCCCATAAACACCGTGACTATTTTTTTAAATACAAATAGATAAATTTTTTTCTTAGGTATAACAACCTCAAAATTAAGATGCAATTTTTCGATTTTTCCAGTGGTTCGTAGTTGCTTAAAAAGTATAATTGCATTGATTTTGTGCGGCATTAACGGGAAAATGATGAGATCTCCTAAATTTCTTGTCATGTAACCGAGCTAGGTTATGGAATGAAGATATATATTTTACATGGAATTTTAAAGTCGTACTGATTCTATTAAATATCGCAGAAATTTCGATGGTACATCGTAGCATTGAGTTGGTCCCATCGTGTAGCCCTCGCAACTTTTGCCGCATCTTTTTTCCTTGTTTACGTGTTATCACTTTCCCACGTCCCGTATTGTGACGCTCGTAATTCAAGTAATTTTTATTTGTTGTCGGTGCCCCTGTAGCCACAAATAACTTTCTTCTTTGGCGGCTGCAGTTACTAAACTTTTCCAATGTAGTCTGGTTAGAATCGTTCTCATTTTCGAAGACACTTATCTTAGTTCGGAAGAATGCTCTGACTTATTTATAGTGAATGTTTAGGTGGAGAGGTCGCGAACCGCTGGCACTAATGGTCTTCTCGTTGTATCGGGTGTAGCAACATCACTCCTTTCTACCCCAGGCAGAAAATGTGAGGACCCGTGCTGAGATTTAAGTAGGCCTTCTTTTTCTTGAATCCCCTCAGGGGGATACAATTTCTGTATCTATGGGAACTAGCGCTCCCAGGGGGGACAATGCGAGGGCCCGAGCTGAGAGTTAGGTAGGCCTTCTTTTTTTTTTAAATAAAATGTTTTTGCTATGTTTAGAACCACCTTTTTTCGGTTCATTGCTGTCCTGTTTTTCAGCACGTACTACTGTCTTCAACTTTGGTCTTGTTTCATACTCTTCTATCACAACTAACTGTTTCTATGCCTTTCTGCGTAGATTCCGCGTTCCCTTAACTACATACTAAATGGTGCTTTCCTCCTTCCTCTCTCTGGATTGCATTTGTTGCAGATAGGGAGGCTTAAACTAACTAATAATCTAAATCTACTCTTTTGTATTATCCATGCTGCTCAATACAATCAGCTTAATTCTCAAGTGCCGGCACACACTGCGAAAAAGTTACGTATTTTGTACCTGCCTAACAGCCTCACTATACCTGTTCAGATGCTAGACCGAAATAATGAGTTAAGGTTCTTCTCCTTGGGGTTTCTCCGTGTAAATTTACATGGGTTACGTAGAAGTACAATAACAGATAATCATTCGACTCGTGTTTGAGGCGTGGTAATTGTAATTTGAATATAATATAATGCCGTATATTATCCACTCTACCATTACTGTTGAAACTCGATATTCTGAGACTGATAGAAGATGAATGGACACCAAGTGTGCAATTTGAGACTCTTGGTGTAAGGGTTGTTACTGGTGTAAGAGGCAGTGCTTCGTACGCGAGCGCAATTGGCTCTACAGTTCCTATGTACGAGTACACACATGTGTGTGTTTGTATGCATATATGGTGTTATGTATTGTTTTCGTTATATTTTATTTGTTTTTAATGTTTATGTTCGTGGAAGATTTTTTTCAGCTAAGGAGCATCTTCACCGGGGTTAATTGGGTTCGACTCGTCACGTTGTCTCACCAATGCAATTTTCTTGTGTGTGAAAGCAGTAATTCCGAGAACAATTCCACAAGTGTTTTCTACATACATCTGATATTTTGCACAATTAACTTGTTTTATTTTCCTTCTTTCGTTTAAAATAGATCGGAAGATTTGTGTATCATTTGTGAGGTGACTGTAAACTGTATCGTATTAAAAGTACATTACCGCGTATATTAAAAGTATATTACCGCGTATGGGAAAGCTCCAGGTATGGATGGCTGCAAGGTTGAATGTCTAAAGAAAGGAGGAAATGTGGTGGTAGAATGGTTGGTACGTTTTTTAATGTGTTTCGAGGCTAGTAAAGTGCCGGTGGATTGGAGTAGCGCGTGTGTAGTTCCGTTGTACAAGGGGAAAGGTGACAGGTATGAGTGCAGTAATTCTAGGGGTATAAGTCTACTGATTGTCGTTGGGAAGCTGTGTGGAAGATTTTTAATTGTTAAAGTGAGAATGATGACGGATCGTGTGCTTGCTGAAGAACAATGTGGTTTTAGAAGTGGTAGAGGTTGTGTGGAGCAAATGTTTGCTGTGAGGCAGGTAAATGAGAAATACTTAGCAAAAGGTAAAGATGTATATTGGGCATTTATGGATCTAGAGAAGGCGTATGACAGAGTGGACCGTGAGGCTCTATGGCAAGTTGTAAGCTTGTATGGAGTGGGTGAGAGACTCATGAATGCGATCAAGAGTTTCTACGTTGATAGCAGAGCATGTGTGAGAGTAGGGAATGAGGTGAGTGAGTGGTTCCCAGTTGTGACAGGTGTGAGACAGGGTTGTGTGATGTCGCCGTGGTTGTTCAATTTGTTTATGGATGGTGTGGTGAGAGAAGTGAATGCCAGAGGGTTGGGAAAAGGTGCGCAGTTGGTGGGACAAAATGGTATGTATTGGGAAGTGTGTCAGCTGTTGTTTGCAGATGATACGGCGCTTGTGGCTTATTCAGAGGAAAAACTGAAGAGACTGGTTGCAGAGTTTGGTAGAGTGTGCGAAAGGCGTAAATTGAGGGTAATTGTGAATAAAAGTAAGGTGATGAGATGTTCAAGAGGTGGAGTGTTTGGAACTCTGGATGTGAGGATGAATGGTGAAGTGTTAGAGGAGGTGGAGCATTTTAGGTACCTCGGGTCGGATGTGGCTGTTAAGGATAGTATGGAAGTAGAAGTGAGGCATTGAGTGAGTGAAGGCTGTAAGACATTTGGTGCAATGAGGAAAGTGTTTGAATGCAGGAGTCTGAGTATGATTGCTAAGAGGGGACTGTATGAAAGCTTGATCGTGCCAGTTTTGTTGTATGGAGCAGAGTCCTGGGGTTTGAGAGCAGCTGAGAGGAGGAAGTTGGATGTATTTGAGATGAAGTGTTTGAGGAGCATGTATGGCGTAACAAGAAGAGATAGGATCAGGAATGAGTTGGTTAGGAGGCAGACGGGTGTTATCAAAAAGTTGAGCAGGCGAGTGTATGAAAGAGTGCTTGGATGGTTTGGGCATGTTGAAAGAATGAATGTTGAGCGGCTGGTGAAAAAGATTTATGTGTCGGAAGTGAGTGGTTTTAGAGCGCGAGGTAGAACCCGGCTGAGTTGGATGGATGCGGTGAAACGTACTTTGTATGAGAGGGGTCTGACTGTGGACGTGGCGAGAGGGATGACTGCGCACAGAAGTGAGTGGGGGCAGTGCGTAAGAAGGTAATTTTATTTTTGACGCGATACTGGAAGTTCCCCGCGTGTGATGGGTTGACCTGTTCTGTGCGGGGGGAGGGGCTGCATTCAATGAAGCGGTCGGGGTAAACCAGCCATGGCTGTCGGGCTTGACTGTGGAAGGTGGTTGTGCTGGGCTGCTGCTGATCCTGGCAGTCTGGTGCGGCCAGGGCTGCCTCTCTCGCCTCCTAGTGCTAAGAGTGATGATTGTGGCCTGCTGTCGGCTACCCCCCCATAGGGAGGAGAAGCCTGGTATATGTATGTATTTCCTTTCTTTCGTTTAAAATAGATCGGAAAATTTGTGTATCATTTGTGAGGCGAAACTGTATCGTATTATAAGTACATTACCGTGTATGTTACTGTAAAATTTAACGAGTGGCAGTTTGGCACAGATGAATGCCAGAACTTCAAAAATGTGGCATAGTTGAATGGCAATAGTTAAAAAATGAGTTTTATTGCTAAACTGAAAACGCTTTCACGCATAGCAATTTGACGCTGTCCACAACGTAGATCGAAGACCATCGCTCACATGAAAACAGACAAAGGTGCGTAACTGAAACGGAAACTTGTTCCTGTTACCGCAATTGACGTACGATATGAAAAAAAAGCATAGTCTTGCTTCATACACTGCGTAGTATTGTTCTTGCGTACCCGAACTTTGTTAAGCCTGGGGTTCTGTATTCTGCGGTGTAGCCGTTCTTGTCAGCCTAAAATATACTGGAACCCTAATTCTAATTATTAAAAATGCCTGGATTTAAAATATAATGTAGCGACATCCACAGAAACGCTATAGCGTGAAAAGAAACAATATTTAACTTCAATGAAGCCTGATCAATATTGTCTCGTACTTTGGTTTTTGTCAAATCTCTTAATGCATGTTGCTAGGACGCAATGTCTGTAACCCCCGGTCAAGCCAGTACCTATTCCCGACACCTGGGTAGAGTGGGGAATTGTGGCTGAGTTTTCCCTTTTCCCAACTGGGAGAATCACCGGGCGGAAATAAATATCTGCGCCAAGTGGATAGCAGAAACCTGTACGGCAGCGTTTTTTAATAACAGACGTTCAAAATTCAATAATATTTTCCTATCACGTGTAATGTACTTAATGACATTAGGTAATAAGAGGATTTGTGAACTAAAATAATTGAACATCATTAATGTGACAGAAGGTTAGTGATAATTTTCATTCAATACGTTAGTTGAATTATATTTTCGAATAAATTATAACTAAATTGAAGAGGAACTCAGAAGATTTTATTTCATCTTTGGCCATCTTAATTTCGCAAATGGTCTACGTAGCACTACCGTACTTTCTAACTTTTACACATATTTCAATAATGTGTATTTTGGTACGCTATAAACAATTTTTGTTTTTCTTTGAATTAACATTCTCAAATTGAAGGTCACTACACTGTTTTTTTTTTTTAATTTTAACTATGGTTGTTCTCGTTTCAAAATATACTATACGCGCAATTTGAATCTACCGTAAATACCAGGAGATTACCCAAAGCATATTTACTGTCAGGTGAAACAATTATTTGTACAACTTGAAAAAATTATCTAGTAGTTCCTCGAGAAATTAAACCGTGAAACCCAAGTAGTTAGCAAACGCAAACATTGTTACTCACCTCTCAGCATCGAAAATATTTTACTTCTTAAGAAAAAAGCAGCTGACTTCCAGTAATGATACAAAAACCATCATTGGTTTCTAGAATGTTTCAAAACCCTCGACAGTGAAAAAGTATACAAATTTTGCCAAAAACAGCAGGACTTCAAAGGAAGTAGCGCTAGGGGATGAAGGGTCATATCCTTCCAACGCTTAATTGTATTTTCAAAGCTAATATCAGGTTCAATTTCATATTTGCAAATTTTTGTAGTTCGTGCGATACTCTTACCTAATCTTGTTGAGAACTGCATGTAAAATGCCAGTTTACGATCAACGTGTTCATTACAAGCACTATCTCCTTTTCAACTTAATTTTTGTTTGAATAACACAATTTCATTCATTTTCACATATGGCATCAGGATATGACAAATATTGCAAAGCGCACATTCGTGCACACGTTTAAGAATATGCGCTCCTTACAAATCTACCACATTTTGCCATACTATTTCGCTGTCGTGGATCTTCACATAAACTTGATCAGTTGGTTAACGCAGACGGGTATCGTAATACCCATGTTAATTGATGAACAAACGATCAATAGACAAACATGAAAAGGCATTCCCTCGTTAAGTTATTCTAAGTTTGATATTGCATACAAATACAACTACTAAGGAAACAAAAAAGAACATAATGCCAGTGCCGCGTTGATCAAAAACTTTCCTGTCTGTGCTGATACTGAAATATGAGCACATCACAGAATAATGTTGAACGCAGAATGGACGGAAGTAATTGATTCTGCGCTTAAGAGTGAGAAGTCGACATTCGAAACTATTTTTACGCTCATACTTTTCATCTAGTATCTAGCAACAAGTTCAGAAGCACTAATTTAGCCACACCAAAAATTACATTTTCTGCATAAACAATGTTAGAACAAAAGAATTCACCTGAGTCAGAAAGAAGAAAAGGACTGTTGCATATTGCTAACGAAAACAGTTTTCAATACGATTGAAAGAATTCGTAAAATTTACTACTTTAATAATGCTTTCAAAATTTAGTACAAAGCGTCAGAAACGAGAAATTGCTACACAAGGCTAACAATACATTATACGGCACCAATAAGAAAACAGTTCATTTCTAATAAAGTTGATACAAAAGATTCATTATATTGTTTTTTAATGTCTTAACATGAAGGTCCTTAGCTGATAAGAGTACACGGATGTCATAACAGCCCATGTCAATATTTGTACAAAAGATTGATGGAAAATATAGAAATTAAATCCCATAGTCAAATTTATCTAAGTTTTATAATGCTCATAAATAAATGTATAAATGTATCAAATAAATGTATAAAGGCAGAGACTCATTTGGATGAAACGCTTTTGACGGTCTCCACGTGCACTGACGTATCGCTATGGCTTCTGCGATATCAGGGAATAATGTTGAAAGTTTAATGCATGTAGATAAATAATTCTGCATTCAAAAGTAAAAAGGTTGAAATGGCAGTTATTCGAATGTCTCTTTTCCTGCACACATAACAAAGTGCTAGTTAGTAACTAACTCACAGAACAACATGACTTAAGCCATGCATGCCACAAAATCAAGGCATTTCTTACATAAATACTTGACGATATCAAAATAAGGAAGTGATGCGTAAAGTAACGCGACAAGTTGACAGGTAATGGAAAAAAATAGGGTATTTATAGTTAGAACAGAAGACACTGGCTTAGCAATTTTGCAGTAACTACTGTGTGTTCCTACATAGTACTCGCTAACAAACAAGAAATTACATAGCGTGCCCACGCTACCGAAACTTTGAACTGAAAATTTAGCAATGTGGGTTAATGTGGGGAAGAATTTCGTTACTTATTTCAGTATGTACTGCAGCATACAATTAAACAGGTAAATTTTGATTTGTTAGCAAGTTCAATAAAAAGTCAAGGGAAAAAACCAAAGAAACCCACATTGTTAAATTTGTATGTGGTCAATAGGCCTACTATCATAAAACGTACGTTTCGGGCCTTGACCCATCATCAGCTGTAAATCTGTAATTACTCGTAAAAACAGAGAATTTAATATTTTGACTAGGTAATTGCACGCATTGTATATAACAAGAAATGTTATATACAATAGCTGCTTACAAAAGCTAGGGATAGCTTAAAAGTGCGCTCTAGTATTTACTTTCCAATTACGTACCATCATGCAATGCAATCATTTTCTCCTTTACCTGTGGGCAGTTTATAGGGTATGCAGTCTGTTCGTGATCACCAATGTTTTAACATCTCTAGTTATATATAATTTGTGCAATTACCTAGTCAAAATATTAAATTCTCTGTTTTTAATTGCGGTTTTACAGTGTCGTTATATCGTTACTCCTCGTTATATCGTCCTCACAGCAATGCTGAGATAGTACGTATACATCCATATACGTACACCGTCACCAACCTAAAGCCGAATAGGAGACATAATGTCTTAATCAAATACCGTTCATCTAACATTGGGCAAAAAGCGCTGTCCCCCAGAGCATCAAAATCCCTCAAACATTAAGAGAATTCAAAACCAAGATAGCTCGTTATCTTGCGCCTACACAATAATTGTAAGCTGCAGTACTTACTGGAAAAATAGTTACTAATTTCTATCGCTAATTATCCTATCTTTCATCACACTACACCATATGCACCACATTTTTGTAGTACGCGTATCCAATGTGATTGTTCGTCAGCGGATGTTTGCGTACATGTTTGTATAGGTGAAGTTCGTATATACATGTATGTATATGTATCTCCCGGTCCTAAAATGTTTTTGTTAGTCTTGTGTGACAATTTATCGTTTCTTACGCTCCTGGGTATATTATAACAACAATATTATATCGCTGTGTATGTTATAACAACAACATTTTAGGCAGAGTCTTTTTCGTAATGTTCCACCTATGTTGCAAATGTTATGGTTAGCATTGTACAACAATCCTTCTCATGTTTTGACTCAGGTGAACTCTTTTGTGCCAGTATTATTAGCGTAGGAATATCATAAATTTTGTGTTATGGTAAAATATTTTATCCTCTCCGAGCTCGTTATGTAGCATACCAGTCGATACGAAAGAATGAAAAATTGTCCCGAATAGCGACCTCATAGTCTTAGACACAAAGTAATTTAGATCTCCCCATTTTACTTTAAAAATTAAACCCTCATATCACTAGTTCCTATGTTCGTATTCTCATATTTGAATACAAGTGCGCTGTAACGAGAGGGTGTCAACAATGCGTCACTTGGATTGTATTTTCTTAGTTACTTGTATTCATATGCATTGTCAAAATCAAATTAACGCAATGAATGGAAAGCATTTTTTATGTTTTTCTCTCAATCATTTCTGTTTGACATTTGAGTTGAGTATTACGATACCCATGTGAGAGTATCAACTAAGAATGTTAATGTTAAGATATTTTAAAAACCAATGTTAAACATTTCGTGTTTCAAATTTATTGGAAATAAACTGCTATTTCATTTCTTTCTTTCTTTCTTTCTTTCTTTCTTAATGATTTCCCATGTTCGTTTTGGATTTTCTTTTTGCCGTTAATAGTTTCCAATGAAAGTTTATTCGCAGGGCTTCCGTGATTTTCTTCCGGATAATTTTTTCATGCTGCTTACATCTGTTTTATATTGTACTATTTGGTTTGATCTTTTTTTTAATCACGAAAGTAAGTTCAAACAGTACGTCTTGGCTTTGTCTTTTTAGTTATGTAAGGTGCGCGTTCATAGAGAGCTGCTATGAAATTTTCTTCGACCATTGAATCTTATGAGTCGGCATCATCAAATTGGATTATGTTTTGGAATTCGACGGACCTGTTGAAGTAGTTTTTCATGAAATAGTTCCGCCGAGTAATGACTCTTCAAACGATATATTGAACTGTTTTATCGCTTATCCTTTGCGTTATAATCTAACATTCTAAAGTGGTGGTCGGGAACAGAGGGTGATATTCCTGTTTTGAGTGTATTGCTGAATGATTATATATATGATAGCCAGATCGAGCAGAGTTCTCGAGACTAGTATTGCGAGTTGATTCTTTGACCAGTTGGGATAGGTTTAGTTTGTAGAATCATTTTTTTCCTGATATTTTTATTCATTGAGTCAACGTTAAAAATCGCCGAAAGCCAATAATGACTTTTCGTTGCTGAAATTCCTTTGAAAGTTTTTTATATAAAATCCAATGTGGGACGAAGGGGTACCTGTGGGTGCCGGTAAAGGTTGCCAATGAAGATGCATTTTTTTTACCTATAGCTCAATCATTTCTATACCTTTACAAGCTTCATTTGATAGAAGATGGGATATTGAATACATTTCTGTCACAAAGAAATACAAGGTCTTCTCTGCTACTTATGAAGATATTATAGCTTTAGAACACGTAATCGAGAATATTAAAAGATGACCTTTGGGTTCGGGAACCGAACCACGATTGGGAAACGAATTATTTGTTAGTTTCTTTAGTAATCAGCCTAACTCAAATATCATGTGATTTACTGTTTAGTTACACGTATTGATTGGTTTCATTTTTACCTGTTTACATTATGGAGTTTTTCAGAGGCTGCAAACTTTTTTTTCACGAAGAGCGACATCATCTCCGGGTTATCAGTTGTAGCATCAGTTATACAGTTATTTTTGGCTGGGAATAACATTTAGTCCCGAAGGTGATGTGACTGCAGTTGAATTTTACCTCGTGCAGTGAGGCATTATAGTGATCATTTTTTCGAAAGAATATTTTTGGAAAGTTGTAAGTCGATAAATTAAATGAGGGGTCGACAAATGTCTTTCTGATGCAGCGGTCTCTTTCTACTCAGAAGTGTTTTTTTTCCTGTCACATTTGAAACAATTTGTGAAATGAGGTCTCTAGCATCATGATCGTAATGTTAGTTGTCAACGTATCCACTTACAAGGCCACTTTTTTCAATGAAAGTAGTGCGTTTTCGTTTCCTTTAATTCTGTTTTGATTAAGCTGATACGCTGCTGCGTAAATGAGAAAGTGTACTCGTATAACGGCTTTAGCGGAAAAGGCTCCATTTTCATTTACCCCCATGTATGATGGCAATGCTGACGCCTGCGCATATTTGGGCATTTCTTGTTAGTGTTGGATCATTAAAAGAAGGTGTAGACGAGGAAAGGAATATTATGGAATAAATGTTTTCAAGGCAATGATTGCACAGGCCTTCGCGATTCCTGGTAGAGGGATCGACAGAGAAATGAATAGGTCTCACGTCATTTCTATTTTCCTGTTGATGATTACTCATGGGGTTAGGTAATGGATTCTTCACAGAATTGCGATCAAAATCTTGGAGCAATTTTTTGTGCGGATTTCACTGTTTCCATATATGTGGTTGGATGTCGATGATTTATCCATGATAAGAGCATGCCACTATCGGTATTTGTAGCTGTAGAGAGCAATGAGAACCAATTTTTAGTACGTGCTATTTAATAGTCCGAAGTAAAAGGAAGAGAGTGTAATCATCAGCAGGTGAGCAAAAATGGTTGAGCGCTTTAATAAGGGACTTGAATTTAGCAAGTAGTTAAATTAGAGGTATAAATTAATTCATTTTGTGTTTTTTCTACATCGTTGAGTTATTCAAACTTATCAATCAGGATATGGAAGTATCTAAATATGAGCTATTTGGTACAGTGCTAAGTACATTACATATAAGAGTAATTTCTTCAAAGAAATGGTATGTTTCTTCTCGCGTTCTTCATGTGCGGACATCATTGCAGGCATCAACAAGGGCATCATAGTCAACATGAGCTGAAAATGAAACGAATAAAACTGGATTTCTTTTTTATTGCATTAATTTACAAAACATTCAATCTGTGATTTAAAAAATTTTGTAAGCCTTATAATTCCTCGATTAAACATCCAGCTTTCAGAGCTGCATGATGTGCAAGAACGGTGAAGTGTTTACTGAAGTGTCTGTCAATTGAGTCACTCATTGGCGTCTAGTAACATATGCAGTAAATTAGGTCAACAATTCGGCAGGTTTCGAAATGTAATACTGGTCTAAAAATGTCTGTATTACTTCATTGCGTCATTGCGTCTTTCTAACGTCAGTACACTTGTCTATTCTCGTTTGTCAACGCTCATGTTAATGTATGTTCATGTTTATAATTGATGTTAGGTATGTTCAATAGCAGCATTCGCTAAGTTCAAATTTGAGTGCTTTCTTGAAAAGTTACTCTTCTATTAGAGGGCAGTCTATTTCGTCAGTGTAACTAAATTACTCTTTCTGTCGGTTAATGTTGTAGTACATTCATGGAAATAATTCCTGCAAGTAGAAATGATTTGATTTTCAGGCGCATCATATTTGGCGACACTAAAGAAGTCATCGAAAATAAAACTGAAGAAAAGTTCGTAAGTTACCTAGTCTGTTGTCATAAGGTCGAGTGATAAATGAGTTAATTCCCTCTGATTCCAAACATCTACTGTTATTTTTCGTTCAACGAATGTTTCGTTGTCAATTTTTTCTGTGCTACGAACACAGCCGCTGGTATTGAAGAAAATACTCATAGAACTTGTCACGAGTTCTACGACTGGAATGCGAG
Organism: Morinoia aosen; assembly: GCA_030386875.1. Lineage (NCBI taxonomy): Eukaryota > Metazoa > Arthropoda > Malacostraca > Amphipoda > Talitridae > Morinoia > Morinoia aosen. Next base: position 28,503,507 of record CM059561.1, on the reverse strand, counting down.
TCATGGGAGTAGTTCTCGAAACTGTCAAGTTTTCGTTTGAGTCGGTGGGCTGGTGATCCGTCATTAAGTAATGGTCGTTTTTAAAATACCGATTTTCAATAGGATTGTTTTAACTGTCAAGTCTTTTTATTTGCATGAACATGGTTATAGAGTCAGAAAGTTACAACTAGAGTTAGTCAATAATTTACGGTCATGGCACGCCACAAACAGCTTGAGTAGGTCCACGTTCATGAAAAAATGCACCAGTCATTGAAATCTCCGTGCAAGATGAGCGGAATATCCTACTTAAGTCACGGTGTCTAAGTACTTTCAAGTAGCTTATTATAGTAAATAAAAAAGTCTACTCTCGTAAATAAGTAATTAAATAATGTCCATCAACTCTAGAACGAGTATACGTCTACTGTAAATTCAGTCCTACAGTTTCTATATAGAGTATCATTTGTACCAGTGTTACGTCACACTACCATTACACAGTCGTTTACGCTACGGATTCACACACTCTTCAGTCCTAGTTAGCTCAGTTAGTAATGCCAAGTTTACGGGGCACAGACGTGCGTCCAGCCATTGAGCGTTGGCAGGCGTCCGTCTGGTGGCCCCAGTCCTACGTAGAGACAGTCTTCTGTGAGTTCTTTATTTCTTTGGTGATTCTTCAGTTCACTGAATTCAACATGCGTGAAATTTAATTTTTAAATTTGGTTCGATAACGAAAAATCTACAAAAAATGGCATTGAGAAGTTTATCATGATTAGTAGCAGTATGTATATCAAATGCCTGTACTTTATGATTGTTTTTTTTTCTGATTAGGAGCGCATGATTCGAAAATTTATCAAAGTAGAACCCAAAATATGAAGCAATGCCGAACATTTTATTCGACTGCCCTAGTCAAAGTCAAGGCTCATTATTGATAAAGATTCTCATATTGTCTAAGGAATAAGTTCGTCGAAAAGTGCAAGACAATTTTCTTGCTTCCTGATTACGCCAAGTCTTCGTCTTCAGTTTAAGTTCAAGAGTAAAATTCGTCCAGTAAAACGTTTTTCCTCTATTTTATCACGTCTTTTCTTCAAGTTCTTTTAGTGAGAAGTATTGTTCGAGTCTGCGTACAACTTAAAAATGATATTATTAAAATATAGTCCTCTTCCATACGTAGAATTCACACCAGAATTACTGTTGGAGTTATTTAAATCCTGAAGTATCTTGGTGAGAGAGGGAATTAGGGCCTCGCTAAAATAGCAAGACTTCGATAAAGTTCCTCAGGGTGATCTAGCTTGAGAGATTGACTAACATTGAACCATTCTTAGAACTAGTAAATAAATAATTCTTGTTGAGGTTTTACTACTTGCCCTGTGGCGGGTAACGGTGAATAAATACTTACAATACCTAACAACAATCACGATTTGATAGGTTTTACCCCAATAAATAACAAATAAGTTACAATAAATTAGATCTGCGCTCACTACGCAAGTATAATGTTAGCGAGATTTTATAAAAATTCTCAGTCATTGAATTATTATGAAGTTGAATATTATAAATAGTATAACGGATGAGAGCTTCATAAGCCATAGTGAAACACGATGTTTTAATACAGAGGGGAGCCCGAGATGAAATTGATTTTTATCATTCCTCAATTTTTTCTCTTTTGTTAGCATTGCGGAGCTCGTTTTGCTTCTGCTTTTTGGAAGGCGTCATGAGGGGCACACATTTGTAGCTCTCGCAGTGACCGTCTCTGGCAGACTTGAAAAGCTTCTCCAAGTTGTAGCTCTTCGCGCACTCGTCCGGGGTCCTGCAGGTACAGAAAATGATCATGTAGGTCTGTGTAAAATTCCGGGCTTGTTGGCAATCATTTCTAGAAGTTGGCAAGAATGTTAATTTTATGTGATTGTTTGAATTGAAACCTAATTCATCACAGCTGATATCTTAAATCAACACGTACTGAGTTCATGAATTCATTCGATTCAAAGAGACATTTCAGATAGAATACGAGTACAAATAATTGTAACAGAAATGAGATATGGGGCGTTCTACTCACAGGCTAGCAGTGAGGTACATAATCTTCTGCAGCAAAGAAGAGTTCTCGTGTCGCCCAACTTGAGCAATTTCACAGAAGAGTCTCTCCTGGCACGTCCTGGTCGTGTAGGATAAGAAGTCTGCCTTCTCGACGGCCCTCAGCACAGGCAACTCGAAAGGCATCAGCGTTTCCTCGATGTTGTTTGGCATCGAACGACTGCATAGAAAAAATAGAGCAAATGTTACGTACCTCAATGTGGTGTAGTGTTATGGAAAAATCTACGATATGAGAAGGTTTTAAACTATAACTTTTTTTACACCCAGAGAAGTCGAGCGTTTTTTACTGAAAGGCTTCAAAAACTTTCTCGAAAGTAGGACGTTAGGTCGCGTGCGGCACTTGAAGAGCGTGTTTTTGCCTCCAGGCAGTAAGTTGCTGCACTCTCAACCGACCTACAAAAAGCCGTCACACGACAACCAGATCCGTTACACATCCTTGAGAAACGCCTTGCTTTAAATTTCCAACCATAAATTAACAGTGTGCACATTCATTGTTCTACGTGCCCGCTTGCTGAACTTCAATACCGATTTGTTTTTGTCATTGAAAGTTGCCTGAAATTTTAAGGTTGACGAACCTCAGCGAAAGTGGTGTTCATTCATGACGATCCAGAATTTAAAAAGGTTTTACTTAGCATACAGTTTCAGTTTAGGAATCTGAAACTTGATCAAGATCAATCTCTGTTCTTATACACTTCTATGGGCAGCTTCATAGTCCGATTGAGCTCATAGGTCTTGGAACCTCAACCCAATGCTGTGTGATTTTTGCTTTTGACCTTCTTGCAGAACGCTGTACTCAATACGCCTCCTGCGTACTTGCACGACCGCGATCTAATCACAATTTTAAGCTGATTCGAAGATTAAAGCGAAAGATGAGAGGAGAAAGTCAAAAATTTATCGAAAACAATAGCGATCACAGTACGTTATTAAGTTTAACCAAAAGGGATCATTCATAAATTAACCATTAGGCTGGACTAAGCTGGATTAAAACCATTAAAGTGGAAATAGACGATCTGTAATAAAAAGACTTGAAGCTAGTGGCGAAAGATTAAATATTGCAACAATTCAGAATAAGCCCGTATCCATATAATTAATGGTTTTAGAGTAATCAGTATGTTAAAATTATTCAACGTTTCTTTGAAAGGCTAACTCTGTACAGTTTTCCTTGTCGAGCCAATGAAAGCTAAAAGGTAAAAAAATGGCCCTCAATGATTCAAAAAACTTAGAGCAATACCCTCAAAAACTCTCTTCGCTTGCGGGAAATCAACATACATTTCCATCAATACATTTTTGGACAATTTCAGCGCTTTTAAAACATGTAATAAAAATACATCTGAAGCTTGTGACCTATTGCTATGAAGGAACATCTGCTAGACAATATCCCTTTACACCTTCACGTGATATTTTGGTTGAAACGTAAGAGAGGAATGGAGTGCTAGTTGACAGAGCTAGCCTTCGATTTGATAGTACGGGTTTGACAACGTGACGAAACTGAATAGCGAATATTTTCAGCGTGTGTTTTGTCACACGAAAAATATAAGCTTAAGCATGCGCACGACATTGATATTCGAAAGTGAACTACCAAAGAGAAAGTCATTTGCTTGAAAATCATTCACAATCGACTGCTATCTTAATTGGGAAGAAAGTTTAACTTGCTCACGCTTTGTAACGTCGACGCAATCTATAGTTTCACCTATTACGAAACCCATCCGAGACGTAATTAATAACCTCGATATTTAACTTAGCGTATTGATGCAGAATTGACTTATATACTTCATTGCATATCAGATTCGCATCTGACGATCTCGAGTCTCCGAGATACATCCTCTCTGGTATTATATTACAACTTCGGTATTTATTATTATGTGTTGTAATTCTATGTACAATTTTCCAGTGCATTGGAAGAGAATACGCGTGGAAATAATAAAATATCCCTTACTTTAGCGAATATTTAAAAAACTGTCCATTCTTCATTATGATTTTGGATAGCTTCATTACAACATTAGTACATTATGACCCCTCATAATATTGCAATATTATTACGTTCATGTCGTGGAAATTGTCCTCGAAAAATTAATATTGTACATTCATACCGTGAGTAGCCTCATTATAATTATTGTGCGCTGTAAAGCCATGTCTTAAGAAAACTGAAAAACGATTTTCGTGTAACTCACCCTACGATGGGGATGGTGAAGAGACCTGTGGGCATGGCAGCGAGCACCAGCGCCATGGGCACGGCCACCACCGCAGCGTCGAACATGAAGTCTCCCCAGCTGTAATCTTCCTCCTCTTCGAAACTGCGGAGTTTCAAGGATGTGATTGCCAACGAGTTGAAAATGAAGTTATACATAACACTTTTCGGTTATTTCGTCATCTCACGTAAAAATTCATTAATATATGGAATAGTAAAGATTTTTTCATAGAATGTACTGGTCAGTGACGTCTTTTCAGTAAAATGTCATAGTCTGTTACATATAAGGAGTTGGTTGCAAACTCACTTGTCATCACGAGCAGGTTGGTAGTTGCCGTAAGGATTGTAGAAGGAGTAAGAGGAGCCAGGGTTGCCGATCAAAGATGACGGGTCTAAGGAAGGGTAGAAATAGTCTGACTCTCCGTAGTCGTCGTACTCGTCATCGTTACCATAGCCTAAGTAGTTCATGATGTTGTCACCCATCGTTTGGAAGAATGATCGACCTGAAACATCCGAATAATGTTCAGGTTTAGTTTTCAGTCAAGATAACTGTTAAAAAAGTTTACGCGGGTAAAAAAGCCTTTGCGGGTGAAAAAATATTTTTGTAGGTCAGTTACGGAAAGTATGCACGTCTCATAAAAATTGCCATAATATTGTGAATAATACTATCATAACACATCTGAAATAACAAGAACTCATTCTAAGCATGAGGCTGCAAGCTAGCTTCAAACGATTTATCATATTTGCAAGTGACCTTCAAGATAAATCCTATCATGAGATTATCAATCAAATCAGAGAGACAGTAACGTAGAGATAAGTATTGTTATTAGCAGATGAAAGATTACTCATAAATAGTACTCGTTCAATTTTTTTATTCTATTCTGGTTTCGCGCCGCTTTTCTAATTTTCCTTTAGAGGAGGAATTGGCTTCCCATTTGATACAACCATCAAACACTCTCATTCAAAATAACCGAATTGAGCACAGTTTTAGGTAATATAAGGTCCTACCGGATAACCAAAACCTCAGCTCAAGAAGATCTTGTATGTCTGAGTTAAGATCTGTCTCCAATGGATTTGAAGAACTAAGAAAAGTCTGCCAAGCATATAGAGGACTTCGTCTTGATTATGGCACAATCTAGCAACAGTTTGGTCATTGAATGTAACGCGTCGTAAACTAAATGTTGCAAAGACTGCTTACAAGGTTGTTCAGCTGGTTACACTGAGTAATTTAATGATTTCGAGATAGTGTCATTATCACTCTACTATCCCCCAATTGAATTGATAAAATACAGACGGAGTTTAGTTACGGTGGATTGGAACACACTCCATACGTGCAATGATATTGAAGTGTATTGATATAACTAGTAAGCCAAGTTGCTTTTAAAAGGAGACATTTTTTCAGTACGAGTGTTGTCATTGGTTTAAGGTTTACATCATTCCATCGTAAAACTGTCTCCCTTCGGTAATCTTTCCCTGTATACGATTCAGTAGATTAATAATTAGGTTAAGAATTATTCGTGGAGTTCTGAACACGAATTCTCTCCTTTTTTCAGCTACTGTATCGCACCCTGCTATTACATACACAGCCTCAGAAACGATCAACAACTTAACGTACCTCTGGTAATAGCTCTTCCTTTCTTAATTATCCTGGCGAGCTGCGGCGAGTTCATGATAACTTGTGTTTGTTCTGACGGCTGAGGCGCTCCGCCCTCCGCGGCGCTGGACGATTCTACAGCAGCTCCCAACGCGGTCGTCACGCTCACGGCGAGCAGCAGTGCCAGTAACTGCATCTTGTCTGCAACGAATCAAAACGAGGTGTTATTTTTTTCTATCTTGCATTCCCAACTCGTAGAAATAAAAAAGAATTATTTGGATGAGAAATCAGATGTTTCAAAAGCAATTTCGCTAATTTTCTTAAATAGGGCTTGGTTAAATGACTAATTCCGATTAGTATGTCTAACTATGTTTAGCATTGTATTTTCAACAACAAGGCATAAATGTTTCAAATTTTGAACCCGAATTTTTGCATATGTTACGGAGTATGAGCTTCTTAAATGAAGTGACTTGGTTGGACTATTATCACTCGATTCCGAACTCATAAGACTCTGCGTGATGAAAGGGACGTTTCGTAACAACGAGCATTTGGGTCACGACCTAATTCTGAAGCAAGGTAATGATCGCTGTGTTAAACGTCCATAGGTCTAAGTTCATGTTAAAAGTAAAATGCTTATAAAAACATTTGCAAAAAAACAAGAGCGTGTCGTGGACCAGCGTTATAGTTCAATGTTGCCTTATGTATGTATGAAAATATCGGGTAAGGAATAAATAAAATCATATCAAAATGCAACAGTGCATCAATTTATTTTTTATTTTACGTCTCTTTTTGGACGTTTTACCGGAAATGTTCGCTGTCTCAGAACAGACATATGGTACGTCTCGTTTGATGCACGGTTTTCACTCAGAGCTTTCATATTTTCGTGGAAAAATATATGTTGAGCTCACGATGAGTTGAGAGTGAGTTAGTGAAAAGCATTTGAGGACCGTGAATGAATTTCGAAAATAGGATTCAGTACAGAAAATGAATTAATGAGAAGCCATTTTATATTGTACATTTGGAGGCACAAGGTTTAAATTTCTGTCCCTTCTTTAATTCATTCAAATGCTTAAATTAAAAATATACTTTTCACTTAACGAAGTAGTTGCCATGCTCTTTAACCAAGCATGCATTCATAGTTTTGCACGTATTCCCATCGAACTCCTTGACATTCTAGCACAAAACCATTCTAACCCAAAAATCTACCGTAACTCGTGACAACCCCAAGAATTTTCGATCTATATATAACGGAGCATTTAAGCCTTAAAATTTAACAGAGTTTCCGAAGTCTTACTATTTTGCGGGAGCTTCTTTCAACTTATCATCGATTTGCACTAATTCTAGATTTGTGCCGCAATACACTCACGCTCTTTGATGATTGTTATCGGCTTCCGCAGGTTATTCCCTATGTTTTTTTGAAACAAAAGTTTAAAACCAACAATAGTATACCATTATTTAGAAAAAGTGTGGCTCAGCTTCTAAATTGGATTCCAATTCTTCCATGAGCATGACCGAGGTGATCTTCACGTTGCTCATTCAGCAATCCTGCGGTCGCGTAGCCCAACTATAGTTCATTTTCGGAGTACAAGGGCTATATCAAGCGCCTCCTCTGGCAGGCTTTCTATTATACTTACTTCAGGAGTCGTGGCAAAAGTGAACTTAACGAGCAATGTACCGATTTGCTTTGTTGCTTACTCTGTGCTGCACTGCCTCAGCGAATGAAAACCTAATTCCGAAAGGGTTAAATTTCTCGCACAAGCATTTTCCCTTCACTTGATCGCATGGGGTAAGGGCATCTTTATATGAATGTTTTACTTCAACTTCGACTCACCAAAATGTGAATAAAATTACCTAAACAGCAAGAAAATTCTTTTATAAGCTGTTGTTTTATAGCTGTCGCAAGGGAGGCACACAGCGTAAAGGTCAAGTCTCTCTTAATTCTCAGGTGAGGCTCACTGCTTTCTCTTCTTCACCAAAATCCAGAGGCATCAATATTTTTCATAACACTGATTTTTCATTCAACAGGTTAACTATCTCATCAAATCCTGTAAGGGGTTATTATGTTTTGCACTCGTGTGTAAATACATGTCGCTTCTGCTCGTTTCCCATCAGCGCACAAAAGATGTGCTCGCTCCTTCGAAGATGAAGAACAAAAGTAACTGTAACATCTGGGATTATTTCGTCACGCATCAGGTAACACGAATTCTAAATTCATGCTTCATCATAGTTCATAAAAATGTAAGCCTGCTCGTATTCTGCTCGCTGGTGAAAATTCTAACGCTGTTATTGTGACGAAAGTTCTGACGGAGCTGAACCGTTGAATTGGGCATGGCAGCAACATATGGTCTTGTGAGACTGACTTGCATTTATTCCGAAGAGTAACCCTTACTTGCATGCCAGGAAAGTCTTCCTTCTCTGAAATTTAGACCGTAGTTGCTAGACTAAAATATTTGACACGTAGCTTAGCTACAGTGAATTAACTTAATAAAATTACCTTAAGCAGGGGTGTTCATTTAATTTAGTTTCGAATCGAAAGTACTGAATAAAAAATGTTCCCCATTTTGGCTCATGCCCGAAAGAAGCTTGAATGGAGCTCTTGTACATTAAACTCACGTTGTCAAACCTCACCAATACATGATAATCAAAGGCAGTTCGAATCTCACTTACTTGCTAATTTCCTTGACTCTCCCACGCATATTAGCTTTTCCAAGTGAAAAAATTGTTAACATTCTCCAAAACGTGTGCGTAATTTAGTTTTCCAGGAATTTTTCCTATTAAGCTTTTCTCATTTAGGTTGCAGGAAACTCAAGTTTTTAATCATCTTGGTGCTAAGACCATGATAGTGCAGACTAAGCAAATTCCCGCCACAGGATGACGGGAGTCCGCTTTCAACATAGCATTAATGTGTTTTTGTCAAAAGGCTCTGAAATATCAAAGTGTTGAACTGCAATTTGAAACTCGGTCCGAGCCTGTCCATAAATTCAATCATCGCAGTTTGAGGAACTTGAGTAGAACGATAAAACAATGCTTTCTCTAACACAACGATTTAAGCACGCAACAGGAATCTACCAGTGAAACCGTGGTAGCATTTTTAGGCCACTAGCACACTGTACTCGTTTTTTTTCGGCAAATTATGAGCTTGGAAACATTCTTTCTTTTTGTGATGTTTTAAGGCCTCACGATATTAAAATCTATACCACAGACATGAAAAATTTAATGTATTCTCTGGTAAGAGATTGCACATTTTTTCTAAATCTACAATGTCCCAGTAAAAGAAAAATGCCTTAGAAAGCGATCAAAACGCATGGAGTTATTGGACTCAAATACTCTGGCAGATGTAAAGGTGCCTCAAGAGAGTCTCATATTCCCTGAATATTGAAGCCGCCCGAATTGTGTCCCCATTTCAACGTAGAAAGCGAGGCATTTCCAGCAAGTAAATGTGTCAATATAAGAATGAACGACAGTATGCCAGTAGTCTCAATATTATCGCAAATAATTACGAAATTATGCTCCAAGACCTTTGTCTTTATTTTTCGCGAATTAATGTGTGGAGCTCACGTTCGGTAGACAGAGGATTCATGTTCGATAGGAAATTACGAACAGATAAACGTTTTCTCTCTTTTTGCCCTACTTAAGATGAATGCATTAAAACCCACGGTCGTAGACCGCCCTTAGATAAGTAAAAAGTTACAGCGCAACTACGAGAGTTTCTACAGCATAAAATTGGTGAGATAAAATTTGAAAAAGTACATTTAGCGAGAAGGAAAGAATCAGCGGCACACATTGAGGGCAGAGCGTACGGTACGCCGCCGTGCCCTGAGCGAGCAACGGAACACAACACCACTGCGCTTACGTAGCGACCGTTAGCCTCTCTAACCACGCCGGACTCCGTTTGAGTAGGATGAAATGGCTCACGGTGTGATCTTGCTTATCTTCGGAGCTCCTGAAAGTAGTTTACTGGATACGAGAGCAATCGTTCTAATGCATGTACCGGGTACGGGGTCATATTAAATCAAGTATTACTGTAGTTTGGCGTGCCTCGGGAAATATTTCTCACGTAAACCACAGGCCGCAACGAGAAGTAACCTGAGTGATCACGTTAACTCACGCATATCATTCTGTGAGCACGTGGAGATCAAGGGAGGAATGAGCAGCCTGAATGCTCAGGGAATAAAGCGCACGAGTAATCAATTGTCAAAATGCCAAAGATTCGCAATTTTCAATACACATTTGATTCATCCCAATTCCGGCTGGCTTTCTTTCTATAGAGAAAAGCAACGCGCCAGGAAAATTGAAGATGCATTATTTTTTGTCAGTTACTCAGAATATTTATTTCATACATGAAAGAAATTGAGAAAGCGGAGAAATGTTTTAATTAGATTGAAATTTTGCACGCAGATAACATTAAAATATTAACACCCGGCGTTCAAAACTCAGTTGCCTTAAGCCAAGTTCATCTAGCATCTACACCGAACAGGTTCCACTTTTCAGGGAAGTCAACTAAATCAGGTAGTCAATTAAATCAGGTCACTTTGGCATGAACCAAAGAGCATAGATTTCAACAGAAACAGCATGCTTCCAGACACACTTTACAAGCCGCACTCTCCCGTTACACCACACTCAGCTCTGGCCAAGTGCGGACGCCAAGCACAGGTGGTCCGAGTGGCTGCAGTAGAGGGCGGTTGCTGCGTCTGAGACGACGGCCTACATTCGGGTTCCCGGCCATGCCTGTTTTTACCCTCTGTTAATAAACGCCGTACGTGTTGGTTGCTTGACTTGGCGAGAAAAATATTCAAATATGGTCAAATATAAGGTCATACAATTTTCAAATTAAGGTTATCAAATACACGTAATGACGTCGGGAGGCTTTTTTTTTAAGGTTACCCTGTGCTAGTCTTTACCTAGGAAAAATAGAGAGAAAAGTTCATGACCTACATCTCTTGTACGCAAGGAACAAGGTTTCAAAATTGACGCCGTTAAAAATGAATTTGGAAATCGTGAAAATGAATTTGAAAATTTGAATTAAGTGAGTTTTCTTACGCTCATTCAATACATTATATGTGCTGGCAAGAACAAATAAGTAGCAAATAATGTATTCCTGTAACGCCAGCTGATGGTCTTCGATAATAAGTTTTACACGAGGAAATTATTTAAGCTATAAACAGAGCGACACATTAAAAATGCATCGTGTATTTCTTCCAAAAGCATGGAATATGACAACAGCGAAGTATTCTCATTCTAGAACAAAGATCAGCCAATGATAAGAAAGTTCGTATTTAGAAAGATGAGCTCGCAGTTTTGCTCGCCCTCAACCCGTTCTTCACCCCTTGTCACACGGCAAAACCAACTTTGTGCGGGCACCAGCGCTCATCTCTAAACCCACATAAGCTGCGCGTGCTTAAATGTTTTAGAATTCTGTTCCGTTTACACCTAAAAGTTTACTCTCTGAGAGAACCAACAGCATCTGAAAGAGTTCAACTTCGAAGGATTCAGCATCCAAAGAATTCGCAATGAAATATATTGTCTCTGCATGACAAAAATATGGTCTTCTTTTGATTAATCATCGGGTAAAATATTACAGACAAAAATTTGGTTAGGAAAACTCTTTGGACTCATGTAATTTTCAACAAACATTTTAATGTGAACTCTATTTCTGAGAACTGATTATCATAGCTGGTAAAATTACATTATAAAATGAGATACAAACGACCTAATAATATGTCCATGCTGTTGTCACTTGAACGACAAGATTTTATTCAATATTTTTATAAAAAATAAATTTTACAACTTACGCAGCTTGATGGACAAATATAAACGTTCAAATATTACTTAATGAATAATATTCGTTATATATCATAGTCGAATTGAAGTAACATTTAAACGATTTGAATAATTTATTTCTGCAAGAAACATCATAACACTTATTTCTCTAGTGAGGCTTCGAAAAATAATTCATAAAAAGAAGTTCGGAAGCGACAAATTTCAAATCAATTCTGTTGGGATATTGGCACGAAATCCTGAAAATCGGATCCAAGACGCAAGAAAATCCTGCACACCGCAATGTGCCGGCAACGAGCGGCCGAGCGCGCGAAGAGCCCGGCCAACTTTCTAGGCACGCTGTGCAAAATGACCCGAGGAAACAGGACAGCGTACAACCTCATTATTTTTTGTCACTCTATACAGATGGTCTACCCAAAGCCCCAGTGCACAAGATGTAAGTCTCAGCATAAAACTTTCCTATAATGCTTGAATGAGTCAGTGATGCTGTCATTAGTAGGACAGCTGCAGGTGGCAGGGTCACTTTTTGTTCGATTGATTAAATGTCGCCGCAAAGAAGCTTTCCATATAAATGACACATTTAATTCAATATCACTAGCATATTCTCCTAACTTTTTTTTTTTAAAGAATCGCAATATTGTGTCGGGAGGTTTATGTTAAATTAGCATTCCTCAATTGTATTCAGATAAAATGGTGCGAATCTCTTGTCGACTGAGGAGCAGATGTTTGAACTCAGATTGTCTGAGCTCGAAGATGTTATGTAAAGGCGCCAAGTCTTAAAGTGAGAAAAAAGGAATCCCACACTGCACCGTCATTGCATTCAAAGAATTGAAATACTTATGCAGTTTTCAGGAAAGTCTAGCAATAGACAAAGCACGTCAAATAAATGTGACTCTTCGGTATCTTAACGTAACATAAAAGATTTCAGCTAAACTGCGCAGTCACCGCGCTCAAAAAATTATGCAATTTTGCGGAGCTGCCGCGAAGATAGCGAAATGCTGACGGCAGATTTGAGATGCTAGCCGATCTCCCCTAAGCAAACTGTACCATATGGATGAGGCATTTCTCGGTGTGCTTTGACGGTTCGCTGCATTGAGAAGCCAAGTTAATCGGCGGACTGCCGTAAACACTTGCAATGTTGACTCATCGGCCTCGGCTAACATGACTGTAAGATTTTTTAAGTCTTTTCAGGCATGGGAAAATATAAAACCATGGTCTTCTATTCGTAGCTTATAAAATACAATTAAAGTTTAGTAAACCGGCAGTGCTAATTTAAAGGTACATACACAGTTTGGTTGTTTAAGCGCTGATTACACGATCCTACATAGCCGTGCAGAATACGGTCTAATACACTTTTCCTTGCCCTATAAATCTCGTGCGATTGCCGACAGTCGAATCATTAACGGGAAACTCAAGACTTGGAATGAGGGCAAAGCGGAACGAAGCGTGACTGTGCTCATATTGTGCGTATTTTTAGCCTATGTTAACGAGGCTTTTATTTGTTGGGGGATGTGAAAACGGGCTGGAATAAAACTCTTGCTTCTTATCCATCTGAGTAATACAATCTAGTGCCAAGAATTAAGGCACTAAAATATTCCTGGAAATACAGTAACCAACTCTTATATAAAAGTGTTTAGCTTCATTTGGTCATTACGTCAGTAGGTTAATAGGCTGCAACATGATTTAGAGTTAGGCTGTGATAAAAACGTTTATTTCGTTGTCAGTGGGGACACATCTAAGAGCAATTAAGACACATAATTAACTCTGATACTCTATTGGCTATGAAGACATTTTTTTATTCTGTGTATGTCACTTTCGAGTCTTAGCCGAATTTACTCACAGTTTACTAGGAGTGTTGAAATTTTAAATAGCTAAAACCTATAAAGATGAGAGGAAAACTTCAGTTATTATTTCGGAGCTAAGCTATTTCAACAGCATCAACTCAGTACAAGAGCTATGTAAAATCCTCGAAGCTATTGTTCCTACCGGGCCATATTAAAACATGTGAATACTTATACACATCTACTTATACATATCTGCATACATGATACTTTTATGGATATGCTTATGTGTGTACCAGTGTATTTAAACCGTATAAAAAGCGCGCATAATAAAATGGAGCTAGCGGGAGGCCTGATATATTCAAATCTGTCAAATCAAATGTATTGATGCTCATTAAGCATCCTAATTTTGGAAAAGACATGTTTAAGAATTCGAGATATTTCATACGGCGACGATGCTACACGTATGTTTTTTCTAAATGATGGTGCATTTTTGAAGAAAAAATGGAGCACGAAGCGCAAAATTCTATTCAAAATAAACAAATACTCTTCGTGGTCTGACATCACAAGCATAATTCCAGCAGTCTCTAGCAATTTCGATAAAATATTCGAATAAATCAGCTATTAATTTTAGCAGCACTCATGGCATCTGTATTTGGGTGAATGTGAACTGGTAGATGGTTGTAACCCCATAAAAGATGCTTACATTAGATCTCAAAGATTTGATACACCGGTTTTTAATTGAACTGGTGTGATCTGATGCATAAATGTAGAATTAGCGATGGATGGTTTGAAATGTCGTATAGAAATAATAATAGCTAAAAGCCATTTAATTGTTATTTGACTTGAATTTACAAAAATGTGGCCTAAATTAATAGCAATTGTTGTCATACGTCCGATTATGATGAGTTTAAAATCATGACGGTGTTACCCAGGATATATAAATTAAAAACTAATCTATTCGAAACATTCGTTCACTGGAGCAGAGTAAACGGAAATATTTTAGATCATAAACGCACGAATAAAAATGCGATGGTATTCATGAGTGCGCTAGAGACACGAAAATAGTAAAAATTCAGTTAACTCTAATTCCCAAAAACAAGAGCACGACTCGCTTTACGGTGTCCTTATTTTCGATTGTTTTGTCGCAGGCAAGTGACGGATTACTCACTTCTAAAATATTAAGCATTTGCAACTTAAATCACTCGTCACATTTCTCTCTGTAGCAATTGGTACGCTTAAAACTGTTGAATCGGGAAATTTGTGTTTCTGTCTACAATACTGAAATTAGAGAGAAGTCTATTCCATAAGAAATTCATTTTTAAATGAAATTCTTAAAATTAGCAGCAGCGAGGTGTTTGACATGAATGAACGTGTTCATCATTTTTTATTTATGCCTCAGCTTTTATTTGCACCTTTTAAAATCCACTATAAGGAAACAACAAAACAAAATGCTTAGGAGATTCAATGTATTCGGTGTATTTTTTAATAACATTAAATTTTGAAGTTTTAGTGACAAATTTTTTATCCCTTTTCCAACCATCCAACAACGATTGTTCCTCACAGTTCCTGTTTCTTCCGTCAAACTTGAATGCTTACTCCTTAAGTTAGGTTTGCAACTCTCGAAACGAATAACATGACAGAGTTTCTTATTTACAAAGTCTCTCATTTTGTTGCGATTGAGATAAAATTCTACCAAATACAAGTCATTTTCAGATAGATACGTAATAATAGATAGATACGAAGGAGCCGTAAAAATTTACATAGCTGGTTGGTATCTATACGTTTTTTCTTAAAATTACGCGGCCATAATGAACATCACGAGCATACCTCTTGAGAACATAACCTATGTCGTTTGAGAAAATCAGCCTTTAAAGCGAGCAGAATTTAAATAATTAAAATGGGTAGTTTATTATTAACCCCTAAAGAGTGAACAGTGTTTAAAAAGCAGCGATGCTCGAGATACCACGCGAGCAACTTTCACTGCACGTTATTTGACTCACTGAATGCATAAGTAACCGAGTCAGGAACAGGTTTGGACAAGGACCAGGCTTTCTCAATTTTGCGCTTTCTCTGGCCTAGGCAGGTATGGTGAGGATGCTAAGGGACTCCGCTTAGCGATTTTATACGTATTTGACATCTTGTACGTGAGTGAGTACGTAAACCTAGTTTATAGTCATCTATATATTTTAAACGCACACATTTAATATCTCATGCTACCGAAATGTACAATTCGAATGTAAACTGAAATAATATACGGGAAAATTTCTATTGAATAAAAATCGAATGATGAGCAAGTTTGAGCATTCTCAGAGATACGGATTCGTTCCCTTTCTTTTAGTCTTGGTGTCATTCTTGAGCTAAACGATGCAATCACCGCTTTCCAATGCTCGAAATACTTGATGGTTTTATACACGCGCGTGACAGCTATTCAGGTGCATAATAACCACTAACTAGGACTTGACTGCTGCTTAATCTTAGTTGTATGAAAGAAATTCTGCCAAATTCATGAAAAATTAGCTTTACGGGGCACCTGAGCAAATTAATCGTGTAATAATTAAAGGCATGCAAGTTTACGCACAATTAGTGAGTTATTTTAAAAATGTCAACGTAAAGATGATTTGTATCAGAGCACATGTAAATCCAATGAAATTTTGTGATGGAGTTCACCAGAAATCAACAGCTATGGAAAGGAAAGGACATGAGAGTGATTTCTGAGCACTACGAAAGGATGACGAGGGTCTCTAGCTTTTCAATGTAACAAGTATCGTAGAGTTCCTGACAACCGGACTCGCATGAATGACAACCGGACATGCAGTGAATATTATTAGCATTGTTTACCTTGTATTCAAGGAGGCAATGACCGATAATACAGATGAATAATAACAATTAACTTTACATTACTTACAATAAAATGAAGCTTATATTTATTACAATCTTAGAAACATAAATTTACCATGTGTTATTCCTTGGTTTAGTCTAACCACAAACATGATGTCTCGTTTTTGAATGCGAACATGCAATTCTTGCAAATGTTCCTATGTTTGTAATGCCCTTGCAAAATTTACCTGCAATAAAGTAATCTAAATTTTAATAAATCTTTAATTTTCCTATCTTCATGCAGACGACTTGACAACCAGAATAACTTGACATCTGGACATGTATGAGTCCGGTTGTCAGGAACTCTACTGTACTGAGAAGCCGATTAATTTTTTATTTCTAAGTCCTCCCAAAATGCCCTTACCTTCTAATCGTATTATATTATTACCAAATAACCAATATTTTTATGTCCCTGGACGTTACGTTAACAGAATTCTTTTCGCTGTTTGGTTTAACTTTGAAGAAAACATTTTAGATGAGATTTTTTTGAGTGCTTTTTTGATCTCTCACTAGTGTAGCCGAAGTTCAGTCTGCCGAGTGTCATGGAACGCGCTACTGTCTTACAGTGAATGTCTGGATCATTACTTAGGGAAATTAGATCATAACTATTTAACAATTTCAACCCTGCAACGGAATTAGAAAAATGTGAACTTTTTGCGAGAATAGTTTTGTAGAATTGTTCGCGATAAAGTACTATGTACTTGTATTTAAGCAGACCGATGTCCTCCAGTCAAATTTAGTAGTGCCAAATAGAAGAACCCTACATTGGAAATAGGTTCACCGAATCAAATGGATAACTCCTGGTTGTATAAGTTTTAGTTTTCTTTCGCGAAGGAAGAGGAGAGGGACTACTCGCTGTGAACTGTAAAAATAGAGCTATACTTAAAACGCGTATAATAAGCCTCATTACTTCACAACTACTCGTTTGTCAGCCTCGCAAGCTAAGATATATATAAAAATAAAATTTAATATTTTAATTTCCCCAGCATATAAAATTAATAAGATGCTATTTTTGTGAGACATTCGATGAGAAATAATCTTCTGGTCTGGTTTTCAAGCGATGGCATAATATTGATCACAGAAGTTTTATTTTGAAAGACTAATTTTGCTTGCTGTTTCGAAGGTATGAGATATGACTGTGCAGTTGATTCGTAATCAAACATTGATTTTCTGAAGGAAGGACTCGTGAAAATTGTTTGCGATGTGCGCTAGCTTACGTTGAGAATGTCTTGTTTCATTTTATTTTATCGTGCATTCGAGCTCCATCGTAGGATTAAAACTGTAGGAAATTTCGCAGCGGTAAATCGCACTACGCCTGAAACATCAATCGCACCGACTCCAGCACACAAAAATCCACTTTGGATGTCACTTAAATGAACATGGTCACCTGTTTCACCATGAGCCCCACACTCGAAATGAAGGGTTTAACTAACTTACATTGTATTGCACGAGTGATCTGAGGGAATGTAGGAGTGAAGCCGGTCTGGCTGGATAAGCCCGTGTGCGGACCGGGGCAGACGTAAAAGAAACTGAGACTGACACACAAAGCACGAACGGAGTCACAGTTCTCACTATAGTGGCGCGAGAGACGCGCTCCTGCCCTTATATACCTCCTTTCTTTTGCTGCGTACGCACCGGCGTAGGTGAGGCTGCCACGACCTGCTTCCAACAGGATGGAAAGTTGCAAAAATGCACAATGGCCACTGGTGTTGTCGCGCAAGCGGCGGTTTGAGTGGCAATACTACGATATGGAAGTAAATATCCAGAATTTTGTTGCTTTGGTGTTGCATTGACATACCCGAACGTGACTCCGGGATTTGGGGCACGAGGACGTTGGACTGTTACCTCTCGGGCATACGCTGGAACTTGGCACCGTACAGTTCTTGCAACAGGTGTGTACGATTCCCATAGATTTGTAATTTCCTGAGAGTGACCTAGAATTTAGAACGCAGCGCCGTCGAAATTTGTAATTGTAGGACGTTTGAGTTTATCTAATTTTGTACGTCTTTTAAATTTAATTATAAGCGGGCTCATTCTATTGGAGACATCTTCTAATATCCATTCTGGAGTTTCTGAACAATTCATCTTACATTAAATCGCAAATATTCTCGTCAAGGCCACCGTAAATAATCTGGGCGTGAACGGTGTTTTAATCTTTGAAGACACAATTATCTGGATGTGAACTGTGTCTGCCAATCAGATTTTCGAGTTTACTACAATGTTTCGTAAGCTGAGCTCAGCTATTCACATAATCCAATGAGAGACTTTGCATGCTGGGCGATTTATCAATGAGGGCTACACTGGAGAAGCGTGTGGGGCAATCACTAATATTGAAACAAGAACAAGAGATCAAGTCGGTTTACCTGAAGCAATTGAATACTTGCATCTTTTGTAAAACTTTCCTTAATAACGGCTGTACATACCGATGGGCGTTATTTTCATTTTTGATTCATTTAAAAAAAGTATTTATTTTGAGAGTATTTTATGAATAATATTTATCGAGCAGTTTGGAGTTAGACGATTTGAATTTTACATGCGCACAATTTTCTTAGTTTTCAACTACAGACTACTAATCTATCTTTCATGGAAGATGCACATCATCATACCTTCCGCTGTGCACAGTCGGTCAAAAAAGTTTTGAAAGAGTTCGCAAATACTGCCTTTTCTGTCACTGAAACATTTCTTTGCATTTAAGATTAAGAACTTTTGCTGAAGGAAGAAAGTAATAAAAATTTATTGAAAACACAAAGAAATCAAACACGTATAGTATATTTTACTGTTAGCAACGGAACTCAAAAAGCAGGTAGGTAAAAAGTATTCGTACCACAAAATATCCTAGAAATAGTGCGATGCGATAGCATCAGCTTGTTCACAGGCATAAAAACTTCTTTACTATGTCTAAAACTTTCCAAATTAGTCTTCTGTTGTTGAAGAAACAGTGTACAACTGTCTCTTCAGTCAATTATAGCAGCCTCTGCCGAATCTACGTCGACCGAGACTCTCGGGAACAAAAGCCAAAAAATTTCAATGTCCAAGTAAGGAATGTGATTAGTGGAAAAAACAAATAGGGCAACGGATACTGGAGAATATTTCAAAAAAACAATCGGCACACAGACCATTGTAATGAAATGGAAGTCTGACAAAACTGTGACGTATAAAGTGAAATCAGGTGCACTACGCGAATTCTCCCAACGGAGTTGTTCGAAGCTTCTTATTATAGCGAAGAGAGACCTTAAATTTTCGTGGCAAAAAAAAACACCCTTCGCACAATGAAGCATGGAGGTGGGAGCATCATGTTATGGGGTTGTTTTCCATCTGCAGGCCACGGCGACCTCACCCACATTTGGTAAAAAGAGCGGTGGATGCGATAAATTATGGTGAAATGTTGTCTGAACACCTCCGTCTGTTCATGCATCTACGTTGGAAAGGTCTGCATGGGAGTCTCTGCAAGATAACAACTTTGAGAAGCCATTTAAATTCATGTTTGAGTGGCTGTGCGTTAAAAGAATCGAGGTTTTAAACTGGCCTTTACAATCTCTGGGTCTAAATTAAATTGAATACGTATTTCTTGACGCGTTCTACCCTCCAAAAATCAGCGCGGACTTATGCAGTTCTCATTTCTTTCTACGATCATCTACTGAGAACGGTTGAAGTTAATAAGGCCTAAGCGACCAAGTATTAATAAATCTGGGAATAAATCTGCGTTCAATATTGCAAATACTTTTTCTGATACCTGCTTTATGAGTTGCGCTGTTAATTGTACGACTTATTGTATATTTTTCATTTTAACATATTGCCTACTGGGTTGGATTTCGTCCTTTGTTCCAAGGAAGTTTGCTATTTCAAGGTTGCATAGAAACGAATTTAATAATGGAAACTGAAATTTTTTTAACCTTTAGCCCACAGAACATAATAGTACAGCCATTTGCTTGCTTGCTTACTTGGTCTTTTTATCCATACTGCCACTGTATAAATTAGAGTGCGTGAACATCGTATTCAATTTATTTGGCTGCGAATTTTTGTTTTTCTTATGTTATTTTATTTTCGTTCATTGAAATTAATTCCGATTTAACTTAACACAGATATTAACTATCTGAAAAAACTACACTCACTTAAAATGTTCCTTTTTCAACTCTATCTCAAGCTAAACACAAAATGCTTCTAATATAACTCTGCTCATTTTGTTGATTTGCTTGTTTATGTGATTGCCTCGTCAACTCTACGTTCGAGAATAGAACCCAACAACCTGCTATCAGTGATAAAATATGTCAAAATTCAACATTTAGCTTCCAGTAATAACATAGGAGGAAATTCCACTTCGTTTCATAATGATGATGATTCTAGTCTTTTCTCATTGATTGCACATGAAGAAATTCACGTTCTTCTTGGTTGACTTATTTTACTTGGTTAACTTGTTAACATTACTGGAACGCTCCATTGTAGATGAGATCTGTTACAAATTTTTATTTTGAGGAAATATTCCCTATTCTTTTTTCACTAAGTATTTACAGACGTATTTTATTAACTACACATTATCGAACCCTCGTAAACGCAAGATTTTTAAGCGATTTCTAGATAAAAAGTTCAGCAATGTAAGCAACCTGATCATCAGTGAATTATTACCTATATAGAAATGAGTAGAATTCGACTGTATAAATCACACCTCTAAAGTGAATACTCTAATCTCCTGAACCTACTAAAACTCCATCCACTTCTGAAATGTAAATACGCCTAAGCTAATGGCTGCACTTGACTTCGACCGGCGTCGATGATGACTAAAGTGATGATTATTGGACAAGCGAAGGTCATGTGGTCTCTATACCTGAGTGACTCAGCACGTCGAGCGAGGGAAGACTTAGCTTAAACAGATGAGCTCGACATACTCTGTACCTCATCTACCCACTACACCTGGAACTGTTGAGGAATAGGCTAGAGCTCTCGTTCAATAGGAAATTAGTATAAATTTAACCATAATCATCAGAGACTTCTGGAATATGGTATTTAATGTCATCAAAACCGACACAAAGAGAAGGCGTGTTAAAAGAAATTGACTCCTGTCGTCCGGTTAGAATCACACGTGTTTTGCTACTACAGCACATAGTATACGTTGTAATATCGAATGAGATTCAATGCTACATGGAGTTGCCCAAAATCTAACTTTTTCGATTTTGGCCGTGTAAGAACGGATACAATTTTTCATCACTACGTACATTTAAAAAACACTTGACCACTGAATTAAGACATAAGCATTCAAATCTTTTCCTCTTTCAGCGCATCCTGAAGCTGTATTTTCAATCAATTCACCTTGTAGCAGCGATATTGCTGGCAGCGTAAGTTTTTTTAAGTCTACTGACTATGGTACGAGCTGTTGGCAAGTTCACTTGAAAGAACTTACTGTGTCCTTACAACGACGTAAATCTTTGAAAATCCGGCCCCTGAAGCAGAGGTTCAGTTGCTGTAGGGACGCTATGAATGAGTCGAGAGGCGCGGTGACTTTCCAGCGCAGGCGATGTTGGTGATGGACGATGTTGGAGTGTTAACTTGCATTGAGTGACGCTCTATGGCCTTAAATGAGCTGGGGTGCATTGGTCTGCATTCTTTTAGAAAGCATAGGTCTCAATATTATAATAGAAACTAAAATAAAAGGTGAAATAAACGGCTTCGTCAAGAAGAAATAGGAATTTAAGCAGGAAAATATTGAATAACATTTGAGAAATTCGAAATGATAAGGTGTCCAAAAGGTTGAAAACCGGGATTATGTTGAATATTTGTAAAATATACACAATTCATTGAAATCATTTAGTTTTACATTGAAGAAATTTGTCCCCGCAATTTATAAGTGTCTCCTTGTTTTATTAGCTTGCATTATGTAGTAGCATTGTCAATAATAATTATATTTCTTCAGCAGCTATTCTTACTTTTGTCTTGCATATCATCACGAGCTTTGATTACTGCACAGGCCAAAAAAATGCTGGAGACTGGAAGTCACATTAATAAAATATTATTCATTTTTTTTTGTGTCGGTCAACAAAGTATTTTCAATGTTCCCGTGAAATAAACATTTTTTGAAACTGAAAGCCATACCTAACACAAAGTATGTTAAGCGTGGACAAAAATTGCAAATGTGCGCATTCTTCTCAAGATTATTACGAGAATGTTGCTAAATATTTTTCCCGGTAGCATGAACGAGTTCAGGCCACACACGTGAGAACAGCAATAACAGCATTAGTCGAACTCCACCGTCATCTTCCCAAGTAATTCATTCTGAGTGCTAGACACAAGTAATATTGCAGAGAAGTTTGACGTATGTTCGTATGACAGGATCGAAATGAATGTGTTAAAAGAGCGTACCTGGCTGGGCATCGTTGAAATCAGGCTTCCAGTAGAAATTCGCATGGATAATTGCATATTTTGATTAAATACAAACCATAAATAACCACATGGAGGGCTAAAAGTTCACCAGTGCCACTTGTAATAACTGAACTAACTATGGAGCTAAATGAATACGCAATCGTTCAAAATATTCAGTGGTAGGAAATTTTTTAAAACAATAAGTCAACCGCCTATCCGCAATACCAAAGAAAAAAATGCCATTAAATTTCCCAATTACTCTATTCAATAAATCAGCTAATATAATTCATGTGTGAGGCTGGTTAAGATTCGAGAATTAGTTCGCTGGACATCATGATTCATCGATGGCATGACTTCCCACTAAATTTATACAGCACTCACCGTTTACTGTAAAGCCACTTTCAAACGAAGACCAATACCAAACTTCTTGAGGTAGCCTGACAGAATTAAGAAGTGAACCGCTTCATTTCTTGGCGACTCGTGAGCATTCGCTTAATTTAATTAAAGAAAAAACCTTTCAGAAAAATAGAATGAATGGAAATTTTGCTCCAAATCTACATTTCTTTTCTGAAGCGCAAAACTATCACTGGAGGTATTAAAATATCTCACAGCCTTATATGTAGACTGACATATTGGCCATACTTGGTTTATCAGATAAGGGCTGTATTATCTCAAAATTGAGGGAAAATTCAAATCAAGATGTTCATTATTCTAAACGAAATGTAGTTGGCGTAAAGTTACATTTCATAATTTAGCTTGTATTGAGATCCTAAATTGTCATCAAACTATCAGGTAAAGATAAAAACCTCGCCCAAACTGTTTGTGTTAGACACAAACAGTGATATCTTAGTCATCGCAAACTGTACATCATCATTATCAGATATTTCTGGAATTTTACTACTTGTTATATATCATTTTTAACATAATTTGGCTTAAAATGTTGATAACTCAGTGCGAGTTCCATTATCTGTAACAAACAGACTGGGCTTATTTTTTCGTTAAGAGTCGTCAAAACAGTGAAAAAAACAATTATCGGCACATGCTTGTTTCAAAACACAAATATTTAGTCTTTTGCCTTTTTAACGTGCTAAATAAACAAATGACTTCGAGCACATACCGACCCTATTCATGCCATTTTTGTCTGCAAATCATGGCGAAACCGATAGCAAAATGAACTTCAATTTATGGCCGAAATCTGACCGGACAGAATGGTGCTGCTATGTACAGTTCACACATGAGAAAATGAAAGAAAAGTGCATGAAAATCTATTTATCGTTGACAGGTTAACATTTTTAAACATACTGTTCGAATTTTTTTAGAAGAAGAAACGGATCACTATTTTACGGCTTAACCAACTCAAACGACAAATGAATACTGAATTAGACGTTTGGCACTACAAAATGAAGCTCCTTTCCAGAAGCACAGGAGAACATACATAATAACTGAACAGAGCTGTTTGGCACCCATCAGGTGCAGGAGTAGAATAAAGATGTTGTAAATTGATGTCATCAAAAAGCAGACGCAAAATGAAGCAGCGCTGATTTACAGAGCGAGTGATTCTTCTTGGTATCTTTCAACTCGAACAAATAAAAGATGACTTATGCTAACACAAAAATTACTCCAATGCTTTAGGGCATTCAACTACAAAACGAGAAGTATTTTATGTTTTCTCGAGAAATGCTAAGGGAAAAATTTTATTTTCATTTCACATTTCCTACGCAGGCGTCTGAGGATGCCAACGATCAGTCAGACCGCTCTTTTCTGGGGTTTGTGCAAGAAAGAACGCGCGCCTTCTGTACATTTACACGCGTCATTCAGGAGAAAAGTATTTATTTGAGGAGATTCTCTTACAGAATAGGGCGGTTCGGGTTCCATTCAATGAATATAAAATTTTACAAATGTCGCTTTCTAGTAAAAAATAATTTTTTAAAATATTTTCTTTAAATATTTCATGCGAATATTGTTTCACTTTTTTATTGGGAATGTGCAGAAAATTCCCAGCTAGGTCACTACCTGGGAAATTATATAATTATTGGCCAAGAAAACACTGTGTTGGCAAAAATAACTTAGCGCTTCAAAGTCTGATCGAGAGGGTAGACGATGTACACGCCAATATCGGTGTGCTATCGTAATAAAGTGCGTTAACTTACGACTGTAACGGGATGAGATATGTGTACCTGTATTATACGTCTCAGCGTTACAAAAGAGATTAGGGTCGAGTATTTATTGTTAAACAGCACGGAAAACATTTTATACAAGTAGTTGGAATTGTTGAGCCTTAAGATTTACCACATTTTATACATACCTTTGTTAAGCCGCATGAAACTGGAATGAGAGTAAAATTGTTGACCCTGATATTGATAAGAAAACAGCTGACTCAAAGTGGGAATAGGAAAGAGCTCGCAAAACAGTACTTAAATTTAACAACGGGGATCTAAAAATAGGGGACAGTCTTCTCAATTCTAGTGTTTGAACTCTTCAGCATTTAATTGACGAGCAGGTCGAGAAGTAGCCAGGCTGTACAGATCGATCAACTGTACAGGCCACGTTGTACAGACCCTCATGTCTGCACTCGTCACTCCGTGCTGGCCATTTGTACAGGTCGATCGTTTCTGCTTTGTAACCACAGCTGCTGTGGATACAAAACACTCCCCTAGAACCTCCGCCCTTCGCTAAAAAAAAAGGTTTGCATGCGGAAAGTTCTACTTGGAATTTCTTTACGAAGTCGCTATCCATTTTGAAATGGTTAGGAGTTTTGCAGTAGATTTCGAAATACATCTTTGCAGCATTCTCGTTATCTCAGGTTATAACTGAGTACCTAATTCAGATCAAATTTGAGCGGACAATATTTGAACCGAAAGAAAGAAGAGAGAGAAAGAAAACTTTGCACGTGTGTTTTTAACACTTTTTAACTGATCTCTATGAGTCATAAGTGCACACTATAATAGATTAAAGGTTGTATCATTATTTGGTATACTTTGATGCAATTTTCGTATATATAAATCGCCAAATGCACACGTGTTGTATTCAAGGAGTAAAGCTACAGAGTAGGAATTTGAAAGCAAATATTTATCATACAAACCTTGATTCATGTGTTAGGGAAATCCCTTTAAAGTAGATCAGCCAGAAAAATAATTAATTGCAAATCCTTAATAAGAAAGAGTCTCTGACATTTATGCTCCACCTTCATTTCATTGCCCTGATATTTATAAAATATTTACGAAGTTTCTTTCAGACTTCTTTCCGTTAGACTACAAGGAAGAAGCTGATTTGGGAACGCGGGCAACTTGAACAGGGCGCTCTTTGGATTCATGGTAGACGGACGGACCTCCCTACTGACCTCATTTTTTCCGAATATCTGCGACTACGCGTGCTTGGTTGCATAGTACCGATGTTTTCGCACTGGGATACACGCACCCAGTAAAGAAGGGCTTACTGAGCCTTCCTCCGGAGACTGCCGTTCTGCCGTACTACTGCGCTCACCATCCAGGACCGGCTTCAGCCCCGAGGCAGTGAGTCATAGGTATTTGGAATGTGGTCGTGCTGAGTGCCAGTGATTGCTTCGTGAAGTTTTATCCATTGTAATACAGCCTGTAAACTAAATTGGGAAAGTGCATTTATCAGAATAGATACAGTTTATTCGAAAAGATGGAGTTTATTCGAATAGATGGAGTTTATTCGAATAGATGGAGTTTATTCGAATAGATGGAGTTTATCCGAACAAATGGAGTTTTTCCGAATAGATAAACTATAAACACTTAAAATTAATCATTCGATACTAGCTACGCAAGCAGCACACGGCGTAAAAATTCAAAAATTCAAATTCAAAATTCAAAATTCATTCAATTTTGCTTCTTTCTAATATTATAATTTCACTTCTACAACCGCTTTCCCTTAACGAGGATAAGACGGGGGAGCTCCAGGCCGGCACGACTCTCGCACAATCGTGGATCTGCAGTCTGTCTCTCGAGCGGACATATCGGGTTTTTATCCGCCTCACCACCAGCACTGAACTGATGAGCCCTGATGGCTGTGTTGTCGGTAGTTAATACTTTCCTTTTTGGTGTAAATAAGAGAAAAATTCCGGTGTTCAATTTCTACCCTGTCTACTTCAAGGCCTTTGCTAGAAAATTTTTTCGTTATCATGTACTGTCCATCATGACATAGGTGTAGAAATTTCCAAACGCCAACGTCCGATTTGTAGAATGGTTCCTTTATATTCCTTTGATGACATTTAAAGTAGTTATTATTAATACTAGGTCGGCATTAATCTGAAGAATTTTATCCCTTCTTTCTTGAGTTAAATTCTCTTGTGCCGTCTAGCGTTATGCCGAAGAATTTCCTCGCTTCTTTCATGTGTTAAGCTTTCTTTAGCTACTCGGTGTTGCTATGCATTATTCCGTAGAATTTCCAAACGCCGTTCAAGGGTCAATTTAGCTCTAGCTTCTCGTTGACGAGCAGCATTGCTTCGCCTTGCCATTCCGCGTAGATCGTCTTCGGCGTTTTTCTTGCTGTCGTAGTCTTGCTACTTCTCCCTTGCGGTTGGATACATTTCTATCCTCAGTGGCCTCTTTTGCCCGAATTTTATTCTGAAATGTCGTCTATTATCTCTTCGGAGCTTTTCAAGAAAATCAAAATTTTGAAAACGATAACTCAAGTTCCAAAATCTTGAGCTGTATACTAATTGGTAGCCAGGTTACTGGTCAAACGAATTTAAAACATTTTTTTCGCATTATCAATTAAAAATATCAAAGCAACATGATAAATTTAAACAGAGCAAGCTCCAACGAAAATTTCAATTTGCAAAAATAAGCTGATTGCGTATTCTGGATACCATAATCCAAGTGAAATGGAATTGAATCGCCACAGAAAGATAATTCAATAGAATAATTTCTTGTATTTCTTAAGCTTTATCCTTGTTGCTATCAAAGCTATCGATTAGAAGAGGGGGTCAAACGGACGGACGCGGCTACTTTTATAATAGTGATTTAAGTTCACGATCTATCACAAGACGCTGGCATGCACTACTAAATCGAAACAGCCTAAAAATGGTCTTCCTTCACCTAAATAAAAGTTTTTGTCTACTTCTTTTCATGTTATGAGTAGTTAACGTATTATCTATTGATTCATTCCTCAATAGGATCTCTTGGAAACCTGTGTTGGAAAATATTTATATTCTTGCAAGAAAAGTTTTCTGATACGTTGTTTATGGGAGCAAAATACGGTCTAACATCCGGCTTGCAATAATTTACGCCTGCGATTCTGTTTGAGATTTTATCAAAAACGAATGCAAATTTTTTTTAAATTTAGAATCATCTAAAATAGTTGAATAACATTGCCTTACCTATCTCAAGGAAAGAAGTATTATTACGCTCAAATGATGTACATTCAAATGTCCTCGAAGAGGTAATTTTAGATGACTTCCAAAGTTGTCTTCTTGAATTCAGCAATATTATTCATGTCACCTGAATATGCCTTTTAAATAAGTTTGGTGTCACTTATTTGGAAATACTTGTAGGCAGAGCCCTCCTTTTAATTAGGACTAGAGAAGCAAAGTGAACTCTCATTTCCAGGTTCGGGCTGTGGAGAAACTCAGGGCGTAGGGAACGCCGTAGATATGGTCTCAGGGAACGCTGCTTACTGAGACACACACGTAGTTTAACTGCTAACCGTCAGTGTCCTGTAATCTGCCTTTGCTAGGTCGTATTTTCACAGTCACTGTCCATTTAGCTAACTCACGCAAAGTGTTCCGTGATCACATTTTTCCATTTAAGTAGGTGGACACATGAGTTTTATCTATATAAGATGGTCACTGTCCACATATCAATTCTGTAAAACAACTGATGGCTGTCTCTGAAGTGACAGTGTCGATGCACTATGGTCACACCGCAGTGACGGTTGACAGGTTATGAGGCCGGATTTTAGAACGGTTTACATTGTCACAGCTTACAGCTGGTTAAGGTCTTTAACACATTAACCGACATGGGTTACACTAAAATTCAATAGTCAACTCAAATTTAAAGTCAATAATTATTGCAGTAGGCCATTTAAAAAAAGCAAATATTAACTGGATTGTGACATTTCGTTTTAAGTATTAATGAAAATTGAGTTCGAGACAACTGGTCGGTCAGCAGCGTTATGGAAATTTCCTCCGTGTACCACCGGTGGCTCACATGGCAAATAACACGTTCACCGCGTTTCCTCGGTTGTAAATGGTTGGTTTTGTTAGGCTGTAAGCTGCAGAATAGGGAAATCGACTTTAATGCTCGTGTCGTGATTGTTAGGTCTAAGTACTCATCCAGATAATGATACGACTTTCTTTTCTGTCGTATACAATCGTCGACGTTGTAACCTCATATCTTTCTTTATTTTCTGGTCAATCTTAACCGGAACGGTAGCTGTCACCACGCAAATAGAATTATGTTTACGGTAATAATCAATATAATAAACTCAATGAGCAAGTCATGTGAAATTTGACACTTAGTAAAGGCAAGGCAAACAGTACGCAAATACTAAGCGTACGGTAGCGTATGTAAGCATATGGTAAGCCTGGCCTAATAATATCAATCGAAAGTCATTCACGTGTATTTATATAATCACTGATATTGAGCGTTGTGAAACAGCGATGGTAACTTTATCCATTCAACCATCGCCTCTCTTTTATCTCTGCATTCTCTGTCTTCTTCTCTGAGAATAAATGAGTAATGAAACAGAACTAATCCTATATTCTGCTACATAAGCAATATGTCGACTGAATACAATATACTTAGAGGGATTGGAATACGAGACGAGCTGGACATAATTGCAGGGAACACTCAGTTTTGAGGCGGCATGATGGAGCTGGCAGGTGAGCCTCTCGTGGTGACCTCGCCAGGGATTTGCTACGGCGGTCTCCAGTCAGGACCGATGTGAGTAGTCAACAGAGCACCACTGTTTGTCACAATTATTAAGATGGGTAGAATTATTAATAAACTGAAATTCATGAGTTGAGCTCCATTCAATTATGGAAATAGCGCTCGCGAACAGAAAAAGAAAGAAACAGTTTATTTCCAATGAAGTTGATGCATGAAATGTTCAACATTGTTTTTAAAATATCTTAACGTTAAAATCCTTAGTTGATTCTCACACATGGGTATCGTAATACCCATGTCAATTGTTGGAAAAAAAAATTGAGAGAAAAGCACGAAGAAATGCGTTCCCTTCGTTGCGTTAATCTGATTTTGACAATGAATTTAATTAAGTAACTAAGAAAACATAATCCTAGTGACGCATTGTTGAAAACACTCTCGTTAGTGCACGCTGATATTAAAAAAAAAACATACGAACTTAGGAACTAGTGATATGAGGGATTGATGTTAAAATTAAAATGGGCATATTTAAATTATTTTGTGTCTAAGACTATGATGTCGATATTCGGGACAATTTTTCATTCATACGTATCAACTAGTATGAGAAAGGCAGCCAGAAAAGCTGAATATGCGTGCCTTCTGCTTGAACAGTAACCCTCTGAACTCCTAAGCGTCTATATCAAGGGAAGCAGTCTACCGCTTGTGTGCAAGCGCAGGCTAAAATGCCAACTACGACTTATGAAAATAACTTGTGAAAATATTTACGGGGATTTTTTCTTAAGTCATTCAAATAATTGTTAAAAGAATTCCAGAAGTACTTTTAAAAAAAGGAATATAAGTATTGGTCGAGATTCGAGATTTCTTATGATGGCGACTCGATACCGGTCCGTGACAGCTTAGGAACGCGGAAAAGTTTAGAGAGCAGAGCTTCACAAATGCTTCGAGGTAATCTGCCTTGAAATCACCAGTAGCCCAGCCAGGAAGGGGGCCACGGGGTGCCATCCCCCCCCCCCCCCTCCCTCTAAAATATGAGCTGGGGGACAGTTTCAGTCGTGGTTTTAAGTAAAATAATAAAAAAAATTGCAGATAAATAATGTCTAGCCCCCCCCCCCCCCCCCCCAAATTATTTGTCGCCCCCCCCCCCCCCAATTTAAGTAGTTTGAATTAAGGCTTGGATATCATTGCCTTCCAACATCTGGAAGAAAAACCGCCATGGAACATTGAAAGAGGCTTAAATGTTGGTTATTATCTGAGCATTGACGAATCTCGCCATTAGCAAATATCTTTCAGATTTTTGTTTGAGAGTTCAAAATCATGGTCTATTGTTCTGAAGCTTAACTAATAGTAAGCCTGTTAT
Source organism: Morinoia aosen (assembly GCA_030386875.1). Classification (NCBI taxonomy): domain Eukaryota; kingdom Metazoa; phylum Arthropoda; class Malacostraca; order Amphipoda; family Talitridae; genus Morinoia; species Morinoia aosen. The sequence goes on along the minus strand of CM059561.1, from coordinate 28,472,669 downwards.
TGAATACGTACCGTTACCAAACATTTGAATTATATTAATATTAATTTCATTCTCTCACGCTTAAAAACCATTCGTACAGTCTCAAGACTATTTAAGTGGTATAGACTGAATGTGATTGTAAAATTAAAATAAAATTTCCAGAGGATACCCTAGAAATTACTGAAATGTAATAATTCCAAGCCATGATTCTGCTGATGTATTACTCAAGGAAATAAATAAGTTTGGGTCCTTACAATTGTTTAAATTGTTTAATTTGAAAGAGTACCAAATGAATGGCCCTGTCTTCGTATATTACGTACTTCTCTATGATAATTTAAGCACGCAATCTTTGTGGATTTACACCCGTACCTAATGAATTTGTTAATGAAATCCGTAGCAATCTATCAATTTTGGAAGAATTAACTATTTCGATTAGCGCGACCTGCCCATGTCATTTTGGCGCCAACAGTCGACCGCTCGACGCTGCATCTGATCTGAGGACGCTAGGGTGCGTCACCTCGAGTTCGGTCAGAGCGGGTCAGGTAATGTTTGGTTCGGTTCGTACTTACTGTTGCCTTGCCGGCGTTTTCTGGCCGGAGGCGTTGCAGAAAGCAAATATGGGCCGCTAAGTGACCAGCATTTTCAAAATTTGTGGTTTACGACTGTTTTCATTGTCAAATTCATAATTTGAGGCTATTAATCTACTAAAATAATTATCTTTTAATGCTTCATTTCAAAAGTACACGACTTCTGCACTTTCGCAAAAGTTTCTTCGATATAAGACTCCCCTCAAGCGCTTGAATGCGAACTGATTTCAATTTTTTTCGCCATTGTTGCTTGCAAGATTACATCATTATTGCCGTCAGTTGTTATTGATTCAAGTTCAGTACCTCATGAGGACAAGAACTGCAGGTATATGTCTATCAGTAACTGCCAGTGATGATATGCATGACTTTGTGACTCATGAATGAAATTCTCCAGTGTTATTCGATTTTTCCTCGTTTTGCCTATAGGTTAAAAGAAGCACATTAATTTGCTCAATTGCGTGTTCGAGATATCAAACAACTGTGGTATTTTACCTATTAACCCTTTAACGCCCACATTTTTATACTCATATTACCGTTATAACAACCACTATCACTAAGCCAACACTGGCATTATGTAGTCACTGTTATCAAGATGTGGAAGGAACTGCCACTCGGCAGTGAAGTTCAAAGGACACATTAGTGAACAAATTGAATAAGAAATACAATATATTATTGTTATTTCTGAAAGAGGACCGTACAGTCCACTTGGGCGTTAAAGGGTTAACGAATTTTACTGATTCTGTAGAAGCCTGGAGGATGATTTAACGCATAAGTTTTGCTACAAATATTATTTAAAAGAACCTGTGCTGGGCCTAGAATGCAGATTTTTCGTAAACATATAAACTATGAACTGTAATTCATGACAGTGATAAATAAGTAACTACAAGCTTCGAAATATTTAATATCAAATTGAATTGAATTTGAATTTGCTATTAAAGTAATAGCAAATTGAATAGAATGAATAAAGTCATTACTCAATCAAATGTATTAAACTTCATGTTGTTCAGCGACTTCTATTTACTCGAACAGCGATGACTCTTATAGAGTAGCAGAGGTGAGGTTATGGATGTAAAATTAGAAATGGACCATCCCCAAAAGGAAATAATTCCTAACTCGTATTTCCAAAAATTTTGCGATTTTCGCTTATTTTCGCATGATTTTCGCAAAATTGGTGTTGTCACTGCTGTCGTTCCACAGAGCGTAATTAGGGCGAAGAAATGTATAGGTGAAAGGCAATAGAGTTGGTTTCGAATTTAAAGTACAGTCTAGGAACCTCGAAATTTCAAAATCAGACAAAATTAAGTATTGTGTTTGTAAAACTGTAAACTTAATTATTTTGTCTCATGGTAATGAATTCGGAATTTATTTTAAGGTTTGATAAACTTTAACTTGTGACGCAGTGTGCTTCACGAGTTCTTTCACCAAGTTTTCCATTCGAAAGCCCTCACCTAAGTCATTCACAGCGATCGTTGTAGCTGATAGGTACTGAAAATGAATTACGAGTAAATATCCGTGGAAATATTTCGCTAGGAGTCATATTGGATGCGTTTCCCTGAAAATATTTTAGCACAAAAAATACGAATTTATTTTACTTATTTTCTTTTTATCTGTAATAGCGTGTGAGTGTGCAAGGCCATCTACATCGCGGACATTATGAGGCATGCGCACGTCTTCTAGACTACTCGCTTCGTTGACCTGCCCTCTACGTCACTATATCGCAGCTCTTCTGCAGCGACCACGCCAGAGTCGTTTAATTTAAAGGAATAAAAGGGATCAAATCTTGGTTTTGGCTAAAAATAGAATAATTTTCTTTTAGAACTGACTAAGATTAGAATGAACGCGCTCTAAGTATAATTATGCTCACAAAAGTCATTCGTGATCCGCTTCTGTAAACACTTAACAACTCTGACATTCGTGGCTTGCTTCTATTCATTTGAAATGCCCAAAAAAATTAATTCGAGGTAAAAAATATTTTTAAAAACTCCCCGATACTTCTACTTATTTAGGTTTTTATTTTAAGAGTTATTTTAATTACACGCATCACTGTGGTTCACTAATTATATTTAACACAGACATAATTCTGGCCCCTCTTCTCTCTCAAAATGCCCTTGCGTCCGCAAGTATTTGAAGTTAGGTTCTAAACAATTTTGAGAATTTGAATCGTAATTAACTTACTGAGAGGGCGTCCAACATCTTAGTGGTTGCTTCCAATGATGACCACAACCATTGGGCTAAGTAATCGGGGGTCCACGACGATGCTTTGGGTTACAGAGCACCCATATATAAACTTATCATGTCAACCCTTGACTAGTTTGGAAGATATTGATGTTTGCAGTCCATTTGTTTTTTAGACTTTCTTTATATTGATTTTTTGCCGTTGCAAATAAACAAAATTGATACTTTACAAATGTGCGTAATGTTTGCAAGTTGAATTCCCCACTCGGTTTCTTGTTCGATGCAGGGCTAGCAGCTGTTGTGATGACCACTTTTCGATTATCTGAACTTTTAGTTTTTTCAAAAGAAAAATTTTTTCATAGAGCTATTATAGAATGACTGCTTGGATATGTCAAAAAAGGTGTAAACTCACATAATGCTCGGCAAATAAGAGTCTACTTTGTGATGTAGGTTTGGGCGGTTTTTCTCTGGGGAATCGAGTCGAATCATTTTTGTATTGTTGAACGTCACTCATTGCTGTTCTTTTTGGACGAACCGTCAAAGGGAGTTTAACGACTTTACGCTCATGGTGTTTTGTTCAGATGTCATTTACTTCCTTCACATCGACCTTCGATTTTTTTAATGTATCTTATCATAGCAAAATACATCAGGAGAGGAGCGAGGGAAAACTGGTAAGTATGCCAATTAAAAAATGCAGTATTCTTCGGATTTTTAGAGTTGTCGAACACCATTTCATCTCTTCAGGTTTGAAAACAATTTGAAGAAAAGTATCTAACAGATTTACCTTTGATTTCAACATCAGGTACTTGCATTGCGTCGAGTGTTATTCATTCAAAATAAATCAAGGAGAAACAGATGAAATCTTCAAACATACTTTCAATCATCTGGTAATACTCTGTTAAAGAACATCTGTGAGAAAACGAGAAACGTTGCTTTGTGCAAGACAAAAGATCACAAAAGATCAAACGACAAACGATCGCTTTTCAACTCCTGTGCGAGACTTTTACTGTGTTTAATTTTTAATGATGTGAAATGGATGAACTCTTTTCCTGTAAATTATTCGAAGTGCAAGATCATAATGGTCCATATGATGAGATGTTATATTGTTCCCCATAAAACTCTCTGCAATAAGAGATACTCTGTTTCATTTCAACCTTCGCTCACCTATATATATAGTTGCTCGTGGGTTATAAAATATTCTGCACGAGGATGATAGTCATTCATTTTGCGTAGTATTGAATACGATGCACATCACAGCTCGTTGCTGTGTAATAATAACACTTCCTGTTTCTACATTTAATCTCATTTATCATGCCTGTATTTCAGAATTTTAAAAGGTACGTTAACTTTCTTATATGAGAATTGTTTATCGTGCCATGAATAACCCTTACATTGACTTGTTCGATGGCTCATATTATTGTTAATATTAATAACTATTCCAAAACTGTAACTACATATTTCTAATGAATTTTATTAAGACAATAAATGTATGCAGAGAAAAATTAATTTCCCGTTTCAAGTTTCAGATCGATGCGTCATCCTCAAAACTTAACTTTTTATAGCAACTTGATATCAGCTCGTCGTTTATATCTCGGCTGGAATTATTTTTGTAGAATCATGACGCTCGTGTGTTTTTTCACGTATTATCATTTCTAAGAGTTTTTATTCGAATTAGTGAGTCATTAATGAACTTTGGCAAAATGCCCTTTGCAAACTAAAAATTTGAACAATTTAGTGTTGAAATTCAAATTGTGTCATTTCAAATATGCTACAATTCATTTAGGATGAATATTTCCATTTATACGCGTGCGCTCTGTTGAATGCGTTATAATGCAATATTTAACAACATTTTAACTGTTTAGAAAAGCTAATGAATATTCCGGTAAACCTTAGTGACGAACTCCTCTGTACATCTGCAATTTTACCAGGTTGGTGTCAAAGTGATGTTCGATTTAAAGATCTTGGGTAAAAATGAATAAGCCAATGACTACGGAGATATTTATTCATTAACATACTCTCCAATGCCTTCAATGACCTCATTCCACCTTTCAACAAGCTTATAATTGCCTCACTTATAAAATTCTTTAGGTTTAGAATCAAAATACAAATTCAACTCTTTTTGAATCTCTACTCTTGTTGCTAACCTAAGTCCGCTAAAATGGTTCTGTAGCCCTCAGAGCAAATGGAGGTCAGAAGCAGGCTGTATGGGAAGCATATGTCTTACAATTTTCCAAGTGGTAACAGTATGATTCTCGAAAAAAGAACATTTAACTAATAGGAATCAAGTTTTCTTGGACGACCTTCCTTTGGCTCATCTTTTAACTTGAAATCACCACTTCGAAAGAGAGAAAACCATCTCCTGCGACTTCTTTCATTCACTACATCATCCTTATAAATGTTTTGAATAGATTTAACTGCCGCACTTGGATTAACACAACCATGAAACTCGTACAGTGGAGCATTTTTTATGTAATCTTTAGATGGGACAAATCTGGATACCAATATTTATGAAAAATATGAACATAACAGAGATAACCTGAAAGAAAGTCGCTTTGTTTAGACACAGAAACATAACAGAATGTAAATAATTGAAAAATCTCATTTTAAACATGAGTTCTAAAAATCGGACGTTGCCTAAGCACCAACCTGCTGCAAATGCTACGACATCATCTATTAGATCAATGTGAATTCAAGTAAAAAATTTGCATTCAAATGTACATACAACAGCACAGCTATTGTATCATTTGTTCCATGTACACCCATTACTCGTCAATAACAATGGGCTTCAAAATTAACAAATATTCGTTTAAAATCTTGATTGCTGTAGAAAAATGCGCACACAGAATTCTTTTTATCTCTCTCTCAGCCGGCTTAAACTTGGTCTGCTCAAATTTGGTTCGCTTTGTGTTATGCAGGCGTGTTATTGTAATAAGCAGCCCCTAAAGGGAAAAGGATTATCTCCACATTCAGTGTAAAAGCATGTTATATTTTTTACAATTCCAGGACATTTTTCGAGTGAAATTCAATTTTTTGGCTACCTCTGCTTATATATTTCAAATGAGGCCTAGTTTTTATGAGCAATTGAAAAAAGGTCATCAAGTCTCCAGCCATAGATCATGAATTAAGTAATGATTATAAGAGCACCCTAGTTACTTCCAGAAGTATCGCACAATTATAATTTCGTCGGCGGTGAGCGTCAGTTTCTATGCCCTCACAACCATTGTTACAAGTTCAGCTATGGAGGTAACCGCCATGGGTTCGTCACGGAAAGACGTTTCACCGAAAACAAGAAAAGCTTTCTCCGGAAGCATGGACCAAACAATAAAATCCTTCATACTAGTGCTCGTGGTTGCTTCACAGAATAGTATGCATCAAGTCTATACAACATTTAGCCGTTAAAACTGAGCCATTAATGGCCGAATAAAAGCCCACATCCACAGTTGTGAGACACCGAAAGCCGAAATGAATTGTTTGATGTCTTACAAAAAAATCATCCTTTCTAAAGCCATATGCTAAGCGCAACAAAATTTTCATCCATGTTTCGTATGGCGTGATTTTCACTTTGTTCAAGAGAATGCAAGTAAAGTTGAGGGCATGCTGCGTACCCTTCTAGCCAGCGCTCATGCTTTAGCAGCGAGCACGTGTGGTGACGACCAATACAAAGCTATGAATTGCTGAACAATCACGCACTCCGACGCGAAATAGAAAGCCGTCGTTAATCAAGATTACTGGGAGAAAACTGTGTAAGCGTTGCAGATGTCAGTGACCGGCGGTGGCAAGCTAAGAAGCAAGTCTGAGGTTCACGATGTGCAGTTAAGCTATTTCTCAGAAGTTACGAGTCGCTAGCAACCTAGTAAATCAAAGCAAAGATGAGTAAAATCGTTTGTAACTTTTGATACGTATTATTGGTCTATTTTCATAAATCATAAAATACAAAAACAAAAAGGCAACACTGTCTACGCCAACAATTTCTACTATTTATCGGTTCACCATGAGCTAGTTTTTGACGCATTATTCAGCTAAATATCAACCTAAGTGGTTAAAAGTCAACCAACAAATATTACCCGAATTTAATATGGATCACCAAGAAAATGCATTAAGTAAGTTCATTCTCTACAAAAGTATATTTCTTTATAGTTTCTAGAGTAAGTAGAATGAAAGCGGAGTCAGGATTGCGTATTCCTAAATGCAATTTCTGAACAACGCGATATATAACCAGTGTTATTTTCAATGGAAGTGAAGTTGCTTTCCAGTGTCCACCATTCTTCATGAAGCGGCTACCTGCTCGGCAAAGTGAAGATCTTCACCAAAGCACCAGCCGCAGCCGGATGCGGTGTGTGAAGGGTGCGGGCACTCCGCATTCCAGGCTCCGGTGGCGGAAAGACGCCAGAAGTGAAAGTTGAATTGCTTCGCGGAACTTCGTTTATCCCGGACAAAGCCTGCATTAGTTCACTCATGTAGCTGAATGAGAATATGAATGATTATTTGGCCAAAGGTTTGATCGATTTTTCGTTCACTTATAAAATGATACACGGTTAATTTGTTGCATGCTTACGAGCTCGGTTGCTTGCTAGCTTTGCTCACCAGCCTGGTTACTCGGTCTCAACCTCAGTCACAATACAAAACGGATGCCTCACTCCACACACTGGCTGCTAAGTTTTGTTCTTGAATAACCATTCATTTGTACAGATAGTAATTTCTTCAGAAAAAATATCCTTACACGAGTCTGACAGGACTGAAAGAAGAAAGGTTGTGGTTAATTGTTTAAATCAACCATAATTGCGTGGTTAATTTAGAAAAAGGAATGAAAGGAAATTATATTTCTAACCTAAGTGTTTCAAAAAAGTCGACATTCTCAATGGTGCGATTACACTAGTGCATAATAAAAATAGTCGTAGAGTAGTTTATAAAATATAAATGTTTACAACCTTTTAACCTTAACGCCCGAAACTTTTATCTGGGACAAATTGAAATACTTGATAAGCGTATCCATCATACTAGTACAGGTTTCACTTCCTTACGGGTATAAATGGAGTATTTAAGCCTTCAAGGAAATAATAATAGTAATTATAATAATTCTGGAAAAATAGAATAATAATTCTGCTTGTACGTCAGTCCGGCAATCAGTATGTCCGCTACGCTTTTATTGTTATACATACATTTTAAAATCATCTTGACCATTGTTCGGTTTGAAATCCCACAGTATATTGAAGAATGAGTGTGATTCTACCGAGATGTGATAAAAATAAGCATTATACGCATAATTATTAGGGATTATCAAAAACCGTGTTTGTTTTTGCGATATCATTGGTCATGCCTCGTTCGATAATAGGATCGACATGACGTAAAAAAAGATCTTGGAATGGCTCTCCTTTCACTGACTGCGCTCAAAAACTGCTTACTCATGGGGCCACATTTCCGTGAAACGGCCGCGTTTTGAAATGTTGAGGTACAATGAATATATTCGTGCTCGTGTTAGTTCAAGTTATGATAGGTTTCGTTGGATGAGGATAGGTTAGATTTAAATAAGATAAATTGGGCAAAATTAATTAGGTTTTGAATTTAAAATAACCGGGAATTTTTTCTCGAATCTTCTAGCTGTACAAAATAAAATGAAATAAACCGTATACATGAATGAGAACTGGTAAATTTACCTTAGCTCTAGTGCATTTTGCAAGCACATATTACGCAATATCCTGGATGACGTTCATCTATTTATCTGTAAAGAAACTACATAATTATTTCGTAAATGGAAAGAGCTACATTACGCATCGTCTAATTAGATTCCATTGCGATATTACTGACCGTGTAATTTCCACGGGTCCTGCTAGCAGGTGTTATTAGGAAAGAGATTGTGCTGCGTTTCCGTACCTGAGAAATTGGTTTACGAAAAATTCGATTGGTTGTGAAGACTGTATCACGGATACGTTGATTGGTCAAAAACTTCCCGTTGCTCAAAGAAATAAAACATTAAACATCATCCATTGCCGTCAATTTTGACAGAGCGTGTACGCAAGTATAATAAAGTCGAAAGCCAGCAAAAATACTAGAACGTGTGTCATGTGAAAAATACTAGGCCCTGGGAAAGGCGTGTTCAAATACCGTATTTGATTAAATTTTACTGAGGTAATTCATGCGACGCAACTCTTCCCTAAAAAAATTTATATTTAGCTTATTTACGAATAGAATGAGATGAGCAATCGCCTGAGAATGCGCTTTTACAACATTAAATTATAAGCATCGAACCCGCGTGCGATGAGAAAACCGCGGCTTAACTTAACAAGTCCTGCTGGAAACGCTAATATTTTCTTCGCTGAGAAGATGAGTCTTGGTAACTCATTAATTTCCTGCCACAGGAAAGGATAAAAACATATGAGGACTGGGAGAGGCATTCTTGTTGAGCTTTCGAAGGGGCTGGAACCTAACCAAATTTGACAAGGAGAAACGACATACCTCATCAATGAGAGATCAACTTAGCGTTTACGCGCTGCGCGCATGGTTTTCATGCACTGGCGATGTTCCATTTCCTGTAGCTGCCATTCTATCATATACTGTAATAAGAGAGGGGTCTGTCTGTCTGTCTGTCCGAAGCCAGCCGAAAGTGTGCGATGAGCGTATCTGTGATACAAGCCTCACCAACTCCACAATAATTTCCAGTGAATTAATCCATCAGATTCGAGCATGAATGAGTATCACGTGGATTCTTACGAAATAGGAACGTGTGTCATGTGATTTGTCGAACATTATTATGCATTTTTGACGCGCCGCGTTCACTCGGCCTCGTCAACTCTCGATAGATTGAATTTTCTATTTATTACCGCCTTTCTTTCATTTCGCATTCTCTTTTATTTTTAATAAAGGGGGTTGGACTAGTGCTTATAAAACGTGTGAGTCCTCCTGAAGAATTTCAAAACCCAATCGTGTAACCCGGGTTACCGATTGTATATACGTTATAAAACCCACACAGCGCAGAAATGCACAAAGCAACTAAGCCGACGTGTGTTAAAAACTCACCACGGTAGCTTATCATTAAAATAAGTAAATGTAGACTGGCGCTGTTCTCATACTAAAATTTCTAATTAATTACGCTGAAAATTTTGATTGGCCCATCGTCAAAAGCTTGAAACAATAGCTGAGAGCAGACTTCAAACACACCGTGTTGGGGACGTGCTCAACTCGGAGAACTACGTGAGTATGCTGCTTTCGTACTGCACCCACTGAGTCCCTAAATTTTTTTTTTACTTTATCAATTATTGAGTCAATCAATCCAGTATACTCAAAACTTAATAACAAACTCTTTGCTGCTAGTGTGTCTGCAATTGTTATTCATATTTTAAAAAATATATAGAAGAATCGGTTGTCCGAAAACTCACCCTTGTTGAAAGAATTCGAGCATTTGTTCTGTATGAGGCGCTAGCGACACAGAGGTCACATTTTGTGGTTATGTATTGATTAGACGTGAAACAAAGCGAATGATAGTCTGACTTTAAAGCTGCCACCAGCAAGGAAATTCAAAGTCAAGGCATTACTTTCTTTGGCGTGAGAGGTCACCTGGTACAACTTTCTCCGTGGCACCGCTAGAAAACCTACGTTGCTTCCGCTGTTTGTTTTACGATTCCCGTAAATACAGGAATTTTGTGAGCGACATGTGCGTTAGGGAAATCGGCTTACAGAACGTCTCAATACAATGCTAAAAAACAGAAGGCATACAATGAAATAACCACCGTTATAACCAACTGGCAACTCTCGTGGGAATCATTATTAAATTTTTAGTGATTTTGCTTTGGAATCTGATGAGGTGACTATAGTAGCGTAGCCTACTGTAGGTGAAGAATAAGTTTTGAGTTTCCTGGGAAATATAAACATGAACAGAGTTCAAGTTACTGCGTGAAATATTTAGCATGCAAAATACACTATTACATGAAATTATGGCCGAAAAGTTATACTTTATTTTTATGTATTATTTCATGAAATGTATTCGAGTAAATGTAAAATAACCCAAATGAAAAATGAAAATAGAATATATAAAAATAACAAATGAAAATAAATAATTCGTGGAAAAATTTGCAGTTATTCATTTGTCTTCAATCTAAATATCCCAACCGAGCCAGCTTTAACTAAATCCAATCGAAGTTATTTTATTTAAACCAAATTTAACCTAACCTCATCTTAAAGTTTCTAACTTAATTTAACTTGACCTAACCCAACCTAACCTAACTCAATCCAGACAAACTTATCCTAACCTATGTTAATCCATTGTGGAAATTAAAACGAAATTCTAAAGAATTTAGTTAAATTGCTCTTACAATACAGGTGTGGCACAATTATAGTTTGGAAACCTTCTCTTTAATTTAAATAAACAAGAGCTTTTTTAGGGTCATTACTTGACACGGAATTCATGGCGTTGAATTCGTTCCTTGAAAAACTTGCATTACAACCCCTGTTCGGTATCAGAATTTGTACTGTGAATCATTTCCTCCGAAACCTTAAGTGTCGAAACCACAAGGCTCTGAATCACAAGGCGGTTGCGGCCGCCGAGCGTCACCCTCATTCGACATTGACTGGTGCGGCAAATTTTTATTCACATCTTCGTCTACATGTATTTGTTCGTCTTACGAGCCGTACCTTCTCTATGTCGACACGCCATACTTTGCTTGCTGTCATTTTTTACCTCTCACAACAAATAACTTTTTAATCAGAGCATTTCCCTGTATACTGATCAATAGTTATCATTCTATAACTACTCGTATTTCACTGACTTATTGTATAGTTGTATAATTTAAATCAACATCCGTGATGATATTTGAAGAAGCACGTTTTGTAAATTTGATTGAGTTGTGCTTCTAAGTTTAGTTGTCATTCATTAAAGTAGTTTTAGTTAAGGCTCTCAGCATCAAAATTTTGAATGAACTGTTTTTGAAGAAATAATAACAACTTTAAGTGCTTGCTCAGTTCTCATCAGTATACCGGACAAATCAGTAATAAAATTTTGCGAGTTTTTAGATAACTATTGCAGAGTGATCGGTAATGTTTATATAGAATTTGCATCAATTTCAAATTTCATATGTTATTTAACATCACCTGAAATTCTTCACTTTCCATTATTTTCTTCTAAGGATTCTTCGGTAGAGCGTTGGCACCAAAAGAGCCATCCTATGCAAAGATGAGACCCAAATGGCACCTTTATTAAATTTTGCAGGTATTGTCTCTTGCTACAACAGGGCCACTGCATACAATTTTTCAGGAGTCCACTGTCCTGCACCGGTAGAACAAATATTATTTATGGAGTAGCTTGAATTTTAGCATAATATAACCGCACGCATAATGAAAAACGGAGTCTTCCAATTAGAGAAGAACTGCTACGTGATTGCTTGATCTGCATATCGATGCACTGTTAAAAAATTTCTTAATTCATTTCATAGGTGATACTCGTATAACGATTTCAACTATTTCAAGCCAAATGAAATATTTTTTGATAGAATTTCAACTGGAGGATGCAAAACTCGATGTCATTTAAAGTGTTAAAGACTACGTACGCTTTCATTCTGAAGCTCATTTGAAATTCACTGGAGGCTGCAGCTCGCTCTCGCCAGCTCTCCACCAACCCTAACACATTCGTTAAGAAAAACTCCGCCCTTCTCACATGGGAAAGCAACTGCGCTCATCCCTATTGTGCTGCGAGTCCATTAAGCACTCAGAGCAGTCACTGGGACGACGCAGGTCCTTGTGTAAAACCTACACACTCAGCGCGCTTGATCTCAAACAGTCCGAGCGCATTAGCAGCCTCTGCATGCAATGGGAATGCGATGCACCGACGAATGAGGGCAGCTGAAACCCTGAACTGGAACGGAACTGCGTTCGCTTTGATCTACTCGAAGATCTGAATTTTTTTGAGTAGGGCTGCATTCTTTCTGGCTTTCATGCGTGGTAGTTGTCCACGCAAGTTGAAGCTGAGTTACAATTTAACAGCAGTAGAGTAATTTGTAGTTTCTCTGTATCAAAAATTGTTCAAGTCATGCAATTTTTCAGAGCTCCCCATTCTGTAACATGTGTTGTTCCTCCATACCGTTTGATAGAAATTGTTTGTTCTATATTAATTAAAGAGATTTTACCATCATAACTAGGTACGAATTTCCTTCTACCCCTTCCCCCTCGCCCCTAGCAGCACATCACCATGTGTTAAATTTATTTTTCCGCTTTAAAAACAATGAGATATTGAGTCAGGATATTCAATTGGGGCAAGAAATTAAGCGGATATCAGCCTTCTGTTGTCAAAACCTCGGTTCGTAGACCTGAAATCAACATCAAATTCTTATAGTCTAACGTCACATGTGTCACGCCAGTGACAATGATGACTGATACTTAAACTCTTTTAGGCTTCATCGACTTTTCCTTGCAAATGTGAAAGCTACATCTGAATTGTTGGTTATTTCATTGAGTTCTTGATTTGTATACGATACAACTTCTATTTTAACCAAAATTTCCTTTCTTTAGGTGAGTCGCATAAGCGGCCCCCGCAACTTCCTGAAATTAACCACAAGAATGCGTTCAAACTAAGTAAGGAATGATGATTTAGTGATGGACTTTCACAGAATTTATTTAAGCGCATTGTTCTACGTGTTGTCAAATTTCTAAAAGCTTATCATGCTACAGATTTACGATGGTATCATTAGGAGTAACAATACTAATTAGAAGTCACGTCACTTGAAATGCAAATATAGAAGTCACTCATGAAATATAGTGTTAAGTATGTCAATAGAACTAGTGTTCTACTATCACTTTCCTGCAAATTTTTTCCTCGTAGTAGCCATTAAGTTGAAGCTGTTCATTTTTGTTATGCATTTTTAGATTTGAAACAGCTGAAATTCAACTTTCATTTATAGCTAGTACTTTGTAAATTATCTTTGTTTCAATATCAAATTTGAAAAAATGACTTCATGAATATTTTTAAATCAGCCTCCGACCTGTACGATTTTAAACGCCTCAAAATTTATGTGCAAAATGCCCTTGGAAATCCATCAATCGCTCTATATCTGCATTTTGAAAAATGAACAAATAAACATTTCTTTTCTGCAAAATTTAGTGTAATTTTATTTCTGAAAATGCCTTCTTTTTTTCAGACCATTAATTTTACTGTAGAGTAATCGAATGCTGGACTCTATGATTTGCTACTGATTGAGAAAAAGAATAATTTTTTAACGCGAAGTTAGCAATATTTTTAAAGAGAAATACTTCAAAAGTTAGAATTAAACGATGCTATAAAAAACAGTAAACAATCTACATGAAACTTTTGAAAATAGTTTCATAACAGTTTCCCAATAGTTTTTGAAAATAATTAACTATTCAAAATAAGATCTCAACTTTCAAAGTATGAGACAAATTATTTAAATTTTCAAAGCAGGGGAAATTTATCGAAAAGTAAGCTTCGTAAAAAAATGTTTACAACGAGGCATAAGAGAAGTGTGTCAGAATTCAAGTGCTGTAGATATTTTGAGCAGAAAGCTTTGCCCTGGCAGCAACACCGCGAGCAATAAAACGCATAGTTGTTTATTATTTGACGAGCGACGTGACAGCGGAGTTTTTACGCAAGTCTCTGTGTACATTTCAGACCTCTGTTGACATGCAAATTTATTATGAAAATACTTTTAAAACTCTTCACCTTTCCAAAGTATAGACCAACTGTTTAAATGTCGGGAGAGCAGCTATGTTTAGTTTAAATGTGTGTCATACCCACAAACTGTGTTACGTTGGTGTTTATCCGAGTCAACACCCGGAGACATCTCATGAAACGCGTCGTCGTCCTTATTCCTCTCCATCTGCTGGCATTTCTAGACCACCGCTGAAATATCGGTGGTAGCATTAAAATATCCTTTTAGCTAAAAACACTTAAATGAAAGTTAACTCAGCACTAGTCTTTAGTTGTGATAATCATATATCGTGCTTGAGAAAACGGAGAACTGATGAGTAAATGAATATTTTAATTAGAAAAGCTTCCTTATCGTAAAATTGCATGTGCACCACAGAAATAGAGAAGAGTCAAAGTATGACAAATAAAAAATAAACCAATTCAAATGCACTTGGTTTTAAAAAACCTAAAAAATTAATTTCGTGATTTTGATGAATATAGTAGATACACACACACACACGCATACGAATACGCTCTCATTCAAACATACACACACAGATTGACGTGAGTAGGCGGGAGCGTTAATTTGAGGGCACTATAGTGGCTAAATAACAATAAATTTATGAATGAAAATGAATAGAGACTCTAGAATTCTAAGATCTTGTTCACTGTTTGCTCTACACTGTATTGAAGAATTAGTATTTTTGTATAGATTGTTGAAATTTCCATGATGATTTCTAACAGCTAAATAAGATGTGGAGGAAAATCCACGAAAGGTTCGGTGAGAAATTCCTGAATGTTGACTGCGTCTGATGAACTGTTGGAGTTTAGTACTAACGACGTCAGGCTGCGTGCTGCGGTCACACTTGTAAAATAGTCACAACCAAATCGATTCTTGCCACCAATGGAAAGATGTAATCTTAAAATTGTTTTTATGAAACACTTTGATGTCTACCATAGAATAAAACCAACTGACCGAAGACGGTCTTTCTTTCTTTAATTCAGTGTTCAAATAACCAAGAAAAGGCAGTTCAACATACAACGTTTGCGTTGTTACACTGGGGGTGACAGCAGGTCGACTGAGTTTTTACCTAAAACTTTTTAAAAAGTATTATAACTATGAAATTTTGAACACTTGTTGTTAGCTAATGGTCTGTGATATGTTATAATCCATCTAAAATAGTCTCGTTTAGCTGATGTCTCATTGTTGGTTAATGTTTTAGAAGAGCTAGAGGATGTGAAACCGGAAAACTTACGTTGAACTATAACTTTATTTAGATCATCGAGACATGCATCGTAAAAATTCGTAAAAGGTTCAACTTTCAAACTCGTATTTCACAGGCTCAGTGCACGAGCAACTGTCGATTGTATGAATTACAATGAAGCTTTCAATTGTTTATGATTAAAATAAAAACTTTAACGATCGTAATGATGAGCGCTGCGCGATCGGCAAGCTCACTAGAAGCATTTGCAAAACTCAATATATTATCTTTATGCTTCAAGTGAATAAAATGGTGCGTGGCCTGTACTTTTTGCATGTACTTTCCGACACTTTTTTCATGTCTCTTTCCCAAAAGCAACATAGTTAAGCACTGGTGGATAAAAACCGTTCACCTCGTACTTCTGACTCGTGATAGAACTTCCAAAAGTTCTGAGTCATTGCTCGTGCGATGTTAGTGCTCGACACAAACCTTCAGTTGTGTCAGCAATCAGAGAGCAATTGGAGCTTTCTTATAAACTTCCCTTTAGATTGGGTTTAAACAATGTCATCTATTTATTCATGATCATTTGCATATGTTTGTTCCCTACTTATTGACCTATTTACTTATTTATTTTTATATTTACTGCACCCTATGTGTTCTAAATTTCAAAGCAAATTCCGTTATAACTTACCACATTGGAAAGTGGATTACAGAACACTTAATGGTAACTGCAATTTTATGTTACTGAATTACGTTAATTTATATGAAAATTCAGAAGCTTTTGTCATTGAAAAGTGGCTATTAAAAAAATGAAGGCAATATGAAAGTTAATAGCTTTATTACCGAACACAGTCATTATTCACTTCGTTATTGAGTGAAGTAGCTTGCATAGAATTTAAAGTCTAACATTCTCAAAATATTAGATTAGGTCCGTAGCATAGATGCGCGATTGTTCTACTACTTTTGAAAAGATGTTTAATATCACCAAATCCAATCAAGCGAGTACAGCTCACGGGTACTCACGATCATGTTTTGGAATGAATCAAAAGATGAACGAAGCAGAAGTAAGCTGTATGCAATGCTATTGTATCATTCCCAATTTAATTGAATGGCTTATAAGCAATAATGTACATTTTAATCAAAATAATTTGCTCTTTGGGGGGTAGAATTGCATGGCATTTGTCGCCGTTTCTACAACTAAATTAGAGCAAAAAGATTTTCCCCGAGGGAAAAGCAATTGAAATTCAATCAATTGAAAAACAACTGCAAAATTGCGTGTCAAGGCGAGTAAATGGTGCCTCGGTCCATTGTGACGGCGCGATTACGCTAGTACAGACTTCCTGGAAGGTTTTGAACATTTTTTATGCATTATAGACAATGAGGAAAAAATGTTAAAACACGCGCTGAGATATAATTCCATTGCTTCCAATAACCTTTCTTTACCTATCGAGTAACTTGAATTAGGCATGAATGCAAAATTTTGCTGGCTTTAAAGTTAAAAAGTCAACATATTTTCATCACTATTTCTAATTTTAAATATTTTATCTACAGTGAGTTCCACAGAGAGAAAAATAAGATGCATTCGGATAGCCAAATATCAGGAATATTTGACGGATGTAAGAAATTATAGCTAAGCTCATGTAGCTTTCTATTGAAAGACACAATGTCATGTGGTTGAGCGTTGTCTTGCTCTGGCTTTTCCATCTTCCTGCCATCGATTCAGGGACTATTTTTTCGATTCTGAGATCGAAATTTGACAACCAATGACAACATATCAAAATTAATAGTTTGAGTTTGCGATAGAATTTCATTGGGAATATAGGGAATAATTTCTTCCAAGTCTTGAGAAGCACGAAGTCCGGCTTTTTCATATCTATATTTTCAAGGTTGCTGTTTGAAGGGTTGCAGTCTCTCAGATTGAGGTCTTAACGCAGGTTCCAGGATTTTTCACAATATTCTGAGAAGCAAACATATTTCAATTATCTTTCAACTATTCATGAGGAGAGGAGCATTACTTATCGACTCCTAAATTCCTCATGAGAAATTTTCAATGTGGAAATTTGAATACAGGGCTTATAAGATAACTATTCATGTATAAAACCTACTATAATGTATGTAGATTCCAAAGCCTCATCAGTGCTCTAATTAGATAAATTGTAAGATTCTTCTGCGTCATCACATAATTTAACGTTGAAATTGCAGAGAATTTCTTAGACAATTTAATTGCAAATTATTTATATGTAACTTATGTAGCTTCCAATTAAATATTACTCGAGGAGACTAAGCTTTGGCCGTCATTTTAAACGGCGTGTGCGCAGAAGTTTAAGAGCATCAATTTATTCATCATTCACTGACAGAAAAATAACAGCTCACTTTTACAATAGGTAGAAAAAATTAAGCCCGCAATAACAATCAAAGCGGCACACTCACCAACAAAGATAGATGTGGCTTAAAAGACCTCAGAAAGATGTTACGGCTTCGTCTAGCACCGACGATAGTTAGAGAATACAATGCTGCTCAGCGATAAAATATAACAACCTTCATTACAGCATCATAAACAAACATTAGAGGAAAATGCAGCGCAGCAGCAAGAAATTAGTAAGCAGGTTTTAATGGACCTTGTCCGCCATAGTTGGCGTGTTATGGAATTGTGTTGCTACTCTTGTATTGCTTTGATGCGCCTTGGTGAGCGGATGTGAGTGCTGAATGATCCCTAAATAAGGATTTGCAGCAAATCAAGGCTGACGCATGATGTTCTAAGCATCCCTATAATTTGAAACGAGTTTGTAGATCTTTCATAGGTAACACCCTCTAGTGAAAGATTCATAATATTATATGCAATGCTCTATCTGAGCAATAACTATCTGGAGAAAACAACAGGTCTCTAAGAATGAAATCTACGATTTTTTTCAATAAGAAAAACGTTAAAATCAGGCATTCCGTCCTTAATGACCGATAGGATGATACTAAAATTCGGAAAGAAATTATAAACAACAGAATACATTAAATACTGTGATGGGTTTTTCGGAGCTTCTAGAAACCAATTATAAGCAGTTCTGTCCTGCTTCACTCTTGCTTCTATGATAAAAAACATAGATAACCAATAGAAAGAATGCCTTTTAAGAATGGAAATTAAACCTTTGATAGGAAAATATACTAAAAAATATATACTGCTATACCAAATACTTGAAGCGCAAATTTACAAAATTCTCTACCCAAGAATAGGAGCGAGTTGATGTTGGAAATATTCCAGCTGACTTGACCGTAGCCGTACGTGAGTATTTAAAGATTGATTGATCACAACTTCTAATGAGCTCTTATAACATTCATACCAAATTATCTTGAAGAGAAAACGGATTGCTGAGAACGAATGGAAATAAAAAAATTCAGAGCCAGAAATAACTGAAATTGTTTACCAGTACTGCGTGACTCCCATCTGTCGCATGACCCACTCATGTGTTCGTGCTATTTTTCTTCCGGCCTTGTATGATGAGAGGCACCTCGCATTGGTGACTCGAGATGTCAAATTGCGACCATCGATCCTTCTGTTATGTCCTAACTCGTAATGTCCAACGCAGGATCTGCGAACGTACTGCACTTTTTTAATGTTTAATTTCTTCAACAGTACGTGAATCACTTAACAAAAGTATAATTAAGCAATCTACTACGTGTTTGAAATAACCAAGTAACTCATAGTAACTCAAATAAGTAACTCATAAATAACTCATAGTAACTCCTTGCGAGATAATCACAAAAACCCATTTCAACTTACTTGTCTAGTTCACTATTTTTTGGAATCTCTATATCTTTTTAAAAGTTACCTCTGATGTTCTGTGCAACAACCTCTTCTAGCATGCAAGTTATGCATTTTCGCATAACTTGCTGACTCATTTCACGTGCCTCTCGATACGAACACGTGCGCGTTAATAAAGCAGCACGAGAACAACGCGCACTCATGCCGTGTTAACTCTTGAACGTTAACTTCTTTCTTGCCAGGACTTTGTCTTCCTTAAATTAGTCAATTCTGGACGCTTATCTTTTGCCTTTATTTGTGAACTCGTCGCTTCAAGAATAATTAACCAAGTGCAAAAACCAAGTGTTTCCAGCATTTTCTAGGTCAAGATTTATTCTGATCTACGTTATTGTTTCACTGCAGTTTAGAGGAATTTACGTGGTGCTGTCTATATGCACGCATATTGCAAATCTTGCGCCGAATTACCTTGGCAAATAGCTTTACGTCTAACAAGTTTCAAACCCATCGTTCGCAAGAGACAAACAGCTGAATGTACGAATTCTATAGGCGATATTCAGAATAATAGGTAATATTAATGGATTATCTGTAAATGAAGAAACTATTGTGTATCTAAACAAAATTGATTTTTTCTAATACTCCATGAAAATGATCTGGCTTCAACTTTAAAGCTGAACGCATTCTCAACAATTTTTACTCAGTGCTTTTTTCCTATATTCGCTATGAGTGCAATAATATATTCACAATAAGTATTACAAAAACATTGCTGAACATACCGAGCAAAACAAGCCATGAGCAGACCTTAGTTGCAGCATTTAAATCTCCGCGTTTCTGTGCAACACAACTAAATGAGAAATGAGAGCAACAAAGAGCGCAGGCATGCAGCGGCACCTGAGAGAGGGGCGGAAGGACTCGAGCCTAGGGCAAGAGAAGAACGTTATTCGAAGACGCCAGAAAAACTTGGCAAGTATGTCCTACATTTGCTGCTCTGCCTGACCACACGGGAAAGTCGTTCTTTTGTTTTTCCTGCCTGTAGCTGCAAATTATAAAACTATCATATGTTCTTGGTTCTCCACGAGAGGGGTAAAGTACGTGGCTTCCGGGGATATTCTCTCTGCCCTGCAGTGAAGTTTAGAAACGAAGAGGTCAGTCCCAGACGCAGCCATTGGTCGAGTCTTGCTAGTTGGTGTAGCATATTGACTGACGATGTACAGGAAAGTTTATGCTGCAATTAGATTCGATCAAAATCAGAAACAAGTTTTAGCATCTGCAATGCTAATCTTCTAACTCTCCATGGCTTGCTTTAGGAATGAGTGTGCCATTTCTGTTCAATAACTTCGAAAATGGCATATCAAACACTCTTAATTCAATGGAACTTTACCCTGATCAGTAATTCACTCCTTACCATAATGATTAATCACATTTTAGATGAATCAAGAAACTGTGAACGCGGCAACTAGACTATCAAAATAGTGTAAAATAATGAACGCCTGAAAAAGTGACACCAGAAACCCAAGCTCAACAGCATACTGTTTCTGATAAAATCTGGCATAACAGCTGTCGGAAATTACATTTCATCTCTTAAAGTGCAAGTTTTACCTTTCCTCGAGCATGGTTCTTTTGACTACTGTGTAGTACGTCTGACCTGTTTGGCGTACCATAAATTTTCCGTTGCTAAAACCAGTGTACACAGATATTCGACCAATGTACACTGCCGTTAAACTAGCATGCGTAAGCATTTCATCAATGAACACAGGTATTTAAATGGTATACGCTAGTATTTAAAATACATACCATAGGGTTTAAAAAAAGGATATTCTAAAAGTTTTCACAAGTAGAAAAACCTGTTTTGGTTACATATAGAATACTAAATTTTCATTTAGATCGGAAAATTATGACTCATTGCAAGGAGTTACAGCAATAAATTATTGATAAAGGACGTATCATTGGGTTTCCTCCTAGTAGAAAATCTACTCGGGACATCTGTACTGAAACTGGTATAAATTTCTGAACGATTCAGAAAATCTTATCCCGCTGGAAACAAAAGGCGAACCCGGTTAACCTCATGGAAATTGTAGAAGGCCGAACATTCTGGATGACAGTGGCACACGCTCTTTGAAGGGATTGGCTACGAATAACAAACGGTCATAATCCCAAATGCTTAATAGCGAGTTTTTTACAAGCCCAAAAACAATTTTTCCAAGAATTGTGCGTTGAGAGTTATTGAAAAAAAAAATTAGGTTAATACGAAACCCATCAGAAATATATTAGTGCCAGCAGCCAATCGTAAAAACGTAGTTTATTTGCTCGAGAACATAGAAATTAGCCTGGTGAAGATTGGAAGTATGCTATGTGGTCCGATGAGTCCAGATCCATCCTCTTACAGAAGGACGGGCGTGTTACGGCACGGCGACAGCCACATGAAGCTACGAGAAGATTTCACACGATCAGTTTTTCCGTCAGTCACACTCACGGTATACCGTGGTCACGAGTAGGTACGTGTGAAAGCAAGTGTTTTGACTGCAGTCCGTGAGTGTCAGTGTGACTGACGGAAAAACTGATCGTGTGAAAGCCCCTTACGGGTCTATCTTGCATCGCCCCAACTGTTCAGATATCTGGAGGGAGTGTTGTACTGTGGGGCTGTTTTCGCTGGGATGGCCATCAATCTGACGCTCTTTGCAACGATAAAATCGTCTCTAAGGACTATTTGCAAGTACTTTCGGACTATTTTCATCCTTCCAAGGAATTTTATATTCGTGATAGCAGTGGGATTTTTCAGTACGAACAAATTTCTAGCACATCCACAGGGCTAGAAATTTTCAAGATTTATTTGTTACGAATGAGGGAGTACATGAGCTGGTGGACACGCAACCAGAATCTCTTGATTTGCACTCCATTGAAAATTTGTGGGACAAGCTTGAGTGTAACCTGTGTGATTCATCGAACCTTGCATCAACATTAACTGCTGTGGGAGTCAGGTTACCTTAGTTATGACTAAAAAAATCTGCAGAAAACTCAAAATATTGTAGAGTCGAAGACACGTAAAATTAATACTGTGATTTGGCTTAAGACAGTCGAATCGCTCATTCATAAATTCCTAAGCCCCTCAATTCATTTTTTCTGTCATTTAGTGAGTGACAAAATCTGAAATCGGAAATCGGAAAAATGGAACATGGCGTTATTTTACGAAATTATCAAAAACCTTATCAGATGTTTTCGAACTAATTTAAAACAGCGCATGAGGAATAATTTTGATAGATACGCTGTGATATCACAGAAGAAGAGCATAATGAGATAATAATTGGTTTTGTTCAAATTATAATAAACGATGGGCTACGGAATTACGTGGCAAAATACCTTGTACTGTTTTAACTCTATTTCATGATTTTGCTGACTTCTGTTGGTTACTCACTTTTAGGGGTTCAACGAACATTCGGAAAGGTTAGAACTAATAATACGAATACAGCTGAACTGAATTTAAGTGTTCAGTCATCTTGATTGCAGCATACTTTCATTTCATGCCACAAAATTTAAACAAGGAACTTGTGCCAATTGGCATTGATTTTTAAAAGCTAGCTCATGTAGGAACAGCATCAAATTAATGAGCATTCGCGAGGCACTCTATACGAACGCATCGCGAGTCATAAAGTACTCGGTGCAAAGTTGATAATATTTTACTGCAAGTTCCACAAAGCGCTAGAAATATTTGTTCTAACACATAATAAAGTTCAGCGTTTAATTGAAACCATTTTTGATAAGGAAGAGTTTTATTAACTATATGCATATAATACTTATGTGTGCAAAACTGTTTTTTCACGCTACACCGTCCTCAAAAATATCACGTAATGAATGCAAGTTTTTCGAATCATTCATTCGAAATACATATGTATTGTTAATACACATGCATGAAAGAAAGTAAAACATGGAAAGCGTTTGCCAAGTATCAAGATTAGATGTATGTCCTTGCTGTTGTTTAGCATATGTCTGTACCAAGCAACCTGAAGAACGCATTTTCTCACGACCCAACACCGTGAAGGCCTTTCAAATGTACTGACCTCTTCCTCAGAACAATGATCTTTAGTACGTTCTTAGCATTGCAATTCTCCTGCTCATTTTTAGAGAATCTGATGACACACATCTTGTCTCAGAAAGTGCATCCGAAAAATTCAATTTTGAATTGGATTGTTTGACCTTACATAGTAAGGAACATAAACAAATACCCTTCCCCTCTGTAAGTGAGGTTCTTTTTATTCTTAAATACTCAACTACAAAGCTCACTGTAATGATTCTGGAACCTAAAACGCTTTGCTCGCATTATCGGGGCAAATTTAAAGTTAAATGGAAAAAGTGCGCCAGAGGTTGCGCTGAGACTCGCAGTACGTACGAGTAGAGGCTCCGTTACCCGCCTGCGTCTGCCGCGTATACGCTGCCGCACGAGTTGCATGCAAAAATGAAGTTACGCCAGCCGTGACTGCAAAGTCTGCAGTTTCTATTCTATTGGAAGCCTGGCTTACTTCAGAGTACATTTTTATCACTGGAAATCGTGTCAAGTTTTGCTCTTATATACCTGTAAATCCCCTCCCATAAAAATGGAGAAAACGAACCACGAAAATTACAAAGCTTACCAGGCTTTTCATGAAATTCTTCTCAGTCTGAATGTGTACCGTGAGGGATTCTTAGATAAAAAGGTGTAGACAATATCGTTTTTACTGTGAAAAGTTAATCTAAGTTTTCGGTAAACATTAATTTTTCAGCAGAATACGAAAAAAATTCGAATAGAAAAAAAGTAAAAAAATTTTCTTTAACCCTCTTAGTTATTAATACTTTTCAGCATCAATATAACTTACTAGTGAACATGTCCCATCAAAAATGACTGGATTCGATATTTTCTCAACTCAAATCTTCTAGGTGTGAATGACAAACAAGTATATCCACCATAATTGTACTCGTGATTAAAATATTCTTGTTCTTGTTCACTGGTGAAACTCGTATCACAGATCCGGTCATTAAGCATTCTTAAGAACGTCACAGACGCACGAGGCAGCAAGCAAGAGGCAGCAACAACTGTATTATTATTTAACTACATATTACTAGTGCACACGGCCCGTCAAAAAATGACGATTAGATATAGGACCAACTGAGCTTTAACATGGCTTTCCTATGATCTTCCATGCTATTCTATGGCTTTCCTATACTTTCCTAAGTCTTAACCGCTGATATTCTATACAACCTAATCTACCTTACCAATACACTTGATTTTCATTCCGACTCTGAATTTGCTGGGTTAATGCACCGAAAATTGTGGAGTTGATGAAGCTTGTATCACATATACGCTCATCACCCACTTTCGGCTGGTGGGAGTGACGGACGGAAGACAGACGGACAGACAGACGGACGGACGCAGCTCTTGTTATAGTATAGGTTTCCCAAGAAGTTTTTGGAAAAATTGGCTATACCTTTTTCATCGCTATAAGCTGCGCTTTCTTAGCAATAGATTCAATTTTCACGTGATTTTTTTAACCAAAGAACAGAGTGAGCAGATGCCAGGTTTTTTATGCTCATATCATTCGAATGGTATCTATGATATTAACCAAGAATGCAGTACTTTCTGATGAACCCTTCCTCACTGCAGTAATGAAACATATGAATGAAACCTGCGTAACCAATACACGCGGTTGAGCAACATACTAAGTGCATAAAATGCTCCACAAATTTAATTAATGTGTTCAATGAGATTTGCATTGGAATAACATAGGAGAAATTACGCACAAAAAATGTTTAAATTTATTTATTTATTTACTTATTCCAGAAGACACCTGGTTCTTCATTATATAAGGATTGATTCTGATTTCTTCACGTTTTTATCACTGTGGCAAGTATTGGATGGCTGACCTAGAAGCCTCCGTTTTGTGCCGTGCCCCAGAGCGAGAGCTGAGAGCACCTCTCGCTGCGAACGCTCAAGTCAGCACAACACGCAGGCTGGCCTGCACAGGCCTGTCCTTGTTTCGACGTGTGCCTCATCTCACACGCAAGTAGTCAATGAATAGGATGTTAAATAGCCCAAAGTTTTAAGAGTTAGATACCCATACCGATACTTGCCGCTCCATGTATCGCTTTCGCTTGGGATATTCGACTCGCGTGAGAGGACAGTTGCTGGAGACTGTGTAAAGTATAAGGTCGTAATGTTTTCGTTACAGCTGCTAAGAAAGAACTACTGTAAAATCATATTCTCTTGTGAAACTCTACTCTTGCGACATAGTGCACTCGCGCTGACATGGCCGAAACTTCGTACAAAGTGCAACATATGCTCGGCAAGAAGGAATCTATGACGCGTGTGTCTGCATTAACCTAATATTTACCCGAAAGGGAAATCCTCTGTGTAGATGCACATAGTTTTGCTCCAGATGTACGAGCACAATAACTTTATAAACGAATACATTCAAGTCAGTAATCGCACAAGTCAAAACCTTGTTGTAATTTTATCCTTGCTGGAGACAAGGGGATCTTGTCATCAAAGTGCAGATCAACGAATGGGCTGGAATCAAATAGTGTAAAGCTCAGTAAAATGTAGGCCACGCAACTTTTATCGAATAAAGTACTTAGGGTTTCGAAAGTATTACAGCTAAACGCGTATTTTTTCGAGAGATAAATGCTAGCATGGAGAAATTGAAAAAATGAATTGAAAGAATAAAAACGACCAAAGGTGTGCAATACCAGCTGACAGGAGAGATTGGCTTTTCTCTGAGCAGCTGAAGTCAATTTTTCAAACTTCTCATAACAACATTTGCTGAACAGCTCGAATATATTAGGAGTACAGCAAAGGAGAGCAAATTTACCAGTTTTTATTAATAAACCACCATGTGAACCAACATCTGTACCAACAGAACCAGAAAAATCAATAGAAGGAACTTTTATCATCACTATCTAGCATCCCCATGCATATATGCATTACGTATACATCGTTAAAATCAGACTCTGGCACTTTTTCCTTCAAAACCAGGTATAGGAGAGCACCTGTGCATAAAATAGCTAGGCCCTTCGAAAAAACGTAAACTTTCTTTTGATCCCTCACTTTCTGCAAACTCTTGTTCGACGAGATCCCAGAGCCTGAGCATAATTACGCTCCTTTCGAAATGCAAATCGACTATTATATAAGGGTAAATGTGTCAGGCTTTACGGCGTACTCCTATTGTGAACGCTGTTTTATCAAACAATTATTTGCTATCCAATCAATATCGCTAAAATCATGTTAAATTGACTCCCTGTGACACATCTACTTTTCAACTCCGCACGAGGTTTCTTGAAATGTTGTACTATTAATCCCAGCGCATTAAGATGTGACTGGCTTCGTCAGGAAATCAATCGTCAAGCAATTAGTAGTAACAAGCTGGGTGCGATACAAATAAATCATGCTAATTTATGTAACTTAAACTTTGTTAGTAAGTATTTTGAGCTTGCAATGAAAGACTGCAACAAGAAATATGTGTTTCTCATGTAAATTTTTATGGTTCGAATTATATTACACTGCAGAGATAATGTTCGTTATTAATTGGTAGCTAAGATCTAGATTAATGTAATTTTCTATTCATACAAGATTGAACTACCACGCATGCTTACAACAGAAGTGGTTCACGCTAATTAAGTGAAGTTGTTTTTGGAATAAAACGAAGGTTCACGTTCAAGATATCACTCTAGCTTGGAATTCTTGGAATTTTTCCAAAGACGGTATTCAAATGACGGAGTGCAAGTGACCTAACGTTAATTATGCATAATTACAATTATAAATATGAAACAATTACTTGAAGCATGTCGATAGA
Source organism: Morinoia aosen (assembly GCA_030386875.1). NCBI lineage: Eukaryota > Metazoa > Arthropoda > Malacostraca > Amphipoda > Talitridae > Morinoia > Morinoia aosen. The sequence goes on along the minus strand of CM059561.1, from coordinate 28,445,532 downwards.
AATGAATAAAATAACTCTGATGCGATGTTTATATTTCATTGAGTATTAACTAAAGAGGCTATCAGATTGATAAAAATCGTTCTCTCGTGATGTTCTTCGCAGCTGAGGAAACTTGTATTTGAGTTTCCAATAAAACTTAATAAATTTCTTGTGTATTCTTTCTTGCGTATTCTTCATACGTGGGTTGACTACTATAAATCAAATTTGTGGACGGTTTGCACGTAACTAATGCAAAAGCAAATGACAACGAAAGTAGGCACTTATAATTTGGCGTACAACCTACCTTGCCAACATTGAAAACAATGTGTCTCCTATTGTCTCTACGCCTACATGTATCTCGTCAGGCTCAGCCACGCATCTTGTTAATATATTTTCGACAGACACAAGTAATTCGGTACTGGAATACTAACTTCTGTTATATTTATTCAATTTCCCCTTTTTTCAGTAAAAAGTATTATTTTTAATATCTGTGTTTTAATACCACACTCGGCTGAAACTTATTAATTCCTATAAGGGAATGATGAAAATTTGAAGAATATTCGTTAAATACTAGTAGATTGCATGTTTTAAAATATCACCATTCAAGAAGACATTGATGCAGCAAACATCGAAAACGCAATGTTAAAAAGAAATGAAGAAGAAAAGGAAGAAAAACCGTCCAATTCAAAAAAAGTTGATACATGAAATGCTAAACAACCAATTTGGGCTATAAATATTCTTTATCATAAAAATCCTAAATTGATGGATAAACGTTAAAAAGCAGACAGTAGCTGTGTCAGAGGTTGTCTAACTTATGCTATAAAAACTGCATATAATCAACGCTGTCCGATCATCACAAGCTCAATTACATCGGAAATCAAACAAAAGTCTTTGATTACTCAAAACTCACTGTAAACAGTACAAACGTCAAGTATACTTCACATTTTTACAACGGTAAGATATAGAAGGTAGTACATACAGTATTAGATTCAAATTTTTTTATCGCAATCAGTCAGAAAAATAATGCTGCGAGGTAAATTGAATTTATAATTTGATAAATTTCAACCTATCGCAATAAAAAAGAAATTGCAAAGCTTTCTTCAAAGAACTTTTTGTTAACACCCACACAAATATAGTTGATGTTTTAACGCCTGATTCAACTAATGTCACCTACATTTTTACGCCAACTAATGCCTCCGATGTGCTTGACTGTACAGTAGAAACATTTACAAAAGGACTCAATTGGATAGCAACTGCTCGTATTAAAAGTGTTAAAATACACAGTGGATTCCATTTGTCCGATTTTCTCTTAATCATACCCATTCTGTAGAGATTTTCCCAGAATATTCGAAAATTGAATAACTCCCGTTTCCAGGTATGGGGGTAAAATACTAATCTTAACAATTATAGGCCAGTATCTGTGGTGGGGCACTTCTGGGTAAAAGATTCTAAAAAATTTACAATACGGTATGCTCTTACTGCAAACATGAATTATTTTTTTTGTAATAAACAGTTAGGCTTCCGATTTAAAAATCGATAACGCAAACCACTCTCAATTATTTAAAATATCTACTCTCTTGAATCGACAAAGCGAATGTTTTTCCTCTGTGTTTTTCGACTTTAGCAAAGCATTTGACCAGTGGTGGGCACGATAACGAAAAAACGTTATCGCGAGAACCGATAAAGCGATAACGAAAACCTTATCGGCGATAACCGATAATCGATAATTGGCAAAAAATTTATCGCCGATAGTCGATAACCGATAAATCGATAAATCCAAAATTCCGAAACTAGCGATAACGATATTGGTATTTTAAATAAAAAGCAAATCGAAATGTTTTTTTTTAATCTTTGTCTTAGAAAACAGAAAAATCTTTGAAAAAAATAGAAGTCTTTGAAAACTATTAGAAAAAAGTAATAAATGTTTATCCTGTCTATTAATAAAAACTGCGGTTTAAAGTAAAAGAACTAAATTTAGACAAGGTTTTGCAGCATGTTCCCCTTCATAAACATAAGAATTTTGAAGTTTTCATTAGAGAGGCAGCTCCTCTTGGCCCAGAGGATGTCCTTTCCAAGGGAGAACAAACGCTCCACCGCGGCGCTGCTCGGCATCGCCGCGTTGTACCTCAAAAAGAAGTCGATGAGGACCTTCTCGCTGTTGAAGGCAGGGTCTGCCAAACTGTCAGTCCCATTGGCCTGCAGCCACACATGCACAATTTGAGCGGCCTTGGACTTAGTAGACCTGTGATGACCCCCAGTGTCATCCTCCTCATCACAAATGCTAGCGTAGTAGTCTTCCGTCTTCATGTCATCGCTGCTGCTGCTGCTTCTGGCGGTCTTCAGGTCAGCACGCCGCAAGAACGCACGATGGTTGCCAGATGTCCCAGTCCACATGAGGCCACACTTTTGATCAAAAAGGCCACAAAAAAGGCCAACCTTATTACACCATAACACGTACATCCTACACGTATAGTTCCTTTCCCGAACTCGTCCCGCCCGGTCATGTTGAATCCCAGCGGGAAAAACTGGAATTATCGATTATCGATAGTTTGGAACCAAAAGTATCGGCGATACCGATAAATCGATAACTCGGGGAAAAAAATTATCGGATAACCGATAACTGGAAATCGTTATCGCGATAAACTATCGCGATAATTTATCGCGATAACGCCCAGCTTTGCATTTGACTGTGCTGACAACAACGTATTACTTGCAAAGCTCTAATGCTATAGCATAAGAAAAGTTTCTCGTAGATGTTGTAAATCATACCTAACGAATTGTGAACAATTAGTCGTTATTAATAGCAATTAGTCGTAACAAATAGTAACAATTAGACAATTAGTGGTTAATAGTAACTCCCACTCAGCGTTTTTTGATATTAGCCATAGCGTTCTACAAGGATCGCTTTTGAGACCTCTCATATTTTAAATATTCTTAAAAGATTTGGTTAAATTTACTTTGCTTCGTGAATTCATATTTTTTGCGGATGATAACACCCTCTCTCTTCAACCATTCTAAGTTAAAACCATAAAATAGACTGGCAAACCAATTATATTGCAAGCTATAGGAAAAGTCTCGAATGGGCTCATAGGATTCCAATGTCCATAAAACTAAATATATCACATTTTCTTATATGCAAAATGTATCTTTCCCTCTCAAAAAAATCGGTCATGGTAAAATTGACAAAGCCCTTGCATGCCCATTTCTCCGCACTAGCGTAAATAATAACCTGTCTATAGGAGAACATATCTCGAATATTAGAGCTAAAATATCTAAATAAATTGGAGTTGTACGTAGAGTATAATATGCATTACTTAACGAAGCTTTAAAAACGCTGTATAGAACATTAGACCATTTCTCCTATTTAGAATAGACACACGCAATGGGGCAGACAAAGATAAAATGAATAAACTTTTTACTCCACAAAAGAGAGCTTTCGAACAATAAGAAGCTTGGAATACAGCGCCTATACAAATTATTCATTCCAATACCTAGAAATACTTGAGTTCTCCGATCTCTCAGTTTTCCTAATTAAATTTCATGGCAAAGCTTTGAACGATGGCGGCGATAAAGATCTCTAACTATCAGGATGTTCTCAAGCTGGCTATCGCAATCATTTAGGCACAATCTGAAAGAGAATTATTTTCCTTGCTATAACAAGGTTCAATCTCAATACAGCTTCCCGTCATTAGAATTTAAGCTTAGACCTCTATCCTCTCTAAAAACTGTTAGAGCATTAAAAAAGTCTAAGATATTCATTCTTTTTTGAATATCAATGTCACTAACTGTTCAGAAATACCTGTACCCTCTTTATTTGACGGTTCAAAATAAAAAACCAGATGCGGGAAGTAAAATTAAAACTAAAACTAAATATATTTTTGGCCAAGTAGATCTCACTCACTTCATAGCATAAAATGGCGAATTAAATTTACATCATTTCTCACTGTTTCACGCTAGTCAATTATGTAATCAGTCTAGTATGCGTTGAAGATTAGTGTTTTCACGTTAAATTGAAATCGTAAACAAAGAGTAACGTTTTTATAGGATGACCTAAAGGTCATTGAACTTAGTCGGGCCCTTGAGTAGTTATATCTCAACAAGTCTATTATAATAAGTCTAAGCATTGATTCTACTGATGCAATTTTTTTCTGATGCTTGTGAAATGTATTGTTTGAATTCTTTTGATGTATATAATAACTGTTTCATCATGATTAAAATAGTATGTAATGTGTATATCTCACATATTTATTCTAAAATATTTAAAACATTTAGAATTGTCAATAAACTAAGAAAAATATTAGGATAAGCAGTAAGATTTAACCACAAGAATGGGGACAAATATATTTCATCACTCTCCTAAAAATTGCATTGATCAATTCACTAGCAAAGAATATTCATACATAAACAAAAGGATCTTGATACATTAGGAACATGATATTCTGATAGTCTATTTTGTAATTCGGACATAATGATCTTGTTTCCGGACCTGCACCGCAGACAAATTCTACGTAATAAAAATCCTTCACGCGCTGCAGCAGTTAGACAAGATGTTTACATGCAGGACACTGGCCGCGGGAATAATGGCGTGTCATCAATTTCACGCCTAAAAGGGTTTTTGCAAAATCGATTGCAATGGATGAGAAATTGATAAATACATTTGACAGGAGATTGAGTATTTTCAGGAGATATTGCATCATGCATCAACGAGGCCAGTAATCCCACAGTACGAGTTCAGCGAAAGCAAGTTCTCAGAATTATCTAAGCATTTTTTTTTTTATCCCGATGAGCAGACCGGGGACGTTGGGTATTAGAGAAAAGTCTTTTTTTTTAAGAATATACGTGTATGATAAAACTTACACATTAGTTACTTCAACCTGAGTACATCTATTGGTATGAGGGATTTGCGCCGTGAGTTCCAAAAACGGCCGTGCGACTTGAGCAACTAAGCGTCTTCTCTGTGATAAACCCAGTGCTACGTTTTAATAAAATGTAGTCTTTCGATTTTCATGGTCCGTGTGTTTAACGCAAACACTGTGACTCATGAAAAGGTAAATTTGAAGTATGTTTTCCAACTGTGTTCTAAGAAAAGGTTTTGAAAAAGAGATCAGCAATTGGATAGTCTGATAACATAACAGTTTTCTAAAAAATTTTGGAGATGGTTACGTACTACGAACTCATATCTCGTTTCGTCAAGGTCGACAGTTGCACGGATTCCCCCCGTTTTTCACTCTACTAGACAGACATTTCTCATACCGTACATCCATTCTGGTTAAGGTGCACACGTCGAAAATTTTCCAGGATATGAGATGTGAATGGAAACATAAATAACTGAAAAATAGCTCCATTGGTTATCACATATTTTATTTTTCAATTAACATTTAAACTGCACTGCCCTGACGCTAATTTACCCATGAGTATGAGCATTGCTGTCTTTCTTCAAACGAAATTTTCAGTTTCTCTTCGAAGTTAAATATTTCCTCGCAGATAGGCCTTGATAAATTTTCGAGAACCTACATAAGAATAATAGTATCAAACATTGCTTACGGGATGCTTTTGTACATGCAGGTAGGCATTGTACGTATTTTCAAAAGAGATCAACTGAAAACTGTTGCGGTGTAAGGTCGAAATAGAAATTGTCTACGTTGTGGTGGAAAGATAGTGGAAGTTCCTCACTGCAGAGCAGGATGAAGAATTATTCCTGCGGGGTACAGAAAAGCGCAGGAAAGTGTTTGAACGGCGTATAGGAAATGCAGGGGAAAGTGTTTCATGATATGCTGGAAAGGCGGGGGAAATTTTCCCGGGCTCGGAGTGCTGGACGAGCGTGTTATGTGAGCTGAGCTGCTGTGAGCTGTGAGTGCCTCATCCGCTTAATTTATTTCAGCTGCCTTAGTTAATAAGTCAAGAGAAAACTACTGAATTAATGTTATTTGTATCCGTCCTTTCAACGTTTAATGTGGATGTGCTTCTCTCTCCTTCAGAAAGGACCGAGGATTCCATATAATAGTTCCTAGAACGCTTTAAAGCTAGATCCTCATTTCAACGTTAAGGAATTACGATTAACTTTTTGTAAGTGATGGTTTTATCAAATCCTTTTATTAGCATTAAAGCTTCCAAATTATGATGTCTCACCACACCATTTAATTTTTCAGAACGATCTTCCACTTGAAAAATGGTGTGCTTTTCGTCAATTTTTTAACGAGGTTGAAATTACCATGCAGAAGTTAACAAGTTAATAAATTAATCCATTTACCTTCAATTATTTTATTTTCTTTATACATGGCGACGGATACTTTATCGAGCAAACTTTATCATGAGGTTAGAATCGATGAAAGAAACCATTTTTTACTCATTAACCGTGCGGTCGAAAATGCTTCGCTAAGTCTGGTAACTCTATTATGGACTAACATGGGGAAACAAGGACTTGAAATTTTCCCCACATTACGCCTCTAGATTACTACTTCTGGAAACATTTAAAGAGTTTAGTGTACGACGCACAGATTTTCGAAGAAAGCATCATCGGTTGAACTGTTGAAGCCTGCGCAAGGATTTATGAAACTCCTGTTGTTTTCGAAAGCGTCCGGCAATCGTTGTACCGGCTTTTGAACGCCTGCGTCGCAACAGTTGGGTGCCATGTTGAACATCTGACCTAAATACCTAATCTAATTAAAAAGTGTGTTTTTTGTGGTCATAATAATTATGTTGTGAGTGTATTTCTTGTGTTCATTGAAAATTTGTTTCTTAACTTCTACATTTCATTTCCCTGCCGCTCTCAAAGTACGATTTTTTCCAATACTTTTCAGATTTCAAGTCCTCGTAACTCTTTCACAGAGCATTTCCAATGACACGGTTATTGAGTAAAAAGTGCCTGTTACCCTGTGTGACGATTCCTGCTATTTTCTCTTTGTTTCACGATCAATACCATACAGACAACCGGACTCATACACGTCCTGATGTCAAGTTATTTCGGTTGTCAGGTCATAAGCATGAAGATAGGAAAATCAATGATTATTAAAACATCCATTACTTCATTGCAGGCAAAGTTTGTTGGAACACTGCAAACACAGGAACATTTGCAAGAATTGCATGTTCACATTCAAAAACGAAACATCATGTTTGTGGTTAGACTAAACCAAGGAATAAAACATTTTAAATTAATGTTTCTAAACTTTAATCAATATGTGTTTCATTTCATTGTAAGTAATGTAACGTTAATTGTTATTATTCATCTGTATTATCGGTCATTGTCTCCTTGGAAACATGGTAAACAATGCTAAAAATATTCTTTGCATGTCCGGTTGTCATGTGTCCGGTTGTCAGGAACTCTACTGTACTTACTCTGTGATTGAAGTGCTCAAACTTAAGTTTTAAGCATCAATTTTTTACGCTCTTATCTTCAAGATTAGTGAGCCGTGAAGCGTGTCCCCGTATTATTACGAAAGAAGTTCAGACACAATACTCAAAAGATGAATAAAACTATTCCAGGAACGCACGAATCGCTCGTTAAACTTAGATCCGTTTCCATTTTAGCTTGAACTCCGTGAATGTAGTTCTTTGGTCACCAGCTGATGACGCAGATTCGATAAGAAGAAGCAGGAACAGCTCTGGAGAAAGGCTCTTCGTCGATCGAAAGGTACTTTCATAATGGTTGCAATACCTGTAGAGCAGTGACGCAATATTAGTGGTGTCGATTTACATGCGTCCGTACTAAACAGCATTGTTCTCTAGATTTGTAACACCGTTACTGTGGATCAATAATAATAGTTTAAACCATAAATATTTCTTCGGTGGCAGTTTCGCCATTCACTTCACTTCATACCTTATACCGGATAGAAGATGTGTTGGTTGTCTGAACATTGAATCGGACGGCTTAACTAACGCTAATTTACATCCATTTTTCTTTATAGGGCGCGTGCATGATATGAAAGTCTTGAAAGTAAGTTGATAAGGAAGGCGAGAGCTTTTCTTAACAGAAGTGTGCATTTTACTCTGCTTTACCTTTACCTCGACTTGTTAAATATATGTACGGAAAAATCCACACATATTGTTCTACGAGAATTTTGATTTCGTACGATAGGATACTCCAGAAACTCTTGAGTGGCTATAATACACTGCACCTCAAAATTGCTTAACTTTTATTTTACTCGCTATTAATTTTGAAAAGTAGTACCTACAAAATTATCAAGTGCATTTTATTCCTTGAGTTCGAGAAAAGAAATAAAAATATCCCAAAATCGCATATCAAAATAATAGTATGATATTTTACGAAGAAAATGGAAGTTAGGGACGGACAAACCAAGAGAGCAACCAACGAAATTTGTCCTCCAGACATTTGACGATCAAATTCGACAGGATATATTAGGTTGATTATATAGTTTCCTTCGATGTGAACGCACATTTTTGTCAATTTCAGCGAAATTTGAACGCACTCACGCCGTTAAATGTAGTGTTTTTTTTAAGTTAGGGTCATAATTTACTCCCATGATAAGTATTCGAATGCTCAGTTGGAATAGGTGTCCTTTCTTTTTCGATTCCAGATTTTGAGTGAGGTTAACATTTGAGTGAAACTCAACCAATATTGAAGAACTACCTCTAAAAATATGCAGATACTGTCCGTTAATTAATATGTAATATTCAAGCTTTAGTTTACAGAGTAGGAGAAGAAATGCACGGACAAAACGAGCAAGCCAGCAACAAAATATAAATTAATAATTTATTATACACAGGGATGAGCACGTGTTTTATTCAGCATCAATAGTTGTTTAACTATTTCACGGAAATACATTTTTTCCATTAACATCAATGAAACTCAATCGAGATGACAGCTTATGAACAGATTTCTTTTCTTTAAGTAGATTTGAATTTAAATCAACTACAGTCATCTTTACATCAACTAAAGTAATGTTTACGGATATTTTAACCTAGAACAATACTTCTAAGACATTTCCCTTCTTCTTTCGGTTTCTCGTTTTATTTTTTATTTTGTGTTATCATAACATCGGAATGAATTTTAGTCAGTGAAAATAAATAACATATGAAAAAAAGCTAGCTATCATTATGAAGCATTCAGGGATCTAGTACTCAGTTTGAAGGGTGGGAATAGCGACTGATTGACCGTGCAAGAAACAAACTATGGATTGTTATATGAAGGGATTGAGTAATAAAATTGATTAAATCCATTTAGATTCACTGCATCATCATCTCTGTCGCAAACAAACATTTCCTGTACACCAGACAAATGCTATTTTCTAGCAAAATTAAACTTATGGTCATATGCATAAATGCATTTAAATAAAAACCTTTACATAAAATGCAGACATTTTAGCTATTTACCAAACTCTGCAAAGCGCAGATACGAAAGTAATATCTGTTGTCGGTGTTATTGGCTCAGCTGATGACTAAGCCGAAAATGTTTATTATTCTGCCAAGCACAAGATAAATCCTGCTCCCCTTATAGGAGAGAGTTTAGTGCATCAGCGAGTATTGTTGTCGCACTGTCATCTCTTTGCAAGATCAGCTCCATTGAATGCCTGTTGCAAGGCAGTCAATTTATTTTCAAGTCAGAAGTCGATCAAAAATCTTTGATCTCAATGGAAATATTTAAACGTGATCATATCGTTCCTTTGCTTTGTAATTAAGAAAAGGTTACAGTCACTTTTTCTCAGGTATCAATAATACGTGACTTTTGAAAAGAGGCCTAGATTTTAAAAATTTCGCCAACGTATTTTCAAAACATCATGGTGGGTGAGAAATTCTAAGCCAAATCAGAAATCTCTTTTGACATGTACCCAGACTTCAGGCAGTTCTAGTCATCGGTATCTCACTTTCAATTGTGGTAACGGTTCCTTAATTTTGAGCCCAAGCGAACGCATCCTGAGTTCTTTCGAGGTAATTCTTCCTCGTGGCCACTACACGATCACCGGTGAACAGTCCGTCGAGCGCATAAGTGGGATCCGAGGCACTGCCCAGCTACTTTTTGCCTCCTCTAAACTTTCTCCAAGCCGGTAAAAAATTTGCTCGCTCAACTAGACTACCGGAGAAAGGTTAGTACTTTTTGTTGAAAATGCCGTTGAAACTCGATCGTCCGCAGAAATCATTCAAAAGAAAATCATTTACGAGCGAACTACCACCGAGTTAAATCACGCTCAAGTGATCCGCGTAGAATGGTTTTCGCGCATAGCAAACTTTAATAAACTCTATTTACTGTTGCGTATGTTCAACAGCTTCAGTCAGTAACTTACGTACGTGAACTGAACAGAGAACATTTCAAATAATCGTTCCTTGAAAAGGATGTGAAATTAACCTCCGAATTCTAAATGACATTAAAAATATAGTCTGAGTAATGCACACCAATTTTCGTTCCTATCTAACTATTACAAACGTGTAGAACTATGGATTCTAGGTCAGCAGTGGAAGTAACACTTCAATTTGCGTGGGAACTGTCTATCATTTGTCCAAATTATCCCTACTTTGCCGTAAATTTGCGCATTCAGTGCGATGTCCTTTTAAAAGAATGTAATTTTCAATTGGATTGGCTTCCCACACCGATCGTAAAAATTTAAAAGTTGAGCGTCCAACATGACGCAGTGAAAAAAAAGTTATGAAGTAAAAACAGTTCATCACTGAGAAAGTTGATGCCTTAAATGTGACCCTACAGTGTGTTTTACTATACAAAATGTCACAGTAAAGCAGTACTTAGTAGGTGGATATCCCATAACAGTTACTATTAAATTAAACATCCGAAAACAATGATTCTCCAGTTTCTCACAGTAGCTACAAGTGTTAAAAAAATGTATTACTTGGAAAACCAATTCAAACTTAGGGCTTAGGATGAATATAAGGTCACTACACGAAACGACGAATCCATCTTACATCGTACAGTGTACTGAATCAGAGTCAATTTACCTGCATTGAGTTGTCAACGACCTACGTAACGTCAGCGCTATGTTCAATTGATTATCTGAGTTTATTATTATTATTATTATTATTATCCATCACTCTCCTGCTCTCGGGTCCCACTTTTCAACCATTATATTGGGCTTTACTGGGGGATCAAAACTCGCTTGTTAGAGACAAACTGTTGGTTAAGGAGTCTTAAGTTTGCGTGGCAAACCTTATCACCGAAGAACTTTTAGTTGATCTCCTGGACGCATTCTTTTCGGTAATTTCTCTGGTGAAAATTGCTGTGTGAGAAGTAAGTCGACTAAATTTGTAATCTTATAGGCAGTCCGCAGGCCAACGCTCTTGATCAAATAATTTAAATCGGAAAAGTTCCAATGTGTTGAAATACTCTAAGAATTACACATTTTTTTAGAACATGATTTCATAACATCAGCGGCGTGAGTTGAGGTGACAGTAATATTCACATTTACCAATTCGTCAAAACTCGTCGTTCTCATGAAGTCTACTGCTCGAAGTTGAAGCGAACTAGAAATGCTAGAGAGCTCAAGAATTTATTTCGCTTCTTGCTTCCTCCGTGGTTCAATATTCTCTCTGCTTTTTAAGAATCTTCGTAGAAAAGAGCAAATAACAAGGGCATCCATGAGAGCGCTGTTTCTTCGATCCATGTTTGCAGAACCTCAATTATTGCTGCAATGTAGGAGTTAGTTACCTTTCGAGTTCTTCCTGCATTAACAGAACATTTCTACTAGATGAAACGTTTTTTAAATTTGTTATTAGTTAGATAAAATGTAATTATCGGTGAAAAATGGAACAATAGTGCAATTTTACATCATTTCATGATGATGACAAACTTCTAAAAAAATTGAATATTCCGTAATATTGAGTGCAGTCACGTTGATGCTAAATGTTTGGAAGAACCTTTTCGGTATGCTCTTGACTTTTCGGTCGTTATTTTAGCATTCTTCAGTAAATCAGTATTTTTATACAAGACCAGCCTCTGATGATCCACGTCGCCTTAAAAAAGTTATTGCGTTGTTCCGTCTCTCCCCCTGCACAGGATCTTGTTTAAACGTCTATGAACAGATATTTCAAATTATCAATTGTGTGAAGCTAAAATTTTCAAGGAAAATAAATGAGGCTATTGGTGGACATTAAAGTACCTTTATTTAGGTGAAATTGAGATGGAATACCAGTATATTTAACTATATTTAATCAAATATTTCCAATACAATGCGTTAACAGAACAAATGTCCTGAGCTTTACGTTTTTAACGATGTTAATATAATCGACACTAATTTACCAATAATTCGTTATGTACTAGAGTCATCAGTAGCCATTTAACCGCTAATGAAATATTCACTTTCACTATTCTTCTGTTCAAAGCACCTTATGCACCACCGACGCCAGTCTATCACACAGTTTTGAAATACTCTCACACCAGTCTAGCAACGAAGAGTAGGCCTATACATTTGGAGGGTTACTTGTGGAACGAATTGATCCTCATATTTAAGCTTAATACTGTTTCTCCATCATTTTGTAACATAATTAATGTGAGGTAATTTCTTTTCAATGCAATTTGCACAATTCGAATGGGATACTGCTCGTCTGGGTATCCGTCTAAACAGTTTACGTCAAACTGTACTTAGTCCAAATATAAGCCTGAACGCGGGATAAGCTTAAGTATATGCCTACACGTGGTCGGACCAGAGCAGATAAAGTAAATTCCAGTGAACTTAAAGGTTGAACACTTGCTATCTAAGTTAGAAGGGTGACTTTCATCGTGACAAATTCCACAGCCGAGAAGAATGATCGAGTTCAGCCTCACTCTGATTCTCTCAGAGAGCTTCTCTCAACAAATCCACTTTTTAGGAGCCGGACAATGATTACGAGTATTCTTGATAACTGGACTTTCATGAGCGCATGCTAAAGTTGAACGATTGTTGACAGTTAAAGTTTGCACGATTTGTTTGCAAATTGCCGATTAGAGTTTGCACATCCATGGCCCTTACTCGCACGAGCAGTAAGCCGAAGATAATTGCTCAGATGGGAAAATTTAAGGCTGCGCAATTCCATGTGACATACTGAACAAGGAGAAAGCTACCCGCGAAGTGACTGCTACTTAAATTAGAGGGTTCTATCACAATTCTACGCCCTTCGGGAGTGAAAGAAAATTTCCCCTAGAGGGCTTAGAGAACCGGGAGAAGGGGGCAGCAGACATTGAAATTTCAATTAAACATTCACGTCTGTCTGCAATTTGGGTGATTGCTAGTTTAAAGATATTCTTAATCGTTCAATGATGTCATTCGTCAGCAATTTAAAAGTATGGGTTTAAAATTCTGTTCACGCTTTAATAATAGATTTAAAAACTAATATTTGAGCCAAATGCTGACTAGGATTAAGTTTATTGAATTAGTAATATAATATTTCGCTTTCATTAATCCTTAGCATTGTCGATTCTCTTCATTAGAGCGAACACGATCTTCAAAAAGTCGATGGTAGCTAACAGAACACTGAGCGCCACTCATTTTCAACAGCTGCTGGTCAGTAACGTTGCCTGTGTGAATTATTAAAGCATTGCGCAAAAAGTGTTTTAGCGTCAATATTTTTGCGAATAAATGGGAGGTAGTAAATGACTTAAAATCAAATGTGTATTCAGACGATTATTCATATTCGAAAACCAAGAAGTACCTTGAAAACCAATTGGCCCTGCAGTTAAATTACACAAAATATCAAATACCTGAATAAAAAAATAATAATAATTCATAAATGTAGGTTTATTCAGTGTTTTTCTAATAAAATAATTCCTATTTAAATTGTAAACGGGGGTTTTACCAAAGAATAATGGGTTGTGCGCTCGGCATATGATAATAATTTACAGCATGCAATACGAAGTAAGGCTGCTCATTTTACCCAAGAGCCAAAAAAATAATTTTGTCTTTCCGGTTCAACGAGTGTTGGTGTACATTCAGCATGAATGAGTTTGGTGTAGGTATGATTATATTTAGAGTTTGTGAGAAGAAAATCAATGAAAATTCTTGGAAGTAATTAGAATTTTTTCATACGACTGAAATAAAATTTCATTAGTCCTGTCGACCACCACCACTGAGTTTTGCTCTTGTAGTAAACAGTTGTCACTTCTTTTCTATATTTTTTAACACAGTGGGAATTGATATATCAAAAAGACTACTACATGGCGTATGAATTTCGTATAGTAAACGTTTGCCAAGTTTACTCTGAGCAAAGCTGTAATACCGGGCAGAGTGAAGATGCAGCAGTAATGGACTACAACCTATACTATGATAAGAGCCGCGTCCGTCTGTCTGTCTGTCCGTCTGCCGAAAGTGTGTGATGAGCGTATCTGTGATACAGGCCGTGTGCACCCGGCCTCATCAACTCTCGAGAGATTGATTTTTTTTACGTTTTTTTTTTTCATTTCACCTTCTTTCTCATTTCAAATGAAGTGGGGTTGACTAGTCCGCATAACAATGCCGAAGCCCAGTGTCGGATTTGTCAATCAAAAAACGTTGCCGCAGCGGCGCAGCTGGCAGCATAAGTTATACGAAGGTGGCTCAGAAAACGTCAGCTGCCAGTTGGAATTTCTTGACGATGTAAATTGTTAGAAATTTCGGCTCTTTATCCAGTCTCGGACATCGAACTTACCGTTACTTGCAACGTCTTCGTGTTGTTTCCGAGGTGTGTCCAGCTGAGTGAAGAACTAATGTCTCTACTCATGCGTATAATTCTAGAAAATTAAAGACGCGTTGTGTACATATTGTCATATTGTACTTACAGATCTCAAGTAAATTTTATTTATCGCTGTAAGTTGAAATAGCGCGATGTTGCATTCATGAAGACAAATGTAATCTATTATCTTAAAGTTCCGTTTGCAGTAATCCCTCTACAAAGAATTAACAGTGAAATGTTTTCTTGGATTTTCAGGGTCTAGAAAAAAATCTCACGACACAAATAGCGATCAATATTTATGGGTGGTGCAGACATGTCGATATTCAGCAAGGGGACATATTAGCTTGAAGGCCTTTTGGTCGCGCCACAGTTTTCTATCGAGCGCTTTGAATTTTGCACCATTGAACCAGAACATTCGGAATTCTTAAACAAACATAGTGCTTTGCAAGAGTAGCATGGAAAGTTCTTAGAAAATGCCCTGATGCACAATGACTCGCTCTGCTGAAATAGTTATGGCTGAATGGACGTTTTAGCTTAACGGTTGCCACGTGGATGGATGCCTTAAAATTTCTTTTATATCTTTGATAAATAAATAAGAGAAAGCTATCCGGAAAACCTATTTTATAGATACACCGCAGCGTACTAAAAAAATTATAAATTGATAAACGTTTTTGCTTGCACGAATCTTCCTGAAGTTTCGGTTGTGAAAGTGCTCCTTTTTGTTACTTTCCAACAGCGGTAATCGATTTTAAACTGCGAAGCCTAAGAATATATTATTTACCAGGCTACGCACAACAATTAATGCTTGAGACCAGGCTTTTTTGAGAAGCAAAAAGTTGCTTCTACGAAGAGAGTGTTGGCGAAAAAACTACAGCTGGCGAAACAAAACGCTTCCAAGCCAATTCAGCTTACTTATTTATACGAGAGCATAAATTTAAGCGGACACACGCTAAAGTAGATGCATGATGCTGGTGAAGACAGACGGTCTATCGTACGAGCATATTTTAAGTTACGGTCCCTGACTTCGTTGTAGAGTCTTGCGCCGGAAACTGGCACTTTTACAGTCCCAAACTTTGTCTTGTCTTTAGCGTTTTGGCGGAGTAAAGCCGCTTGTTAAGAGTGAACATAATTAATCCAAAATGAATTATGTTCGAGTTAAGAATGGAGGTTATTATTGGATCAGATCTGATGTTTTTCGCTGCTACTACCGTAACAAAATCATGCACAGGAGAGTTGAAAAAGAATTAAAAAATGCAAGAAAAGTTGCCCCTATTTTATCCATTTAATAGCAATGTAGTAATAAATGGAATTATCAAATTTCAAATCTTTTTTTGCAATAGAGAAACATTTAATTTATTTTTAAGCCATGACGGAATCCATAAAAGTATAGCATTTTATTTTCGAGTTTTCTGAGGAAATTAATTCGAATATCTTCACCTGTTTGCCGCTTTTCTTGAGCTTTGCATTTTCAGATCAGTTGGGAAGTTCACGGATGTCGCACTCACCTCCTCCAGGTGATCACACGAGGCTATGTTCTAGGAACCTCCAGAGAAATATTTGAGCGTTTACTTTTGACACTAAATTAAGTTGCAGAAGATTTGCACAAGCCATCGACAAGTGCCTGATGTGTTACTTTGCGCAGCTCAGGCGGTGAGAGTATTCGAATGAACCTGAACCCTCTGTTAATAACTGCCACATTCAGTTCACACCCAGGGCAGGTAGTAAATGCATGCTTGAATTTTTGTGCCTTTTTATATTCGTGTACGTTTAATCAAAAACATGTATATGTGTGTATTATGTGAGTATATTTGTACGAAAAACTACTTGTATAGTTAGAAATTATTATGTATAAACACATTCACGTATAAAACATGAAACGCGCAGAAAGCTTAAAAACCCCAAAAGAAATTTGATCCAAAAATATTATACATTCATTATTCATGAATATACGTATATCATATCTAAATTTAATTTTATTCGTGTTTCCTTGCGTCCGCAGTATTGGTCATATTTTGCTCTTCATGGAAATTACGAGGATGATGTTGATTTCCGAAATTTGATTTAAGTATGGTGATTACTTTTGAAAGCATATTTATAAGTTAAAAATCTTTTGGAACTTACAATTTAATCAAAATGATGCCCAGTTTTGATCTCATTAACATAAATTTCATGGTCATCTTAGAAACATCAGTTCAATGTCAACACACCCACAAAACGGTAAAAGGATCAATACAAGCGAGAAAGAACTTGATTCTTATTAAAAAAGTGTTGATGAACGTAATAAAAAATGTCCATTTAAACTGCAAGTAATTTTACCCGGCTATAAGAACTTGAAAACTTGAATATTCACAAAATTTCCTATCTTGTTCGCACGTCCGAGACGTTCGAGTAGAGGAAGGTTTTTTGGAATTTTGCCTCGCGGTGTAGGTTTCACTCAGAAGCAATGATCAGAGGACGCCGTCAGATCTTCTATGCACGCTGCGCCGCAGTAAGACAATTCCTCGTACATTCATGTAAGTTTGCGCAAACATATTTGGATCTTTATTTGTACTACTTTCTGTGTGAGTTTAGTTAGTTAGCGGCTGTTGATATAAAGCCTCTACAGTTGTTAAAAACTTTCTCACGAATGGGGTCTTAATTTTTGGACTGAACTTCATCAACTCTTTATTTTCCATCAAGTTTCAATCGTAATCACTTCCGATTTACAGTGGGGGTAAAATAATACAACACGTTGATAAAATCACCAGATTCCGCATTTCTAAACCACGTACAATTCCGAAAATTGGACTATATATAAACAATAGTATAAAAATGTTAATAGTTTACCTAAAACCCACAAATATTGAATAGAAAAATATATAGGAACATGTATAATAAATACGTGAACAAAAGTTTATAACACATTTCAAGATATACATACATTAATACTTCGTTGTATGGCCGTTATTATTATGTAATTATGGCTTCGAGACGTTAACGGGTAGTTCACTACCAGCCTTTTACAAGTTTCGGGTATAATCTTATTCCATTCTTCATTGCAAATTTCTTTGAGTTCAGAAAAGTTATTGGGACTTCTCTTCTGAATCTTAAATTTAAATTCCCTCCAAAAGTTTTCGATCGGATTCATGTCCGGGGATCGACTTGGCCATTCGAAAATGTTCATCTTCTTCATCCTCAACCATTCCTTGGTTTCGTTTGCAGTATATGCCTTGGATCGCTGGCTTGTTGGAAGGTCCATCCTCGTTTCAATTTTAACAAACGAGCTGAAGGTGGGAGTTTCTCTTCCAATATATCACGATATTTCCTGCCATTCATGGTTCCTTCAATTATGTGAAGCTTACCTACCCCTGATGAGCTGAAACATCCCCACACCATGATTGATCCACCTCCAAACTTGACGGTGGGTATAGTGCACTTTGGTCTATACTCTTCGTTTTGTTGCCTGCAAACATGGTTCGTGCTGTTTCTCACAAATAGTTCGATTTTAGTTTCATCTGACCACAGTACTAAGTTCCAAAACGCTGCTGGCTTGTTCAAAAGGTCGTTGTCATACTTTAACCTGGGTTTGACGTGACGTTTCTGGAGAAGAGGTGTCCTACGAGGGGTGCGGGAGTGAAGACCTTCACGGCGTAGTGCCCTGCTGATCGTGTGTTTGCTCGCTTTGATTTCAGATGCCTTGACTTCATACTTTAATTCTTCACAAGTAGTTTGAGGCCTCTGCACTACTGTTCGGACGAATTTTCGAACAGCACGGTCAGTAATCTTTTCTGGACGGCCATTTCGAGGCTTGCTGAGAGTCGTATTCCGGCATTTCCACTTACGTATTATGGTTCCAACCGAGGCTTTAGGAACACACCGCTACATCATTGCAGAACTATCGAAGCTCAAATTTCATTATTTTTCAGGAGAAGCATTTTCAAGTATCTAAGTCAGATAACTTTAACAATTTTACTCAAATCAACAAAACTTGCCATCGTGATTCTCGGCCACTGATGCACTTAGACTTACGACTTTACTGGCCAAAGGCGCAGAATTAATTCAGCATTCTTATAAGCATTGTAAATCTATACTTAAAATTGTTGACTTATGACAGTCTTGCAATGATGCAGCGACACAGTTGCGCACATTTCTTCCGATATCCCAAACCTTCATTGTGGAGCTCCACAATACGCTCACAAAAGTCTTGGCTGATGTCCTTATTCTTACCCATGCTTGCCACCGTTCAGAAGGAGAGCTGCTGTACCAATGACACGTTATTGGAGATGAATGCTTACGAAAGTTCGGTTGCCAAATATTAGAATGTATTAGCACATTCTGGAATAATCCTACAATAATTTTACTGTATAATGTAGAGAAAAAATTAGGGCAATGTACACTTTTGTTCATGTATCTGTTAAACATGTATATACATTTTTTTCTTCTATTATATATTAGTGGGCTTTAGATATCCTCTTCACCTTTTTAAACTTTTGTTTTTAAATAGTCCAATTTTCGGTATTGTACGGGGCTTAGAAATATGGAATCTTGCGATTTAATCAACGTGTTGTGTTATTTTTCCCCCTACTGTATCTCTTCTTTTATCGTACCCTTCTATTCAAAAAATTTTCATCGATTCACCGATATTATGCACCCATCTCGCCGCCTCGCACGCATGCCATTTACGCGTGCCTAAAGTTACCGTGGCGACGATGTACAAACGCCTTACCGTCGTCAAAAACACTTTTTAAGGAGCTGATCGGAGGTAAACTTTTGCTACTCCGAAGAGATAACCATACATCTTTATGCATGGCTGTCGACTGTATAAGAGCTAAAATATAGATTGCACATTTAAATAAACTTGAACACTTTTGCGGCTCAGTAAACACTCGCATGAACATACACACATCCACTCTTTTGCACTCATATGTACTGTATACATACATATTAAACTTTTAATTTAGAAGTTCAATATGAATGCATACTTCGTTACGTGTACATATTTATGAGAAGTGTGTACTGAGTCACAAAATGTTTCAGTTTACACACATTTTTCAACGGTGACATGACTCTTTGTATAGTAGCCCTATGTGCCTAATTATGCTTTGAGACC
Organism: Morinoia aosen; assembly: GCA_030386875.1. Taxonomy (NCBI): domain Eukaryota; kingdom Metazoa; phylum Arthropoda; class Malacostraca; order Amphipoda; family Talitridae; genus Morinoia; species Morinoia aosen. Next base: position 28,425,881 of record CM059561.1, on the reverse strand, counting down.
TCTCTGGAGCAGCAAAAATTTTGTCGACGGTAAATGGCGACGGTAAGGCGTCTAAAATCATCATTACGGTGACGATAGGCAGGCATAAATATGCACGCGAGTCGGCGAAACGACTGCATGATAATCGATTTTACGGCGAAAAAGCATGAGAGGGTCCTGAGTGTTTGGATTACTTCTATAAAATCAGGATAAAAGGATCTTTCAGAATGACATTGAGCAGACGAATTGAAGCTTTTTTGGGGTAGAAAATTTTTTTTCAACAAAATTATAAAAGGAGACCGAAAAATCTTTTATTTACCATAAAGTTGTCACACAAGATGCATACAACCAATTGGATTGTGAACATTATTCCACATAAATTGCTAGAATTGATGGACAAACCATAAGAAGTAGACAATAGCTAGGTTTTTAAAAAATTAATGATTAAGAGAGGGAAAGAAAACATTTCTTATCGTACGCATTGTATTCTAGGCTTAAAAAGACTCATTAATATTGATCGTTAATAAAAACGCTCGAACTTTGCCAAAAAAGGAGATTGAGGACATAGTTTCTATTCTCACATACAATACAATACAATACAATGCAATACATATGCTTAGCAATTCTGCTATAGCGAACGATGTTGAATAAACGAGCGAGAATGAACCATTGCTCACATAAACAAAAAATTAACTGAATTTAACACTCATAAATTTGAAATTTACTTTTCGCGCGTACTTAAAGAAAAAAAATAATGGTATATTTAAAAAAATTATATAGATATGCGTACATTAGACTTTAAAATATATTGTTTTAAAAGTTCTTTGACCTACATGACAAAAATACCGTAAAAGTATTCTATTTTCTTTGACCGTGGTTGAATCAACAAAGAGCAAAAGAATAAAAAGAAGTCTCTTTGTTAATTTTTAGTTTAAAAAAAATCGACGCTCTACCGGCAGACGGAAAACAAAAACTTGAGGTGCTGAGACAAGAACGCCTGGAAATAGGTATAAATCTGTCATGTAGACACATGAGCTCGTACAATAATGACTTACGTTGTTGATATTAGGATTAGTGGAAATAAATAGTGTGCTTGTGAAACAAAATATTTACTCTTCAGTAATTTCCCTTCGGGAACACGGCGTGCACTACAGTCAGAGTGGATGTATGTTATCGCTTGAAAAATTTCAAAAATCTTGCCTAAACAACATCAATGAAATTATTTTCGGGTAATAAAAAGTAGGTCAACGTAACTTGCTCGCGTATTGTACTAGCGTGTCAGAAGCAAATAAACAAACATTTGTGCAGAAAGAAACTTCTGTGCTTGGACTTAATATAATGTTGGGGAATGAGTGCTCATACAGTGTCCAGCTGGCTTTTCCCACACATAATGTAAACAAACCTCTTTGTGGCAACACCAGTGAGGAGTCCAGACTCAACTGGAGCATCATTCAGTGTTCACAGCCTACAAAGATAAATACAAATTTTTTTTATTTGAAATTCTGTTTTGCACTATTTAAAACACAAAGATTGCAAGGGTTTTCCAGTCCGATGCAAGGGCGTGACGTCTGTTGTCATGACGCCAAACTGCTCAAGTAATGAAACAAGTTTGTACGAGCTATGATTAGAATGAAAAACTGTGTAAGGAAAGCTATTTTTGGTCAACGGAAGAGTTTCTGAAGGCAGGAATTACAACGGAAGGCTATTCTGAGGTGAAATTCAAGGGTCGCGTTTTGAAACTTATTACTTCTCATTCTGTTTTATTTAATGTTCATTCGGGTATCCCGAATAAAGCCAGCAGTTCTATCTTTACACATTAGTCTTTCTTGGTACCTTGCTATGCATGAACTTTAACAATTTGAAGTCAAACTCTCCAATTAAGTACAGACGAAACTTTGATATTTCATTTATGCTTGAAAATTTGGCTTATTTCTAAAATATCCCAGACTAACTCACATAACGGGGTCGGTATTAGTTAGGCATATTTCTGCAATATGTCAAATTGACTAAATTTTTTTTATTATTCACTACTTCTTGAACAGATACTCTTCCCTTCCAACAGTTCAGTTAGCATGGTTAGTAGCAGCAACAGAAGATAATGTCACTGTAGCCAAAATTGTTTTTTATGGTAAGGGATGAGTCCTTCTTCAGGTAGCCTTTGCCCTATCAGTTTCTACACAAATAATCAAGTCCTTAATTAAAACAGTGGTTTTAATTTTGCATTTGTTCACGTTCGTTGCCGTGCATGGAAGATTTAGAATGAGCTGTAAACGGATGCAGAGATCTCTTGACTTCTTCAACTATTCTTCAATGCGCAAAATCTCCGAAGAGAGCCCTGAGAAAAAAAATGGCCAAACTATGGCTTGCTTACGTGTAAAACTGTGGCTTGCTTACGTGTCAAACTGTGGCTTGGTTACGTGTCAAACTGTGGCTTGGTTACGTGTCAAACTGTGGCTTGGTTACGTGTCAAACTATGGCTTGCTTACGTGTCAAACTGTGGCTTGCTTACGTGTCAAACTGTGGCTTGCTTACGTGTCATGAGAAAAAAAATGGCCAAACTATGGCTTGCTTACGTGTAAAACTGTGGCTTGCTTACGTGTCAAACTGTGGCTTGGTTACGTGTCATGAGAAAAAAATGGCCAAACTATGGCTTGCTTACGTGTAAAACTGTGGCTTGCTTACCTTACGTGTCAAACTGTGGCTTGGTTACGCGTAACGCTTGCTGGCAATCCATTGAAAATCAGAGGGGTGAGAATCCGTCCTAAAATATTCTTCTAGCCTACGTACATCATTTTCTTGAAAAGTGAGCATTGCGAAATGAAAAACACTAGAATTGACTCATCTAGTAAAATATATTGCAGCCAGGTAAAATGAAACGATATCAAAGGTTAAACTACAAAGTTAAAAAATGTTAACCTAAGACTACTGATGTGAGATGGGACTATTAACAAAAAAATTAGAATGCCAATATGAGTAATTCTAATCTTTTTACTAGTAGTGAAAACTTTTCCTTCTCAGGTTTTTGAAATAATTGCTGTTTAATGAGCGGTTGAACTGATCAGATGTCTCGATAACCAAATGATAGATTTGTTGCCCGTCCGATAATTCAACCCTGATCATCGCCCTACAACTCCCTCTACCGTACAATTATTACGTAGCACAGCACGCTTAAAAAACTGGGCCAGGATCATTATGTGCTCTCCGTGGTACAGTGGTTAAGGGATCGGGCTCGTATGTTGGAGTCGCGGGTTCGTATCCCGGCGCTGGCGCGGAGATTTTCCCCGTTGGGTATAAGGGAAAGCTCAAAGCACAATACCCCACTCAACCCAGGTGTCGGAAATGGGTACCGGCTTTACGGGTGAACCGTCATGGTGTCCTATATATAGGGTTAGTTATAAGACATTTGAAAAACCAATGCTAAGATCATATGTATCAGGCTTGATTGGAAATAAAGCATCCCAAAGATGCCGATGTTAACCTTTAACCTTTAAACTTTATGGAAAGTTTGCTCTATTTGACTGGGATAACGACAGAAGGGTGTTTGCCATCATATAGTTTTCGGTACTAAGCTGATGTTTATTTTCAGTTCTACTTACTTAGGTTAACATCGGCATCTTTGGGATGCTTTATTTCCAATCAAGCCTGATACATATGATCTAAGCATTGGTTTTTCAAATGTCTTATAACTAACCCTATATATAGGACACCATGACGGTTCCCCCGTAAAGCCGGTACCCATTTCCGACACCTGGGTTGAGTGGGGCATTGTGCTTGAGCTTTCCCTTATACCCAACGGGGAAAATCTCCGCGCCAGCGCCGGGATACGAACCCGCGACTCCAACATACGAGCCCGATCCCTTAACCACTGCACCACGGAGAGTACTTAGGATAAAAGTATAAAAACATACGGAGAAAAAGTAATTTCAAAAACCCATGAATGAGATATTTCACTGTGTTCTGATGATTGAACCTTCCTCGAACAGTGTCACTTTGCAAACAGATGAAATAAGTTCAGTGCTGGAGGGTAACGCAAAACAATATTTTTCGCTAAGGCATTTCTTGCTTCATGTTTTAATCACTAAAGGTGAGGGTGCAAATACGATCAACATTTCATGATTTGAATTCTGAAAATAAAATATTTTTTTATGCGTGTACGTCTATGTTGCACATATTTTCATGTATGGACAAGCTAGATCTCCTGTCCACAGCAGGAGTGTGCAGCAATCCTACGTAAACTTACCGTACATTTTGTTACAGAATAACTAATTAGTGCCTCGAATGCTACGGAAAGTATGATCTTGTTCCGACATTGAAACCTATTCCATGTTGGACCTCCAATACCAGACGCACTTTTTATTAACTTGTACAGCAATCTACCTCACCTAAGGCAAGGGAAGAGAGTTGGCAATGACCGTCTTCAGTTCGAAGTCGCTTACATGCGGCAATTAGGTCTTCCCTAGCAATGCGTGAACGCTGTGAAAAATAAGTTATTTTTGCATGAATTGTTGTAGATTCATGTGACACTGTTCAAACGACAGGGTTTTGAAAATTTCACTACAGGAATTAAGGCAAATCGTATTAACATTAAAAATTTTAGTTTGCAGTTCCCCTCTTCCAAGTTTTATAGGTTCCTCAAAACCCTTACCTCACGTAATCATCTATTTACAGTTGACCATTTTTAGAACTCTTTCTTTATTGCTCTCAGCAATCTGCTTGTGCTGATAAGCTCCACTTTTCACTTCCTGAGAATCCGTAGCTCATAAACTTTTTATTTTTAAGCAGAGCAACACCATCCGCATAGCTTTGAGGGTCACTGGTTTTTTGCCCGTTGGCAAAGGCGTCCACCGGCGGGGCTGTGTGGTTGCGCTGGAGAATGAAGGCCCTTGCGCAGCCCTGGGGGTCTCGGGAGCTCTCACTTGCCAGCCGCCGTGCCATAATTTTTTTCGCTTGCACTGGCGGTCCGCTGGAGGCGCTCGTGTTTTTGTCCTTGGATTTTCTCCCCGGCCGGTCGGCTAAACTCGACTAGACCTGTAAAGCCATATACGGAGTGTGGAAGTCATTTGCATGTTTGAGGGAGTTGAATCTTACACCGGAAGAGAATCTTTCGGAACTTAAAAGTCTAAAATTATATAATTAATAATATTAATTGAATTTATCAGTCCATGATTGCGTAAAAAAATAAAATGCTGCATTGATCAAGATTAATCTAGTCCATATTTTTTAAACGACCACTTTCAAAACCTCGTAAATGCCCTCAACCTAATTCATGTGTTGGAATAAGGAGACATGAGCATTTTACCCTAGTTACTTTTAATACTATTCATTTAAGTTAAAGATTGATTACATGCATGAAAAGTTGCTTATTTCGGTCATGTTTTGGGGAGCAGAATTTTACAAAAAATTATTGAGATTAGACACAGAAAAGATTAAGATGATACAAAGAAATGAAAGGAACCAATCTACTACATAATTAGCATCAGAAAAGAAAGAAAAATCAATTTAATTAAGAGTTTCATTTGATAACGACAGCAAAAAAGCAGCCTGACAGCTCAAATAAAATGCAAATAAATGAACCTTTTACCAAAAGAATCTTTGCATCATTCCTCGCTTCGCTCTGCTTTTTACCAAAATTGTTTTGCTAAAATCATTGCTCATAAAGTTAGAGCATATTAAATTTTCCAGTCAAATACAAGTTAAGCCAAGGAGGTCCAATTTCGAATGTGACTCACCTAAAATGTTGTCAGAATTAAAATGTGCTATTCATTTATTTTGAATCAAGTATAATGTATGTAATATATTTCCTCTGATCACAAACAGTTGGTACAAATGACTTTCATGGTCGATCAGAAACAGGTAGTTCATGAAACATAATTCGGTGCTGCTATAGCGCGAGGTGTACCACACTATAGCATAAGATCTACCTCTAGCTAGTACTATAGCGTGAGGTTAAGTTACTAATGGATATTACTTATTTCCATGCATTTAATTTAGTGATAAACACTTAATTTGTACATCTCAAGCTGCACCTTGGTAGGCGATATATGGCGGTAGACCTCACGCAATAGTAGCACCCATTATTTTATCATCTTGGAACGGTAGTCTTCCTGTTTCTGGCTGGAATCAATACCGATATATATTCATCGATACCGATATATAGGACAAACTTTCTCAGGCTTTTTGACTAAACTTTGCCAAAGGTGTTTCTCAAAATACCGACTGTTGTTGCAACATGTTTGATGGCTCCACGTTCTTGGTTATAATCTTGGGATCTTTCTGTATTGATTACCTGTAAGATTTCTTTCTGATTTTATATTTTCGTTTCGCTTACACATAATTTTCCTCGTTATTTTAATTATTTACTCGCCGCTGGCAACCTTTAAAATCTCTTTAAACGTCCTTCTGTAGAAACTGTCAACCTTTCATTCACCAAAGAATTTTGAACGAATACAATGAAATCGCTCTCGTCATCTTACACAAAATTGAGTTTAATCACACTCACAAAACAAGTTGTCTTGAAAATACTAAAACCGGGAATGTTTTTTTTTTCAGCCTGTGCCTCGGCTGTTTCCCACCTGAGAGAATAAGATATATGCACAAAAAATGTCAACTCGTTAAAGTTAAATCAAAGCGCAATTTGCCTCATATGGTTGATTCATACTTGAAAATGGAAAGCCAAAACGATTTAATTTGCATGAATATATTCACTCTAAATATAAATATAATTTATTCGTGGTATTCATAGAGATACTCCGGAGTTACGCACGAGTACAAACTTTTACTAAACAAAAATATGTAACAATTTCTTGCAGTAACGGCACGATACACATTGGGGATGTTCCATATTTCCATAAGAAAAAAAACTTTTCCCCTATATTGAAGTTTTAATTTTTAGAATACGTTTCATGTTGTAAAATTTCGTTTCAACTAAATTCTCCACAATAAAGGCAAAAAATAATTGTTATATTATTAGTCATCTTTTTTCGAGTCCAAAGATACGATAAACTAATGGCAGGATTGTTTGAGAGCGGAGGAGTAACAAAGGGAAAGTAAAAAATCCTTTGAGGAGGTTGGGTCATTCCCACACTTGTCAATTCATACTTGAAGCCAAATTTTAACAGAATCAAAGTCACGTCTAAAATTGGGTATATCGTGAAACCAAGTTAAAAATTATGAGTTAAGGTCATATAAATTATAATTTGTCAGATGTCAATATCTTCCTGAACTCTCAAATGCAAATTTGTCCAATAAATTTCTAATCTTTACTCAAAAACAACCAAGTCAATATTAAAATTCTTTTTATGGGTTGAAGAAATGATCGTCGAGTTATGGTAGTTACAGCGGAATAAGTTAGCGAGCGTCTGGCCAGTTTTGAGTTTATAAGAGTGTTTTCGTCCTTATTGGGCAATGAACTTTTTTCTATGACATATTTCCCTTCAATAATGACCTAATTTGTGACATAATTTTCCTTTGAACAAATTGTCCTCTTTTAGATCTGGGCTTGATATTCAACCAAATTAGGGACAAATACACTCAGCTAGATTTGCCCAGCGTTTGTATGGACAATTCTCCCATATGGACTCGTGAAGATCTCTGAGCTAAATTTCAAATTTAAACGACAACATTCAAGCGAAATAAAAGGAACTCCGAGGAATAAAAGTGCTACGATGATATTCTATGCACGATACTGCGCGATATCTCAACTGAACGCGTAAGGAATCTTTCATGACGAACGTACTGTCCTCTCAGGTGGGTTGGCGCGTTGCTGCAAATACGAAGGCTAAAAAAAATGTTATGTAACGCGAAAATTCGCTAACAGCTACAAAATTTCACCAAGTTCAAACCAAAGAAATAATTTCCGGTGCAAAATATTGTCATTGTCCATATTAAATTGAATTTACATTCTCTCTCACAACGTCAAACTAGATTTGCTGCACAATATTTTGCCTGTAATGATTGACAATCAGCTGTTTTGAGCAAAATTGCAAGGCCTTTAGTAGAACAGTTCATCAGATGCCAAGAAGCCAGCAATAAAGAAATTGCACTGCTGCCACACATGAACCACCAAAAAGTCTAACCGATGATCTTAGGTTCCACAAAATTCACAATTTTTTCTGACACAAAATACCCTTCACCAAATGGACGATTTAGTGCATAAATTTTTTCATCAATGAAATAGCATACAGGTAATTTCCTGCCCAATATTATTAACATTCCACATTTCTAGGTCAGGCTCTTACACGTGCAATGTCATACAAGATTTTACCGGTAATTTTGATTCGTATTTTCGTAGTTTTAATTATTTTTTTGCTGCCTCTAACGTACAAAAATGATAAATCGTATTCGATTCGTTCGTTAAGACGCTGGTATTTTTCAAAACATTCGCTCTGGAGAAACGTCAGGGCTGACATAAGACAGTTACTGCATTTATGCAACCGCGAAAACCAGCGACTCCTTGAAGAGCACATTTGTTCTTTTGGGCTCTGGACGACGCTGGTTCTCATTTGCTGAGCTTGATTAATGCGTTTCTCTCCCAGGCAGTCGATTGCTCTCGGCAGATATTGATAAATTGAGACCCAGTGGATGACGGGCCTGTATATCAGCCGCTTGCCCACACTCATGCGAGTTCCATGACACTTTTCTCATTCAGACCTCCTTTCACTCCATACATCAGCTCATTAATTTTTCAGCTGCATCATGCCCACCTTCCACCCCTCTCTGAATTCACTCTCTACGAAAAATAAAAGTAATTCGTTCTTTTCATTAGCTCTAACTCCCCTAACTATTTTGCCTTGTTTTGATCAGACAAATCGCAATTTAATCAAAAATAAAGCTTGCTCTCATCAAGTTACTTCCTCTTTTCTCATCGTCTCAGACACTCTCGATTGATCAACACTGTTTCCCAGTGATTCTCTCTGTGAACGAGTTGGACATTCGCAATATTACACCGAACTGGAAAATCAGACTCCCCTACAAAGTTGTTTCGCATTTATGCCCAGGTCTGGGTACTGTTAGATCGCTCTGAATAATTCCTATACGCTCAGTACACCTCAGTCTCGACTTCACTTTTTCCTATATCCTTTGAACATGGGAGACACACGGCCTATTGTTTTGAAAAATTTCACTTCATCTGCATCTAATCTCAAAATTCTCGAATCTAGACTACCTCATTACCTCACCCTAATTTATATCCATTCGAAAATTCTGTCTCTTGCATACCCTTCCCAACTCAGCCATAAGCTTCTGGTATATGTTGTTCCACCAGGCGGTAAGCTGCTCTGCTCATGTGCCCCTCATAATGCTTCTCCAATATCGTAATTTTCTTCAAAGAAAATCGGCTTGCGCTAAGTTGTCTGCCTGATATTCGCCCTGCCATTTGCTTGACAACTCTTTGCCAAATGCTGCTGTCATCCAGCCAGTTTATACGCACCGGAAAGCGTTTAGCCAAAATTTTCATACCTTTTCAAATGCTGTCTCTTGATATATGAATACCGAGCTGCACCTTTTCCTAAAAAATACAAAAGGGCTCCTCACTGAATGCTGTTTCCTATCACACTTACCACACCTGTTCAGACTCCACCTATTGAGATACTCGTAAACGGGCTCGCATGTGTGCTGCTTGCCAAGAGGTTGCACCAGAGGCTGAGCATACATCAATCTGCATTTACCTTTGCTTCTTTTTTTTCCTCATCGAGAGGTAACAAATAACACAAGTAACTAAATAACTATATAACTGATACAAAGCAAACATGGAACACCCGTAGAAACAATTAACTCCAAAGCAGCTACATCACCTTCCCCTATCAAAAAATGCTCCGGCAGTCCTACTCCTCAGTTTCTGTCTCAGATAGACACCCCCATTCTATATCTCTAGTTCTTTTTCCCTCTTATGTACCAGCACTCAAAAGCACCTGGATGTTTCTTTTCCAAGCTGCCATTACTGCTTCTCTATATCATCTCTCTAATTCGGGAACTTTCCTTAGATTCAGCTCATCTTATTCAGCTGATATCGCCTCCAAATATCAACTTCCCATTAACGTCCTTTGCAATTTAGACTTCATGTGAATCGTTTCCTTTCATTCTTCTAGCTTCTTTTACAAAAATTATTTTGTCTTCTTAGAAATTTTATTTTTCACGTTCAGAAAATTTAAAATTAGACACTGGGTCGTCAAACATGAAGGCACGGAAAAATTGCAATGTAGATAAATTTTTTAAACTGTGTTCGTGTTGTCCACGAAATAAATTGACCTTTCGATTCCTGGCCACAGTCTGTTTTTTAGAGCCCGTGTGGAAAATGGGCCATTTTTGTTTAACGGGAAATATTGGAGCTCACATTTCATTAAGAGATTATGGCTCTTCAGTGGCTTCAGCTAGCAAACGATTCTTTTACAGACGGCATAGTTGCTCTCACTGTCGACTTTTTCCGTGCACTCCACTAAATGTCCACCTAGTTATTCACTCCAGAACCTTCGTCGAACCTCGCCTCCAAATAATCATCAGGCCATCTTCAGCCTCCAACAGCATCACCCTAGCAGTGTTATTCACTAATTTTTGCAAGAGAGCCACTTTGGTTAAACGCATTGACTGAGAGAGCCACAGCTACTGCGGCTTTCTCAGTGGTGCCAGTTAACAGGATGAGGAGACGATGTGCACCCTGTGAGCGCGAGACCTGTAACCATCACCGCACCACTGCAAGGAGGCACTTCACGAGACGGGCAGTAAGTCGTGGAGCTTGTCATATGTTGGGTAGAGTGTTCTTAAAAGTTGGGTCGCCTAGCCATTTCATTAGGTTGCTAAGGGTTTGTGTAATATAAATATTAAACCCTTTATAAAAATTCTTTTTATTGTTACGGAGGCTTGGGTCACGGCAGTTATTTTTGGCAGATTTTGGGTCACTGTCAAAAAAGATAAGAGCCTCTAGTACACCGGGGCCAGCGTTCCTCGACGACCCGTTCATTTCCTCGAAATGCAATTTTTCTTGGCAGCCATTAGTTTTTTTCACTGACAGCTTTCGTTACTGTTGCTTATTCAGGCCATCAAAATACACGATCGTCTCTGATTATGTTTTTTCATATTCCCCCGCTGCTACTTTTCCGTTAACCGACGCGTTCTTCACAGATGGATGGATGTACAACATTTAGTGACACGGTGCAACGGTGCAGCTTAAAACAACATACAACTATATTCTCCACATGAAGCACAAAAATTTATTTCACTATTGCCATGAGTCACTAAATACATCGCGCGTCGTGAGGAGGTACACAACATCGCAGGCCACAACGTGCGCACAGTTCCTACAGTCTTTATCAATGTTCTAGGTTCAAGGCGGCTTGTTGTTCCCCGGAATTATTCAATTTTAAATGGTTGAGTTTCAACTCCAAATCTAACTTCATATCATACTAATCATTGAAAACGCATGAAATATGAGGTGTAAGATCATAAACTTACTATTTACAGCGCCTACAGCGTTGCAAAGTCAATTTAGTCCTGGCAGCCCTCACAGACTCCAACTTGAAGCTCATTTTTCACAAGCTTAGGACCCTTCTGTGTGCAGCCAATGATTGCTGCAGTAAAGTAAGTGTGTGTGTACATTTATGTGGTTTAACGTAGGCGAACTTAAATTTTTATGTAACCAGGGTCATATTTTTATCAAAACTTAAAATTTGAGTCCAGAGTAAGCAAAATAAAACTCTTCTCAACACATCTGAAATAAATGGACCGCATGGGTAAAAGTCGCACTGTGCAGCGGTTGCACTTCTTTCACATAGTTTGATGATTTAATTAACAACCACGCTTAATAACTAATAATGTAACAATCATGCAAAACGAGCATTCTAGGCAGACAACTTTGTCTTTCATATAAAGCCAATAGTTTGAAATGTATCTTTACATAAGTTTTTTAAAACTAAAGTAAATCACATTCTACTCCAGTAATCAAAGTAGCAGCAGCAACAACGAAATCGAAGGCGTTCAAGCGTTACTCAAGCAAATACGCGACTAAACAAAGCCTGTCTCCACTACTTAATATCGCAATAGCAAGACGATAAAATGATAGAATAAATCCTCCTTAAGAAAATAATATTCCTGGATTATAATAAAAATTTACCAGTTCTCATAATTATAATTTCTTTTGATATTTTGGTGCAGTTCCGAAGACAGCGCATACGAAAGTGAACAACCTGAAAGATCCCCAGAAAAACGTCACAAACGTCACCAGAACTGCGCGGAGGAAGCTAAACTCCGGGAGCCGGATCTCCGTTTACAGAAAAAAAGGGAATCGCATTCGTAGCGAACCGTATGGCCAACGAACTCAGGTCCACCAGCCGAATCTCAGACTGTTGAAGCATAAAAAGCAACTCGAAGTGCCAGCGCGAAAGCTTGCGAGTGAAAGGAGATGGATTAGCGGAGTTGCCTGTACTTCAAAACACGGACATGAGGAGGTATCTTACCCGGACTTCCGCTCTTCACTTTCACTCATTCCGGAGAGTTTTCGAGAGCTGTTTATACCTTACAGTGAATAATAAACATACAAAGTAAAATATCGGCTACCATCCTTTAAACGTGAAATATTATCTGTTAATTTTCGAAGTTAATTAATTCGATGGTTGAGAGGCAAAATTACAAGAGGTTCTTCGTTTCTTCAAAAAAACGAATTTTTAATGAGGGGCCTAGAGAGGCCCTATGCTTTCATTTTAGCCTTCACACGTTGATTTCCGTCGATAAATGTTGCTTGTGGCACGATAGGCTTTCAAAACTAGTGTTCCGATGGTGGTATTATTTGAAGAAAGTTCTATAAAAAGTAGCTTAGCGTCTCGTTGAAAAAAACTGGATCTCGAGAAAATCCTGCGCAGCGTTGCCGATAACTTGAGCTATGTGAATAATGCCCCAAAATCTGGCAAGTGAGGAGCTATGATCGAAATACAAGGTCTCGGCCTCAAATTTAAATCGTTTACCTTAGCAGGGGTACATCTTACTTTGCTGGGGATCTTTAGCCTATTCCAGTTCATCAAGCGATAATCTGGAAGGAGCATTCTACGTATTTGTTTTTGGCCTGTGGTTTGCAGTCAGTATAAGACATCGCCAACAGCGTACCGCTTAGTAAGTATCCGGTCCAATATTAAACGGTTTAAAATAAAAATCCGGTTGTGGAAATGCAACAGTTATAAATCAATTTTATGAGGCAGTAAATGAAATATGTAGTTTCATCTCGATATACCTTACTTATAAATAAATAAAAATAGAACTTTCTGAAGTATTTTCTCTAAAAAAAATTAGGCATATTAACTGCTAACTTCCGAGTTTTTTAAATATATCTTTTCCGTTGCTTTTAAAATACACTGAATTTACATTCCGATTCCGGTATGAAGACGGAAATAAGCAGTATTACCGGTACAAACATTTTTCATAATCAAATAATTCCTCTTAATAATACACCAACCTATAACAACACCAAGCAAAAAACTACGCTCATCAAGCATATCTGGTTGCCTTGCATCTCTTGAAGAACTACTAACGTTCGAGTATTAGCGCTATCAAAAACGATACTACTGCGCTATCAAAAACGTGGAGAAGATTTTAGCAGAGGAAGGTCATCTGTGGATAATATTCTCCCTGGAACGTAACTCGAAAAAAATAGTATACATCATCATCCTTCAATGTTCAGTAATCATATGTTCGTTTAGTAAGTATAAAGTAATCGTAAATTATTACTCGAGCGAATTTCATCAAGCGAAGTTGAAAGGACTGCTCCACTTTCTTTCAGAGTTTTTTTTGTTAATTTCAGGCACATTAGTTGAGCATCATATAAGCCTGCCAAGGCGCATCGTGAGCTGGAAAGTCTGATTAAATGATACGCAAGAGCCCTCTGGCGACAGCGTAACTAAAGTTCTTTTGGACTGATGATAAAAAGAGACGTTTCTCCATAATCTTGTATTATGCGACACGCAAGATGCTTGTTTGAAAATTACATTGATAGGAGCAGCGGATAAAACACCGGTTAGTATTCTACCAATTAGAAAAGACAAGACGTTTTAATTGCAACTTTACCTAAACACAATACGTTGAAATATTCAAGGAAATCAAACGAGAATTTAAGTGTCAAGCGAGAAATTATTCAGGAAGATGCACAATGAATCCAACAAAGATAGGAGAGGGTATTGGAAGGCATTGAGTGATCTCCATTGGAAACCACCTCCGCGCCAGCTAGGCGTTAGGTGTGCTGGGGACAACACATGGCGAAGTTAGGCTTTCCCTCACGGAACTGCGTTCCCGCAATATTGCTGTCATTTGTTGAGCACCGACCCGTATATGTGAGGCCTGACTTTCTCGAGAGTGATTGCTTTTGGCTCGACAATGCAATTATGACTAGGAATGGGACAAAAATTAAGAAACCTTTAAAACAATACAAAAATTAATACATCAATTTAATGCATTTTCATCATTAGATAATAAAGATGTCACTTTATCTACACAAGCCTATATTGACTTTAACATTTCACATTCTCAGCCATCTATGGCTCTTGTTACGACTACAAGTATTTATTCCACACCGTTAGTGTTCCTCGTCTCATTTTTTAACATCGAGGTGCAGTACACGAATATGTGAAAATTTTTGCGATATATAAATTCGACAAGAGACTTATTTCATTCTCCAGACAACAGTGGTAGAAAAATAGTGGAAGCTGACGTAGCAACGACGGCCATCAGTAGACGGTCATCCATGATGATGATAATGTAGAGACTCTACACAAAAACTACTTTGAGTTAATCGTTCCGCTTGTAATTAAACTGCTTCCCTGCTCAGTTCCAAATTTACTCAAATAATTACTTAATATCGAAATAAGTCCCATATTTCCAGGGTACCATTGCTTAAATTAGAACAAACATTTCTTAACACAGTGAATAATTATGTGTCCCTTTTAGTTCATTTTTTTATTTCGACAATACCACTTCAAATACCGTAAATTAATTCATTTTATCTCACTTTACTAATAACATAGTTAGTTTCTGAAACAAACTAATGCGTCGCTCATCTTAATTTTCCCCATACATTTCTCAGGTCTTTTTCTTGGATGGCACGCATGGTAGAATAGCGCGCTGTATACCAGACGCGGCAGATGAGGCGCTGCAGCTCGGGTACCCCGAGGCAGGAGACACCTGACCGTCCCCTCCCACATTCCCTGCAGCATCTCCAGGACGCGCCCGAGTCTTCGAGATACCAACGCCGCAGTAGGCAACGGAAACGCAGATGGCGTTAGCGGAACTCGTCAACTTTCCCCAAGTCTTTCCCAGTGATTCAAAATCATTTTAGCTAACGCTGGTGTGGGTGTGAACACCAAGTTAAAACCTGACTTGAGAATTCCACGAAACGTGGTGTGTGTATTACGGTGACACATGTAATAACCATGTGACGACGCACGTTACAATGTTTAGAAAGTTAAATTCTCGCACTGCAGGTGCGTGAAGCGGTGCCTGCCCGCAGTCAAAGGGCATGCGAAAGCGTGGACGAAATGAGGCAGAAATTCTGCGTGGAAAAGCGTTGGAGCTACCTAACTGAAGCATGGCTGCTCTATAAGCGTGAGAGAGGAACATTGACGAAGTATGCTCACGTATCTCCATTGAATAAAAGATATCACGCTCACATATTAGTGACAATGGGAAACACTTTCAGAAGTGTCAAAGAATTTTAAAATGAAATGAAAGGTAATGAGAATGAAACAGACAAGACTGTTCTGGGCAATATTTTTGTTGAATAAGTTCGTCGAAGTCAGTATGTAGAACGAGAAATTCGTGAAATACTTCTTGATTTGCAATTTTTAACTGCAATGGAAAACGGCTATTTAAAATAAAGCGAATGAAGGAAGCACAGCTGAGCTGCGCACTGCCAAGTAATGAATGGTGGTAATAAATGGCCTTGGTTTTCTCCTTTGGAACGCCAAGGGAAAGTTTATTTCGGCTTGACCTTTGAACGCAGGAGAGTATGGTCATTACGGGCGCATCTTCCAGAGGGGAAAACCTCAAGCGACACCGCGAGAGAGTCCCACCGCAGGTCGTGACGGCTCTGCGGCTCCTGGTCCACCGCAGGTCGTGACGGCTCTGCGGCTCCTGGTCCACCGCAGGTCGTGACGGCTCTGCGGCTCCTGGTCCACAGCAGGTCGTGACGGCTCTGCGGCTCCTGGTCCACCGCAGGTCGTGACGGCTCTGCGGCTCCTGGTCCACAGCAGGTCGTGACGGCTCTGCGGCTCCTGGTCCACCGCAGGTCGTGACGGCTCTGCGGCTCCTGCAGCAGGATTATCAAATAATTTACGTCGTCGTACCAGTACAGCTGGTAGCGAAAGTTCTCCAGTCAAGTTGGCTCTTTTTCTCAAAATCCCCGACTTTGAGATTTTTCAAATAAAATTTAAGCACTCGTATATTGTACGGGGTTGTCAGATGTTCAATGCTCAAATTTTGTTAAGAAGCACTGCCTTGAAGATTTCGACCTGAAAAAACAACACGTAGCGTAACCAAGCCCACAGAATAACTATTGCTGCTGGATGCACTGCTAAGACGCCGTGAATCATTTGGAAATCTGGCCCCTGTGGTGCAAGGACGCCGATGAAGGAGTTGGTAGGCTTTTTGGTTTATTCAGTTCCATAGACTGGAATTTAAGGAAGCATTTTCGTCTTTTATAGACTGCACAACTGTATTTTACGGTTTTGTTTACACGTGTAAATAGCCGTGGCCCACGTCGCAGTATTGTGGGATTGTTTCTCCATCATATGCAGTCAAGTTTCCGTCTGTTTTGTCCACAATTGTGAAGTATGGTACTTGGCAGCTATAGCTGACCAAGATTAAAATAAAGATCTCATAATATCCTGCAAACTGATCCAGAAGATGATCTATCACAGTCAAGCACCCAACCTTAAGTGATTCAGAAGAAGTTAAAGATAACATCAAAATATAATCAGATTCATTCCTGCCATAGAATTCAAATTCCCTACATCTATAGCAAAAACGTATAATGATCGAAACTGTGTATGCACTCTGTATATGGATGCACTAATAGTTGCCACGAGACGGAGAATGATGCCAGTTCGAATGAAGAAACTTAATAAATTTTATTTCCTCTTTACACTTTTTGTCGTGTTCAAATTGCTGTGATTTTATGTATCCGTTTATATTAACGATGACACCTAATATTTGTAGAGTTACATTTTGTGCTCTTTTTCGCAAGATGAACCTTAATTGTTCGTAGGAGAAAAATTATAAGTCTGAATATGCTATCGTTGCTGTTGTCTATTTTTTTCACTAAGAAATACCGTGGTCCTTTCATTTGCATCAGCTCACGAAACAATTTCGTAGTTATAATTTATATCAAATATTGCCCAGGATTTTCTCTAGCTTCGTTTCCCTTGTGTTTAGGGTAATTTTCTCTTTAAACGCTTATTGCCTTCTGATTGATATCGACGGCATTGACTTGACGTTATTGAAGTGAAACGCATTTTCCGTAAAATGCTGTTTGACATGATGATGAATACATTTTACTAGAAAGAAAGAGAAGTTTTGACAGCTGTCATTCGCCCAAAACAAAAGTTTCTTACTCGCTCAAATTAGAGTACATACTTTTTGAAGGCTCGAATTTTGGGTTTTGCCTTCATAGTTATAGGTCAATAATTTGATACTCTCGTGAACCTCGGTTCCCTCCTTGAGGTGGCTGATAGTAGTGTTGGACGAAGAATTAAACACCACAAGTTTTTCGTTCACGGTTCACATGGTTTTATTTTGGTCAAGTAGCTACTAATAAGTTACCGAGAAGTTAACAATAAATTATCCGTATGCTACTCGTAAACTAGTTTCAAATTATTGTGAGAAATGGTCTGCAACAAAGAAAAGTACAATGGATTTAGCTAGAAGTATTTCAGAGTATTAATACAAGGTATCAATAGGAATGGCTATTTCAATATATCACAATTGCAATAATTCTAGTTTGGGAAGACCGCAACGCGGTCTTCCAACGACTGGAACGTAGTGAAAGCATCAGAGCCAATGGACTAACCTAAACTTATTCTACTAAGGCAACTTTAATTCTAAGAAACACGGAGCGCGGTAACACCGGCCCTCAAATTTGCATATAATGCGAAGCTACATATGAAATTTTTTTTTTTCCTATCGATTCCAATGAGAGGCGCTGATAAAATCAACGAAATTTACTCTGGAACGAATGACTAACATACTTTACACAAAGTATTCACAGCAATTCTTGCGCAGATCGCAAAAGGATTAGTTTATTTATAGGGCGCTTTAACACAGTATTACCGAACTTATACAGAGAATTTTTAAAGTTCGAAATCCGAAGTTCAGCTACGTGTACCCGACCGTATTTATTTTTAAATACGTTAATAATTCTTCCCAAAGGCCAGAGATTTCGGGGGGTGTTT
This sequence comes from Morinoia aosen, assembly GCA_030386875.1. Classification (NCBI taxonomy): domain Eukaryota; kingdom Metazoa; phylum Arthropoda; class Malacostraca; order Amphipoda; family Talitridae; genus Morinoia; species Morinoia aosen. Next base: position 28,407,486 of record CM059561.1, on the reverse strand, counting down.
TGGTCTAACACCAGTACAAGATCCCCGACGCTGTGCGTCGGCTTTTCGGTTGTCCATTTCTGCCTTTCTTGAAGGAGAGCTAAGTAACGAGTTCTCCATCGTGACCAGAATAAGTCTGCCAAATACTGTACTTGTTTCCATCTTCGTTTAGCATAGATGTCGCCCTTATCGAATAAGCCAGGTGGAAACGTAACACCTGCATTAAGCAAGAGCAAATCGTTAGGTGTCAGGGTCTTGGCATCTTCGCAATCGCTGGTAACTGTCGTGAGGGGTCTGTTATTCAAGATTGACTCCACCTCGCACAGGAGTGTGCCGAGTTCTTCGTTTGTAAGTCTCAAGGGCTGTTCATTCATTAGGGCGGACAAAATATTTCTAGTTGAACGTATCAGCCTCTCCCATACTCCACCAAAGTGAGACGCGGCAGGTGGGTTAAAATGCCAAGATATCTCTCTCTGCTTCAGGTATTCTTCGATTTTAGAAAGATTCCAACCAGAAATGGCAGCTTTCAATTCTCTTTGGCATGCAACGAAATTTGTACCGTTGTCGCTGTAGATGGAAGTAACGTTCCCCCTTCGACATATGAAGCGTCTCAAGGCATTTATGAACGAGTCTGTGTTGAGGGATTCTGAGACTTCCAAGTGCACTGCCCTGCACGCCATACAAGTGAAGATTACCCCGTATCGTTTCATATTTTTACGACCTTGTTTGACAGTGAACGGACCAAAATAGTCCACACCGGTCTGTTGAAACGCAGGCGTATCGCCTGTTACTCGGCACGCGGGCAGCTCTGACATGAGTTGATTGCTTGGTCGACCCAATCTTTTCCGACAAGGAATACAACTTCTGCAGATTTTTCTGCACAAAGAATTGCCACCGATGACCCAGTACTTCCTGCGCATTGAAGCCAAGATAGTTTCTCGCCCAAGGTGACCGAGCTTATGGTGTAAGTGCATCACCATTGTCCTTATAATGGGGCATTTTCCGGGTAGAATAACCGGATGTGTGAATTCGTAGTCGTACGGAGAGTTTTGAAGGCGACCACCTACCCGAAGAATGCCGCCATCATCGAGAAATGGAGCAAGTTTTCGAAGGGGAGAATTTCTTGGTAGATTTTTTCCTTTTTTTATGAGAAGTAATTCCCGCGGGTAAAATTTTCGTTGAACATACTTTAATATTTGCGTCTCTGCTTTGGATAAATCTTCGATGGTTATATTCTTTTCCGTGCCGGCAGGATTTTTCATGAAGGTTATGAATTTCAGGATACCGACGACACGTGTTTTAAGACGCTGCCAGTCCGTTGTTGAAGAAAGAAGCACGTCAGTTGGAGTGATGCCGGCGATGGAGGTGAGCTGTTTAGATTCTTGCTTCAATTCTCTGTCACTGTTGAAGCTAGGTTCAAATTTCTGGTTCGGGATACTTAGGTTTGGGTTTGTCAAGAATTCGGGCCCCATGTTCCATAGGCGGGAAGTTGACAGTTTTTTTGCAGAGACACCGCGGCTCAACAAGTCTGCGGGATTTTCATCTGAAGGCACGTACTTCCATTGAGACGGCCTTGAAAAGTTGCGTATGAACGATACTTTATTGGAAACAAATCTATGGAATCTTTTATTTTCGCTTTTGATGTAACGCAGGATGGTTACGCTGTCTGACCAGAAGTTGATCTCTGTTACCGGTAGTTCGATCTCCCTTTGAAGAATTTGAGCGAGTTCCACAGCAAGCTTAGCACCGCACAGTTCTATGCGGGGCGTGGTTTTAAGAGTAGAGTTATTCAGAGGAGTCAGCCTTGACTTCGCCAGGATTATCGTGTTTGAGCGTTTTCCCGTGTTTTCATCCGTGCACAGGGCATAAGCCACAGCACCGTAGGCTGCTTCGCTACCGTCGCTGAATACGTTTATCTCGATTTGAGAACCTGGTAATTTTTTAATGCATCTAGGCATTTCGTAGTCGGTGATGGAATGCATGTCTTTCTGCCACGAATTCCAGCGCGCCTGAAGATTTTGCGGCAGGTATTCATCCCATTCGATCCGAAGGCGACAGGTTTCTTGGAAGATGGTTTTAGCTGCAACCATCGCTGGGGAGGCCAGTCCGAGGGGGTCATAGATTGACGCAAGTGTTTTAAGAACGTTTCTCCTCGTCAATGATGAGGATTCAAATTACAAGCTGTAACCTAAGGTGTCCCTAACGGTATTCCATACTACCCCGAGGGCTTTACTTGATGGGAGGGAATCCCCCACAGCAACTCTCGCAACGTTCTCCGATAGATTTTTCTTAGGTATTGTTGAAAGAAACTTTCTTGAATTACTATTAAAGGCCGTTAGGTTGAAGCCACCTCTTTCTAGAATATTCTTTGTCTCCATAGCAATTGATCTTGCTTCTACGTTATTCCCCACAGACTTCAGAAGGTCATCTACGTAGAAATTACGATGAACGGTTTTCTGGACGTTTATGTCCGGCAAAGGATGCTCTCTGGCGGTCTGCTGGAGTGCGAAATTGGCGATGCTTGGCGAGCTCTTTGCTCCGAAAACATGAACGGTAAGTCTAAATTCCTTTACCGAGTTATTTTTTACCCAGAATAGTCTCATGAAGTCGGCATGTTTTTTCGGCACTTTCACTTGGTAGAACATTTTTTCGATATCCGGTGTTTACTAAGTTATTCCTATCGAGATCCATCAGTTTTACGTTATTCACCACCTTCGTAGTAGTCTCATTATTGCAGCCTTCCATTGTCGTCAGGTTTATTCTTCTAACTTCTGATTTTACGCCGAGCTTTGACAAGAGATCTTCGTTCATCCAACAGTCCGATGAGCAGCTATCCAGGGCCACATTAACCAGCACACAATCTTGGTTCGACACTTTCACAAGTGCTGGAACAATGGGGCAAAGAACTTTCATAGGTTTGTTTGAACTGGTGTCGCACGACTTCAGCGACAGACTAGACCGCTCTTCTGGGGCACGCCCATCTTGGGAAAGACACGGTCTTGATGCCTTGTTGCTGGAACAGTTTTCATAAATAGGCATTAAACCAGGATCTTGAGGAGCGTTCGTGGCATCGTCGATTGTTGACTGACAAGTATCCCCCGGCTTGTTATTTCCTTCTCGAATGTGCAGCACAGTTGGATGCCTTCTCTTACAGATTGAACATGTAGAACGGTTTGGGATGCAGCAGATGCAAATTTTACGACTACCGTATGACTCCGCGAGGTATTCTCATGAGCTACTATGTGAAAAATCATCCATTGAAAATACCAATTTTGTGCAAGTTTTTCAAACTGTAAACATCTGCTGCATTCGAATAAATAGGTCACAGTTTTCCTGGTTCTGATCTCAAATCTATTATTCATGTGATTATTTTCCGTGGAAAAACGGTAGTGCATTTTACTCTAGAGTTTTCACTCTAATCATAGCTCTGCACAGAGTAAAACGACTAGAGAGAGAAGTCAACTAGAGCAACATGCTGCGCAGAGAATGTCTGCAAACAATCGACGGCAGGCTGCGCAGCTGCTACTCATGGTGTTGTGAAGTGTATAGATTGTCTGCTGTCCCCGCATGTCAGAAGTGGTAAGTGTTATAAGTTCTGTGACTTAGTAGGAGTCCCGCTACAGGTAATTACGACGATTTGTAAAGAGAGTCATCACCTAGAAAAAGTTGGTATCTGGGTCCAAATTTGCAACAAGATAAAGATTGGTATAATTCAAGCAGTTTGTGATCATTTTAGGCAGGTGTCGACACAGTCACTGCTGAAGAATTTAAATTAGTAGACTACGGTGAAGCGTTTCTTGTTTGACATATTATTGAGAGGAAGGCTACGCTTACACAATCGCTAACGAACAAATCATACCCCAATGTTATTGAACCTAATTGTTTATGTATCGATATCTGATGGTCCGTTTGAGATTAAGTTCCAAAATTCTCAAGAACGAATGAAGGTCATTTCTCAACAGTTAAGACTACTTTATTAATTATTCGAGCTCATAGTTCTCATATTGCCTATAGCATTATCAGTGAAGCTCCACCAGATTTGATGTCATAAGCATCGTAGATCGCCCCTTGTGATCTAATGGTAGGACCAATCGCCATTCCAGTGAAAAAATGGGAATCTGAGCCCCGCAGTCGAGCCCTGTGTTTCTTTGCATCGAAAAATGAAGTAGTTTGCCGCAATTCCCCACTTGAGCGAGATGTACATATTGGGTACCGGCTCAACCGAGATGAACCTTAACTGTCTTCTGCTATTAATTGCAAGACATTGAAAAACCATTGAGTAATCTAACGCAAATCAACTTCACAGTCATAGAACATCACTTTTTTGTATTTATGTAAATTTGAGAAAGAAGGTAAGTATTGAGCTACATGAAGCACTGCACAGTACACACAGTATCTTTTGGATTATTGTCCCTTGTGCAGGTGACGGCGATGATCGAAGCAGGAGGGTTCCACGGTTCATTAGCACAGGACTAAGAACATGTTTGGGTGCCCTTTTTCCCAGGAACGCATCTTTACGATACAATTTTCCTTAGTATACTGGGCATGGTTTTAGCAGGCCTGTTTTATTGCGGAATTGATGTCGGTTCCTTAGTAGACTGTGCAATGAGTGTGCCTGGTTTTAGCAGGTCTGTTTTATTGCGTAGTTGTTGACATTAAGTGGTCTCTTTCATTACTCACACAAATCTCCATCACTTTAAAAATAAGTTTAACGGTTCATTCAATACTTACATCAGTTGTTAATAAAACGTAATTCAAATTATGATCGTGTTAAATAATCGGAAAACTTTGGCGAGTAAGAGATATTCAAATTCTACTTGATAATGTTTTACACTTTTAGAAACTGTCGGAATACCTCTTTGTTAGTTTTACGGTCTGTTTTTGAGGCAGTGCTTTTTTCATACGAACGTCTGATTTTTCTGAATATTTTAACGTTTTTTGTTCGATTAAACGCATAATTAAAAACACTGTCTTTTCTGATTAGTTGGAATTCGTTTCTTGAGAATCTAGACTTTAAAAAATTTACGCATAAAAAGTTACTCTGAGAATCACATTAACAATCACTGTCTAACTACCCACTGACGCACGTTATCAAAACTGAGTTGAACACTTCCCCGCACTGAAGATTAAAACAGAAGATAACCATTTAATTTACATAAAACTCACCTCCAGAGCTATTCTTCTTGCATCTGTACAAAATGTGCTATTTAGTATGCCTTATTATACAGCATACGAGGCCTGTCGAAAAAGTATCCGACCTTTGGCCAGAAAAAATACTTCAACAACCTGACGGGGTTGGGACCCTAATCCCCTTCAAAGTAGGCTCCTTGTGCTTCCACACACTTAGCCCACCGATCCTTCCACTGCCGGAAACACCTCTGGAAGTCTTCTTTTGGAATGGTGTTCAGCTCTGTCGTCGCGTTCCGCATTATCTCTTCTCTACTCTCAAAACGGGATCCTTTCAGTGGTGTCTTCAATTTTGGAAACAACCAGAAGTCGCAAGGAGCCAGGTCTGGAGAGTAGGGAGGTTGGCGAACGGTCGTAATTCCATGTTTGGCCAAGAAATTGCGGATCAAATGGGATGAATGTGCGGGCGCGTTGTCGTGATGCAAGTGCCAGTTGTTCGCAGTCCACATGTCTGGTCTTTTGCGCCGAACTGCATCACGAAGTCGCCGGAGAACATCCTGATAGTACTCCTTTGTCACTGTTTGTCCTTCCGGTGCGTATTCGTGATGCACAATTCCACGGACATCAAAGAAAACAGTCAGCAACACCTTGATTTTGCTTCGCACCTGCCGCGCTTTCTTCGGCCTTGGAGACTCGGGATGCTTCCATTGGGATGACTGTCTTTTTGTTTCTGGGTCGTACCCGTACACCCATGACTCATCTCCAGTTATCACGGTGTTCAGAAACCCAGGATCAGTGTTGGCGGTGTCCAGAAGGTCCTGTGCAACGTCACGACGGAGGTCTTTTTGTTCCGGCGACAACAACTTGGGCACGAATTTCGCAGCCACTCGGTTCATGTTCAAATCGTCACGCAAAATGGCATGTGCAGAATCTTTACTCACTCCAACCTCTTGGGCAATCTCCCGCACGGTCAAACGACGATCTGCCATCACCAAATTTCGCACCCTCTCAACAACAGCTGCACTCCGAGAAGTTTTGGGCCTGCCACAACGCTGCTCACTCTCCGCTGATGTGCGGCCATCTTTGAATCGGTTGAACCACTCCTTAATTTGTGTTACACCCATAGCATCTTCCCCAAACACCTGCTGAATCTTACGAATTGTTTCAATTTGAGAATCACCAAGCTTTTGACAAAATTTGATGCAGTGTCTTTGCTCAATTCGTTCAGTCATCTTGCAAGAAAACTAAATCCGACAAACACTTAGAACAGCACCTTACTTGGCGACCACCAGCCAGTGACTGGCCCAAGTGAATGCGGTGAAAAAAGTCAAGCATGCGCATTAAGATTCCTCCTTCCACCGTGCACAGTGGCGCCGCCTTAGAATCACTACTTTGCGCGGGAAAAATTAAGGTCGGATACTTTTTCGACAGGCCTCGTACTTTGAGTGTATTTCAGGATTGGCTCCAATTCTATATCTTCTGGACAGAACACACGACCACCGCCAGGCACCGTAGTGCGCACCATGTGTGAGCGTCTGGGGCTGAAACATTTTAGAGTGTTGCAAATGGGTCGTACTGAACTGGTGTCTCAAACATTAACGAGCAAAATTTGTTCAAACTGTTTCTTGTACGTAGTTAGTAGATAATCATAAAAAAATTCTGTCCTTCCTGGGGAATGCCATTGCTACATGTGCTAATTTCTGCGGTTTCTAGGTGACAAGTGGTGAACGGCAGCAAGAATATTTCGTTGCTAGCCTATGTCAATAAATAGACGTCAGCCTTTGTCAATAAAAATGTATTTTACTCATCCAATATGATTTATACGAGCATCTGATTATCTAACACACAATCGAAATTTCAAAAAATTCGATGGAACTGGAAAAATTTAAAATAAAGAATCATCGTTTCGTAATAATTTGCAGAATTATCCTTCATACAAAAGACGAGAAATATTTGTGATGCCTCTATAGATGATCTAACCCACCTTTCGTTTCATTAATTTGGTACATTACTCTATCGTATCACTGTTACTCAATGTAATCCCGTATACCAAACCGAACACAGAATTTTCTGGAGGATAATGATTTTTTTATTTGATAAGTCCAAATTCTCCAATCTTCAAATTTAATAAAATATTAATATACCTTTTTATATTACAGTTTCTTCATTTTGAATTTCATACTCAATATCGCTCGCGCGAGGAATATTTCATATTCGAATGGCTATTTTTTATTATTTTAAATAGCGTGAGAAGCTGAGAACTTTTGGCGTTTTGATTCCTCTCAGTTACACATCGTTTTGCATCTATAAGCTTGACTTTCTGCGCTGGTCATATGGATTCCTCATTATCATCTATTTAGTATTCACTATCAATGTATTTTAACGAAAAAGCTTTAATAGCTAAAGAAAAAAGCATCATTCCACGCACATGTTTTGATAGGATAAATAAACATGTTTTCGTAGTTTTTATTGGTTTCCAAAATTTATGTATGTATTTTAGAGCTCAAAATAAGGAACTTATTGATATCACCGAGTTAAGCAGTACAAAGGAAATATTAAGTTTTGAGTAAGAATTTTGCACGAACCAGCGTCCCATAAAAGGGATACTTATAAATAATTTTAAACTATTTTAAACCATTTCAAGTCATAAGATTGATTTACTCTACTCCAGTATACACTTCTCCATAGCATAAATATTACCCTATGCACAATTATGCATAGCACGATAAATTAGAAGCATTATTCTTTATGATAGAACTCGGGCACCGAAAGTAAGCGCTATGCTCAAACTCAGGCATGCAAGGCCGATGTTTTTGGATCACGTCCTCGAGTTAAATATGACCCATGCTGTGCTCGAGCGCACATCTATGTCGGCGTCTATATTGTTATTTGCTCTGTTTCACGTAACCTGTATGACATATGCAAAACCTCAACGGCGTCACCTGATAAACATAATCAAAGTTTGGCTCCAAAATGTGGATGAAAACTACAAAAAGAACTTCGTGTTTGCGCTCTCTAACTTCAAAGGGAAAATCTTTTCCATTAGAATGTGTGCATTCGTCTGCATTCTTATTAACTCAAGCATAGAATACTACCGTAAAACTAGAGATGATAACTTAATACTTACGAAAAATGAAGCTTTGTAGTTTTCCGTCGGCGTGATTGTAAAATTTTTCAGATGCGTCAAGATACTAGTGGAAAAATCTATACTGATTGTTGGTTGACAAGAATAGCGATTACGTGAAAGATCCAATCTTCAACTAATTTTAAGCTAACATTAATCTTAATTTGGAAAAAGATCAGAGCTCATGTTTCGACCCGATCCCAGTGAAAATGTCTTCGTTTACTATATCACATTCACTTCTGCTGTGGAAATTATTTGCACAACCTCACAAGCTTCATTGCTGTAATACCACAATTATTTGTGTATTGAATAAATGGCGTGCTGTTTTTTTCAATGCAGAAGATTGTCCACCGGGAATGATGAATCAACGACCTAGCAATTTGAACTGATAGCGCATCGTGTAAAAATAGAAATAAATTACAAAGTATTGTGTGTAACTGAATGCACATCGCAACACATGAACTTAAACGTATAACTGTAAGTCCTTTATATTTTACCACTAATCACATAGAATAGGCACATCTCCAATTGAAACGAGGGATTATACTTCTAAACTACGTAATTATTGTTATTGAAAGCCTAATTGTTTCCGGATTGCTTCTCCCTCCAGCCAAATCGAAAAATTTTTTGTTCTAATAATTGGTATTGAAATTTCTACGCTAAGATAATCTTTTTAGTAATTAAAACTTGATCGAAACATAAATTGAAAGATAAACTTCAGAAAAGAAATTCGCATGCACAGTGCGCACAAAATGTAATTTTAGTTCAACTGACGCCATTCAGAGCGAGGAAAAACAAGCAAAACCTCGATTCATCGCAGCCCTCAGCGCTGTACAGGAGTTGAAAAAAGCTAATGCTCAATCTCCAGCGTATTTCCATTGTATTTCTATGTATTTCTTTTATTAACGCGTAGACATAAACGCAATCGTGTCCTTCCATCAGTTGAAATTGAAGCAGAAATATATCAGTTTAGAATATACTAAATGAAATATTTTTCAAGATTCGGCTCCAAAAATAATTCTTAGCTGTATCCTAAATATACTACACGTGCTCAAAAAGCAGCTTTAGTTCACTCATGAATTAATTCGCATTCTTCTTAAAACAGTGTTGCCCCAGATTTTAGTTAGTTCTTTCGGTAATTAAGAATTGAAAGTCTGTTCTTACTTCTAATCTTGGTATAACATCTAGGCGTTCTAGAATAAATTGTTTACTATGCTTACAGAGTAAACACGCGGGAGCCTGGAAAGAAAAGTCATGTAAAGCAAGATAATTATGCAGGTTGAATTAGCCTTTCCTCCAGGGACTTAAGTCGCCGCTTTCCAGTCCAAGATTTATCACAAAAGATGAGCCTTCACGGTTGTGCCTAAAGTCGGAGAGAAAATTAGTAATTTCTCTAAGAGAAGACCAAAGTTATGCTCCCGGTAAGCAGATGCACCTGATGCCATACATGTAGCACTGTAGCAGGAAGAGAGAGCTGTGTATCACCACGAGTATTTCTCCACTCCAGCTCCATGCGATGTCTTCGCCCCACGGGACTGCGACACCTAGCTTAATGAAGTCACTATCGGAAACCATTCATTAAGGCACCTATAACCTCAAAAGATGCAGTTGTGAAGGGCAGAAGCGATATTTTATGACCCGCGCTATGAGATGGTCATCATGCCGCAGAGCCCAACTGACGCTGCCGCTGGCACTCCACTTTCACTGCTGCTCTTATCGCAGAATCCGTTCCGCGCTTCGATATCGTGTTCAGTTTTCACCCGGATATTTGAACTAAGTCAACGATAAAATGTGTTCTATAAGATCGTTCAAAAATAAAAATTTACCTCTGGAATCGTATAGCTTTCCAGCGTCTAATGCTATGGACGGAACGCAGGAAGAAAGTGCAGGAAACGTAAATGGATAAAGTTAACTAAGTTCACAATTGGAAAATATGTACAACTATTACCATTTGAAGATCATGTTGAAATGACTCATGTCATCATTTATAAGGTAGTGTTGTTAGATGTATGCGTGCATCAGCTCTCACCGAGTTGATCAAGCACATCAATTTGGAAGTCTACACCAACATTCTCTATAGAATTTCAATGATCAAGTAGTTAAATTTATGTCTATATTTCATGCATCCAATTTTAATATAAAGGGGATCTTGGTCAACCTTTCAACTTGTTGAAGAAAATATGACTGTTAAAATGATGGCACTTAGTCCTTTGCACCCTGGTGATAGATTGCAGTTCATCTCGAAATCATCTCGTGAATTTTAGAGCAAATTCTGAAGTGCATAAGAAAGTTCTGACGGACTAAATTTTGGCAAAATTTTAATAAAATTAATCAGCGAGTTCAATACAACTAAAGCGAGTCAAATTCTAAAGCTCATAACGAATTTTGACCGAGTTCATTTCCGCGTTCATTCCGTACGCCGTACAGTATTACGGGGAAGTTATTTAAATCAGAATCCTAGTTAGTCAATTTTTAGGCTTGGCAGCTCTTATTGGTGTCGCAGCTATTATTGGCTGGTGTCGAGTAAATCTTACCTTGTATGAAAAAAATATTATGTGACAACTTCACGCTGCGCTTATTTGCTGCAATGTAAGTGTCACAAAGTTCCGAGACGGTTAGGAACCAGAACCAAACTTATCAGTTATATGATGGCAAATAGCGATTGTATGGAAAATGACATCGATAAAAGAACACTCATCTTCAGCGAACAATGCTGAGAAAGAATATACTAGAGTCTTGGAATTAATTAGGAAAAAGTGTATCTTTACCCTTCACATAGGTTGCACGTTGTTCGGGTGGGGAAGTGAATGGTGGATGCTTCAATTCATTGTGATTGATTCGTTGGTTGCGGTCATATTTACCGGCAGCTTAGTTCAAAATCTGAAATCGCCAAACGTTGCTACTGAAGTAGCGTTTCTGAACGAAAAAATTTAAAATGTGTCCGATGGTTGCTTTTGTGTTGACTCTGAATATCTAGGATATGAGGATTCTGTGAACTGAAATCATTCTGCATCTTGAAAACGAAGACCAGCATCATGGCAGCATGCAAAGTCTGCCCACGACAACACTTGTGGGTTGTACTGCTGCTAAACCCGACCAGAAGACTGCTTCGAAAGAAACAAGTTGATCATGAGACGTTATCGGAACTAGTTACCTTAGGGAAAATAAGCCATTTATATTTTTCCCTAGACTGCAGAATAATAAACATCAATTTCTAAAACAGAAGTTTTAAAAGTTAAATTATTCTTAGCCAATATCTGAAGCCTTCTAGGTCAACGATTACTAGAAAGTGACCATTCCTAGGCAAAATACGATAAGACACATTTGTAAGACAAAAAGTTACAAAATACGTTAAAAATTTATGATCACAATTTTAGGAAGGCCAGTTTTAAATTATCTCGAAGAAATTTGCCATCTTTCGGGCAACCTTCGGTGTAAGAGCTTTACACACAGGCACGGTGTCAATCAGTTTATAAATGATTTTGTACTACTTCTACTTGTATTTAGCATAAATACTTCATGGAAATTTTATTGTTGAAAGTTTGACGTACGGCTTGCTCCATCTTAATAACATTAAAATTTAGTTAGCATGAACGTCTGCGAATCGACTTTTGATTTTGTTGACAGTGTTGATAATCACCACTAAAATTTTGTTGACAGTGTTGATAATCATCGCAAAAATATCACCGTGCGCAAATAAAGTAATCGAAATTAATCGATTATATCAGTGGAGCACATAAAGAGGTGGTCACAAACACAAATTTGAAAACTCTTCTAAGAACTTAAATTTGCAATTATTGCTTCATCATTTCACGAAGCTACAGTACGTCACTAGCTCATAGACTACTGAGCAGTTAAAGCATACATGAATTTATGTGTGTCTGTTCATATATATATATATTTATATAATATATATATGTATATAATTATATATATATATATATATAGAAAAGCTAACATTAGAAAAGCTAATAAGAACAAAGCAAAAAACACACACCAAAGTTTGCCAGTACAGCTTTGCATGGAACGCTGCTATTTATAATGATCAACAAACCGTTCTTCCACAACGGTGAAAACCAAGTGATGCCCATAATGCCCATTCATTTTGTAAAAACGTTTTGGATGAAAAATGGACTAAAATTCTTTCGTTTGCAGAAAATTTTTCGTGCAAATTTCTATTTCAACCTGAAATATGTTATGAAATAGATGGCATCTGTCGGAAAAAAATATAATATAAATTATAATTTCGAACTGGATGTTCCAAGCAACGCATTCTAATATTAAAATATCTACCATAATATAAATCCGTATACACTTACCCATTTGTCTCTTTAATTTTTCTATAATCCAACGCATTTATATGAAATGAATAGTCGCTAAATCGCGAAACAAACTATGATAATTTGTAAGTTATGCATAAAATTTTTTTACGTATTTATTACTGTTAAATATCAATATATAACAATGCTTTCATTTCATCTTGTGTACCAATTTCTGTATATTGTTATCGAGAACAAAGAAAGAATGAGAAACCTAAAACATTTTATGAGTTTTGAGTAACGATTATTCCGATGTTTCCATCATAAAATCAGAAAATAGTACGTATATGCGTTTCCAATGTAAGACTTCCCTCTCACTAACGTACACGAGGAATACAATCGTATCTTTTATAAAGTAAGATTGAGTTTTTCATTCCATTACGAAACAAGTGAAAATTTTGACAACTGCTCTCAAAATAGCTATGTGACCAGCAAGTATTAAATTCCTAATCAAAAATAAAATAGGTATTTTCGTAAATAAAATTAGCGCATTGACTCACTGCCTCAAAATGTCAGTCAGCACCATCCCTGCGCGAGCCGTATGATTGTGTATCCCAAAAGTAAAATAAATGAAAATGAGCGTCACATTGTGCTTAGGATTTATTAACTTTTTACATCACTTATTCTCATATATTGTATTTCGTGCAAGCCCTGAAATTTATTTTCGCGTAAATTCCTGCTGATTTGAGTGAGACGTGCATGTTATAGAATGCAATTTGTGGCCTATGTTTGCCAGCCATTTGGCATCACTTCAAAACCATTCGTGACGGTACAATTCGGACGTAATATTTCTAAATAAGTCACGCGGTTAACTCCGGTTTGTGAACGCCGTATTCCCAAGATCTAAGTATTGAACAGTAACCCTTTTGATCAATAAAAATTCATTAATTATTTTCACTTGTGATACTCTCAACAACATTGATCACCATAACACAACCGTACAGAATCAATGTAGACGCTTTGTCCTTAAAAAAGTTGCTGTATTATAGGTGTAAAGTTTTCCTTTTCGTCCATAAGAAGAGCATTGCCAGTCTCGTCAGGTTTTTCTCTGCCATAGGGCCAACTAAGCGAGCACATTTTTACTGTTTTGCTCTCTCTTGATTCAACCACCGTCTCAGGTATTAGCATACATGTTGTGGTATTTCCACAAATTAGACATAAGGACCTTCATATTAATAATACAGTTTTTTTTAACCAATATGTTAACATTTTGTGTCATTTTATGCCATATACTATTTGAGTTATTTTTTCTTCTTCCTTTTTCTAATTAAATTAAATGTTAACATGGAAGCAGTCGAAAATAAAAATATACTTTAAAAGCCTGTTGGGTTCATGAATTGGTCGTATATTGTACCCAGAATGGCGATAATAAATTACTAAAAGTATCGTCATACTCGTACTCGGAAGTTTTCAATTAATCCTAAATTTGAGCTTGAAAATTGCTGAGCACTTATTTCTTCTGCACTCTACCGCACCTTCAAATGCCGATAATATAACTGTAACGTCGAGCCACCAACATGCGCCAGTTTCCTCGGCAGGTATACCGCATTCACCTCCAGCGTAACGGGGATGCTCCAAAACAAAAACAAAACCGTTTATTTCCAAGTTGTCACATGAGATACATATGCCAACATATTGGCTTTTAAAAGTTCCTTAATATAAGACGTCCTAAAACAAAAGATCCATACGAGGAGTATTAATTGACAAACCATCCGAGGTGTAAAAATAGATGAGCCAAACGAGGCATAATAATCGACAAACTATATGAGGTGTGCTAATAGTTAAACTATCAGAGGTGTACAAATAGATAGACCATACGAGGCATATTAATAGACATAATATACGAGGCGTACTATAATAGACAAACCACACGTGGTGTGCTAATAGTCTAACAAAGTTCCATACGAGGAATACTAATTGACAAACCATCCGAGGTGTACAAATAGATAAGCCGTACGAGGCATAATAATAGACAAACTATACGAGATGTAATATTAGACAATACTATCATAGGTGTACAGATAGATAGACCATACGAGGCATATTAATAGAAAAAATATACGAGGCGTACTAATACACAAACCATACGGGTCGTGCTTTTCGTATTTTTTTCGTATAGTATTTTTCGAATTATTTATAAGATCATCGAAGTAGGAAAAATACAAAAAAAAACGCTACACCGTACTAGATTGAAACAACACCGTAAATTACAATCAAGTATTGAGAAAAAGATAGTCTCGAAATAATTTGTAAAGAACATCGCGCAACACAGCACGCACATCTAGGAATGCGTAAACAAACTTACACTCAAAATTGAAATGCATGGCTTGTTCGGCATACAAATATAGAGATAATTTTTTGCACGAGTGCTTTATTTCCTTTGTCTGTTTATACTTTTTAATTTCTTCTGTTCACAGAAATGCCCTTCGGGGTCGTGATAGATCGATTTATAAATCATAAAGCAAGCGCAATCAATTTGTTTATTTCTGAAATTTGGTGCAGTGTTAACTGATCGCAGAGCTTTAGGTAAAAAGTAATGTGTCTTGAGGTTTTGCTTTTTTATGCAAAAAGTAGAAATAGAAACCGATATATGTACATGTGCGCATATATGTGTGCGAAACGTGTGCATGTTTACACTGATACATAAACATTTATGTTTGCGTGCGCACACGTACATACTCACGCACACACCAACACACATATTCATATATATACGTATTGAAAACGAATATAAGAAAAATGCTAATAGACATGAAAAATAATCTTACTCTTTCAATATTTAAAATGACAGCCCAAGCTCTGATGAATCGTAAGAAATAACCTGAGGAGAGATAAGGAATAGAAAAGGACTTCGAAAAACGTATAAATGGAATGGTTTTTTAATTTCCTAAAGGAAATTTTAAGAAAACTCAAGTTACCGCTGAGGAACAACAAAAAAAAAAAAAAAAAAAAAAAAACATATATCTTCAATATATCATATCATATATCATATCTTCTCGATATTTTCTGCAACATCATGCGGACATGGGTACATGGGATAAAATGGAGATACAGTGTAGGCCAGTTACCACTCATGATTGACAAATATCTACAAAATTTTGGCAGAAATGCGCGAACAAACATATACTCAACATCAAAATTTGCTTGTACAACATACGGACAGAAAGATAATTTTACCACGATTCATACGCTCAAATTACGATTAATTTCATTAATTGGATTTGTCATTAATCCGATTCACAGAGACGTCCTCTGGAGTAAGTGGGAGATCTATTTTTGAATCATTTCGCTAGTGCAATAAAATTTATTAACCGGATGGTTTTTGTGTAAAGAAATGAAATAGAAACATGTATATCTATTTATGTAGATATATATACCTATATACGTACACACACATATTAATATATGTACTTATTGAGAATGAAATATAAGAAAAAAATACAAATATAAAATAAGAGGATAGAAACAACCTACCATCTATTACACCGATAATGACAGTTGAGCTCATTGTAATCCTAAGAAATTATTCGAAAAAAATAATTAAAAGGAAAAGAAGACTTCGGAAAACGTAAAATGAACTGGTTTTTAGTTTCTTCCTAGAAATTTTTAAGAAAACTCAGGTTACAGTCAAGAAACAACACAACTCTTCAGCATTATACAGACATGTGTACATGGGATAAAATGGAGTAACATTGTGGCCGGATATCACATTTGAGTGGAGAATATTTAACATTTTGTTAAATTCCATTCAATTCCAGAGAGATGCCTCCAATAAATGAACTTATTCGCAGCGAGTGAGCAGATCGCTTCGTTTGCTCACAACTTGGGAGCACTGCGGCGTTTGATTGTAACGATACTCCTGTCCGTTAATGTAACTCAATCTCTGATACTGAGAGTAGCGGTGCTTCTGCCCGTTGGTATAAAGCTGAATCTTAACTGGGAGCGTACCGGTACTTAAGCAAGGTAGTGTAGTAGAATTTCTGATGGCGGGTTCAACTGCACTGCCGCATAGCTGTGTGTGTAATGTAACTTCTAATCATAAGTATGATAGGGGTTTGTGCATGAGGGCGTAACTTGGTGAGAGTATTCAATTTCCTGTGCATGGGTGTGTCTTATTGAGGGTGCTTTCTTTCGCCACCGGCGTGTCTCCTGGAAAGGCGGAGGCGGGTCCTGTAGAGGAGGCTATAGCACCGGTGGGCAACATTGCGCACTGCGATGGAATGCCTCACGCCTCACAAAAAAAAAACACGTGTGAAACAGGCATCTCTATCTATCGCTTCAATTTGACAATCTACTTGCTGTTACTAATATTTATCAGCTTCTCAATCTGAGGAGAGGGAAATTGAGTGAGTGAAGGGCTTCCCATTAGCTCTTTTCCACTCGTCTTCTCCATTTCCTGCAGTCACCTAAGGAGCGGCTTACTCTGGTAAAGCAGTTGTGGGGACTGGACAAGAACCCTGGTCTTCTGTATTCTAAGTGTCATGGTCTTCCTCCACGTCACGAAAATATTTTCTTAGTACTGCGCAGCTTATTGCATCGGCAGCTCTAACGCACGTTCTCCAAGGAAAAGGGATCGGTGAAATTAACATTAATTTAAAAACAACAATTTATCCTAATTCATGGAAGGAACATCAGGAATTTATAGAGAATATAATTAAATTTGCTCATATCTACTCTAAAATTGGGATATGAAAAAGGAGGCTGAAATTTTTTTGCCATTTTACGCTGAAAGAATTTTTTCATGTACAAGGTGAAACTGAAGTAACACTTAAGGAGCGGAAATAAAACAGTAAATTTTAAAATATTTACTCTGAGTATTTTTGTTCAATTCCTGTGAGTTGACATCTGTCCTTATATTTCGCATTTATATCACACCGGCATTTCCTGAACTGCATCACAAAATGTTACTCCACGCTCATCTACCAATAAGATAATGTTTCTACAAGGTGACCATACCAATTCTCCCTCACAGCTCAGTATACTTTAGGTAATTCAATAAATTTATCAACAGAAGCGTTTTTCCTTTTTAATTTGTTTCATGGTTGCGACATCATACTGTGTGAGTGTATCATATGTTTACGAGGATGTACCACATAGTAATGTCAGGGTATAAGAGAATTGTAAATACTGTTTTCCTTTTCTTTTTCCGACACACTCCTCTCTAAATATACATTTACATGTTTTGCCTTCATAAGTTATTTGAGAGAGACGTCTTTACCATGCTGGGGCGGCACATTTCGAAAGAATTATATAAAAAATGTTTTTTTGTATAGATGGATTCTGATTTCCACAGAGCATTGAAATCCAACATCCTGGCAGTTATACTATCTTAGAACTTATAAAAATATTTGTATAAAGTAACATGAATGGCACTAAAAGCTTAAGTGGACAACAACTCCAATGAAATGAACAATAACTAATTGATTGGAGAACGCACCTTTTCAGTAATAGTGTGTGTGCACAGCTTCACGGCGCTCAGAACAGCATCGCTTTGCCAGGGCACAGAAAATGGTGTGAGAGTAGTACAAAGTGTTGGGTTCAGTTCCTTTTCCTTGCTCGAACACCAGCATAAATAGTATAGCGTTGTGCAGTGTGAAAAACACTACACTTGTTTAATTATGAAAGATACTGTCGCCTTTCTGGTAACCATGGTGAACGACAAAAGAAAGAACCAGTGAAATGCTTCCATCCACATTGAATACATGGACCCTGGCAAAATTATTAACGAGATAACATTTCCTCCATGATCATCGACTGTACGCAAATGGACGTCAATTAAAGAACGAGGACGAGTTATGGGCAGCCTTTCCTGGTATTTCACAGGGAGTCACAGCAGATGAGACCTTTGAATTATCAGATTCCATAGAGCGACTACTTATTCAAATCATTTCTATGAGAGGAATGCATATTTCATGCTAATGCCCTACAGATATCCATTTGAATTACGATTGTTACTCATTTATTAATTCCTCTACTTCATTCGATGTTTCACTCAATGAAAGGAACAGCTATTTTGAACGTAATTAATTTTAATAACCATCGTAAACAACGTAGAACTCCAAGATCTCCAGCTATCCAGAATGAGTTATAATTCATTACCAGCTCCGTAATTGATTTTCATTATTTGGGCATGCCAAGAATGTCAACATTCCCTGGAAATTTCACGTATATATATATATATATATAAATTTATCGCTTAGTTGATGACAAAAATGAGAAAATGTTATTTCGTTTATCATTAATTTGACACGCAATGTAGATGTAGTAGGAGTCTCCGTCATGGTCTAAACAGATTAGCAGATTCTAAAAAATTATGATTTTTAAGTTGTTTGTGAGCCAAAACGTGCCTTTTCTTTTTTTCTCGACTGCATGATATTGATTCGCAGTTAGTTATTCAATTTTCCACTGTGTAATGCTGTGAAAAAAACAGTGAAAAAGTATGATCTGTGTACAGTATGATATGAAAATAGTTGTTCCTACATCTAGCCAATCCAAGAAGACCGTAGTTTCAATCAGCAACCCGAGACCACACCGAAGAAAGTGAGTACAGACCGAATTTTCCATGTCTCCTCGAGCGGAAAGACCATATCAGATCTTCTCTCTCTGCCAAAGAATCGCGTCCTTTACCAGACCACAGACGATGCAGCGACCCAAAACGGAATTTGATATTTGAGCACTTTCTGGAATTTCTTGCTTCACTTGTGGTCACAATCAAGCGAAAGTGTGCTCGTTCGTTCAGTAAAAATTCTTTTGAAAATCAGAAGAGTGTATCCGTGCTCATTGCTACCGTCATTGTATCTGTAGCAGTACTATTAAACAGGTGTAGAATTCGCATTTTAAGCTTATACACTCCCATCAATTCAAACGGGACTTTTTTCATGAGCAGAACCACGTAGTCACTCGGTACGATGACAATGAATGCTGTTAACGTCAAGTTGGGTTTGTTGTCAAGTTACATAGCGCTGTACGATTAGCCCTCTTTTGAGTGAGTGTTAGAAAACTTCCTCCCTGAGTCAACTTTAAGTAGCGTCAGGTGGTAGAGTGACGTTTTTAGCCGGAATCGCCAGTTGCTGCTAAACTCAAAAGGCTATATGGAGTGTTGATGGATGTAGCATATAACTGAGAAGCTCGACGTCAAACAGTTCGTAAGGAGTCATTTGATACCATCGTTGCATGAATTGCCTCTTTCTTGTTCGTCGACATAGACTGACTAGGTTGCATGGACCAACTCTATCGCACACAACAAAGACCCATTGTCACACTTAAACACTGTGAGCACCTGGAAGAAAGCCCTCATGGTCTAACCACAAGTCGCCGAGATCTTATTCTCGTCAACGGTTCTTGTCTATTCTTGTTTGAATTCAAGCAATGGAAATCGGATGTAAATGAAAGCAACCTAGTGGGACTGCGAAACTGGAAGCGAGTGTTTAAATTATAGTATCCGTAGTCTATCAGCTGAGAGAACCTGTCAATTAAGGATTTAGTCCAAATAGTTTTGTTTTAAATGAATTTTATAGAAAACTGATATTTAATTCAATAGCTTTTTTCTACTTAGTTCGTTCTTTTTTATTTCCCTACTTACCTCTGTTTTTCTTAATATCCAAAAGTTCTAACTGTATTCATGGTGTAGCACATCCCTTGAAATGACCATTTGCACTCATGACATGCGAGTGATAAATATATTTGTAATTCTTGGAGTGTAAAAATTAACAAACGGGACTTTTTCTGGAATACTCAGTCAAACAATCGCTGATGTTAGTTGTAACATTTTTAATACTATTCAGTTAGGAAGGCATTGATGTTGGAGATCTTGGAAGAATGCGCCCATCTTGACACCATAGCAAATGGAAATTTTTCATCTCTAACATATATAAGAACGTATCTTCAAGTCGGACCGACATATCGTCCCAATAAACAACGACCAAGTTTTTGCCTAATTTGTGATTTTAACTCTTGACTTTTTTCAACCAGGTTTATATTTCTCACTCTGGTTACGGCTTCTACCGGCGTGTAAGAGAGAGGATTTGTAGGTGACTCCATCATTATTTTTATCACGCGCCAGAATTTCTTTGGAATGATTGTCCTCAAGAAAATTAGGTTAATCTTAACCTGGTTTCTCAATAAGAATCCAGTGTTTCAAGTATAGCTCGGCCTTTCTCCAGCTGCTGCTGCTGTACTAATCTTGCTTTTAATTAATTGTTTTTAAATTGTTTAAATTTCATCAACATGGCAAAGATTGATGAAAAATACTCTGAGAAGAAAATAATCATATTTATTAACATGGAAAAAGGTGAGCTAAGCTTATTGAAATTCTATTCTATGAACTGAAATTACATCAATTTCAAACTAATCCTTTCTACCCCAGAAATTTTCCAGTTTTCAGGACTTCCCTGTACAATCACCTTACTAATAATATCCTTCGCGTGCTTATTTAATTATGTATTTGTTCGGTGTCCGCTTCTTCCGCCTCTGTTACACTCATAATGATGCTTAATGACCGTATCTGTGATGCGAGTTTCACCAATGCGCAAGTACAAGAATACTTTTATCGCATGTAATATTAGGATGGATATATTAGTTTGATATGCACGTCTGGAAAAATTATTCAAGGAAAATATTGAATCACGTCATTTTTTACGGGCCGTGGACACTAGTGATGAAATATTATTCGTACGGCGTTTTAACACTAACCGCGAAGTGGTCTGAAAGTGACGTCATCGCCGGCATTCAAGGAGCGTCTTTTAAGGCATTCAAGTAAGTCTTCGTGGCATTCAGCATTTGCATGGAGGTTGAGATTCCTGAAGATTCCTCCTATTGTTTTCCCTACAAATGAACTCTATCTGCATCACGAATACATCGTCGTTCGACGTTTTAAGTTTACAGAGGGACCAGAAATTTCGCGTGCATACCACAAGCATCATGGCTTGTGAACATCAAATGTACAGTACACGTTCCATATTGTCAAAACTTTTATTTATGTCACAGGTTCATGCATTCGGTACAGAATCAGTTGTGCTGCCATATTTAACATGAATTTTGAAATTAAAACCTGGTAAGGTCATTCAGGGACCACGCACAGAAGAGAACGTCACAACGCTAAATTTTTATGGAGTCCTATAAATTGACAACATTGCTTCGGAAATTAGTTTTTGGCAAATTTGCTCATCTCTTCGAGCACAGTTTTTATTTCCTTACATGCAGAACTAATAATATTTTCAACCTAATATTTTGAATTATCAGGTAAAATGCATGGTGAACTAAAATAGGACTAAATATCTCAATAGGACTAAAATATCAACAGGACTGTAACATCTCCACAAGATTCCCACTGAATAACTTTTAGATTGAGAAACGTTGTCGTCTTGAAAATTGAATTTTTTCATACTCCAATCACCCCTTTACCATAGAATATATTTTGTAAAACTTTTCAGCCTTCTAATTGGTCACATGATTCTTTCAATTCGCCCTGTTACCAGCAACACCCTCTAATCACGAGCATGTCGTGCACTTCAGATTTTCCTTCAAATGACTCTCATTTTTGAAAAATTAACGTTGCACTATGCATTTTCAGCACGCGGAATATCCGAGCATGAATTTTTACGGAATAACGAAGACATGGCAGAAGTGAGTGTTAGTGGCGGCGTGGTTCCATGTGATGTTGCAGATATCCTCCCAGTATTTCTGTATGAGCATCTTCAACACACAATTATTGAAATTCAACTATATTTTCCCGAGTAATATGATTTATTTCTGTAAGCTATGTAATAAAAAAAACCATTGCAAGGCCTGAATGGGTCATGAGGACAGTAACCATAGAATCCGAACACTGAACAAACATTGTATAATAAATATGAAGAATCATGATGACGATATTAAGACATCAACAGATCACACGTAGCTTAGATTAGTAGATGTTGGTTTCAGTCGCCCTAACCGCAAAAAAAGAGCTCCAAAGAGAGGAAGAAGGAAGGCACTATTTAGAATGAACTTTTGTGAGTGCGGAATCTATGCGCAAGGTACATAGAAACAGTACGTTGAGAAAGAAGTCCATAAAACAAGATACAAGTTGAAAAAGAAAGTAGTAGGTACTGAAAAAAAGGACAACAGTGAACCGTAAAAAGATGGTCCGTAACAAAACAAAAAACCTATTCTGACTCAACGAAAGCATGGCCTACCTAACCTGTGACCCGGGACATCACATATTCCCCCTGGGAGCGCTCATTCCCAAATATACAGTAGTTGTCTCCCCTTGAGGGTTCCAGTAAGATAACACGGATGATTTTTTGTGTTTTGATTCTTAGCAAAAAGCCAAGAGAGCATTTCTTGCAAAAAGCATTTGTAAATGTAAAACGTCATTAGACTAACACTGAGCGGAAATGTATTTAGCTCAGTGCATTGTACAATTGGTGCTCCATGCTTCAATTAGGTTGTGTGATTTTTAACCTACAACCGTTCGAAAAATATAAATTCTCATTCTCTTCACTGCATGTCAACAAGGAACTTCCTTCATGTTTTCGAAAGACTATATTCGATACCAAGAGACCCGACGACAAATTCGGTTTTGAACACTAGAATAGGTTTAGTGCTTACGAGCCTAATGAAATGTTATTATTGGGTAAACAGCAGATGAGGAAGTCTCTAATTCGTAAAATGAGTTTATATCAGTTTCTTAGAAACCGAGGTTTTTTCACTGCGTAGATAGTACAAAACCCACCCCCTTCTACCGTGCCACGTGACCCGTGCATGGATACATTTTATTTTACGAAATATCGAGCTCTACTCAACGTGAGTCAGCTAACTGCGCAAGCAACCTACAGGCAACAGTTCTTGCCTGTCGCGGCTGCTTTAGTGGCTGATTGTTTTCTAGTTTTACGACATTTTTGCAGAACATAAAATATCAAAATAACCTGCAATTAGAAATTCAACGCGTTTTATCATCGAACATGTGCACGATTGGTACATTACCTGGTTCTGTTTCTTTCGCACCACCAGTTTGAAGCAATAATTGTTCACCCCAAGCAAGGCTCATAAAACACGTAAGGTGCCATAAAAAAGGCTAATTTAGCAACTCAGGTCACCGTGTGGTGAGGCATGCTGTAATTAGCAGTGATGATCAAAGAAAGCTGAGCAAAATTGTGAAGCTTTCTTCGTTTTGCTATAGATTATATTCACTTTCTTGAATCTCGAATGTGGTTTTAAAAACTATATGTGTTAGAAAATCAGAACCATGAAGGAATATCCACTAAATGTAAAATATATCTCTTCCCAAAGATTACAAAACATAAACTCCCCCCCTCCCCCCATATTTATTTGAGAAGCTAGCTCACAAATATCATACTTGCACCATACATTTCGCTTACAATTCATGCGAAGGAATAGTTATTAGAGACGAGGTATGGATACCGCACATAGTTTTTATTCTAACTATTTTTCATTTTCTAGATTTCGTTTATTCAATATGGAGGTAGACTTGGCACGCTTTGAAAGTGCGCGTGCGTAGTCTGCAGTGACGCATGCCAATGAGCATGGAAGAAAGGAGTCGGAGATAGCAGCAGCTGCCCAAACCGAGCAGGGGTGAAAGTTGCGTGATGTGCCCGCCTGCCTCTCCAGGATGTGCTCTGCACGCGCCCAGCGGCTCTGCTCTCACACAGCGCGTTAGCTACGGAACGCTCATGATCAGGATAAGGTGTGCTGGTCCCTAGTGAGAAGATTTAAATCTAACAAATTACTGAATCCCGTGAGTCTGTGGTTCTTCAAAATGAGTAAAATGCATGCGAGACGTTCGGGAAGTGACAGACATTTTCTCCGGAGGAAATTATGTGAGAGGAGCGTAGCACTGAAAGCGTATCTAGCTTCTCACGTCTAAGAGTTTATTAGATGAGATAGCAAGACTTGGACTCGTCTTTTGACCTCTGCTCTCTTCCAAGTTTCCATTTTCAATTAAATGGAAATGGATATTATCGCGAGAGACTTCGCAGCCGCAGAAATCGAATAAGAGGTACCTGCTGAATAAAAAAGGCAATGTTATTAATTTATATGTTTGTCCTGACTATTGCACAACTTACATAATAAATTATGAGTATATCCCCTAAATATTCGTAAAAATTTAATTCAATACATAATATGAATTCAAATTCTATCGTAAAGAAATAACTTGATATATTTAAGAATATACCTATTTATTTCGTTACTACAGAATTTCGCGAAAGTTTAGAGGCAAAAGTATCAAAATATTTACTCATCTTAATTTTTTCGTTCCGTTGTCGATGAATTGCTTCTAAAGAACCTGTAATTAGATATTCAACTTGTTTCACTATCAAACATGCGCTGAATTGGATTATATTTTTGTTTTGTTTTTCAAGCAACACAAGTTTGAAGCACTTCTTTTACCAAAAGTTGCTCTCATAAGCTAACATTTTCAACCTTGTTACCTCGTAATACAAGGTGGCGCTTAATTTAGTCAACTGTTTTAAAATAAAATATACTATTTCGTTAATAAGTTCATTTAATTAATGTTTTTTTATAACATAGTTGAAGGATTAAAATTTTATTACGAAATATAAAGATTGGAATTTTATTTTGATTCGTGTATGAAAAATACTGTCGCGTAAATGGCCTCCATTTTCAACTTCACTGACACGAGTTCTTTGTAAGGTACTTTCAATGACAGTTCTTAGTATCTGAAGCTGAATGGAATGAATTTCTTCCTGTATGTTAGAATTAAGTTGTTGGATATTTCGAGGTTTATTTACGTACACCTTTTCTCTTACTTACGAACAAAATTTACTAACATATCTCCACACTGTGTTCCAATAATTGAGCGTCCATTTAAAAAAAAGACAGTTATCTTGACTCTCTCTTCCGTTGTGAATTTATTCATATTAAATTTCTAACAACTTAACTTTATAATTCCGGAAAGAAAATCAAAATATTTTATTGAAAAAAATTAATTTCAATTCAAAATAGTAAGGTTACTTATGCGCCACCATATTTTTTCATAACGTTGCACATACTCTTAAGTCCTCATCTCATCGACTAAGAAGTTTTGTGGAGTTCCTCTAAATTCGAAGTTCAACGATGACTCCAGACACAGCAGAACTTGCACTCCTACCTTCGAATTGTGGCCATCAAATTGAGTTTCGTAGACCTAATGTTTACGCGGCAGTTACCAATCTAAAACTGGCTTATTTGCGCACCAGATGCTGCTTTCATCAAGGTAAGTCACAAGGGAGCGCAATAAATTTTCTCGTCCATACCCCGATCCCAGTTCCCGCAGCTGCAAGGAACGAACGATGCCACCACTGCTCTGAGCGCAGCTCAGCAGCGGCGTCAACTGCAGTACACATGATTCCGGACTGTCGTTTGGGATTACAAGTTTGGTCTGCAATTTCTAACTTTTAATTCTTCAAACATGTCTTAGTTAATAAATACGTTAAAACATGTCTTATAGTTCATAAATGCGTTAAGACATGTCTTATAGTTCATAAATGCGTTAAAACATGTCGTAGTTCATAAATACATTAAAACATGTCTTATAGTTCATAAATGCGTTAAAACATGTCTTATGGTTCATAAATGCGTTAAAACATGTCGTAGTTCATGAATTCTCACAATTAAGATGATCATCAAGATGTTGATGTCAATTCCAGACCACCCTTTTCTTCACCCCCCTATCAACCTATCGCGTGCTGATTGGGAGTCCTGCCTCCTGCACTCATCAATGATGTTTGACCAGGGTTACAGCTACTCCTAAAGTACAACGTCGTTTAGATATGTATATTTGCGTAGGCTCTCCGACTTTTTGTAACGGAATTTCCCTCTACGTTCACAAATTCGATTGACCCTTTTGTCTTTGCACCTTTATTTCATTGCACTTCATACCGGCTGACTTATTTTCCATTTGCCTTTATTCTTTTTTCTGTAGTACTCAGGTACACACTTATTCAATCTCTGGTTTATATTTGATAACTTTGTACATACGAGTAAGTCCCCTCCTCAACTTTCAGTGAAATCTCAGTACTCCTAAGCGTATCACTCTCTCGAAAAGAATGCATCATGAACTTTCCTTTCTACCATAATTTTCTTCCTTTTTGTCCCTCTAAGCATCCTATGAAATCCAAGCATTCCAGGATGAAATCCAGGTAGCCCTGCCGTTCTGTGCAGTCAGAACTATGGAGTACGCGAATGGCCCAGCTGTCGCTGTGCTGTAGACTTGCTCAATTGTTTACTAGTTCTAAGAAACATAAACTAAATAAACGGATTCGGCGCGAAAAATCCAAAATCAAAATGCAACAGGTTTCAAATCACTCTATACCCTGACTCACAGCTCTTTGATAAATTGAACACTTTCGTTTCCTACATAAGTCATATGTAATGAATGAATGGAAATAAGTTCAGAGAATGTCAGTCCGAGTCTTAACACCAGTTACTGGTTTGTATACTGAGAAGAACAATGACGTCACAATATGTACTACGGAACAGGACTACCGAATTCATCTCGTATTCTCTACACATTAGCTTGTGTTCGAACACTCCAAGCGTTCTTAACGCTCTGCTCTATGTAGAATCAATTTAAGCCGCTAAATCATTTTTGATCGTTGCATCTACAAACCTTAACAGATGGAGGTGCTTAATGTTACAATCTTTCTTTGCGAAGTGGCAACATGCCATCCTTTTGTATACTAAATTATTCTATTGAACATTTTTCGTCGTAATGCTCAGGTTCCAAAATTCCGAGTGAAAATTTACTCGACCTAGTGTATTTACCTTTTAAAGGTACACTTTATGCATCACCCGATTTTTTGCCCCAATTGTCAACGTCAATAGAGCCCATCTGTTACTGCGTTACAACACAAATGAATCTAAACAACTCATACAATGCATGCTCAGCTTTGAGATTCCATTTGCAAGTATGAAAGCCATTATGACCGAGTTGTTCCCCCGTATACAAGTACATTCGCTGGTGAATGAGTTCCCCTAGTTCAACCAGACTGAATTTTCCAATTTTGATAACAAGCTTCCTGTGTTGGAAAAATTTGCATGAATGAGTGCTTTTTCGAGCCAAAAATGAAATTTTTACTTTTTGTACTTTCTCAACTCATTGCATGTCAGACATGTGTTTGATTTTAGCAGTGCTAGCATAACCATCAAGTTTAGTAGGCAAACAAATATGGTATCGTAATTATTTTAAAAGAGTAAAAATTCAACGGCATGCGCTTGGTCAATTTCAGGAAAGTGAGTAGAAAAGTTCACTTTCATGACATATCCTCTGCGCCTCGCTCTGTGAGAGAAATCTACATAGCTCTGCAACACAACTCAACCTCAGATGCAGACAATATTTTTCCTTACTCGCCGTCTTGTAGGATATATTATAATCTGACGCTCCAGAACGCTTCTTAATTGCTGCGTTACCTCGATGTTCTAAAATTATTTCAACTGGTCCACCCCCCTTTGTTTGAAATAAGAGTGAAGGTGAAATGAAAGAAAGGTCGTAAAAAGTATTAAAAATCAATTTTTCGAGAATTGATGAGGCCGCGTGAACACGGCCCGTCAAAATATTAGGACTGGAGCTTGTATCACAGATACGCTCATCACACACTGCAGGCTATCTTCGGACAGACAGAAAGACAGACAGACGCGACTCATACTATTTAGAGTATAGATTATCAAATATGACTCATGCTAGCTAATGCTTATTTACAAAGCTGGGCGTTATCGCGATAAATTATCGCGATAGTTTATCGCGATAACGATTTCGGGTTATCGGTTATCCGATAATTTTTTTTCCAGAGTTATCGATTAATCGGTATCGCCGATACTTTTGGTTCCAAACTATCGATAATCGATAATTTCAGTTTTTTCCGCTGGGATTCGACCTGACGGGGCGGGACGAGTTCGGGACAGGAACTATACGTGTAGGATGTACGTGTTAAGGTGTAATAAGGTGTACGTGTTATGGTGTACGTGTTATGGTGTCAGAGGTCAAGTCCCTGATGGAGGGGAAGGTGGAGGAGTTCTTGCGGCATGCTGACCTGAAGACCGCCAGCAGCAGCGACGACATGGAGACGTATGACTACTACGCTAGCATTTGTGATGAGGAGGATGACACTGGGGGTCATAAGAGGTTTACTAAGTCCAAGGCCGCTCATATTGTGCATGTGTGGCTGCAGGCCAAAGGGGCTGACAGTCTGGCAGACCCTCCCTTCAACAGCGAGAAGGTCCTCATCGACTTCTTTTTGAGGTACAACACGGCGATGCCGAGCAGCGCCGCGGTGGAGCGTTTGTTCTCCCTTGGAAAGGACATCCTCTGGGCCAAGAGGAGCTGCCTCTCTGATGAAAACTTTAACATTCATATGTTTATGAAGGGGAACATGCTGCAGAACCTCGTCTAAATTTAGTTATTTTACTTCAAACCGCAGTTTTTATTAGTAGACAGGATAAACATTTATTATTTTTTAATAAAAGTTTTCAAAGACTTCTATTTTTTCTAAGATTTTTCTGCTTCTAAGATAAAGATTAAAAAAAAATTTCGATTTGTTTTTTTATTCAAAATACCAATATCGTCATCGAAATTATCGGAATTTTGGATTTATCGATTTATCGGTGATCGATTATCGGCGATAAATTTTTTGCCAATTATCGATTATCGGTTATCGCCGATAAGGTTTTCGTTATCGATTTATCGGTTATCGCGATAACGTTTTTTCGTTATCGTGTCCACCACTGCTTATTTATTTCGAATACTCATTTCCTTTACGATTAAACGGAAAGTTTCTCTTTTGAGTGAAACTTTCACTGGCTTGAATGAGGTTCTTCCTCGTTATCGTGGTGTGGAGTTTTCATTGTTAATATGAGTTTTTTCAATTACTGTGGTAGAGTTTTTGCTTGTTATACTCGTCAGTCCTTAAAGTTTAGCACTACTCAAATCTGATTTTCGTTACCTTGAGTATTGTTTGCATAATTATGCAAAAATTTAATTCAGGTAGAAAAATATTCCCCTGAAATTTTATGAACAACTTTAGAACACGTAAGCTCCAAAGCTTCGTTCCTATAGTGGAGTTCAAAATTCAGAATTAATGCGATGGTTCCCTAGTCACACAATAATTTATTGTGTCAGTTCAACAATACATCTCTGCCAGAATACGCCTGATGCCTCGTTCAATACAAAGGAAATACTTGGGAAGCGACATCCATTTTTCATAACTGCCGCAACGTGACCGAAACTAAACCAACGCCGCAAATTTACCTGGCGGTATTTTGTAGCTCGCGCGCTACTTCCCGCCAGCGTATCGTGCTTTCTGCGACGCCATATGTTGGCTCGCAACCTGTAATAAAACTAATAAGATCATGAGATGCAACATTAGGATGCAGACTGTGAGCGTCCTGAATTATACGCGTTGAGACTGTTTAGAAATAAAATTTGCCCAGTCAGTGGCATATGTTGAAGAGCAAGAAACTTCGAGGCTGGCGCATGCCTAGTCACGAGTGCGCATCTCGTTAGGAATGATGACGGAGAACCGTCTCTGGGTTAGTAGGTGACGGATCACTTCACGAGGATGGCAGACGCGAGTTGTGTTGCTGAACAGACAACATAATTGGCCATTCCAACTTTGCATTGAAAAATCGAAATCGTAATCAAATTTCATTTATAGTTATGACGCTGATTACCTTGAAATTATGCGTTTGTTATGAAATGTCTCTATTATCAGTTTCGACCTGCGAATTTTGCAAGGTACTATCGGAAGTACAAACATTTAGCTGAATTCAGCTTAGTGCCATTCCATCTGTCAACTTAATCTGGCTTAGCCCCAGCATTTGTATCACTTTTTTCGAAGGCAAACTAAACTCACTGTGATGGGAAACGAAGCGGTTGAACCAACCATAAATAAGAATAAAATCAAGTTCGAACGCTACTGCAGATTTGACGGGGCGATGCCTTTGAGTTCACGTATACGTTAAGAAGTGCGAGTCTGAGCTGTAAGTAAGTGAGATTTGAACCCAAGTAATTACTCACAAACAAGCTGCTATATTACTCCTGTTGCATTAAGCGTCGTTCGCTTTTTGTTCTTTGATTAAAGAAACAATCTACACTTTGTTCGAGATTGAATACAGATAATGAATCAATTTATTGACCTAAAACTTTACCGTCTCATTGATGAAGAACGCTGATCCACTAATATTCCGATATCTGCTCTCTCTGTGAAGATGCAACGCTAAATTTGTGTGCCCCAGCGCAAAAAAAAAGTTTGTCTTATAATGGGTGAAGCAATTCTCTTGTTAAAATGAATTATTCGGATGAGATGTTAGATGATGATTGATGATGTTTAAATCGAGACACGGAATGAGGCTGCTCGAGTTACTCCAGCACAGGATTTCATTAAAAATTGAACAATTTACATATACAAAGGAACATTTTGAATTTTAATTTACTTATAAATGATAATCTATCATTAATGTATTCTCGAGCACTTCGAACGTGTTAAAAAAATGCACAATGTTAAAAGTGAGCGAATAAGAGGTTGCTCTGAGGCTGTGTGAGTTGGATGACGTTTTACCCGTCCTGATGCGGAGCCTTGAGCTCTAGAGCTGTGTGTGACTGTGTGAAACAATTAATTTTCAGCCATTATTTGTTCACAGGTACTCACTGCGCCTTTGATGAATGCGCTGGGGCAATAATATGTTCATTTCAAAATCTGACTCGCAGCGGAGCTCATGAGCACTTACGCACACTGCTTGTAAGGGTTATTGAACTGACATTTCGTCGGAGAATCGCAACATCCGTGCAAGAAAAACTGATTATATTGTTCTTAATCCTCATACATCAGATTTTTTACTCGCTTTATTGATACTACAGCCACCGTAATTGGACTGGCTTGGCATCAGGTTGTCACCAGTATTAAAGCAGGGACGGAACTGCCCTCTCCTGTGAGGTTCAAAACAACTCATCAGGGCAAAATTTGACAACAAATAAAATATGTGAGTATTTTTGTTGAGTGTGCAATATATGATAGGTGAGGCAGTTCGGGCTACCCTAATTTTTTCATCAAACTTTAAAGAGACACACCACCAAAATGGAAACTGATATTAACTCTAAAATTAACTTGATGGCCATAATTATATAATAAAAGAAAATTCAACAGAACTTTTTTAACATTAGAACTCCCCTCAAAAGTTATTTTGGCTTCCACTTGCTCGATCATCCTAAAGAAACTCAGTGAAGTTCAACTTCAAAAGACCACGCATATATGGGCGTCAATTCAGGTGTTTCGCTTAGCACAGTCATTTAAAATAGAAAAATATTTATCAGCGGTAACAACTTCAAAGACAGTTTTAGGCAATTATGAAACGAAAGTGATTTATAGCAATTATGAACTAAAACCAAATTATGTTAATGTCATCATGGGTTCGCATGGCAATTTGGTGTGAGGAGGGGGGGGAATAAATAGGAAAGCAAGATAGATTTGTGCTTTCATATTGAATTAGAAATAACGTTACGCGTATAGCAATACTAATTGAGAAAGAAAGGAAGCGAGTAGTCATGATGAAAGGAGTTGCTTGCATACTATGGACGCACAGTGATTACGAAATTTCACGAGCAGAATTTAATTTAATATTTCATTTTATTATTACACAAAAGAATTGAAGCTAATGAAAGTACAGAGAGATGTGGGATGGTAACGCTAACAAGTTTCAGAATGCGGTGTATCTGCACAGCGAGGGAGTGCAGAGGGAAGGATCGAGAATGAGCTCCAACCAGGTAGAAGGCGACGCGTATGACCTTTTACATCGCATCCAAAATGGTGCTTTGAATATTGCATGGCGTGCATGCGGTTACTTGCATTTTCTAGGGCGTGATGGTGACAATAAAATGATGAAATTTGGGTGCTGCTAGAGAGTGAGATCTACCAGGCATCTGAGGTTTTGATTGTGGGTCTTTATGGTCTTATCTGTGTTTGATTATTATTTATGGATATTCTATGTCCATGAGGTAGTATAACGGATTTCGGAAAAATAATGAAGCATCTTTTATAATTTGAATAGACAATAAATGAATGACTAAAATTCATTTAGAACACCCATAGCATTGAAAAATTTATGCTTGCAGAGCAGACATGAGTCAGCTAGAGAACTGGTTTGGATCCAACACTCTTTTTGAGACTATTGACACTGTGAGAAGTGGCGCAGAGCAGACAGCCGGCAATCATGCTCCAGCAACAAATACAGCTAAAACTTAGTAAAAATGGAACCTTTAGTACAATGTTTCCCATCCAAACGTTTTCCAACTAGGGAACTGAAATATGATAAATGTTCGATAATATTTTTTTGTCCAGTTCGAAACATGTTCAGTACGATGCTGCCTAGCATTCAACCTCTGGAAATATTGGCCATTCCATTTTTTTTTGTTACCGCAACTACTGCAGGCTAGTATGGGGAGATATATCTAAATACCGTCAAAGAGAGTCACAAAAATGCATGAATTTCGCAGCCAAGGTGGTATGCAGAGGTAAATTCCAAAGAAGAGATCACGTAACCCCGCTCCTTGATAAACTCGGCTGGACTCCTATTTAGGAAAGGTTCCTTATGCACAAAGCCCAGTACGTATTTTCCTCTTAAAATCTTCCTCAGACAATGCTGAGATAGTGCG
Source organism: Morinoia aosen (assembly GCA_030386875.1). Classification (NCBI taxonomy): domain Eukaryota; kingdom Metazoa; phylum Arthropoda; class Malacostraca; order Amphipoda; family Talitridae; genus Morinoia; species Morinoia aosen. Next base: position 28,374,293 of record CM059561.1, on the reverse strand, counting down.
ATGCCATCCCCCTACCGTCACCAATCTAAAGCCAAACAGAAACAATAATGTCTCGGTCAACTATCTGACATTGGGCAGAATTAAGGGTCAGTCAATATCAAGTGCCTTACTGCGGAACGAACTTCCTCTGAACATCAAAACCCTCAAACATTAGGAGAATTTAAAATCAAAATAGCTCGTCATCTTGCGTCTCAACAATAATTGTAAGCTGCAGTCATACTGAAAGAGTAGTTACGAATTTCCTTATCTTATTATCCTATATTTAAATACGTACGCATACTACAAAAATGTTACCTAATGTATTGAAATATAGGATAATGAGCTAAGGAAATTCGCAATGATGAATGCAACAATGATTGGATGATTCCTTGTACACTAAGGTTTGCGTCTATGCATATGTATGTATATGTGTGTGTGTGTGTGTATGCGTGTGTATGTTGGTATGTGTTTGCATATATATATATATGTGTGTACTAAACTAAATTCGCAACTTACATTTAAACTATAAATACCGCGATTTTTCTCTTCACTCTCAACTTGTAACGCTAAGCCAAACAGAAACAATAATGTCTCGGTCAACTATCTGACATTGGGCAGAATTAAGCTTTATTGCTTTATTTCCAATCAAGCCTGATACATATCACCTTGTACATTGGATTTTCAAATGCCTTATAACTAACGCCAGGACGCTTTCCCCCGGTCAAGACCGGTACCCATTTCAGACACCTGGGTGGAGTGGGGTATTGTGCTTGGAATTTTTCTCCTACACCCAACAGAGAAAATCGCCACCGCCAGCGCCGAGAATCGATCCCGGGTCTCCCGTACGGCGGCAGAACCCCTAGCCACTTGCGCTATGGCGAGCACTTTAAATATTGTGGCACACGCCATAGCGCAAGTGGCTAGAGGTTCTGCCGCCCGGGATCGATTCTCGGCGCTGGCGGTGGCGATTTTCTCTATTGGGTATAGGAGAAAAATTCCAAGCACAATACCCCACTCCACCCAGGTGTCTGAAATGGGTACCGGTCTTGACCGGGGAAAGCGTCATGGCGTCCTGGCGTTAGTTATAAGGCATTTGAGAATCCAATGTACAAGGTGATATGTATCAGGCTTGATTGGAAATAAAGCATCCGTAGATGCCTTTATTATTGTCCTCAGATGCCAAGAAACCCAAAACTTATAGAGGCCTACATGAATGTACGTGTGTAGTGTCATAAGTGATAACACCCCACGAAGTTCATCACCTTTATTTCTATTGATTCTATGAATTAAATACCTTCAAAATTATTTAGTTTCATAAACATAGTTTCGGCGGTATAAAAATTAATTTGTGCTAAAAATACCTAACAACCATTGGTGACAGTCACCACCGGAGCACGTCTTCCCAGTCCACCGCAAGTCAGACCCGTTCAAAGCCTCCACTGAAATTTCAAACCGTACGGATATACAATTATACATACATTTGGTCCGCAAAGTAAAGAAACTTATTAATTAAACATTCAGTGATTAAAATGGATTTTCGAAGGGTTGAGACAACTGTATGCAAAAACACGTTCAGACTTCAGAGCCGGTTTTAGGATCAATGGTTTCTGTTCTTGCACCTTGAAGGACACCTTTGTTGAAACCAATTCCTGTCAGAAATCGTTTGAATTTTTTAAATGTTATTTTTTAGTTTGAAACTTTGAATATGGTCTGAACTGAATTAAATTGAGTTGATTGAGCGATATATTTCGAGGCACAAAAAATTCTATACATATTTCTATTCCTACCAATGCAATCAAAACTTAGAAGCACAATGTAGGTACTATAATAGTATGGGTGTGCTTTTCACAGCTAGTCCCAGTAAATTCCATATTATTGATGGGAAAATGAATGCTCATATGTATAGCAGGGTTATGGACAATAACTTTGTACAATTTTTATAGTTTTTATAAGTAGGTACTTATTGTAGGGTCATATGTACAGTTTAGTAGGTAAAGTTGACTAAACAAACAAAACAAAAACAAACATCGGCATCTTTGGGATGCTTTATTTCCAATCAAGCCTGATACATATGATCTTAAGCATTGGTTTTTCAAATGTCTTATAACTAACCCTATATATATATATAGGACACCATGATGGTTCCCCTGTAAAGCCGGTACCCATTTCTGACACCTGGGTCGAGTGAGGTTTGGGCCTGAGCTTTCCCTTATACCCAACGGAGAAAATCTCCCCGCCAGCGCCGGGACACAAACCCTCGTCTCCAACATACAAGGGCAATCCCTTAACCACTGTGCCATGGAGAGCACAAAGGGATCAGCCACGGAGACTAGGCCTATGTACTTTTTTGTTTTGTCCTTTTATGTAAAATATTGTTTAGTCAGTGTAAAATTTGAAGTTGTTTTGATATTTCCTATTCAGGCTGTTCTGTATTTTTGTTGCAATAAACACATATTTTGTTCAATGAGTCTGTATTATTACACTGTTGTTACAGGTTCCTACTTTTGTAGCATATCATTATCCCATTCTAGAAATAGCCTATGTGATAAAAATAAATTAAGGGTATTTTGATGATTCATGAAAAACATAATAAATTATTAATATCAGAGGGTATAGGTGTAAAGAAAAAGGTTAATGTGAAGGAGATGCAACTAATCAATTTTTGAAACTTTGTTGCCTAAAACATATCAATTACATCGAAATCAAAAACTTTCACCAGCGCACTTTTTGGGCCAATTAAGTTTTTTAACGAGTTATAGTGGTAAATTACTGACTGCAACTCTAGTGTTTGAAGCGGCAAGTAATTAAAGCAGCACATTGGACGGCAACACAGCAATGCCGTCTTGCGTGCAGCGCCCTCATCATCAAAGACAAAACTAAAGCTACCGCTATACCTCGTTAAAAACTCGTGTACCGAAAAAAGTGTACAGAAGAAAAGTAGTTTATTTTGATGTTATTAACATGATTCTAGCAACTAAAATTCTAAAATTGATTAGTAGATGTTTATTCCAACGCATTCATCATCAAAGACGAAAATTAACATCCTGCTATAACTTATTAAAACTCATTTGCCCCAAAAAGTGTATAAAAGAAAAGTGGCTTATTTCAATATAATTACCGTGATACAGGAAACAAAATTTCAAAAATTGATTAGTTGCATCTCCTTCACATTAACCCGTCTCCACATGGTCGACCTACCGGGAGGTTTGAAGAAAATGGGTCAATTGTGCAACTTACTGTACATTCATTAATCATGTTAGAAGTTTCATCAGGGGTTCATTGTAAAGAGAGAGAGTTGCTCTTTCTGTCAGTGGGGACAAAAAATGGTGCTACCCCAACAAAAATCTACGAAATTTGAGTTTTTATTTCGGTAAAATACAAAACAAAAGAAATCAGAAAATCACTGGCCATTTTTTATTTATTGCACTTTCATGTTTTTTTATGTTGCATTTTCATAGATTTTGAGTTGCTGAATCTTGTGGTATGTGAATTTTTTTTTTTTCAGGTCTAATAGTTCCGGAGTTATGTGCATTATATGTAAAACACAGTTTTTATTTTTTAGTTCATTTTGTGTATAGGCTGTTATCAAGCAGATTCATTGCTTGTAAAGAGTTTGATATGCATAGAGCTTTTCCTCCCAAATACAATGGTGGTATTATTTTTTGCCTAGGAGTAAATCTGTGGATTTGGACTCCCATTTTTGGAACAAAAAACATAAAAGAATAAAAATGATGGCGACCTTCTTAGAGGCAGAGTGTGTGCTGGTATGTCTCAGCTACACTGCTGGTGTTCTAAGAGGTTGTGCAGCGCCGGTAGCTACACTCCAGACTGAGCAGAAGAATTCATACAGATTTGAGCTTGTTACCTCTCCTTCCCTGTTCCCTCCACCTAATTTTACCTTACACCAATGAATAGCGCTCAACGAGACGCTTAAGACCATGTATGGCAACCCTAGGTTTGCTGATGTGAAACATGTACTAGCTTTGCCGACCTTCTCAGAGTCCAGGACGTGGCAACGGGTTAACCAAGAAAAAAAAAGGTTTGGCATACTGTAACAGTAGGCTAAAATATTAGCTGTGTGCAAATGAATCAAAACCCCTAGAAAAAAAAATGAGTATGTACTCATGTTAATTGTTAAGAGTTGTTAAATTAAGACTGGGATAGGCAGAGAGCAGCATAAACAATTTTTGACTTAATTTAAAATATCTTGAAAGGGGTAGGTGCCTTTGACTTCTCTCAAACAGCAGTTTTATAATGTTTTGTAGCATATTTTTGGGTCAGAATGCAGCTAAACATAGGAAATACATAAGGGCTTAAGTTACTTGCCTTTATTAACGCAGTTAGCTCATTGAAGTCATAATCTTGCAGATAATAAGAAATGCACTTGTTGAAGCATTTTAAAATACTTTGTTATTTTACTACTTATATGTGTATTTTGTTGCCATAATGAACTAGCTTACATGCTGCAACCAATACAGGTCAAACATTTTTTCAATGATTTACCAAAGATTTTGTTGAATTAATTAAATATTGAGTGCTGAAACAACCACAATCAAATGACATTCTGTACAAATAGATACTTGAAAACTAAGTAATTACCAAAAGTAGGGTTTAAAAAACAACTATAGCTAACACTACTCAAGTTCAAAACAAAGGAATATCAATTAAATTTAATTTCAGGTACAATTCAAAAGTACAAATAGGGCAGGAATTATAAAAAACTCAATCAAATTAAGCTCATTAAATATATGTAAAAATGGGAACCATTCAAGAAATAATTAATGTAAAACATTTAAGCCATTAAAAAAATATTGTAGCAAAAATAAATATTTAGGAACATAAAATTTCAGAAGTGGGCAATGTAAGTAACCAACACAAATACATGATAGGCATCATAAAGGGTGCAGAATCAAAGCCATTTAGATATACGTATATATCTCATCGCTAGTTCATGCGCAATGTGCTAAGCACAACAGAACCAATAGCATAAAAAATTGATTTGCTTGAAATATATATATAAAATAGATAGGAATACTTTTGCTCAGAATTCAATAAAGGGCTACCTATAGTATAGAATAAAGAAATATATAATGAATACTAAATTTTCTTATAACAATGGTGTTATAATAGGGATGGAGGGATCTAAAAATTATGTCTATTACTGATTTAGTTGAGAAGAAATTGATATAATTGCTTCTTGTTCCATTATTGAATGCTAAAAACTGGCTCAAATTTTTTCAATGCTGTCCTGTATATCATTGCCAATAAAAGTGTCATTTTATGATAAATATAGCAATCTGTTTAGATTTTCCTTCCGAAAAAACTTTCCTAATACTGGCATAAACCCTAATAAAATTTTTGATTTGCAGAATCTACATGATGGTTCAGCAGGTAGATATTCGCAATAAGAGCAGTCAGTCAGCCACTACTCCAGGCATGGGGCAGACTGGAATGTGTGGTGTCAGTGCGCCCATCACTGACTCTGAGCCCACCTCTCCAGCCTCACCTGAAAGTAATGGGGCTAACCCTAAATCCCCGTGTGAGCGCACTGCTGCTGAGGTTCAGGTGTGTGCTGTGTGCTCAGGCTTTGATTTGTATTGTTTGAATTGGAAATAATTGAGAAAATTATGTATGAATTTAAAAAATTGAACTGAAAATTATCTTATAGTATAGTCATATTCCATACAGCATTATTTCTTCTACTGGTGACTTCACTGTTGGTTTAGTGCATTTCTGCTTGAGTGCTCTAAGTTAGCTCCACTCTAGTAGAGCTTTGTGTTTCATTTAGCTGCTAATGATTTCTCAAAATTTTCATTTGTCTATAAATTTTACCAAATTGTTGAATATTGAGTCAGGATACTTGTAACTTTAATTAATGAAGATTGTCATAGAGCACCTGTGGTGGGTGGTGAAGATAGAAATCACTTTGATAAAGCACGTTTATTTTTCTATGCTCTTCTCAGGTCATACAGAATTTGTGTTTGTGATTGGTTCTATTACAACTATCCTCCCTTGACACGTTGACTATGATTGCGCTAGTTGTGAAGTTGATATGGTTAGGTTGTAAAAAACAGACTGGTAAAATCAACTAACCTGTTCAAATGAGTTTCCAACCTTTATAAGAAATGAACAAAATATAAGTGCTCAATGGTACTTTTGTCGTATAATGAAATTCTTTCAAAAAGAGGATGCAAAATGGTGTAAAATGTTATGCATTTTCATTGGTGCATATATTAACAATTTATCTAGTGGTACACATTTGTCCCACTCCGTAATCAATGTGCTGATATTGAAACTGCTTTAAAAGCCTAGTTTTTCCTAAGCAGAGGTGCAGACCAAAATTGCATAGGAAATGCTTTCAAGGGAAAATGAGTTAAGCCTGTCAAACCTCAGTGAAAGTTCTTTGTAAAATGAGCGAGAGTAATGCTCGTGTAATACCAGATCCAATTTGTAGTTGACAGAAATAGATATCTACGATTAGTGATACAGCTTTATTGGTTTGCAAATTGCCCTTATTTTAAAATGGTAATTTGAATAGTTTATTAGTGCATTTGTATAGTATTTGTTTATTTTTTATTTCAGGAAACTCTGACAAGCCTGGCCAATGTTGAAGGAGTGTCCAAAGAGGATCTTATTGTTAAGTTGCGATCAGTAGTGAACAAAAATCTGGAGCTGAAAGGTCAGTGTACGAGTTGAAGTTAATCTTAAATATTGAATTTTGCAGATACTTTTACTGCCTTTGCAGTATTATTGTTTAATCTGAAGCAGTATCTAACAAGAAGTAATGATGGTCACACTCACTGATTAGTTTGCTGAAATAAACCTTCAATGCTGTCAAACAAATGTCATGTAAATTCTGCATTATTATGTTGGTACATCAAGGCAGAATGAATTTAAATTTTACCATGATTGGTGTTCATTGTATGATCCATAGATAATGTGCATATAACGCAACTGTGTGAAGAGTTTCTTTCTCCCCTTGATACAGATGATTAGAAAGGCTTAGATTTTGGTCCACTCATTTTTGTGCATATATCCTGTATTAACAATGCAATATAATTTTAGAAGTTGGCTTATCTTAGGCAAATTTATTCCATAAATATGATCTAAAATAATAATATTGAAACTTTTGATGAGGATTTTTTGCTTTTACTATAATTTATTGGTTTTCATTTGCTCTAATTCATCTGACTAAAATCGATGGAACTAGTTTTCCAGAAAAAAAACTGGAAACTGCCCATTATAGCATTTATTGGCACAAAGAATAGAAAACCTTATAGGTATTCTTTGATGATGCTCTCTGTATTGTGTTGTTCAGCGCAGGTCTAAGAGAACTAAATTGGCAAAAAAGATTTTAAATTTTTAACTATGGTTGTCTCAAATGACAGTTTTGACCACCTTTCTTGGTTATGGAAATAAGTGCAAGTGCTGTACAACTAGGATATGTATGAGTACATCTTCTTAGTTATATTAATTGCTCATCTTCTCTTCTTATTGCCTTTGCCATGCAAGGCAACCAGTATGATTTAGGTTATTGGATGCCTTTTTTTTCTTTTAAACTTGCAAACTGAGTAGTTGATTTTGGATGCTTAACCTCCCCAGAATAATTTTCTATTCTGCAACTTGGATTTGTTGTATGATTTTCTTCATGTGACTGGTGCTACTGGATGGTGAAAGTGTGAATAATACTGACTTTGCCATTTTTTGCTTTCATTCTTCATGCCTTCCTGCCTTTAGTTCTCTTTTCTTGATCATATCTTTCAGAATTCTTGAAGCATTTAATTCATTGTTACATTTTTTCCACCTTTTGTGTCAATATCAGGGCAAGTGAAATTTTCTACTTGATTGCAGGAGCAGCTTTTTACTCATCGTCATATCCTTTTACCTCCAATACTTATTTGGCTGATCAAAGTCTCCACCTTACTACAGAATCACTGGCACAAAACAACCTGGCGCTTCGTCACCAGCTTGCCTTGGTGGTGCGCTGGAGCCAGCAATGCCAGCTGCAGCAGCAGCAACAGCACCAGCAGCTCTCACGCGCCGCCATGCACATCTCAGCTCTGCAGCAGGAGAACGCGTCGCTCAGAGCAGCTGGCAAGGTGGGCTGTCTCCGAGATTGGCTGAGAGATGTAGTCTGACCTGTTTGACTTAGTGAAGTGGTATGCAGAGATGTTTTTCTGTGAAAATGGAATTGGTTTTATGTGTCTCATGGTTCATAAACTAGTTTCATTGTTATCTATGCCCTTCTACTACATACAATGTGATGCACATAATCCTTTTACATAGTTCAATTTGATACTGAAAAATAATTTCGTAATTCCTGTATTACTATAGTTGAGAGCCAACTTTTATTGGAAGGCATTCAGCATTCCCTCGCTATATTACAGTACATTGATCTGCTTTGAATCTTCTTTTCTATTGCTAAATAAAGTGGGATGTTAATCCGAGTAACGTGTGTTCAGCCGAGTGATAGTTCATGATAATGTCCGTCTCTGAAAGCGAGTGTGATTACAAAAAAAATTCTGAGCAGATGCATTTAATAAATTTCTTTTTGTGTCATTTACTACTGTGTAAATCGGAATAAAATGTACAGTATATAACATCATTTCCTATGGTTAATACCATTTTTTATACCCATGACGAGCTACAGTCAGTTTAGGCTAATAAGATTTATTTTTTGGATAAAATATACTGCGTATGAAGTACCTAGAACATTTGGATAAAAAGTTATTTCCCGTGTGGGCTTCTCACTTTATAAAAATTAGCTTCAACTCATTTCTGCTAGATTCGAAAACTTGAAATGATGGATCATTTGACAGAAGTAGGCCCTCAGGGGAATACAGCTACTGTATTGTATCTATGGGAATTAGCGCTCTCAGGGGAAAATGTTTGAGGGCCCGAACTGAGAGTTAGGTAGGCCTTCTTTTGGTTGAAATGAAATGTTTTTTCTTATGTATAGCACCACCTTTTTTCGGTTCCCTGCTGTCCTGGTTTTCAGCACCTGCTACTTAGTTTTTCAACTTTTATCGTGTTTCATAAACTTCTTTCTTTCATAACTAACTGTTTTTGTGCCCTTTCTGCATGGATTCTGCGTTCCCGTATCTCCATACTAAATGGTAATTTCCTACTTCCTCTCTTCAGAATTTTTTTTTCAGTGGCTAGGGGAAGCTTAAAGAACATTTAACCCAACAGAAATAGACAGAAGTAGACAAAGGTAAACTATAATAGTAACCAGAACTATTTTTTTCCAACCTTCAAACCTTGAACATAAAAAAGTTTACTTTTTGGTGACCTTCAAAAAATGAAGAGCACAAAAATTGATTAACAATCGACTGTTTTCATGTTCCATTAGTGGGACTATAAATAGCTTTTTCATGCGCATGTTATCAAATAACTTTAAAAAATCACAGCTAATCATACCGCTATCATTACCTTGTTGGAAAAGTAAGCTATGCCAGGCAGCAGACATTTCTGAAACTCAAACCAAGAGCACTTGGCTGAGAAGGAGACATGTTGCACTGAGCGCAGGGGGATGGCGGCAGCGGAGGCAGCAGCACAGCCGAGATGGCGGGCACGCAGGCGCGTCTGGCGGCAGCCCTGCAGCAGATCGGTCAGCTGCAGAAGGAGAAGGACCAGGTCACCGCTCTCAAGGCGAGCTTGGAAGCTGACGTCACCCTGCTCAAGGTTTGTCGTTTGCAATTTTGTGCTCTTGAGTTAGAATGCTGGGTTGTCTGCTGATTCCTCAGCATTACAGGCTTTTTAAAGAGGAGATTTGAAAAAGTCATGACTTCTCAATCTTTATTCCCTTTTTTCATAGGGTGTTCATGCTCTAATTTTTGGAGTAACCTTGAGAAATTTTTAAATGGGTAATTTTACACTTCTTCATCTGTGTCGACTGTCGTTAAAAAGTTTCCGTGTTCCTTACGTTATTTCGGTCAACATTTGGAAAAAGTGAATATCCTTCTTCTCTTTTAAAAAAATTTCATGGCCATTGATTTCCTTTTTGTCTCGGTATATTAACAGTCGAATTTGTACCTTTGTTATCTACAATTATGAATCCAAAAAGCATGCTTGGTTCAATTACTTGTCAACATAATTGTGCTCAGTGTGCGGCGCCTGCGTACGTAGGCTCAACTCGCGAATGCTACGAGTTGGCGCTGCTGAGCATGCCATAGCTCTTGCACAGATCTTCCCTCGGCGGATGCAACTGTTGTATTGGGAATTAGCACTCCCAGGGGAAAATGTGAGGTCCTGAACTGAAAGTTAACTAGGCCTTCTTTTTGTTGAACTAAAATGTTTTTTATTATGTTGAGTATCATCTTTTTTCGGTTCGATGCTGTCCTATTTTTCAGCACCTACTACTTTCTTCTTCTAAATCTTGTTTCATGAACTTCTTTCTTAACTTCCTGTTTCTATGAGCACGGGATCTTGTGCAGGAACACACCTTGTGCATAGATTCCCTGTTCCCTTAACTCCATGCTAAATGGTGCCTTCGTCTTTACTAATGTTGAACATCTTTGTTGTGATAAGGGGAGCTAAATCTAACCTAAAATCAATCTATAATGAGTCAGAGACTTGAGCAGTAGTTCATCATGCTTTAATGGCTGTATTTGCTGTTTAATTTTTATGTCTGACAATATTTACCAAGAACTGAATTTGTGAGTCGCATAAAGCTCACAACTTTCATTACAACTCGTTGGAAAAATCGCCCAAGTATTAGCTACTAACTAATGAATGATTTTTGGTAGCTAATTCTCTGATTGACCCATACATTGAAGAGCTCTGTTATCTAAACGGGAAACTCGAGCTACTAATATTTTTGTGCTGTGTTGGGATTTAATGAGGTTGACCTGGAACTTCAAAGGATTTTCTCTTTTATAATAAACCCACAACTACCACTCCCATTGTCTGACAGCGTAAGAATTTAAATGTAAATTTAGTTACCCCATTAAAATCTTCAACTCTCTTCTATGATTTCAAAATTAAGACAATTCCTTCTTGCAATCGCACCACCTTCTACCCTCCAGCAATGAAGCTCTTTCCTCCCTACTTGGAAAGAGAGTAAGCCTCTGTCCTCAAGTTTTGTTCAAGTATAGAGGAAGACTCCTCATGTATTTTGTTCTCCCTAATCATCGGCCATTGCTGTGCACCATTTATTTCTTAGAGTTAGTGCTATTTTACTCTCAATCATTTTTTTCTTACTTGTTTTCTTTCTAAATTTCAGTAGTTCATTTTGCAAAGGTTGTAAATTTAAGGTCAAATATGAATGGATCCTTTGGACTAGAACTAATTTGATGGCTTTACATATTCTTTAGTGCTGGTGTGAATGAGTGGATTCTTTATATCATAAATTAAGTTAAGATAATGAAGCCACTTCAACATTTTGACCTCGAATTTACACAACTGGAAACTCCATAGCCCTGTTGGCATGCCCTAAAGCACTCAGTAGCTCTAGATTGATGGTGTTGTGTTGCAGTGCGACCTGGCCACCAGCCGTCGTGATCACGAGCGACTGGAGCTGGAACGCTCGCACCTCCACGCTACCAACACTGAACTCAAGAACCAGCTGCGGCTCCATAGCCTCGCCCAGCGGCAAGGTTAGCTTTTTTTCTCTGTGATGTGAATGGTGCTGTGAACAGTGAATTTTGTTTAGTTAACAGTTTATTAAATGGAGTACTCAAAATTCGTGTTGTAGACATACTTGATTGGGTTTTGGTCTCTTTTTTTTAACTGAGAAAAGTTGACCTTCACTGTATTTGCATATGCTACTGATCAGATTTGGGTTATTTATTAGTGGTAGTGTTTTGAATGATTGATGAGGAGGCAGCCTTCTTGAAGAAAGTAAGCACGTGGCTGTGTGCTCTTGAAGTATACGATTCATCTGTTCTATGTATTTGAGTTGAGGCTGAATTGCCACAGCTCAAGGAAGAACGTTTTCCGTTTTGGAAGCAGTTGTTACGGAATCATAAATAAATTAGACAGTACTGATGAATAATTTGATGACCCGTTGACAGTTACTTTCAATGTATATTTCTTCTGTGAAGTCTCCGATTTTTTGAAGGGTACCAGTTTATTAGTTGAAATTGTCTCATAAAATGAAATGGATAAACGTAATTCTTTTAATGCTTCAAGAAGCTCATTTCAAAAAGTAGTCTGTGCACATTTTCAATGTAGGTATTTGGAAAAATTCTAGAGGTTCTAGGAAGTGCTTTGGAGCTACTAGATAGGGAAAGTACTGTCTTGGAAAGTAACTGTCTGTAAAACTGTCTTGGCTAAGTGAAGTGATAGGAATATTGCAGAGCGTCAGCAAGGAGACTTTCACGCGTCAAGTTATTTTAAGCTGTTCAATCCAAGGTGAAGTAAGCGTTAAGTAACACCTCTGTGGTCTGGCTCAACATATCTTCAGCCACTTTTGGTTTACGGCAGAAAGGTGAAGATATTAATTTTTTCATACCTGTGTGTACATTGTGAACATAGGCAGCCCTTTATTTTGTTGAAATAGAATATGGTTTTTGTTTTATTACGAACCATCTCTCTCCAGTTCACTGTGGTTCTTTTTTTCAACATCTATTGCTTCCTTCTTCAACTTTTATCTTATTTCATAAACTTCTTTCTTAGCATCCCGTTTTTATGCGCATGGAGTCTAGTGTGAGAACACACTTTGGGAACAGATGCCCCATTACCTTAACTCCATGCTAAATGGTGCCATTTTTTTTTTTTTTTTTTTGAATACCTGTGTTGTGGGTAGGGTGGCTCAACATTTTGAATGCGAGGTGACCCAACGGTGATCAACGAGGGGATTTTTCATAATGCTGCTCACCGACCAGCTGTCACAAACTCAGTTTTCATTAATTAGTAATGAAAACTAAATGAAGGCACAACCTATTCAATGTTTCTTATTTTTCAAATTCATCTTTAAAATTAACTCGTAATTCAGTTGAATATTGAACTTCAGTTTAACCCGCCGCAGTTAACGTATTAAGCTAACTTATCTGATCTTTCAAAGAGGTTTTTGAAGTCAAATTACTACTATATAGTTATGAGACCTGTGCTCCTCGGCAATGTATCGCTCATGTATACACTAGCGCTCCATTGTGCCAAGATATTTATCTTGCTCTTAGGATTGAGCCATGCAGCTCCCGCGTAAGCACTACACAGGTCACACATTCCTGCCTGGATCAGACAGCTTTTGATCGCTCGTGTTTCAGTGCACCATCTACTTGTACCAAGTTGTGTGTCCCATGGTTATGGGTGTGTGTTGTGGGTGCAGGCAGCAGGGAAGGAGACAACAAGAAAGCGAGTGCCGCCCTGCAGCAAGAAGCAGACGCGGCGCGCGCCCAGGTGGAGGCGCTGCAGTGCGACCTGCAGCGCGCGCTGCACAAGGTCTCCCTGCTCGAGGGTGCCGCTGCGCCGCTCCAGGTTAGCTAATGAACTCAAATTAACCATGCTAATTTCTCTTTTTTATTACGTTTTCTGGCTTTTCCCGTGCCACCATAAGCTGATGAATGAGATTCGGGTAGAGTTCTCTTGTTTAGTTCATATGTTTATATCGCTAATGCAATGGCCTAAATTCTTAATTTGGTACGATAAAATTTTTGCTCATGTGCTTAGAATTGGTGTGTAGAGGTGTTGCAGTTAATTTGGGTGTAACTGTGGGGAAAGCATCTTACAAACTCTACTTTTCTTCCTTTTATAAGCTTCTTGTGTATGGTTTCTTTGCGGAAGTGCTTTTGTGATGGGTGAAGGATTCATAGTTTACTAGTTCATAACGTTGATATTCTACTTAGTGAGGTTATTACCTGATTCCTTCTTTCTCAATTTACCGTTTCTATGCCCGTTCTGCATAGACTAAATGGTGCCACACTAAATGGTGCCTTAGACCTTCCTCTCTTTGGAATGCTTTTTTTTAGCGGTTAGGGAGACGTGAGCTAACATCTAATCAAATCTTCCTGTCCTTGTTCTTCAGGGTGATGGCGTCTCACAGGACCACCTCAAGCTGCGAGAGGAAGCTTCTCTCCTGAAAGAGGATGTAAGGGATGCTTTCATTAGTTCTGTGTGTGAGATCTTTATTGCGTGTGAGAGCTTTGTTATATGTGGGACCTTTTCTGTGTACTGAAACTTTTCTGTGTCCAGAGCCTCCATTCCGTGCTTGTGCGCGCTTTTAATTTCGTTGTGCGATCTTCATTCTATGAGTAGCACCGTTGTTCGGTGTGCGGCACCTTTATTGTCTGTGGGACCTTCGTTTTGTGTGTGGGAGTTTTCCTTGAGATTTTTATTAGTGCCGTGTGCAGGACCTTAATTGTTTGTGCGGACCTTAGTTATGTGTGAGGGGCCTTTAGTTGTTCTGTGTGCGGGAATTTTATTAGGTTTGTGTGCGGGGCCTTTTTTTATTTCTGCGTGTGAGCAAAAGAAAAAACTGAGCTACTAAGCTTCTCCTGTGAAGATACCAAGTTATGTATGTATCACTGCTTTAAGAAAACAAAAATAGTGTTTGTTTAAGGTGGATTTCGAGGATAAACGTTCAAGAGCAAGAAAAATCTCTATGGAAATGCAAGAACATTGATGAACACGAATATTTTTATAAGAAAACGTGACGAGTGTAGAGATGTGAAGTTAAGTTGACAAGAATAGTGGCATTTTGAATGCTTTTCTGGGGACGAATGGCACCAATAATTGGTCTTAAGTCACCCATCTTTGTTACTAGTTTCTATTTTTAAAGTTATTAGTCGAGTTATTACCGTTTCAACCAGTGTATTCTGTATCATTATGAATTTAATGAAGCCTGGATTAGCGAGGAGCAACGATTGTCTTGCGAGATCTGGTTTCTTACCAAGATGCTACAAATGTATCCGGTAAAAGTGCTCCATTCCCAATCACCTTGGAACATGTTAGGGTCAACACTAAAATACTTCGAAGGCAGAACCTGATTCTTTTGAAATTACATTCCTTGGTAAGGTGAAATCGTACGTGTGTGTGTTGAGACAAATTAATCGTCGTTTCTTCAGGGGGTTACGTCTATTGAATCTATGAGAATTAGCGCTCTCAGGAGGAATATGTGAGGTCCCGAGCTAAAAATTGGGTAGGCCTTCCTGTTGCTGAAGTAATATAGTTTTCATTTTGTTATGGACCATCTTTTTTTCGTTTACTGCTTTCCTGTTTCTCGGTATCCATTACTTTTTCTTTGACTTTTATCTTGTTTCGTGAACTTCTTTCTTGACTTACTGTTTCTATGCACCTAATGCGTAGACTCCTCGTTCCTTTAACTCCGTACTAAATGATGCCTTCTTCCTTCCTCTCTAATGGAACAAAGAGGTGTTAGGGAGGCTTAAACTAACATTTTATCAAAATAAATTGTTGCGTACTATACTACTTTGTGTTCGGTAAAAGTACTTACTGCTCAATTGTAGAACTTTTTTCTTTTGCCTTAGCAATCATTCAGTTCGAAAATTTCCATTTTGCTTTGTACGGTACTTTGATACTTCGGTATGGTACGATACTTTGTATACGGTAAAAGTGCTAACTGCTCAATTGTAGAACTTTTTCTTTTGCCTTAGCATTCATTCAATTTTAAAATTTGTAATTTGCATAACTGCTGCCAATATTGCTTTTGCACTGCAGTGTGTTTGGAACTGACTATGTGCAACTTACCATCTTTGTATCCTCTATTTTTACTCTATCTCCTGTGCGTGTTTGATATCACACTGCGTGAGACATAATATATTCCAGTGAGCCGCTCAGCTCAGTCATATTGCAACATTTCATTCTATTCTGTTCTATGAGCAGGTAGATGTACTGGAGAAGACTCTGGCAGCAGAACGAGCCAAGTTAGCGGAAGAGCGGCAGGAAAAGACGAAGGCCATGTCTGAGTTGGCAGCTCTGCGTAGTGAACTTCAGGACGCCAGGGATGCTATCCATCGTAATGCCAACACTGACCAGTACTACCAGACCAAGGTGGGTGTGCGCTGACACTCACCCTGAGTTGACACTCACCCTCACCATGGCAAATGAACCTGATTTGAAATACTGATAAAAATTTGTACAGTTACATAGCTGGCTGCTCTTCAGTTCGTTACGTCGATCATGTGAATTCTGACTCTCACTAACCAGACAAAGAAGTTGTTCATGACAGACTTCTGTTGCTATACATGCTTTATGTTTCAACAGAAATAACTAATAACCATTGTTGCAATTCCGGGAAATGGCTGGTAGGTTCATTGGAGAGCCTATAGAGAGGTACTGTGCAGTAAAGCTTTCCCAAGTAGAAGATGTGAGGTCTTAAGCTTATGTTTAGGTAAGCCTTCCTTTTCTTGAAAAGCGTGCTTTTTCTTTCATTATGAAACATCTTCTGTCGGTTCACTACTAACCTATTTTTCAGCCGTTAATATTTCCTTCTTCAAATTATCTTGTTTTGTCAACTTTATTACCACCTTTCTGTTTGCATGCGCTGGAGATCTTGTGTGGGAAGATACCTAGTGCATAAATTCCCCGTTCTCTCAACTCCATACTAGATGGTGCCTTCTTTATTCCTCTCTTTGGAACACATTTGTAGTGGTTCGGAATGCTTCAACTAACTATGTGATCTAATCTGCTATGCAGTTGATTCACCAGTATTCTAGCAGATGTTGTAATGAGGATACGTGTTTGGCTAAATCTTTCCCTACTGTTCTGTTTCCAGCTCATATTTTGTAGCGTTGTTTCGACTTCCTTTCGTGATGTTAGTTGCTTTGCAATTATATGTGTGCTCAATTAACCTTGTGAAACGTATACTTTAAAATATACATGGTCCAGGGGCTTAAAAAACTGAATTTAATTTTGTCTAAATCAAATGTGAGTTACTTGTTTAGAGTAGACTAGTACAGTACTAGTTTCTTGTACGTTTCGTTTAACATTTTCTGTTCTTTCTTTATTCTTTCTCGCCCATTTCATGCTGTGTGCACACAGAATAACCATCGCTGGTTTAATTTAGTGTTGATTTATCATCCATGCACGCTCCTTCTTATAGCCATAATTATTGTTCTTCACTATCAAGTACCGTAATTACAACCACTCCAACAAGACCTCCACCCGTGAACTACCATCTTCAAAAGGCTTGCGCTCGTGCAGCTTACATTGTGTGTACGTGCAGATCAAGAGCATCAACGAGCAGCACGACGCGGTGACCGCCAAGCTGCTGTCGTACGAGGAGCTGTTGTCGGCCAAGAACGATGAGCTCTCCAAGCTCAAGAAAGACAGCGGGCAGGCCAAGGCTCGGCTGGCAGAGCTCCAGAGTGAAGGCGAGACGATCTCCATCCTCAGAGCCCAGGTGCGGTCTGATGCTGTCAAAAGGAAAATGATGTTTTTCTAGCATGTAGATTTAATGGGTTCAAACATTTTTATATGCTCTGTGTTTTCACAATTTACGATCTACTTGCTACAATTGAACGACGAGTTTCATTTAAATTGTGCAATTTGTTAGTGTCATTTGAACTCAAAACTATCTCTTTGCTTACAAATGAAGTTGATTAAAACCACAGAAATTCGTGTCACTGATGGCCGCATCAAAGGATGTGCGCTAGCTATAGTCACAAACAAGAATTCCCCATATTTCCTTATCCTCTGTGAACAATTTGGATTCCCTTGTGAAATTATGGGTCTTCAGATCTGTATTATTTTTTAACCTGCTTTTTGGTAATTCGAAGCTCTTCTAAAATAAAGATTTATACTAATTCATCTAAACATTATGGTGCATCGCATTACAGCACGTTGCATGACGTTTAAATTTAGTGATCTTGTATGCAATTAGGAATTTAATTTCATTCGCAACGGCGTTGCCTTCCCATAAGTGAAAAACTTGTACTTGAGTGACAGCATGCTTAGTATTTTTTGCTTCACTTGAAAAAGAAAAATGTTTTTAGTGTAAAAAACATGGAATAAAGGTGCAGTTCATGTTTTTAGTGCAATTCATGTTATCATGTCTACAGCATAGAGGGCCTCGATTAGGAGCCACTGTTGTCAGAATTGAATTAAG
Source organism: Morinoia aosen (assembly GCA_030386875.1). Taxonomy (NCBI): domain Eukaryota; kingdom Metazoa; phylum Arthropoda; class Malacostraca; order Amphipoda; family Talitridae; genus Morinoia; species Morinoia aosen. The sequence continues at coordinate 28,356,307 of CM059561.1, read as the reverse complement.
ATAATGTGGAGGTTACGTAATATCATAAATTGGGAGATAAGCTTTCAACAAAAAAATATTTATAAGAACGCACAGCATGCTAAGTGCTTCTGCGACCAAATTATGAAGGAGAATAGGCCGAATCGATGAACTTAGTCCGGATAAAATTCAATCTGTCAGTCCTGGAAGTACATATCCGATATGGCCGGATCTGATCAACCCCCAAGAACAGGTTTTGTGTAGTGGTTGCTACTCATGTGATTCGAAATAGCTTTTGCTAGTGTTTGTCCTTTTATTACTATGATCTAATGAAAGTTCTGATGTAGTGTATTTATTGCTGTCATCAATTTTAATACTTTATGTATTTTTTACCAATGATGAATTAATCAAATTTGTTGAGATTATTGATGCACCTCTTTTACTACAGCTTGGTATTCTATCTAGATATACATTGGCTACCCATGTGACTTGGAAATTTTTGCCAGAATATTATCCATCTAAGAAAATGCAATGGAATATAGCTACACTACTTGCATAATTTTGACGACCATTTGATTTACTCATTGTGGCTCTCATTTTTGGCAAAAAGAGCTACAACGCCGTTTAGATTAAGTTTCGAAATTTCGACTGAATAACGAAGCGGTTATACCATAAAATGATGCGTGAGTTACTTTTCTCAATGGTGCACCTGCATTCCTGCAGAATGACATGTCAGCATTTCTACTAAATTACGTGTCTGTATTTTACGAAGTGATGAAGCAGATTAAATTCAGAGCACCAAACTAACATTTTTGTATTAAAGCATTTCTGCTTTTTTCATAGGGGCGTGTCAGAAGTGATATAAGATGGCATATCAGCATTTTTGTAGATCAATGTTTCGGGCTTGTTTAAGATTATTAAATGAGCATTGTAGCAGCATGGCGTATCGACGTGTGCCGAGATTGAAGCATCTCTACGTGAAATAAGTGTGAGGCACCTTGCTGTTGCAGGTGGAGGTGTACCAGGGAGACTTCCGAGCAGAGCGAGAGGCGCGTGAGGCGCTGGCAAGTGAGCGGGAGCAGCTGAGGGATGAGATTCGCCAGCTGCAGCACCGCAACACTCAGCTGCTCGACGAGCTCCAGGCCTCCCAGCACCTCCCAGTCAGGTCCGTCTCATGTGGCCTCTGCTGTTTAGTCCGTGCTAGTAAATGATGGTTCGATAAATGATGACTAGTTTTGTAGTATGGCTACGTGCAAATTTCTGGCTGTCAAAAAATTAGAGTTCTTAATGAAGGCGTTGATGGTTTCAGTTATACCTTTAGGAGTTTTTGTTTTGCTTCATTTCTGGAGGGTGGACCGATCTATATCTATGAACTCTATGTCTGCTTCTACCAACTGCCTAACACCAGAACTCTAACCTTACCTAGTGTTATTTAACGTTGGACGCCAGCCTTGCAATCTTTTGGAAATGAATGCAACATTCGAATAGGGCAGTAACTGAATATATTGTCTTATTTATTGTAATGAAGTATTATATAATGCTCTTTTGCGCATTGTTCTGCAATTTCAAAGCCACAGTTTCCAGTCAAAATTTGTGATCAATTTTATTACCAAATCCATCTGTGTGTTAAGAATACGAACATTCATGTCGAGAGGATGATAGCTTGAAACGGAGGATGTTCGATGGTAGATTAAAGCTTTTAATTTCAAACAGTACTAGTTTGTGGGAAAAAAATTTGTCTCTTTGCAAACTAATACACGTTTTTCAACCTTGTTTCGAACTAGCTCTAAAGAGCTATGAAAGCTAGAGTGTTGAGTGTCTGTGATTTGGATGGTGGAATGTAAATTGAAAATTGGAAGCATTTATTTTTTTGGTAAAACGATGGTAATTTAAACGATGGTTTTTTTTGGGTAATTTAAAAACGAAATTAGAACCTCAGCAACATGCGCGTCTTTAGATGACTTTTTCGGCGACTTTCGTGGCGTGGCCGAAATTTCTGCAGTTCTCAATATTATTTTAACTTTCATTTGGAGGTAAACTCGCTCATGAATAATCACTCTGCTCAAAACTATATCGTCTATTGACTGTCGACTATGTCTTGTTTGCAAATCAAACTCACAATGACTCAGCATGCCCGTGAAAAAATAGCCGATAACTTAATAAAAGAAAATCATGTGTACCTGTTAAGTCGTAGAAAATTGAATGAGAAATATTTCTCACCACAGTTGTGTGAGCGAATTTCATTATATTTTGAATTAAATTTGAATCTTGCGTTTAGTTCTACAATTTTTCTAAATTAAGGGTAACTTAACAATTGTATGATTACTTATTTGTTTCTCTGTGGTAATTTCGTTTATAAGAAGAAAATAATACCTTTCCTCGCTAGAGCTATCGGGTGTTGTAGAATTTATTTTGTGTGAAATTTTAAGATTCTTAAATGAGTCACAGGTTAATTTTTTATCATTCAACACCCCCAAAAGTCATGACAACGCATTGCCCATTCTTTTTCAGACGTGTTGTTTCATTGAAACATGTCGAAATACAACAGTATACCGTTTGCATTTTCAAAACCACTGTAATTTCGATGAGGTTGCCAAATTCAGCTATTTTTTAATGTCTATGTATAATTTTGTGACCAAATTTCTTCTAAAATAATTAATTTATTTGCTGCAAACATGATAATTGGCAATTTCATTGCTCTAATCTGTTCGTTCTAACTATTTTTTGCGCTCGCTGTGTATAAATTTTACCACTCCTCACACTTGCTTGCAAGAATATCTCGTCTCTTACAGTCAAGTGTGAGATCCTAGGTGCACGATCCTAATCGCCTGATATTTCTGATTTTGTACGATGGAACTTCCGGTTCCGTCGTGAGAGGCGGACTCGCGCTCTGCATTGTCGCTTAGGAGAAACGATGCTCAAACAGAGGCCTGAATGTTCTGTTTTCACGCTACTTCATTGTCTTGAATTTTCCTAAAAGGTGTCATTGTACGCTTTACTGATGCCATCATTTCAGGATTTACTGTTGCCGACCTATGGCAAATGAATACTCGGAAAACACCCTGTGTTGAATCACTGATTTTGTTTGTTAACATAAGCTCACAACTGGAGTGCATTACCGATGATATTAATTATAATTAAATTTTAAAACTTTTACAGAGGAAACAGATCTCGAGCAGGATCACAGGAGCCTCAAGCGTCTCTCACACCGCCGCCCTCCTTGCCTGCCTCCAGCCGTCCTGCTGCCGGAGCGCTCTCCCTCGACCAGCTCTCCCGCAACCTGGAGAGCAAGGTGAGCTGCGGCCTGACAACATCCCTGTCAGTTCAGTCCAAGTGTGAGAAACATTCCTATCAGTTTGTCCAAGTGTGGGACCAGCCTTGGAACGGGCTTTTATGGAGTTAACTGTGAAACATATCACTCCGTGTGAGCAAAAATTTAATTGCGTTTTTAAGAACAGGTATTATGAGTCCACTGCTAATCCAATCCAGTCTATATTGGCATCAGTTTGAGCGTTGATATTTCACAAATTCAAGGTTTTTTAAAATAGAAATACAATCATTTATCTCAGAGTTTTATTTACGTACTTTATAGTAAATGTTACTATTGTGGCTTGTGGCTACCTTTGTTATTCAGGCGTTCCCAGTTGCAGGTAGTTCATGATTTTATTGCTTCCAAGTGATTTGTATTTTCCAAATTTTTCTATCGTTCTCGTGTGATTGATGCTAATTATTTTGTGTGTAGGATTCCGAGAAGAAGAAAGCTCCGGAAGAGGTGGTGGACGAGAGCCTCTTCTACTGCCCTAAATGTAACAAGTCTTTCGCGGAGCTGCGGCCTTTGGAGGAGCACGTCAATCGCTGCCTCGACGAGGACTGAGACGAGCTCTGAAGTGCGAGGCATTTGAGCTAAAGACTAGCCACGTGTTGAGATAGACAGCGGGAAACGAAAAATGTATTGCTCATGGTGAACCTCGTACTGCACAAAGAGAGGTGATCTATGTGACTGATGGCATCAACTCTGAAAATTGTGTCGCAAAACTAGCACCACCGTCCCAAGTTGTTAATCCTTTGGAATTGTTTTCGTGTACAAAAATTTCAATTGTTTGGAGTATATGTGAAGAGTCTAATCGAAAACATAAGTTTTCATTCTGACTACCGTAAGTGAAGATGGTGGCGATAGCCCTAGTACTTGTTCTAGTCAGCGTTAATTGGTAAGTACGCGGTACTCAAGTGTTCGCAGCGAGCAATTGCAGCTTTAGTTGTCTATGGGCATGCTTGTAACTTTAAAGTTTAGTTAGTTTAGAGGCGGTTTTGATGTCCATGTTTCTCCGCGTGTGACTTTTTTTGTGATGGCTGCTCACATTTAGACTGAAGAATTATATTACGACTGCACAGTCATGGCCGCGACTCAGAGTTTTCACTCACTTTGACATGCCATGAGTGCGATTGCTAAACTCGACGCAAGTTATCTTGGCTGATGAGCATCCGCACCGGCAACGTATGTGAATTGACGCTTATTGATTATGCTAAACCTGTCTTCCATGTTTCTGAAATTTTAGCTTTACTGAATTTTTGAGATTATAATTTTAAATATTTTGTTGATTGTTGTGGTAAAATTCATCGAATGAAATCGCATGGAATGAAAGGAATTACGTGTGGTAAAACAGTTCGTTCTATTTTTGTCATAACTACATTTTCTTCAAGGCAATATTTTCCCTTTTTTCGCTAAGTTTGTCATTCAAAACCAGCAATGGTGCAAAACTCTTCATTCGAGTCCTGCCTTTCTCAAATGGATCTTTCCGGCAATTGATTCTGTACATGTGTACCTGAACTTTCAATAACGATCGTGCCACCGATGTCACAGCTGGCAAGCTCAGATTCAAGAAAAAGTCTCCTTATTTTTCACTTTGGAAATGATAATTGCAGACGAATGGTTGTATCCCATATTGGGGATACAACTGTTTATGTGTATGAAAATTAGCACTCGCGATAGAAAAACGTGAGGTTCTAAACTAAAGGTAAGGTAGATCTTCATTTTGAAGAAACAGATCAGGTTATTTGTTTTGTTACGGACCATCTTTTACCGGTTCACTGCTGTCTTGTTTTTCAGCACCCACTATTTTCTTCAACTTTTATTTTGTTTCATGAACTTGTCAAATTTCTGTATCTTTGCATAGGGGATCTTATATGGGTAAATACCTTGTGCATAGATTCCCCGTTTTTTGAATTTAATACTAAATGGTGCCTTCCTCTCTTTGGAACACCTTCCCCTCAAGGGGATACAACTATTGTATCTATGGGAATTAGCGCTCCCAGAAGGGAAAACGTGAGGTCCTGAGCTGAAAGTTAGGAAGCTTTCTTTTGTTGAAATATGTTTTTTGTTTTGTTGAAGACCCTCTTTTTTTATTCACTGCTGTCCTGTTTTTCAGCACCTCTGACTTTCTTCAACTTTTATCTTGTTTCATATCCCTCCTTATCTTACTGTTTCTATGTACACGTATCCTTGGCGAGAAACACCCTTTGCGGGTAGATTCCACGTTTCCTTGACTCCATACTAAATGGTGTCTTCATCCTTCCTGTCTTTGAAGATCTTTGTTGTGGTTGAGGGAGGCTAAACCTAATTTATAATCAATCAATTTGAAACACCTTTGTTGGGGTTAGAAAAGCCTAAACTAACTTATCTAATCTGGTTGGATTTAATTTTTACGACTAAGTAACCTAACATTGAATGGTGCATATTAGTTAAGTTGCGCATTGACCGAACTTTGTTCTAAAATATTTTCATTTTTAAGAAGTATTTAGTCAGGTTGTAAACTTCAACTAAAAATATACAAACGTCACAGCATTTAAACAAGATATGCTCTCATTGTACAGGACTGATTACCATTTCACCGAGAAGCGGTCACCTGGTCAGGGAATATATTGTTTCCAGTAGCGTTTCAGTATGAGTGAACTACGATTAGAAGCGCAAGGCGATGCACTTATACTAAGAAAACTTCTTGCTTGTGAAGTCGAAAGCGTACGTAGATAAGATTGGCATAAACTTTCGGTAGGTTTATACGTGTATTCAATGCAATAGAAACCCATTTTACTTTATCCGAACTCACGCGCAACGAAGTGTTGATGCATGCATCCCTCTATTCGTTTGATGTGTGAAACTTAACTCGTCAGTGATAAATCGTTGTACTTTATATCGGGTGTGTTCATTTAACTTCGGATTTTGCAGTAATAATACCTTCTAGTCGTGAAGTACGGAAAAATGCACAATTCAATGAAGTGTTGAGTGCAGCTTTCAATATATTGTTTACGCTATGAAGTTTTCATCATTCTGAGTTGCACTGAACCGGCGCATCAAGTGCATTCTTGGAGATTCTTGACGTCTTTATTTTGGAATTCTCTCGTTGTACTTTAGTTTCACGGTCCAGCCGTTGGTAGATAAAAATTTTTAAAAATTCGTCCTCAGGACGAATTAATACATTGATCCAGGGAATGTAATTCTCCCAATTGATTATAGAACGCGGTGCTCAGGAGTTAATTTAGTGTTGAACACGTTTCCTGATTGTGCAAAAACTGCTTGTGTCGACGCTATTTATTTATTTTTTTTCTTCAGTTGAGCCTCACGTAAAAATTATTAAAATAGCAACTGTAATTCCTATGGGAAATAGCGCTTTCGGGGGAAGGTGTGAATTCATAAACTGAAAGGTAGATCCTCAATTAGCTGTAATAGATCTTTTCGTTGCAAGAATCATTTTTTCGGTTTATTGCATTTATCAGCATCTAGAACTTTAGCTTTCGAACTTTTCATAAATTTCTTTCAACCTTGCAGTTTCTGTGTGCAGATTATAGACGCTTTGCGCGTAGATTCCCGTTACTTTAATTCCATGCAGAGTTGTGCCTTCCTTTCTTGGATAAGCCTTCGTTGTAATTAGAAAAGCTAGAACAAAATACACAATCTATCTAGGCGAATATAAAAACGTTACCATAGAAAATATCTTAGGAACGCACGTCTAACCGGGAGTTCCAGGCAGTCAGGAATCCCGACTTGTTAAGTTCTGCGCAGTCAAGTCGATAGGACGAGAAAAATTTGAAGAGTGTACTCGCTTTATTAGATAACTCTTTTTACAAATTACATAGGAACAACACTGTCGTCTCAGAAGGAAGGAGGAACCTTCGTTCCAGTTTCCTTAGCAAGGTACAGCAACTCCTCTGGAAAAGAAAATATGTATGAAATTCACCAATACACTAGATAAAATAAACATGATGTCTGCCACTTTTCAACCTTCAAATTCTCGGGACATTCAATTTTTTCATTTGATTCCCTCATGGCCTATTTTCCCAGAAGCTTTGCCTTTTGTCATTACACCTATCATTCTCTTCTCTAATCACAACCACTTCCGCGTTTTAGTATGCCATTCTACTTTTTTTCACGATTCATAAAATACAAATGACTCTTACGCTACGGGAATGTGAATAAAATAGAGCCAGCACCTTTTAGTAATAGCCAAGGACTTTTACATTAACACGTTATGTGCGGCGGGTTAAACTGAAGTTCAATATCCAGCTCAAATTTAGAGTCAATTGTAAGAAATTTTGAAAATAGCAAACATTGACTGGATCATGCCTTCATTTAACTTTCATTTAGTATTTGTAAAAATTGAGTCAGTGACTGCTGGTCGGCCAGCAGCATTATGAAAATCACCTTAATGACCACTTGTGGGTCACGCCGCACTTAACGTGTTAAATAATCTCGTAACACAACACTCATAACGTACAATACTAAGGGTTAAAATTCATGTTGTACTGATTGGATACCTTGAAACCTCTCTACAGGCAACAATATTGTAATTATTATCAAATTACTCACGAAATTAAATTTATTACCAATTTGGGTAATCTTCCACTTTTAGTTACATCCAAAGTTTCAAAGATTCATTTTAAGAAATAACCAAGCAAGCAAACAAGACATCAATTATTCGATTGTTGAATGGATTTCAAGTAATATTATCGCGGATTTACGCCCTTTTATCCACAACGTAAAATACAAAAACACTCCTCGATCCGAGATATTAAAGCTTGTCCAAATGAGAAAATTTGTACTTCATTAGCAAAGAGTTAAAAATATATATTATACATACAAATGTAGAGAACGAGTTTCAGTATTGCAGGCATTTCACCTACTTCACCAATTCACTTGATTTATACCTTGATGAATGCCTTCATCTGGTGTTTCCCTTTGAAGATACCTTAATTCCTACAAGGAAGAGTACCAATAAAAGTCTAAAACTTAAGGTATCCAGCAAATAGGGCTAGATCTCGCCAGCGCCAAAACGAACCACTTGTGTAATCGCGACTATTTTTGTCTGCGCTCGAGTGGGCAGCACATGGAAGTACTGTATATTGCATTCAAAAAGTCATCAAAATAAAACCTGTATTTCTCAGAATTGCATACCTGCTCTTTTCTTACAATCTGTTATTTTGAGATTCATATAAGATGATTTTACGACCCATATTTAAAAATCATCCTTGTGTAAACTTTAAAAGCAAAAGATAACAAGCATCTCAAAGCTTGTCACACACAAAGAACTGGCCATTACTGACACAGTACTGATGTTACAAATTTAGTATCACACCACACTAGGGTCAAGAGATAAAGCACTTACCTCTCCCAGCAATCCTCTTGAGCTCATCAGCCTGCTTCTGCCTGATGGGCGCCAGCCTGGCTTCCTCCTCCCTGAAAGCGTTCTCCTTCTTCTGCAGCGTCTTGAAGTGCACAGAGCCGTACAGCACACCCAGAAGTAGGGCAGACCATCTCGCAGTCTGCAATACACAGTGTAGCTAATGATATACACTTGAAGGATGTAGAAAAGGTATAAAATGCCATAATTCAAAAGAATGTCCATGTTTAAATATGAACATTTGGCTGAATAAATTTCTGCATATTCATATCTTCTTGAGAAAACTAACTTCAACTTCAGCTGTGAATAGAGAAACCAAAGTTTAATTTTTAACAAATGCTTCTTGGTTCCTCATTCCAATACTTTGAGGTTTGCCCATTTTATGAATCATACAAATCACACTAGTCTTAACACTGACTATTTTTGCTGCTGCTGTTATACCATTTCAAGAACAAAATAGATTCTATCAAGATTATTGAATAAAACATTTTGATGTGGAGAAAGCATCAAAATTTTTTATTCATCACATGAATAACTAGTTGTAATACAGGCTGACTTAAATAAAAAGCTTAATATTAAATATTAAGCATAACACTTTGACTACAACGTGCATCACCGGAGGTACACAGAGGTAATTTTCACAATGCTGCCAACTGACCAGTAGTCTCAAACTCAATTTTCATAAATACTTAATCAAAGCTACATGAAGACACATTTCAGTTCATGTTTGTTATTTTCAAATACATAGTTTGCTACAATTGACTTCAAATTTGTGTTTCGGGTTAATATTAAATACTCAAAAATTTCATTGCAAATAAAAGGAAATCCTACTGAGTGAGGGTTTATAATTGACAAAATATGAAAAAATTTACTAGTTAAGACTCCAACAGCAGAATCACACACATTTTCTTATGGTTTAAATAATATACGAGGGCTGTTTTTTTTCAAGTTCCAATAGGCTATAAAAAAGACAAATTGTGATAACGAGATGGTTTTATTACTAAAAGATTCACAATATTTCAGTTATTTTTCTATGTAGTCATCATGAAGGTTGAGGCATTTGTCACAACGTGAGACAAGTTTTCCTATGCCCTCTTCAAGGAAGTCAGCCGCCAGTGATCCCAGGTAGGTCGTCATCGCCTCTTGAAGCTCGCCGTTGTTAGCGAAGCGCTGGCCCCCCAACCACGGACTTAGCACCCAGCGATTACCATCTGTTTCGAGAAATGAAGGCGTGGTTGGGGGGCCAGCGCTTCGCTAACAATGGCGAGCTTCAAGATGGGGGGACGACCTAACTGGGATCACTGGCGGCTAACTTCTCTGAAGAGGGTATAGGAAAACTTTGTCTCACGTTATGACAAATGCCTCAATCTTCATGGTGACTACCTAGAAAAATAACCAAGACATTGTGAATCTTTTAGTAATGAAATCATCTTGTTATCACAATTTGTCTTTTTTTATAGCCTATCGGAACTTGAAAAAAAAAACAGCCCTTGTATCATAGCAAAATTATTAGAATGTACCCAGCCATTACAACTATCATTGTAACTGAACTAACAAATTGAAAACTTCTAAGGTAATAGGAGATGGATTGCAAGCCCTTATACATCCTGAAGTATGCAGGAAAAACAACTGTTTAATATTAGTTATCTAAAAGTTATCAAGCTAAAGTAATAAGTACAGCCAGCCAATGTGGCAGAAGATATAAAAGTCAACTAATAAAGTAATCAAAGATCAAGACATGATACTCTCCAAAACATTACTGTTTTGTGTCCTAATATACATCAATCTGATTACAAAACCATCCATGCATCTGTATACAGAGCACATTGGTTACTGAAATCAATCACCTAAGTTTCTTAACAAAAAACTTGATCTGGTCAAGTGTTGAGGGCATCAGCTGGTTGAATCACATTGCCCTCTAAAAAATAATAAACCATATTTCTTTAAATAGAATTATTCACTCTTGAACACATGCAAATTGCATGACGTTTGTTAGCTGCTATGCGTCTTCATAGACCCTACACTTAACAGTTGAGAGTACAAAAACAGCACTACTTGGAAAAAAGTGGGTAAATGTGAAGGAGAGGACCAGAATCGATTTTCCCCTTTTTGGTGCCTAATAATAGTTAATTATATCTAAATAAACAATTTTTATTTCATGCACTTTCCAGGGGAAATGAGTATTTAACGAGTTATAGCGGTAAATTACTTATCGCAACTCTAGCGTTTGAAGCGGGAAGAAATTGTTTATGGGCGCCCCCTTCTTGGAGCCGATGTAAACAAGATTGCAGTTGTCACCCTAATGGGTGGGTTAGAAGCTTTAATTATAATTTTCACTAAAAGAACTGTGGCTCTCCCTCACGACCCAACCTTTTTGTGTTGGTAATAGGGGGTTAGCTTTTGTTATTAATTAAATTCTGTTTGGCGCGCTCGCTTCCTTTGGCAAGCGAAAGCCTACTTCAAAAGTTCAATAATTCAAAAATAACGGATCAGCAAGCAGAATGTCATTCTTGTACAACCTTCTTAAATGTGTTCCTTTAGTGATTCTTTGAAATAAAATATTAATTTCTGTGATTGCATTGAACCCGACATTGACCAAATGAAGTAATATCAAAAATTTTTTCATGTTCGAAAGGTCGGACGGTTCGAATCGTCGGTCATTCTTAGTTAATTTTAAACTTTTGCGCTCGGTAGCTATCTAAAAACTCAACCCACAAGGCCTGTAGTGGTGTAATCTGCTACGCGTCTTACGGGGTGGCTTTTGGATTGCTATCGATTGTCAAAATTGAAAATTGACTTAGTATGACCGACGATTCGAACCCTACGGCCATTCAAACATTATCCTACTAGGAATTTTCTTCTAATTTTGTGAATTTTTTTTCAAGTTTGTAGAAGAATAACAGTTTAAAAAGATAACTCACTGAGAGAATGCAGCTAATACCAAGCCTAACTGTACCCAGTAAACCAAAAGTTAATGAAACTCGAATAGTCATAGCCTAGCATACAATTATACTCTTAGTGCTAACCTTTGATTAGCAAACTTGGAACACAACAAACTTACCACATCAAAATTTTACCAAAAATTAGAAATATGAGATAAACATTAATTAGAAAAATTAGAAATTAGAATTTAATTTCTGTAATTAGAAATTACAGAAGCTAAAAGAAGCCCTAGTTTTATTGAACAAAATTATATGGTATTTTTGGCAGTTTGAAAACATGTCTTTTTTTCAATTCCATCAAAAATATTTCAACCTTACTTAAAAAGTACATTTTTCGGTAAATGTTGAGGACTTGACCATAATCGATTTTCCACTCTTTGATCAATAAAGATTGTTGATGAGACCAAAATAAACAAGTTTTCTTCAATGCACTTTCCGGCGGAAATAAGTATTTTAAAAGTTATGGCATTAAATGAGTTACCGTAACTCCAGTGTTTGAGGCGGGGAAAAATATACCGCGCGGTCCAACGTGAAAGTAAACAGGCGTTCCCGCGCGCTAACCAAGCCGACGAAGAGCAAACCCTCTATTACAAACATAAAGAGGTTGGGTCTTGAGGGGTAGCAACAGTTCTTTTAGTGAAAATTATAAAACTAAAAGAACTGTGGCTACCCCTCACAACCCAACCTCTTTACGTTTGTAATAGGGTGATGCACACTGGAGTTCCGGTAACTCATTTAACGCCATAACTTTTAAAATACTCATTTCCGCCGGAAAGTGCATTAAAGAAAACTTGTTTATTTTGGGTAAATGTATAGTGTTTGACCATAATCGATTTTCCATTTTTGGACCAAGAAACATTGTAGATGAGACGAAAATAAACAAGTTTTCTTCTATGCAATTTCCTTCGGAAATGAGTATTTTAGGAGTGAGAACGGGAAATGAGTTACCGTAACTCCAGTATTTGAGGCGGGGAAAAATACACCGCGCGGTCCGACGTGAAAGTAAACAGGCGTTCCCGCGCGCCAACCAAGCCGACGAAGAGCAAACCCCCTATTACAAACGTAAAGAGGTTGGGTCGTGAGGGGTTGCAACAGTTCTTTTAGTGAAAATTATAAAACTAAAAGAACTGTGGCTACCCCTCACGACCCAACCTCTTTACGTTTGTAATAGGGTCATGCACTATCGAGTTCCGGTAACTCATTTAACGCCATAACTTTTAAAATACTCATTTCCGAAGGAAAGTGCATTGAAGAAAACTTGTTTATTTTGGTCTCATTAACCATCTTTCATGATCACAAAGTGGAAAATCGATTATGGTCAAACACTATACATTTACCTTATTTTGGTCTCATCAACATTCTTCACTGATCAAAGAGTGGAAAATCGATTATGGTCAAGTCCTCAACATTTACCCATTTTTCTTTCATTGATCTCATCGAAAGTCAAGTTGCATTCCCCAAGAAAATAATGCGTTTACGTATATATCGAAAATCGGAAACCTCTAAAAATATTCCAATTCATCATTTCCTACAAATTTCACTCATGGTGGAAACGTCCGTAGCAGGCTTTCACACCAAATACACAAACTTAATCGGCAAGTATAAATGTTAACCTATTAATAAATACTATAAACCTTCGCCGGTCATTTCTGCAAGAGCTTTATGAACAAGTGCGATAATTTACCGAGAACTAAACATTGCCAATACCTTAATTAGAGGCGAAACTCGCACTGCAGGTTTCAACACGGTAGGCATTTTGACAAATTAATAAATAACTTATGCAGAGCGAAACAAATTGACTGCTTTACAGCCTTCCTCCGATTCTTAGCTCTTGGCTTTACCTACTACCAATTGCTGAACGTCAACACTAAGATGCCGGAGTGAATACTTGAGAAAATTACAGATGCTAATTTTTACTGAATTTTATATTTGAAATAATGTTACAAATTGAGGATATAAAATTACTTCTGACAGTTTTATGAGGAATTGAGATTATGTTCTTGCACGTACCTCTTTAAAAAAGGGGGTGAAATATTTCTTTCATCATTATCTCTGATGCAATTGCATTCACTAATTGTGTACATTGTTTTATTTCCTTTTCATAGTCAATATTTAACATTTCTAAATAATGAGTTTTACGTCTTAAAATCCAAACTCTGTGAGTTAATTTTGAACACATGTCGAAATTGTCAAGATTTAAGCCATAGCTGTCGGGATTTTAGCCGTTGTGTATTTTGAATGTAAATATTAATTTGACGGCAATAAAATCTCGAACGATTCTCGATAGTTATCTGGGAAAATTCTGAGAGGGACAATGAAAGACGGATTGGAACTCAGCTCTTTTTAGGTGGAGTTTATTGGAAGAGGAAATGTAGCATACCGCTACATAAGAGTAAAAATTAGAAATTCGCTATTCATACTTAAATAAATAAATTAGGAGCATTAAAAATATTACTCAAATTTATTATTAATTACTTTCTACTTCTAATTCGTAATCATTAAAATTTTTGTGTAAATACATGAGAGATCAAATAATCAATTTACATTTCGAGTTCTTAAGAAGCCCGTCTGGCAACATACTAGCGCGTCGCCTAGTCCACTTACTCTTGCTTGTGGCGTGGTTGCGCAAACATCTCGACCTCTACATCAGCGCCATACACAAAACCTTCACCATAAAATCTCCCTGGGCTTCTGGTTTTTTTCCTGAGCGCCATGATGATTGCTTAATGCCATTCTCACATTATCAGTGACTAACTTGCTATTACTAATCTGGACAAGTAATTCAACTTGAGTGTACTCCCTGCTAATGTGCCACTTGATTCTGCTCACATGAGCCTGAGTTTGTTTGCTCATTCACACCCCCATCTTATTTTTGGAGTCATTAGTTATTCTTGAACTACGTCATTGACTCTCGCTCAATCATCTCAAGTTACTTAATTCCACTCCCCCAAATTCAACTCACTCACCACGCTTAACTCCATCGTGTGCCGGCCTTCGTCAACTCCAGCCTGGTCCTCCGGCACGGATCGCCAACTCAACAAGCTCTCCGCGATCAAGATCACGACAAGCCGATTTTGTTCCCGACAAGCCAGTGTCCTGGCTTCCTTTTCCCGAATAAAACGACACCACCGGAAACTAAGCTGAGTTATCCAAACGTGTTTCATTATCATCTCACTATTTTCCCATGCGCTTCGAGAGAAAATCGAGTTTTGTCTTAGCCGTTCAAATAAAAATTTCCACTGAACCACTCAACGGCAACCCCAAAACCCGACAGAAACCAGGAAAACTGACTGGGTTCTTGATCTCGGAGAGCTTGTCTAGGTGGGTGTCGGGTTTTTATGGCTCCGCCGCTGGGTGGTTCAGTGTAAATATTAATTTGAACGGCAAAGAAAAAAAACTCGATCGATTCTCGAAGCGCACTGGGTAAATTACGAGAGTGATAATGAAACACGTTTGTGGACTCAGCTTAGCTTCCGTGGCGGAGTTTATTTTGGAAGCGGAAACCAAAAAAAACTGGCTTCTTTGGCTCTTGATCTCGGAGAGCTTGTTGAGGTGGCAATCCGTGCCGGAGGACCAGGCTGGAGTTGACGAAGGCCGGCACGCGATGCAGTACGCGTGGTGAGTGAGTTGTATTTGGGGCAAAACTTGAAGGAGTTCTAAACAGTGACGTAATGTGGTCACGTTATGAGGTCTGCTTTCCAAACGTCTAGCAGACAATCGAGCTTGAGTAAATGGAGTAGCTCCAAAGGTTTGAGGCTCAGGTAGATTTGCTGGCCTTTCCCAAGGTAATGCCAAATGGCTGGCTCAATAATAAGGTAATTTGTGTGCAAGTTATTGCATGACTCAGGTTAACAACGTAACATTTAACATGGCACTCAGGGAAAACCCAGGGAGATTTGACTGTGATGGTTGTGTGTATGGCGATGATGTAGAGGTCCTGCACAGGAGTCCAGGATGCTGGATTAGGCGTTCCAGGAGAGACATTAAGACATTCCCTACTGAAAATCCAACACAATAATGACAAATCTTCCCACACGGAGAAGTCCGAGAAACTCCTACAGGTTCGACTCCAGCTAACTTGAGAAGAGAGAGGAAGAATTTAATCAAGAAAGTCTGATACAACTGCTGTTGCTTTAAATGCAAGGCATGAAATTTAAGATTTTTTTAGTAGACTATTTTGATTTTTCAAAAGGCAACCGGGGAAAATTCCCCTGAAATCATGGAAGGCACATGATTTAACAAGGCATGGCTTATGAAGCAGAAAAGGAGAATTACATCAATTAAGTAAAATACGTAGCATGTGGATTTAGATTTTTTAATGTACTCTAGCACATCTCGATAACTGTACGAGAATACAGGGAGAAAAATTCCCTAAAGTTCGTTGATAAAGGTTTTACTGAATTTTTTCTGATAAATATCGTTGGCAAGAATGAAGGAATAAAAGGAATAATATTCCCTCTGATAAAAGAAAAAGGAAAACTGCGTTTTGGATCTCACAGAAGGAAAATACGCAAAGAAAACCAAAGCATGAATATTTCGTGCGGCGGTGGACCCAGCGGCTTCACGCGTCGGCATAAGCCAAAGCCGCCGGCGTCTTGCACACACTCAATGATAGGCAGATAGTAGTGGGTGTTTGTCACACGAATGCGATGAAGTAAATTAATTTTATTGAGATGATGGATATCGAATTAAGTGAGGTTACGTAAATATATGGAATTAGAATGAAATTCCAAACTTTAGCAAGTAGACATGAATAACTTCGTAATTTATTAAAAGCTATTTAAAAAGACATCTTTAATGATTATTTTGCGTTTAAACAAGTTTAAGAAAAAAAAAACTGCTAGAAGTGATTTGTAAAAAAAATAAGAGAAAATACTATTAGAACACATGCTTAAAATGCAAATAAAAATCACGTAGTAGTGACAGAAAACGGCAGAGTTTTCCGCCATTACACAAGACGCTATCGGCAATGAACGCCGGCAATTCGGCCGCGTTCGTCCACAAGTAGTTTATGAAAGATTCGTGATATGATACTGGCAAACCCGCAATATATGTTTGCAGTAAGGAGAAAAACCAGTACGTTAACTGAATATCTAGTATGAATTCACGCGGGAGTTTGGGAAATGACACGCAATATTCACTCTATAAAACACATGCTAATCTCAGAATCTTAACACTAATTTCTTATCCCTAATTCACGACACTGAACAGATCTTTAGATTAAAACACACAATACACCGAAAAACACATGGCACATATTCTTACCCGGTTTTACTCTTATTTTAACCCTAAATATCACTGCACTTACGAGATGTTCGCGCAACCGAGCCACAAGCAAAAGTGAGTGGACTAGGCGACGCGCTTGTATGTTGCCAGACGGGCTGCTTAAGAACTCGAAATGTCGATTGATTATTTGATCTCTCATGTATTTACACAAAAATTTTAATGATTACGAATTAGAAGTAGAAAATAATTAATAATAAATTAGAGTAATATTTTTAATGCTACTAATTAATTTATTTAAGTATGAATAGCGAATTTCTAATTTTTACGCTTATGTAGCGGTATGCTACATTACCCCCAAGGCGCAGACCGAAAGGTCCACCCGCTGCAATCATCTGTAGCGGGAAGGAGGGCGAACTACACGACCCTGCCGAGTTCGGCAATTGGCAAATGATACTGAGCGGGGAAGTTTCACCAAACGGGTCTGCAAGTTCAGATCGGCAAGAGTGCTAGGAACAGGAGTTACTGCAGCGGGCTCGTCTGGTCTCTCCAGACTTGTCGCTGTGTCAGTAAGAGGACTAGGATTAGAGTCTACGATAGGCGTAGGGATGGAGTTTGAGTGTACAGGCACATAGAAAGGGTTACACTCAAGCTGACTAGGCAACAATGCAGTCAACTGAGGAAGCTGAGATGGTAGATATGGTCGAGTCTCAGTGGAAGGAGAAATCTGCGGAGAAGATGATGAGTTATAAGTTACACTATGATCAGAAGTGTATGCGACTTTTAATCTGTCTATGCTCACAGGGTCGCTCGAGCCGAATCTGTCGAGGATGAAATATTTTTGCTTGCGTTTAAGTACTTTGAATGGGCCATCATAAGGGCGCGTGAGTGTAGGCTTAATAGCATCATTGCGGACATACACATGTGTGCAGTCTTGCAGGGCAGAATCTAGTCTGTCCTCAGTCTGAGGCATTCGTGGAGCCACATACTTGATCTGGCGCATGCAATCTTTAAGGGAGGTTACGTAAGCGGAACGGTCAGCGGATGAAAATTCAGGCAACGGTTTTGGGTCAACAATGTCGCCGGGGAGACGAAGTGTCTTCCCGTACAACATTTCAGCCACTGTGCACTGCTGATCTTGTCTGTGCAAATTTCGTATGCTAAGTAGTACTACTGGAAGTCTATCAGTCCAATCGTGACTGCAATTAAGGCAGCGCAAGGCAACCTTTAGGTCTCTGTGGACTCTCTCAATAAGTCCATTTGACTGCGGATGATAAGCTGTAGTGGATGTATTGGCGCATCCTAAAGCGGTGCTAAGCTCACTCCAGAATTTGGAGGTGAATTGTGATCCCCGGTCATGTGTGACACTTAAGGGAACCCCAAATCTAGAGATCCAATTTGATAAGAAGGCGCGTGCTACAGTCTCAGTTTGTGTATCAGGAAGAGGGACAGCCTCAACCCAACGCGTGAACCTATCGATGATGGTCAACAAATAAGAATAACCGCGCGATACAGGCAAGGGACCCACTAGGTCTAGGTGGACAGAGTCAAACTTTTGACCTGTGAATGCGCAACTCTGCAGCGCTGCACGATTATGTTTCACCACCTTACTACTCTGACACGCATGGCAATTTTGCACAATTTGCTTGACCTCCTTACGCATCGCTGGCCAGACGTAACGATCAGAAATCAAACGCAATGTACGGTTAATACCAGGGTGACTGAGGGAATGGTAGTGGAGGACAGCTACTCTGCGGAGAGTCGCAGGAAGATACAAACGAGAAGGTCGCTCGGCATCACGATACACGCCGTCAACCAAGGTTAGTTTTGGAAGGGAAGGGTTAGAAGATTTGAGAAGGTCCTGAAGTTCAGGATCCTCCTTTTGAGCATTACAAATGTTGCCGAAGGTGATTTCGCCACTGGTTTGGACAGTATTGATGCGGGACAAGCAATCGGCCACAGTATTGTCGAGACCTTTAATGAAACGGATGTCAGTTGTGAACTGACTTATAAAGGAAAGGTGTCGAGCTTCTCTAGGCGAATGTCTTTCAGAAGGCATTTTTATAGCTGAGGTCAAAGGTTTGTGATCTGTGTAGATCACAACTCCCTTGCCTCTAGAGCATAGCGAAAGTGTCTCACAGATAGGTAGATAGCAAGAAGTTCCCTACCGAACGCGCTATAAGCACGCTCAGTGGGCGACAGCTTTTTGGAAAAGAAAGCAAGAGGAGAGATATTAGTACCTACTTGTTGTTGCAACACAGCACCTACGGCGGTACTGGATGCGTCAACAACGAGGCTGAAATCAGCATTAGCAATAGGGTAGGATAGTTCCGTCGCGGAAGCTAACTTGTGTTTGATAGTTTCAAAAGCTTTGCGCGCTTCTTCTGTCCATTTTACCTCAATAGATTTGCCTTTACGTTTCGGTTCGAGGAGGTCTGACAAAGGCGCTAAAGTTTGAGCACAGTTGCGTATGAAACGATGGTAAAAGTTAACAGAACCTAGGAACCTTCTTAGTTCCTTCTGGGTCTGTGGAAGAGGAAAGTTTCTGATCACTTCTACTTTGGAAGGCAAAGGTTTTAGACCTAGGCTAGAGATTTCATGACCTAAGTAAATCAGTGATGACTTTCCGAACTCACATTTCTCAGGATTTACGAGGAGTCCATTGTCGGACAATCTTTGAAAAACGACCCTAAGATGGTCTTTGTGCAACTCCGGGGTTGTGGACGCCACAAGGATATCGTCTAAGTAGACAAAAGCGAAAGAGAGATCAGAGAAGATTTCAGCCATGTGTCTCTGGAACGTTTGAGGCGCGTTCCGGAGACCATATGGCATTTTTAGAAATTCAAAGAGACCAAATGGAGTGATGACAGCGGTCTTGGGGATAGAGGACTCATCAAGAGGGATTTGATGAAAGGCGGACTGCAGGTCAATCTTAGAGAAAATTTGTGCTCCTTCCAAATTTGCACTGAAATCGTGAAGGTAAGGAATAGGATAGCGATCAGGTAAAGTAACGGCATTTAACCTGCGGAAATCCCCGCACGGTATGAATTCACCGTTAGCCTTGGGTACCAGCAAAAGAGGGCTAGCCCAAGGACTTTTGGAGGTGCGGATGATGCCACACTCCTGCATGCGCGCGAATTCTTTCTTGGCTAACGCCAATCGATCAGGCGGCAATCTCCTAGCACGGGAGAAGACAGGCGGTCCTTGCGTCTCTATGAAGTGTTTCGTGCAGGTTTGCATGTTTTTAGAAACTAAGTTAGGGTTTGTAAATGCGGGAAAACTTTTGAGGATTTGTGCGAACATGCACTCCTCCTTGAAAGCAATAGAAAAGGAATGCAAGACATTTTCTTTAGTTATGCTACCAGCGGGAATTGAGATCTGTGTCTCCTCGTCCCTAATTCTACGTTTTTTAACATCTACGATAATCCCATACTTCTCTAGGAAATCTGCGCCAATGATAGGCTCTTGGACTTCCGCGATTAAGAAAGTAAACAGGAAAGTTCGCCTCAATCCCAGACTGCACTCTAAGGCTCGTTCACCGTAACAAGGTATTGGCGTGCCGTTTGCGGCGCGTAATGTAGCCACTAATGGTTGGTTTTTGACTTTTGCCGTGGCTGGGATAATTGATACGCTAGAGCCAGTGTCGATAAGAAATCGATATTTGGTAACGGGATCGAGGATTGTCAAGAGGCGAGTAGTCTGGGAATGAGGCAACGCAGTACTCGCTACTGTGCGTTGCTGGTGGCGTTTCCCGAAGTCATTTGTTCGGTATAACGCGGGCAAAAGCGTGAGGCGCATTTACGAGCTTGGTCACCAAATTTCTGGTGATACCAGCATAAATTGCTACTGGCATCACGAGAGCGTGACCGAAAACGGGGGTTTTGATTATTTGACCTATCATAAGATCTACCTCTATCAAAGCGTTGAGGAGGAGGAGGAGGATAGTGATAGTTGGAGGGATAGTCATAAGGATAGTTGTAGGCGTTTTGGTGGCTTTGGGATCTCCCTGGGCCTGGCTGAATGTGAGCCACGGTCTGACCTATTTGGAAATTTTGGAGAGCTTGCTTTATTTCAGCGATGTCCTGCTGCAGCTTATCTATTTTGGCTGAATTCTGCGTCGTATTTGACGGGCTAAAAGTTGTAGCAGCTACATTCAGGGAAGCAACTTGTGATTCTCTTGGCAAATTAATATTTCGGATCACCGTCTCTGCGGCTTCCGCTAATTTTTCTAACGTTTGCTCGGGCCCTGCTAGTGAGAGGAAAGGACGCACATTAGGGGCTAGTTTGGTCATGAAGACCTCCTTCAGAAATCCTTCAGCTACGGCAACTCCTGTAGCGAGTTTCCGCAGTTCTTTAACTAGCGAAGTGGGTGAGAAAGAACTAGAGACAGAAGGAATAGCTGAGGCGTCTACCAAACTGCGAAACTTGTCCGCATCGGACATCTGAAGCCTTGCTAAAATTTTTCTTTTCAAGATTCCGTAAGGATCGCGGTCTGGAGGGTTTTCTAAGAGCTCGTTGGAGTCATTAAGGAGTTTTGTGG
This sequence comes from Morinoia aosen, assembly GCA_030386875.1. NCBI lineage: Eukaryota > Metazoa > Arthropoda > Malacostraca > Amphipoda > Talitridae > Morinoia > Morinoia aosen. The sequence continues at coordinate 28,334,972 of CM059561.1, read as the reverse complement.
GCGCGGCGCTCACAAGCGCGTAGAATTTGTCTATCTCACTACGTATTTTATTATACCTGAATACCGCCTCACACTGCTGGAACCAGGTGTGGGCGTCCTCCGGAATAAAGGGCGGGAGCCTAATGGGATTTGAGTGGGCTCGATCTTCATTATCTGAGTCAGGCATGCTAGCAATCTCTTTTGGGGATGCGCAATTAATGATATCAGTGCCTAAGACTTGGGATGAGGTAGCAAGGGTTTGCGTTAATTCTTTACCTACTCAATCATTCAAATTTAGTGAAACAGAAGATAGGAAATATGAAATTGGAAACGAAGAGAAAAAAAAATTATTATGCGGTATGCGGCAATTTGCGTAGGCACAAAATTAAGCAGGTGAGGGAAAAAATTATTTTTCTACCTACTCAATCAATCAATACGTTGAAGAAAACGGAAAGAGAGAAAATGGGACGAGAATTTTACGGTGGTCAGGAATAAATGCACAGCACGGAAATAGTAGAAAAATATTTTCCTACCTACTGAGGCACAAAGACAAACAAAGACAGGAAACAGCATAAAAGAAAGATAAAAAAAATTTTTAAGCTACTCAGAGAAAATTCATTAGCATGGTCAAAAATCCACAGGAAATCTCTCAAACCACTACGACATGGGAAAATTTATCACTACAATGATACGCCAACATTATCCTCTCACAACCCCCAGAACACTTCGAGTTTAGTTCTTTCCTTTATTTTAAAAAATATTTCCCGGCCGATGCACCAGTGTCGGGTTTTTATGGCTCCGCCGCTGGGTGGTTCAGTGTAAATATTAATTTGAACGGCAAAGAAAAAAAACTCGATCGATTCTCGAAGCGTACTGGGTAAATTACGAGAGTGATAATGAAACACGTTTGTGGACTCAGCTTAGTTTCCGTGGCGGAGTTTATTTTGGAAGCGGAAACCAAAAAAAACTGGCTTCTTTGGCTCTTGATCTCGGAGAGCTTGTTGAGGTGGCAATCCGTGCCGGAGGACCAGGCTGGAGTTGACGAAGGCCGGCACGCGATGCAGTACGCGGGGTGAGTGAGTTGTATTTGGGGCAAAACTTGAAGGAGTTCTAAACAGTGACGTAATGTGGTCACGTTATGAGGTCTGCTTTCCAAACGTCTAGCAGACAATCGAGCTTGAGTAAATGGAGTAGCTCCAAAGGTTTGAGGCTCAGGTAGATTTGCTGGCCTTTCCCTAGGTAATGCCAAATGGCTGGCTCAATAATAAGGTAAGTTGTGTGCAAGTTATTGCATGACTCAGGTTAACAACGTAACATTTAACATGGCACTCAGGGAAAACCCAGGGAGATTTGACTGTGATGGTTGTGTGTATGGCGATGATGTAGAGGTCCTGCACAGGAGTCCAGGATGCTGGATTAGGCGTTCCAGGAGAGACATTAAGACATTCCCTACTGAAAATCCAACACAATAATGACAAATCTTCCCACACGGAGAAGTCCGAGAAACTCCTACAGGTTCGACTCCAGCTAACTTGAGAAGAGAGAGGAAGAATTTAATCAAGAAAGTCTGATACAACTGCTGTTGCTTTAAATGCAAGGCATGAAATTTAAGATTTTTTTAGTAGACTATTTTGATTTTTCAAAAGGCAACCGGGGAAAATTCCCCTGAAATCATGGAAGGCACATGATTTAACAAGGCATGGCTTATGAAGCAGAAAAGGAGAATTACATCAATTAAGTAAAATACGTAGCATGTGGATTTAGATTTTTTTAATGTACTCTAGCACATCTCGATAACTGTACGAGAATACAGGGAGAAAAATTCCCTAAAGTTAGTTGATAAAGGTTTTACTGAATTTTTTCTGATAAATATCGTTGGCAAGAATGAAGGAATGAAAGGAATAATATTCCCTCTGATAAAAGAAAAAGGAAAACTGCGTTTTGGATCTCACAGAAGGAAAATACGCAAAGAAAACGAAGGCATGAATATTTCGTGCGGCGGTGGACCCAGCGGCTTCACGCGTCGGCATAAGCCAAAGCCGCCGGCGTCTTGCACACACTCAATGATAGGCAGATAGTAGTGGGTGTTTGTCACACGAATGCGATGAAGTAAATTAATTTTATTGAGATGATGGATATCGAATTAAGTGAGGTTACGTAAATATATGGAATTAGAATGAAATTCCAAACTTTAGCAAGTAGACATGAATAACTTCGTAATTTATTAAAAGCTATTTAAAAAGACATCTTTAATGATTATTTTGCGTTTAAACAAGTTTAAGAAAAAAAAAACTGCTAGAAGTGATTTGTAAAAAAAATAAGAGAAAATACTATTAGAACACATGCTTAAAATGCAAATAAAAATCACGTAGTAGTGACAGAAAACGGCAGAGTTTTCCGCCATTACACAAGACGCTATCGGCAATGAACGCCGGCAATTCGGCCGCGTTCGTCCACAAGTAGTTTATGAAAGATTCGTGATATGATACTGGCAAACCCGCAATATATGTTTGCAGTAAGGAGAAAAACCAGTACGTTAACTGAATATCTAGTATGAATTCACGCGGGAGTTTGGGAAATGACACGCAATATTCACTCTATAAAACACATGCTAATCTCAGAATCTTAACACTAATTTCTTATCCCTAATTCACGACACTGAACAGATCTTTAGATTAAAACACACAATACACCGAAAAACACATGGCACATATTCTTACCCGGTTTTACTCTTATTTTAACCCTAAATATCACTGCACTTACGAGATGTTCGCGCAACCGAGCCACAAGCAAAAGTGAGTAGACTAGGCGACGCGCTTGTATGTTGCCAGACGGGCTGCTTAAGAACTCGAAATGTCGATTGATTATTTGATCTCTCATGTATTTACACAAAAATTTTAATGATTACGAATTAGAAGTAGAAAATAATTAATAATAAATTAGAGTAATATTTTTAATGCTACTAATTAATTTATTTAAGTATGAATAGCGAATTTCTAATTTTTACGCTTATGTAGCGGTATGCTACATGGGCAATCCTTGCCGGAGGACCAGGCTGGCGTTGACGAAGGCCGGCACGCGATGAGTAGGCAGGGTGAGTGAGTTGTATTTGGGAAGTTGAATTAGGTAATTTGAGATGATTGAGCGAGGGTCAATGACGTAGTTCAGGAGTAACTAATGACTCCAAAAGAAGGTGGGGTGTGAGTGAGCAAGTAAAATCAGGCTCATGTGAGCAGAATCAAGTCGGCACATTAGCAGGGGCAAGTTGAATTACTTGCTCAGATTAGTAGTAGCAAGTTTAGTCACTGCTTATGTGAGAATAGCATTTAGCAATCATCATGGCGCTCAGGAAAACCCAGGGAGATTAAAAACTGTGAGTGTTGCGTGTATGGCGATGATGTAGAGGTCCTGCACAGGGGTCCAAGATGCTGGGTGAAACATTCCAGGAGAGACATCAAGACATTCCACTACTGACAATCCAAACATAATAATGACAACTCTTCCCACACGGAGAAATCCGAGAAACTCCTACAGGTCTGACACCGGCTACATTAGGATTCTCACCCATGGCAAACTCTAAAGAGATAGGACAGATTTTTGGTTGACAGATTGTAGCAGATTTAAACAATAAATAAATTGTTTAATCACTAATGCCTCTGGCTTTAAACTCCGAGCATTAGGTTCAAGAAATTCCAAGAATAAAGATCGAGATTCCTTACAGAGACTACGGGCAAGTGAACACGAGATCTACGGAAATTGGTGAAAATATCAAGTGACTGCACTTTTGAAAGCAGTAAAAAAAACATAAAAAATCCTAAAGTTCATGGAATGGATATAAATCCTACAAAAGAATCCTGGTAGATTATTTGCAATAATAAAGGAAGTAAGGAATAATATATATATCCCCAATGATAAAGGAAAGGGAAAAACCTAAGCGTTGATTTCACAGGCGGCAAATACGCGAAGAAAGAAAACACGAAAGCACAAAGGTTCAGTGTGTCGATTTAGCCGGCGGCTATACGCGTCGGCCTCAGCCAGAGCCTCCAGCAATTTGCACACACTTAAGATAGGCAGATAGTAGTGGGTGTTTTGTCACAAGAATGCGATGAGTTAAATTAAATTTCATTGAAATGTTCCTCTATTGAACTAAGGCGTTTACGTAAAGGTTTGCAAGGACATGGAATTACGAAATGAAATTCCAAAATTTATCAAGCATAGGCATGAATACTTTTCGTGATTTAAACTACTGCAAGTCGGTTTGTAAAAAAAAGAATAAATGCTACTATAACACATACCTATAGTATTTATAATCACAGAGTAGTGACAAAAGACGACGGTGTGAAGTTCCGCCATTACACAAGACGCTATCGAACGAACGCCGGCAATTTTCGCCGCGTTCATTCCAAGCAGAGATTATCGTAGATTAGTAGATTATCGAAAAGAAAAAGGAACGAGCATGATTATGCTTTGATAATAAATTCATGACACGGAAATACGATTCACATCTGGCGCAATATCTTTACGCTAAGTCACGTTGAGAAAAGACAAACAAAACACTGAATGAGAACATGCGACACCACAATTCCTACGCATACTACGTATCTTACTAACACTGCACTGTCACTTATTAGTACTCACTGAACACGAAGAAAAAACACGATTATATTCTAACATTGATTACTCACGAGAACGAAGAAAGAACACGATTATTTTCTAACACATTTAAACTCACGAGGATTTGCTGTTACACTGCCAAGGTAGGACGCCAAAGTAAGAATGGCTGTTTGAAAGAAGAGACGCGCAACTGCGCAGTGTTGCCACCAGAGGGCTTCTCTCTCGAAAAATGTCAAGTGTTATTTTTATTATTTCATGCATTTACACAAAAACTTCAATGATGGTGAATTAGAAGTAGAAAATAATTAATAATAAATTAGAGTAATATTTTTAATGCTACTAATTAATTTATTTAAGTAAAACTGGCAAATTTCTAATTTTTACGCTTATGTAGCGGTATGCTACATTACCCCCCAAGGCGCAGACCGAAAGGTCCACCCGCTGCAATCATCTGTAGCGGGAAGGAGGGCGAACTACACGACCCTGCCGAGTTCGGCAATTGGCAAATGATACTGAGCGGGGAAGTTTCACCAAACGGGTCTGCAAGTTTAGGTCGGCAAGAGTCCTAGGAACAGGAGTTACTGCAGCGGGCTCGTCTGGTCTCTCCAGACTTGTCGCTGTGTCAGTAAGAGAGGTAGAAGTAGAGTCTACGATAGGCTTAGGGATAGGGTTTGAAGGCACAGACACATAGAAAGGGTTACACTCAAGTTGACTAGGCAACAAGGCAGCCAACTGAGGAAGCTGAGATGGTAGATATGATCGAGTCTCAGTGGGAAAGGAAATCTGCGGAGAAGATGATGAGTTATAAGTTACACTATGATCAGAAGTATATGCGACTTTTAATCGATCAATGCTCACAGGGTCGTGTGAGCCGAAACGTTCGAGGATGAAATATATTTGCTTGCGTTTAAGTACTTTGAATGGGCCATCATAAGGGCGCGTGAGTGTAGGTTTAATAGCATCATTGCGGACATACACATGTGTGCAGTCTTGCAGGGCAGAATCCAGTCTGTCCTCAGTCTGGGGCATTCGCGGAGCCACATACTTGATCTGGCGCATGCAATCTTTCAGGCAGGTTACGTAAGCGGAACGGTCAGCGGATGAAAATTCAGGCAACGGTTTTGGGTCAACAATGTCGCCGGGGAGACGAAGGGTCTGACCATATAGCATTTCAGCCGCTGTGCATTGCTGATCCTGTCTGTGCAGATTTCTGATGCTAAGTAATACTACTGGAAGTCTATCAGTCCAATCGTGACTGCAATTAAGGCAGCGCAAGGCAACCTTGAGGTCTCTGTGGACTCTCTCAATAAGTCCATTTGATTGCGGATGATACGCTGTCGTGGATGTATTTGCACACCCTAAGGCGGTGCTAAGCTCACTCCAGAATTTGGAGGTGAATTGTGATCCCCGGTCATGTGTGACACTTAAGGGAACCCCAAATCTAGAGATCCAGTTTGACAAGAAGGCGCGAGCTACAGTCTCAGTTTGTGTATCAGGAAGAGGGACAGCCTCAACCCAACGCGTGAACCTATCTATGATGGTCAACAAATAAGAATGCCCGCGCGATAAAGGCAAGGGACCCACCAAATCTAGGTGCACAGAGTCAAACTTGTGTCCCGTGAATGCACAACTCTGCAGCGCTGCACGATTATGTTTCACCACCTTACTACTCTGACACGCATGGCAATTTTGCACAATTTGCTTGACCTCCTTACGCATCGCTGGCCAGACGTAACGATCAGAAATCAAACGCAATGTACGGTTAATACCAGGGTGACTGAGGGAATGGTAGTGGAGGACAGCTACTCTGCGGAGCGTCGCAGGAAGATACAAACGGGAAAGTCGCTCGGCATCACGATACACGCCGTCAACCAAGGTTAGTTTTGGAAGGGAAGTGTTAGAAGGTTTGAGGAGGTCCTGAAGTTCAGGATCCTCCTTCTGCGCTCTTTCAATGTTGCCGAAGGTGATTTCACCACCGGTTTGGACAGAATTAATTCGGGAGAGGCAATCGGCAACGGTATTGTCTAGTCCCTTAATGTAACGGATGTCAGTGGTAAACTGACTTATAAACGACAAGTGTCGAGCTTCCCTAGGGGAATGTCTTTCAGAAGGCATTTTGATCGCTGAGGTCAGAGGTTTGTGATCTGTGTAGATCACAAACTCCCTCGCCTCTAGAGCATAGCGAAAGTGTCTCACAGATAGGTAGATAGCAAGAAGTTCCCTACCGAACGCGCTATAACCACGCTCAGTGGGCGACAGTTTTTTTGAAAAGAAGGCAAGAGGAGAGATATTAGTACCTACTTGTTGTTGCAACACAGCACCTACGGCGGTACTGGATGCGTCCACAACGAGGCTGAAATCAGCGTTAGCAATAGGGTAGGATAGTTCAGTCGCGGATGCTAACTTGTGTTTGATAGTATCAAAAGCTTTGCGCGCTTCTTCTGTCCATTTTACCTCAATAGATTTGCCTTTACGTTTCGGTTCGAAGAGGTCAGACAAAGGCGCTAAAGTTTGAGCAAAGTTGCGTATGAAACGATGGTAGAAGTTAACAGAACCTAGGAACTTTCTTAGTTCCTTCTGGGTCTGTGGAAGAGGAAAGTTTCTGATCACTTCTACTTTGGAAGGCAAAGGCTTTAGACCTAGGCTAGAGATTTCATGACCTAAGTAAATCAGTGATGGCTTTCCGAGCTCACATTTTGCAGGATTTACGAGGAGTCCATTGTCGGACAATCTTTGAAAAACGACCCTAAGATGGTCTTTGTGCAACTCTGGGGTTGTGGACGCCACTAGGATGTCGTCTAGGTAGACATAGGCGAAAGTGAGATCAGAGAAAATTTCAGCCATGTGCCTTTGGAACGTCTGAGGAGCGTTCCGCAAGCCATATGGCATTTTGAGGAACTCAAAGAGACCAAACGGAGTGATTACCGCGGTCTTAGGTATAGCACTCTCATCAAGTGGAATTTGATGAAAGGCAGACTGAAGGTCTATCTTAGAGAAAATTTGTGCTCCCTCTAAATTTGCACTGAAATCGTGAAGGTAAGGAATAGGATATCGATCAGGTGAGGTAACGGCGTTCAACCTGCGGAAATCCCCGCATGGTCTGAATTCACCGTTAGCCTTGGGTACTAGCAAAAGAGGGCTAGCCCAAGGGCTTTTGGAGGTGCGGATGATGCCATCTTCGAGTAAGCGCGCAAATTCTTTCTTAGCTAACGCCAATCGATCGGGCGGCAGTCGCCTAGCACGGGAGAAAACTGGCGGTCCCGTCGTCTCTATGAAATGCTTTGTGCACGTTTGCATGTTGTTAGAAGCTAAATTAGGGTTTGTTAATGCTGGGAAATTTTTAAGTTCTTGTTCAAACATGCACTCATCTTTGAAAGCAATCGAGAAGGAATGCAAGACATTAGCTCTAGTTATGCTACAAGCGGGAATTGAGATCTGTGTCTCCTCGTCCCTAATACACCTATTCTTAATGTCTACAACGATGCCGAATTTGGCTAGAAAGTCAGCACCAATTATTGGTTCTTGAACATCAGCTATCATGAAAGTAAAGCAGAATTTTCTCCTCAATCCCAGACCGCACTCTAAAATTCTCTCGCCGTAGCAAGGTATTGGCGTGCCGTTTGCGGCGCGTAATGTCGCCAATAATGGATTATTTTTGTCTTTCACCGTGGCTGGGATAATTGATACACTGGATCCAGTGTCGATTAAAAATCGGTATTTGGTGACGGGATCGAGAATAGTAAGGAGGCGAGTAGTCTGGGAATGAGGCAACGCAGTACTCGCTACTATGCGTCGCTGATGGCGTTTCCCGAAGTCATTTCGGTATAACGAGGACAGTATCTAGAGGCACATTTGCGAGCTTGGTCACCAAATTTCATGTGGTACCAGCATAAATTGCTACTGGCATCACGAGAGCGCGACCTGAAACGGCGGTCTTGATTTGACCTATCATAAGATCTACCTCTATCAAAGCGTTGAGAAGGAGGAGGAGGATAGTGATAGTTGGAGGGATAGTCATAAGGACAGTCGTAGGCATTTTGGTGGCTTTGGGATCTCCCTGGGTTTTGCTGAATGTGAGCCACACTCTGACCTATTTGAAAATTTTGGAGAGCTTGCTTTATTTCAGCGATGTCCAGCTGCAGCTTATCTATTGTGGCTGAGGATTGATTTTGCGCCGTATTTGACGGGCTGAAATTGGTAGCTCCTACGTTCAAGGAAGCAACTTGTGGTTCTCGTGGCAAATTAATTTTTCGGATCACCGTCTCTGCGGCTTCCGCTAGTTTTTCTAACGTTTGCTCGGGCCCTGCTAGCGAGAGAAAAGGACGCACATTCGGGGCGAGCTTAGTCATGAAAACTTCCTTCAGAAATCCCTCAGCTACGGCAACACCTGTAGCGAGTTTCCGCAGTTCTTTTACTAGCGAAGTGGGAGAGAAAGAACTAGAGACAGAAGGAATAGCTGAGGCATCTACAAGACTTCGGAATTTGTCCGCATCGGACATCTGAAGCCTTGCCAAGATTTTGGCTTTCAAGATTCCGTAAGGATTGCGATCTGGAGGGTTTTCTAAGAGCTCGTTAGAGTTATTTAAAAGTTTAGTGGGCGCGGCGCTCACAAGAGCATAGAATTTGTCTATCTCACTACTTATTTTATGGTACCTAAATACTGCTTCACACTGTTGAAACCAGGTGTGAGCGTCCTCCGGAATGAAAGGAGGGAGCCTAATGGGATTTGTGGGGGCTCGATCTTCATTATCTGAGTCAGGCATGCTAGCAATCTCTTTTGGGGATGCGCAATTAATGATATCAGTGCCTAAGACTTGGGATTGCGTGGCAATGGTTTGCGTTAATTCTTTACCTACTCAATCATTCAAATTAAGTTGAAACAGAAGGAAGGAAATATGAAATGGGAAACGAGAAAAAATTTTTTTTGCGGTATGCGGCAATTTGCGTAGGCACAAAATTAAAGCAAGTGAGAAAAAAAAATTATTTTTCTACCTACTCAATCAATCAATAACGTTGAAGAAAACGGAAAGAGAGAGAATGGAAGCGAAGATTTTTACGGTAGTCAGAAATAAATGCACAGCACGGAAATAAAAAAAATTTTTTCTACCTACTGAGGCACATAAAACAAAAAAAGGACGGTAAAGCGCTGAAAAAAAAATTTTGTTAGAGCTGCTCAGAGAGATATTAGCACGGACAAACTCCACAGGAAATTTCTCAAATCGCTACGACATGGGAAAATTTATCACTACAATGATACGCCAACATTATCCTCTCACAATCTCCCAAACTTCGAGTTGAGTCTTTTATTTTTAAGATTTCCCGGCCAATGCACCAGTGTCGGGATTTTAGCCGTTGTGTATTTTGAATGTAAATATTAATTTGACGGCAATAAAATCTCGAACGATTCTCGATAGTTATCTTGGAAAATTCTGAGAGGGACAATGAAAGACGGATTGGAACTCAGCTCTTTTTAGGTGGAGTTTATTGGAAGAGGAAACCAGGAAAACTGGCTGGGTTCTTGATCTCGGAGAGCTTGTCTAGGTGGGCAATCCTTGCCGGAGGACCAGGCTGGCGTTGACGAAGGCCGGCACGCGATGAGTAGGCAGGGTGAGTGAGTTGTATTTGGGAAGTTGAATTAGGTAATTTGAGATGATTGAGCGAGGGTCAATGACGTAGTTCAGGAGTAACTAATGACTCCAAAAGAAGGTGGGGTGTGAGTGAGCAAGTAAAATCAGGCTCATGTGAGCAGAATCAAGTCGGCACATTAGCAGGGGCAAGTTGAATTACTTGCTCAGATTAGTAGTAGCAAGTTTAGTCACTGCTTATGTGAGAATAGCATTTAGCAATCATCATGGCGCTCAGGAAAACCCAGGGAGATTAAAAACTGTGAGTGTTGCGTGTATGGCGATGATGTAGAGGTCCTGCACAGGGGTCCAAGATGCTGGGTGAAACATTCCAGGAGAGACATCAAGACATTCCACTACTGACAATCCAAACATAATAATGACAACTCTTCCCACACGGAGAAATCCGAGAAACTCCTACAGGTCTGACACCGGCTACATTAGGATTCTCACCCTTGGCAAACTCTAAAGAGATAGGACAGATTTTTGGTTGATAGATTGTAGCAGATTTAAACAATAAATAAATTGTTTAATCACTAATGCCTCTGGCTTTAAACTCCGAGCATTAGGTTCAAGAAATTCCAAGAATAAAGATCGAGATTCCTTACAGAGACTACGGGCAAGTGAACACGAGATCTACGGAAATTGGTGAAAATATCAAGTGACTGCACTTTTGAAAGCAGTAAAAAAAACATAAAAAATCCTAAAGTTCATGGAATGGATATAAATCCTACAAAAGAATCCTGGTAGATTATTTGCAATAATAAAGGAAGTAAGGAATAATATATACTTCCCCAATGATAAAGGAAAGGGAAAAACCTAAGCGTTGATTTCACAGGTGGCAAATACGCGAAGAAAGAAAACACGAAAGCACAAAGGTTCAGTGTGTCGATTTAGCCGGCGGCTATACGCGTCGGCCTCAGCCAGAGCCTCCAGCAATTTGCACACACTTAAGATAGGCAGATAGTAGTGGGTGTTTTGTCACAAGAATGCGATGAGTTAAATTAAATTTCATTGAAATGTTCCTCTATTGAACTAAGGCGTTTACGTAAAGGTTTGCAAGGACATGGAATTACGAAATGAAATTCCAAAATTTATCAAGCATAGGCATGAATACTTTTCGTGATTTAAACTACTGCAAGTCGGTTTGTAAAAAAAAGAATAAATGCTACTATAACACATGCCTATAGTATTTATAATCACAGAGTAGTGACAAAAGACGACGGTGTGAAGTTCCGCCATTACACAAGACGCTATCGAACGAACGCCGGCAATTTTCGCCGCGTTCATTCCAAGCAGAGATTATCGTAGATTAGTAGATTATCGAAAAGAAAAAGGAACGAGCATGATTATGCTTTGATAATAAATTCATGACACGGAAATACGATTCACATCTGGCGCAATATCTTTACGCTAAGTCACGTTGAGAAAAGACAAACAAAACACTGAATGAGAACATGCGACACCACAATTCCTACGCATACTACGTATCTTACTAACACTGCACTGTCACTTATTAGTACTCACTGAACACGAAGAAAAAACACGATTATATTCTAACATTGATTACTCACGAGAACGAAGAAAGAACACGATTATTTTCTAACACATTTAAACTCACGAGGATTTGCTGTTACACTGCCAAGGTAGGACGCCAAAGTAAGAATGGCTGTTTGAAAGAAGAGACGCGCAACTGCGCAGTGTTGCCACCAGAGGGCTTCTCTCTCGAAAAATGTCAAGTGTTATTTTTATTATTTCATGCATTTACACAAAAACTTCAATGATGGTGAATTAGAAGTAGAAAATAATTAATAATAAATTAGAGTAATATTTTTAATGCTACTAATTAATTTATTTAAGTAAAACTGGCAAATTTCTAATTTTTACGCTTATGTAGCGGTATGCTACATAGCCATGTGCTAGAGGGTTCTGCCGCCGTTCGGGAGACCCGGGATCGAATCTCGGCGCTGGCAGTGGCGATTTTCTCTGTTGGGTATAGGAGAAAAATTCCAAGCACAATAGCCCACTCTACCCAGGTGTCTGAAATGGGTACCGGTCTCGACCGGGGGAAAGCGTAATGGCGTCCTGGCGTTAGTTATAAGGCATTTGAAAATCCAATGTACTAGGTGATATGTATCAGGCTTGATTGGAAATAAAGCATCCGTAGATGCCTTTATTATTATTATTATTATTATTAGCTCTGCCATTTGATGCAATAAGCAGGTTGTTTCCTATATTGAACTCCTGTAAATAAAGAGTCTCAGCCAACTAATTTCCTTGACTCATTCACCAACTGAAAGAACGCAGTTATTGGGAGATTAAATAAAATACAGTAAAAACAAACAGAGCTATGATAATTGAGATCTTCACATCCACGGTCGATCGAGCCTTAATAAAAGTAAAACACCAATTTCTGCACGAGCGATTCCCGAGTCCGAAACCATCTCTTCGGCTGCGGGAGAGACAAGATCGGGACAACTATTGCCCCGCCACGTCAGACTACATCATCAACGGTTAGGGCCGCCCGTCTCTACTCGATTTGCCTGGCCCTACCGAACTGTTAAGATTGGTGGATATGGTTAGTTATTAACTTCCAATCTTAAACGTTTTTCTCAGACAGTGTTTTTCGAAATCGTAAGAGAGGGACAATAAGACAATTCAGGGGAGAACTCAGCTTGAATTTTGTTTATTGAAGGAAGCCGTGATGACCGATGTAGCATCAGCTACAAAAGAGTAAAATTATAAAATTCCCATTCGCACGTAAATAGCTTAACTATTAGCATTAAAAATCTTACTCTAAATTATGATTATTAATTTTTTACTTATAATTAGTATTCCTTTAAGTTTTTGTGTAAATGCACAAGATATAATTAACACTCGAACAATTTTCGAGAGAGAAGCTTCTGCGATTGGTAACACTGCGTGGTGGCGTCTCTTTTTGAAACTACACACTCTCGCGGTTCTTCCTAGTCTGTGCATACACCGCTCTCGTTCCTCGACGGCACACCAAACGCAACAACACTTCCTTGGGTCTCTTGGTTTTTTTTTTAGTTGGGACCTATACATTCAGCTGAGCTACATAGAACGCATCTTACCCCGAACCTATACATTCATCTGAGCTACCCAAGTCGCATATTAACTTGGAAAAATCTTATCTCTAACTCATTCATCGATGTTATACACATAATTGCCTATGTGTGACCTGACGTTTTTCCTGACCTCGATTCTACATTCCCTCGCAATCCTCTTTGTCTTTTGGAGCTAGTAAAGCCTAGTTATTACAATTAACAGGCTCGATGATCTACCTGCTCTTACCACGACAACTTGCTTTTTTTAGCGTGGGATTACCAGAACGCCCTCAATTCATAGAACCACCAGTCACTGCTCAGGAGTATTCATATTCCATCAGTATTTAAAACTTAAACCGTCTACGAGCTGATCTAGAAATTCCCCAAACACTCATTCACATCCTGCCGACGCCGGACTTCACCATCGACCACAGGACCGCACCGGCACGGAGTGCCCACCTAGACAAGCTCTTCGAGATGAAGCTCAAGCGCCAGTCCACCCTGGCGTTCCTTCCAATAAATTCCAGCTGAGTTTTCCAATGCTTTATTAACCTTCTCTTACGACTTTCGAAAAGTACTATCGAGCAAAAAGAAAGATTAGGATTGGACGTTAATAACAATTATGAATTTAACCCCCATCGTCCAAACCCTAACACTGGTGACCCCAGCCCAAAGCTATAAATACCCAAAGCTTAAAAACCCAGCTTTCGAGCTTAAAACAAACTATTCAACTCGATAAGTGTTTGAGAAATTGTGAGAGAGGATAATTTTGGCATATCATTGTAGTGATAAGTTTCCCATGTCGTAGTCCTTGAGAATTTCTATGGATTTAACCGTGTTAAATGTTCTCTGAGCAGCTCTAACAAAAATTTTTTTCAGCGCTATCCTGTCCTTTTTTTTTTTGTTTCATGTGCCACAGTAGGTAGGAAAAATATTTTTCTCCTATTTCCGTGCTTTACGCTTATTTCTGACTACCGTAAAAATTCTCGTTTCATTTTTTTCTTTCTTTCCGTTTTCAACGTTGTTCGATCGATTGAGTAGGTAGAGTAATAACGCAAACCTTTGACACCTTAATAATCAAGTTATTAGGCGTTGAATACGTAATTCCGAGCCGCTATAGCTTAATTTTGCATTCAAACAAATTTGACAACATGTCTGACACAGAGAATGAAAATCGAGCGCGCACTAAACCTCTTAGTCTGCCGCCTTTCATACCAGAAGACAGCCTCACTTGGTTTAACCAAGTGGAGGCAATATTTAGGTATAATAAAATAAGGGACGAAAACGATATTTTTTATGCCCTTGTGTCCGCAGCTCCCACGAAATTGTTAAGCGACTCGAACGACCTCATAGCACAACCGCCGACTGTTAATCCTTATGGAATCTTAAAAGGTCGATTATTGGCAAAGTTGCAGATGTCCGATGCGGACAAGTTTAGGTCTCTAGTAAATGAGTCAGCAATTCCACCTGTCTCTGTCTCTTTCTCTCCTACTTCGTTAGTTAAGGAGTTGCGAAAACTTGCAGCCGGTGTTGCCGTAGCTGAGGGATTTCTCAGAGAAGTTTTCATGAATAAACTGCCGAGCACAGTGCGCCCCTTCCTGTCGATGGTCGGTCCGAACGAGAGTCTCGAGACTCTTGCTCAGGCTACTGAGACAGTGATGCGCAACCTAAATATGTCACAAGCACCGCAGGTAGCCTCTTTGAACGCATCAGCTGCAAATTTTTGCCCGCCGAATGCTCCCAATATTCAACCTTCTCCTTCTGTGATAGAAATGCAGCGAGAGATCGCTGAGTTGAAGCAAGCTTTCCAGAATTGCCAGTTAGGTCAGAGTGTAGCTCATATCCAGCCAGACCCAAGGAGTGTCGCACGCTATCATGACTACGACTATCCCTATCACTATCATCCTTTTCCTCCTCCTCAACGTTTCGATAGAGGTAGATCTTATGATAGGTTAAATCAAAACCGCCGCTTTAGATCGCGCTCTCGCGATG
This sequence comes from Morinoia aosen, assembly GCA_030386875.1. NCBI lineage: Eukaryota > Metazoa > Arthropoda > Malacostraca > Amphipoda > Talitridae > Morinoia > Morinoia aosen. The sequence continues at coordinate 28,319,695 of CM059561.1, read as the reverse complement.
CCAACAGTCTCTTGTGTTGGTATCATGAGAAGTTCGGCGACCAGGCTCGCAAATGTGCCTCTAGACATTGTCCTCGTTATACCGAAATGACTTCGGGAAACGCCAACAGCAACGCATAGTAGCGAGTACTGCGTTGCCCCATTCCCAGACTACTCGCCTCTTAACTATTCTAGATCCCACAACCAAATATCGATTTTTAATCGACACTGGTTCCAGCGTGTCAATTATCCCAGCCACGGCTAAAGATAAAAAGAATAATCTAGTGGCGACACTACGCGCCGCAAATGGCACTTCAATAGCTTGTTATGGAGAGAGAGTACTAGAGTGCAGTCTGGGATTGAGGCGAAATTTTCTCTTCACCTTCCTAATCGCGGAAGTCCAAGAGCCTATAATTGGCGCAGATTTTCTAGCGAAGTTTGGGATTCTTGTAGATGTTAAAAACCGTAGAATTAGGGACGAGGAGACACAGATCTCAATTCCCGCTTGTGCCATAACTAGAGCTAATGTCTTGCATTCCTTCTCTATTGCTTTCAAGGAAGAGTGCATGTTCGAGCAGGTTCTCGCAGACTACCCTGCACTAACAAATTTTAACTTAGCTTCTAAAAATATGCAGACTAGCACAAAGCACTTCATTGAGACGACTGGACCGCCAGTTTACTCCAGAGCTAGGCGACTACCGCCTGATCGATTGGCTTTGGCCAAGAAAGAATTCGCTAGGATGCTCGACAATGGCATTATCCGCAGTTCCAAAAGCCCTTGGGCTAGCCCTCTTTTGCTAGTACCCAAGGCTAACGGTGAATTCAGACCGTGCGGGGATTTCCGCAGGTTGAATGCCGTTACTCTACCCGATCGCTACCCTATTCCTTACCTTCATGATTTCAGTGCAAATTTAGAGGAAGCACAGATTTTCTCAAAAATAGACTTACAAAGCGCCTTCCATCAAATACCACTTGAGGAGAGCGCTATCGCTAAGACCGCGGTAATCACTCCGTTTGGTCTCTTTGAATTTCTAAAGATGCCATATGGTTTAAGGAACGCACCTCAAACGTTCCAACGCCATATGGCTGAAATTTTCTCAGATATCACTTTCGCCTATGTGTACCTTGACGACATTTTGGTGGCATCCGCAACCCCGGAGCTGCACAAAGACCACTTGAAGGTCGTTTTTCAAAGATTGTCTGACAATGGACTCCTGGTAAATCCTGCCAAATGTGAGCTCGGAAAGCCATCACTGATTTACTTAGGTCATGAAATCTCTAGCCTAGGTCTAAAACCTTTGCCTTCCAAAGTAGAAGTGATCAAAAACTTTCCTCTTCCACAGACCCAGAAGGAACTGAGAAGGTTCTTAGGTTCTGCTAACTTCTATCACCGCTTCATACGCAACTGTGCTCAAACCTTAGCCCCTTTGTCAGATTTGCTGGAACCAAAGAGAAAAGGCAAATCTACTGATGTAAAATGGACGGAGGATGCGCGCAAAGCTTTTGATGAGATTAAGCACAAGCTAGCTACCGCGACTGAATTGTCCTACCCTATTGCTAATGCTGATTTCAGCCTGGTGGTTGACGCCTCAAGTACTGCCGTAGGTGCTGTTTTGTAACAAAAAGTGGGTACTAATATCTCTCCCCTTGCTTTCTTTTCCAAAAAGCTATCGCCCACTGAGCGTGCTAGTAGCGCGTTCGGTAGGGAACTCCTTGCTATCAATCTGTCTGTGAGACACTTTCGCTATGCTCTAGAGGCAAGGGAGTTCGTGATCTACACAGACCACAAACCCTTGACCTCGGCGATAAACATGCCTTCTGAGCGCCACTCACCAAGAGAAGCTCGACACCTGTCCTTCATTAGTCAGTTTACCACTGACATCCGCTTCATCAAAGGTCTCGATAATACTGTCGCTGACTGTCTATCTCGAATTAATTCTGTCCAAACCAGTGGTCAAATCACTTTCGGGAATATTATTAACGCACAGAAGGAGGATCCTGAACTCCAGGATCTTCTCAAACCTTATAACACCACCTCTTTGAAATTAACCTTGGTTGACGGCGTGTACCGTGATGCTGAGCGACCTTCTCGTTTGTATCTTCCTGCGACTCTTCGCAGAGTAGCTATTCTTCACTATCATTCTCTCTCTCATCCTGGTATTAACCGTATATTGCGTTTGATTTCCGATCGTTTCGTCTGGCCAGCGATGCGTAAGGAGTTCAAGCAAATTGTGCAAAATTGCCATGCATGTCAGAGTAGCAAAGTTGTGAAACATAATCGTGCAGCGCTGCAGAGTAACGCATTCACAGGTCACAAGTTCGACGCGGTCCACCTAGACTTGGTGGGTCCTTTGCCTTTATCGCGTGGTTATTCCTATTTGTTAACAATAATTGATTGGTTCTCTAGATGGGTTGAGGCCGTGCCTCTTCCTGATACCCAAACTGAGACGGTAGCGCGCGCCTTCATGAGCAACTGGATTTCCAGATTTGGGGTTCCCTTAAGTGTCACGCATGACCGGGGATCACAATTTACCTCCAAATTTTGGAGTGAACTTAGCGCCGCCTTAGGGTGTGCAAATACATCAACTACCGCGTACCATGCGCAGTCAAATGGACTTATTGAGAGAGTCCACAGAGACTTAAAAACGGCACTACGTTGCCTGAACTGCAGCAATGATTGGACTGACAGACTTCCAGTAGTATTACTGAGCATCCGAAATTTGCATAGACAGGATCAGCAATGCACAGCAGCAGAAATGCTTTATGGGAAGACACTTCGTCTCCCGGGCGATATTGTTGACCCAAAACCGTTGCCTGAATTCTCATCTGCTGACCGTTCCGCATATGTAACCTGTCTCAAAGATTGCATGCGTCAGATCAAGTATGTTGCTCCACGAATGCCTCAGACTAAGGACAAAATTGATCCTGCTTTGCAAGAGTGCACACACGTGTATGTTCGCATAGACGCTATAAAGCCAACTCTCACACGCCCTTATGATGGCCCATTCAAAGTACTAAAACGGACGCCAAAATATTTCGTCCTTGATAGATCTGGTTCACCCGATCCTGTGAGCATTGATCGACTGAAGGTCGCATTTACCTCCGATAATAGTGTGTTTCCTAACCCTTCATTTTCTCCACAGAATTTTCCTTCCACTGAGACTCGATCATATCTACCATCTCAGCTTCCTCAGTTGGCTGCATTGTTGCCTAGTCAACTAGAGTGTAATCCTTTCTTTGTGCCTGTACATTCAAACCCTGTCCCTAAGCCTATCGTAGACTCTAATTCTAGCCCTCTTACTGAAACAGCGACAAGTCTGGAGAGACCAGATGAGACCGCTGCAGTAACTCCTGTTCCTAGAACTCTTGCTGATCTAAATTTGCAGACCCGGTTGGTGAAACTTCCCCGCTCAGTAACATTTTCCGACCGCCAAACCCGGCATGGTCGCGTTGTTCGAACTCCTTCCCGCTACAAATGATTGCAGCGGGTGGACCTTTCGGTCTGCGCCTTGGGGGGTAATGTAGCATCAGCTACAAAAGAGTAAAATTATAAAATTCCCATTCGCACGTAAATAGCTTAACTATTAGCATTAAAAATCTTACTCTAAATTATGATTAATAATTTTTTACTTATAATTAGTATTCCTTTAAGTTTTTGTGTAAATGCACGAGATATAATTAACACTCGAACAATTTTCGAGAGAGAAGCTTCTGCGATTGGTAACACTGCGTGGTGGCGTCTCTTTTGAAACTACACACTCTCGCGGTTCTTCCTAGTCTGTGCATACACCGTTCTCGTTCCTCGACGGCACACCAAACGCAACAACACTTCCTTGGGTCTCTTGGTTTTTTTTTAGTTGGGACCTATACATTCAGCTGAGCTACATAGAACGCATCTTACCCCGAACCTATACATTCATCTGAGCTACCCAAGTCGCATATTAACTTGGAAAAATCTTATCTCTAACTCATTCATCGATGTTATACACATAATTGCCTATGTGTGACCTGACGTTTTTCCTGACCTCGATTCTACATTCCCTCGCAATCCTCTTTGTCTTTTGGAGCTAGTAAAGCCTAGTTATTACAATTAACAGGCTCGATGATCTACCTGCTCTTACCACGACAACTTGCTTTTTTTAGCGTGGGATTACCAGAACGCCCTCAATTCATAGAACCACCAGTCACTGCTCAGGAGTATTCATATTCCATCAGTATTTAAAACTTAAACCGTCTACGAGCTGATCTAGAAATTCCCCAAACACTCATTCACATCCTGCCGACGCCATCGCTCGCCGGACTTCACCATCGACCACAGGACCGCACCGGCACGGAGTGCCCACCTAGACAAGCTCTTCGAGATCAAGCTCAAGCGCCAGTCCACCCTGGCGTTCCTTCCAATAAATTCCAGCTGAGTTTTCCAATGCTTTATTAACCTTCTCTTACGACTTTCGAAAAGCACTATCGAGCAAAAAGAAAGATTAGGATTGGACGTTAATAACAATTATGAATTTAACCCCCATCGTCCAAATCCTAACACCGATGCCGTGCTTGATTTCGGACGATCTTCTCTTAGATGGGAAACTCCGTGCAGGCGAGGTCCGGTGAGCGAGACGTTGGCAGGAGGTGCGTGTGCGTGTTTGGTGGAAGTAAATTTCAGGGTAAGGGCAAGTTAACAAGCCAGAGAATTAGGGCTTTAGGAAATGCTCAATCAATTTTACTTGGTCTTGGAGTTAAGAATTATTACACACTGAAGACAATTGTCCGTAGTTGGAGCCGATGGATATTTAGCCAGTAAATTAGATAATTATACCAGGCTGAAATCAGCTCCCAAAACCGAGGCAAATGCAAGGCAATAAGGTCGAGTTAAGAGTCCGACTCACGTCACAAATAAGCAATTTACGTGGTGTATCTCGATGGTTTAGTGAGAGATAATAGGCCACATGAATTTAACTTGTAAAGCTCAAACCCAAGGAATGTGTGTTGTGGTGTTTGGTGCCGTCGAGGGTCTGCAATAATCGGAGACGCTGAATGAGAAGGTTCTCGAAGGAAAAATTCCACAACTGACAATCCCTACACTGCAATGTAAATTTCCCATCTCGGAGAAAGCTCTGAACTTCTTCCATAGATTTAACTCAAAGCTATTAATTTCTTTACAGGCTCAAGAAGAAAATAGAAAGGTTACCAGCCGGCAATGGCTGTTCCTTTATGCTTGAATTACAGTATAAGCATGACAGCAAGACTGGTGATTTTTAAAGCAGTAATAATCTGTTATTATATTTTGTGGAATTATGGAAAATACATGAGATTTAAGTAGCATGATTCGAGGAATTTCACTGAAATACGAAACAACTAAAAATTGCTAGAATGTGAATGCATAATTTTCGTACTCTATAATATATCTATATCCGTATGAGAAAATAAAAAAGGCAGTCCTAAATTCATCCATATGTAAATCATACTGAAAAACACTGCAAGTATATCTAGTAGTAAAAAAAGGATTTTCTAAACATAATACAGTGAACGTAAAAATGACATGACAACAGTCTACGCTCCGCCATTTTCCGCACGAACGCCGGCAAATCCACCGTGCGTTCTCACAAAATAATCCAATGAACGAATTGCAATATCATAATGACAGCTGCAAGTATATAATTTTTGTAGTATGGAAGAAAGACGTGGTTAAACATCTATACTATACTCTTGACACAAGAAGTGAACATGACACGCAAAATTTACGCTACGCCATGTTGAGGTAGCATTTGGGATGAGCCACGCTACTTCACGAAATCCTACGACTATTTTCATGTTTATCTATATATCACGACACAGACCAGATCCTTATACTTAAACACAATGCACACTAAGCAATGACACGATATACTTTACCAGATTTTGCTCTATTTGAACACTTAATTTCTTTCACTTACAAGGAACGCTGTACGCACAGGCTAAAGAGGCACGAGAGAGTGACGCGGAAAACGACGCGTCCCCCGCGCAGGGTTGCCAATCACAGAGGCTTCACTCTCGAAAATGTCGAGCGCTATTTTATATCTTATGCATTTACACAAAAACTTGAAGGATTACTAATTATAAGTAGAAAATTATTAATAATAATTTAGAGTAAGATTTTTAATGTTAATAATTATTTTATTTAAGTGCGAATGAGAATTTTTATAATTTTACACTTTGTAGCTAATGCTACAGAACTATGTCCTCGCACTATCACCGCCCGACTACTGGAACATCTTCATTATGATAACGTGTTTCGAATAACACTAAGCCAAGGTGAGCATCTCTTGATAAAATGCCGGCTCTGTTTGTGTAACGTAACTTGCTAACCTTGACCCTCTAATAAGTCAAGACAAATGTACCAGCTACTACAATGCTATAGGCATCTGTTTATTTGGTACAATTCTCAGAAAGTCAGTCTGAAAAAATGAAGAAAGAAAATATCAGTTGATTCATTAAAAATACAAGCATGCACAAAAAATCTTCACACATATTTGTATAGGAAATTAACTATTTGTACTTTTGAGGAGTGGTTTTTGCCTTGTAATTTGGAGGTATTCTTAAATATGCAAGTCCAAGTCATTAAAAGCAGTATTAGATAAATTAGAAAATCATCTTCTGCTATGAAGTCGCAGCACTGTTTGCTGCGAAGGCGCGTAGACGAGTAGGGTTAAAAGTCTTTTGCTACGGTAGCTGATTCCACGGTGCTGGGTAATCCTAATATAGAATGGACCTAAACATTTAACCAGTGATATCACCAAAATATGGAAAACACAATAGAGACGTTGCATTGGCTCAGTAACGGTACTAGTAATATAATTTTGGCTGGAATTTTGCGATTTCAAAACGAACAGTGGAAGAAGAAAACATGTTTTCACAAAGAAAATTTTACAGAAAAATAAATTCACTAAATAGAATATCATAATTTGAACGAATATTGCACACCCAATTCAATAAAGTTTCGATAAATAAATAATAATGAAGGCATCTACGGATGCTTTATTTCCAATTTCATGCCTGATACTTATCACCTTATACATTGGATTTTCAAATGCCTTATAACTAACGCCAGGACGCCATTACGCTTTCCCCCGGTCAAGACCGGTACCCATTTCTGACACCTGGGTAGAGTGGGGTGTTGTGCTTGGAATTTTTCCCCTATACCCAACAGAGAAAATCGCCACCAGCGCTGGGACTCGAACCAGGGTCTGCCTGGACGGGGGCAAGTTCGCTAGTCTCACGGCTACGACGAGCACGATAGTTTGAGTTTTGGATGTATAGTTGCAAAAACTAAAAAAGCCCAAGCCCAATCAAATGAAAGTAATCATCCGAAAAACAGATGAATTAAGAGTATGGCCTATTTTAGTAATTTTCTAATTTGAAATTAATGAACAATTTCTGTTTTCAATCCAGATGGGGGACTCCATTGAAGAGTCCGTAGAACTCATATAATGTCTGAACTTGGTGGCATGAAGGGATCTGGAAATAATCAGAAGAGTATCAATAATACATATACGGTAAAATGTGGGCTTAAAACTCATGGGGCAATCCAGAAGAAAGTTTACCTCCAAATAACGTAAAATATTTGTAAGCGTGGGACACGTAGGAAGACCCATTTCGAGACTTCCAATTTTTCTGTGCAATTTTTTATTAGAAAAATCGTTATTGGGACTAAATACTAGAGAAATAATAAATGATTTTTTTTAAGACACGAAGGCAAAATCAAAATCCCTTAAATTTATATGTATAGTAACCTAACGGTAGCTACTTTTAAGTTGCACTTTATTCAATGTATCTTTCAATCAGTATTATTTCGTATAGTGTTGTGTAGTTTCTTTTCAACACAACATGAGGTTTAGTTAGCTGTAGCTGCAAACTACAGTTTCAGTAGCTTTAGACTGCCAAGGTAGGAGTAAGGAAACACTCTGGTACGCACGTATCAGTGTACTGGTCGCTGTTGGTTACAAACTTCCTGTTAAAACCAGCTGTGCCCTGAATTCAGACAGGAGCGCGTAACAATACCTCCGGAGCTCGTAAAGGAGCGTAATAATAGCTTCCGGAGCTCGTAAATGAGGAGAGTAACAACAGCTTCCGGAGCTTTTACTCACAAAACCAGTGCCACATTATAACCAGTGCCACATATTCTAATATGCAACATATAGATGCAGCAAAAGATGCATCAAAGATGTAACTACATTTTCAGTCGGGCCTTACGATTTCAGATACATAATTTGTTCGAATTTTCTGTCGTAATCTAAGATTCTGTAAAAAGATACCGTCGGAAGCCGAGGTAAAACTACTTCGTAATACAGGACTCTGTATTTGTCACTAAATTAAATTCATTATCAATAATTGATTGTGGTCGCCAACTAACAACAAATGTGTGGACCTCTTCGCTTTCACAAAACATTTTAAAGGAAATAACATGGATTTAAAATGGGCAGCTGAGTTCCAAGGGGTTTCAGCTGCCCACCCTTCAATACCCAAGTGCCTTACCCATGCTGAAACCCCTACCGAGTACCAACGCAGTGAATTAGGTTCCATGATTCTCTTGATAAACTTGTTTATTTTAGATATACTTAGATGCGAGGAGGTTCATAGCATAGGCGCGGTTAGAGTCTCGGAGACACAAATTCATAAGGGCTCATGCACAGTTCTGAAGTCCTATACTGTATAGGAACACCAGTACTTCCGTCAGAGGGCCACCATCATACAGCATTTTCTAAATTACTGCTCGAATGTTGGGATTCCTCAAGATATCAATGTGGGTGGTTTTGGTTTCAGCGAGGTTGAGGGGCAGTTAACAAGAATATGGGGGACAGTCAGAGTAGCTCCATCAACCGATGGGCAGCAAGGGGGTGCCTCCTCAACTTCTTGGTTCATGAGGTAGTAATGGGTGATCCACGTGTGGCCAGCTCTTGTCCTGTTGATGATCACCTCATTTTTAGGCTTCAATTCCGTTTTTTCCATGGTCCTGCGGTTTTTCTTATGTTCCAGATAATGTATCTGTCTCGCCGCTTAGCTTCACTCCACATTTTGCTATTTTTGGTCTGTGGTTGGATACCAGTCTGTGTAGCAAACGAGTAGGAATTTGGAGAAGGGGGATGAGGCAGCTGCCCTCGCTGCACAGTCGGTTGGTTCATTGTGAGCAATGCCCATATGGGACTGTACTAACAAAAAGATTAGTTATTGTTATTTTCATGGTAGTCACGTAATTTGTACCGCAGTTTCCTCGACATTGGGTGTCTGGGGCACTTGTCAGAATTCACTGATATAGTATCGAGTTAAACTCGACAAGCTTTTTCTCATGCGAGGTGAAAAAAAACTTCAAGAAAACCGCAGCAGATACACTCTTTGTGACGACATTTGACAAGTTTAGTATTTAATTTATGGCCGTTTCCGTCGTAATGCAATGGCTGAGGGTTGAAAGAATTTGAACACACGAAGTTTCTGATATATCATCAGATGAAAAATACCAATTCTGGTTGTATAGTTCAGAAGTATGGTTAAACGATGGTAAGAGATAAAATGGAGTAAATAAATTCAAACTCGCTCAGGCTGTTGCAGCATTTCCATTTTAACCATATCGAACGCGATGGGTAAATAAAACCCTAATATGCAATTTCTTGCATCATATCATGTTCGACTCCAATAATAAAGCAATAATTCCGTCACTGCGATAATTTTCCATGGAAGACTATTTAGAGCTGAAATTTGACGGCAGCAAACCTTCCAACAACAGCTGGGCAAAAAGGACAAGGAAACAAAGAGGCCCATCAAACATTTATTGTCTATGGGATTAGAGGTTAAAAAACTCGCAGTAAATTTATTTATAACTATTCAAGATGATAAATGCGATCAGTTCAGAATGGGAGGTTATGAGTTTCAGATTGTGTCTACAATGAACATAACCTGAACTTGATTTTGTTTGGCGACAATGCCCACAACAGCAGATCAGCACACGTTAGAAAGGCCGCATCAGGCTGCGTGAAGTTACTTCTCACGCTCACTTTAACGCTTCTTCTACCTAATTACGACGTGGCATACAATACTGTATAATAGAGTCGACCCAGATTCGTTAACGTATTTCCAAAATGTAGAGCAGGGTCTTAAAACATGCGACTCTCGTAAACAAATTCTGAAGAGGGATGGAATTAAATGATGTTTTATACGTATAGATTCAGTTATAGCTCCTGGAATTTTTCAAGTTGTGTTTATAATGACAATGCTTTATTATTAATCTTCTGCAACACACTCTTGCACACAGAGGAAGTAGATACCACACAGCGTATTGCTAAGAAAATACAACACTTAATATAAAATTAGAACAAACCAGGAGAACACTCGTCTCTTCGGGCTATCAGCTTGGGAAGGGCAGCGTTCAGAATCCCTTTTTATTGCGTTTTTGTTTTTCATCCTTGAATTGCAAAGAGAATGCTGACATACCTAATTTTGAGCTTACCATAGATTTACTATATATTTTAAAGCACCTGTTGATGATGAAAATCGCGTAGGGTGTAAACGAAGTCGACATCAAAGCACTAGGACGAGCTCCTTCACTACTCAGGCACTTATTAAGGAAGGATATTATCAAAACTAACCCAATGCTCTCTTCACTTGCATACACTGCGACCAAAGCTTTTAACACTTCGACTGCGACGTGAGCCACCGGTGGTACACGGAGGGAATTTTCATAATGCTTCTGACTGATCACCAGTCACAAATTCAATTCCTATAAATACTTAATCAAAACTAAATGAAGGGCACAATCATCTTAATCTTTGCTATTTTCATCTCTTACCACAATAATCATTAAATGCGAGTTGAATATTGAACTTCAGTTTTACCCGCCGCAGTCAAAGTGTTAAGATACTTCTCATTTGAAGAAAAATATCGCAATAAATGGAGCGGATTCACGACACAATGGAGAAGCAGTTATCTGTTCAAAACAAATATTGGAATGTAAAAAGCATCTGGATGTTACATCTCAGGTTTAGCAGCTGACCATAATTGAAGCGGAAGATGGGAATCTACCTATCGCAATTTCACTCGAATAGTGCTTACTAATATTTCAAGTAATGGGAAACTATAATCAAACACAAATTTATATATTCTTTTAAAAACACTTCAATTATAATAACTAGGATATGATTTAATTGTTGACCTGTACAAAAGCACAAGCATATTCCAACGAAAAATAAATTCTAAAAAATTGAAAACAAATATAAAATTGAAAACGAAGAATAAAAATTGGAAACGAAGAATAAAAAGTCAACGAATATCTAAAAGAACTCACGTCGTACATGTGAAGCATTATTGGCACTGAAACAATTTTAAGCTCTGAAGCTTCATCTTTCTCTGCAAAAATATTCTCAAATTTTGCCCACAAGCTAATGCTCGAGACCATTCCACGCGACAAGAGACTCATTGCATGAGAAGAGCGCGGGATCGCACAACAAAGAACGCATTACAAGACGGGGTCAACCTCATCGTCTACCCAGAAAGCCGTGTTGCGGGTGGGGCGCACCGAACACGTCGTTCGTGAGAGGGTTCACTCTCCTGGTGACGCCAGGCACCGGCAGGTTGTGGAACGTGTTGATGTGGTTGTTGGAGGGGAAGACGCTGTGTCCCCTGAAGGATGACGCTAGATCGCAGCGCACGAGCACCACACCCGACGGGTTCACGTCTACCTTGAAGCGCTTCGAAGGCTCCACCACGCCGTAGTTAACGCCGTCGAACAGGTCCGTGATTGTGTAGCCACCGGGGTATGATAGACCCAGCTCTGCCAGCGTGACTGACACCTGCAGTGAACACAATAGTGTTCTAATAATCCTGCACGTCAAGTCTGCATGGTGGTAACCTACAATATCACAATGACAGACGAACACTCAATTGAAATACGTGGAACATGGGAAATGAAATTCTAATTTTTTCAAAGAGAAAGTACCACATGAAGTACATGGAATACACAAAGAGGGAGGATGTACAATCTGCACTAAAGATGTCATAGGTTGACCAAAGTAATTTTTACAGAGAATCAAGAAACTTGTCATTTGCGAAATTCGGCTCAGCATGCAATATCTATTGCAAGAATCAACAAGATATGGCATGGTGCAGCAAGAGGGGAATTCTTGAAAGTGGAACACGTCAGCCCCTCCTAAAGAATTAAGAAAATATGAATTGCTTAGGTAAAGTGAATGGCATTGGTGAATCTGTGGTAAAGCGACTGATAAACGTGCCTGTAGAGTGTTCAGCTACCTCGTACGCGACTGACCTGAATGCGAGTGAGACACACCAAACTTGTCCCAAGACTGGGGTCAAATCCCGTCGGTATATAGCCTTACAATTAAGAAGTTGGAGTGAGAGAGGGGATATTGTAGCATAAGGGGGGTGCAGGATTACGGAGGAATGAAGGCAATAGCAATTGCTAGTTTCTCACTCACTGAAATTGTCAGTCCGATGAGTGCCACAGCTACAGTAGGTCGAGTTGACGGATCAAGTTTCAGACACACATTTCTCACATGATACGGAGAAGGCGCTAAGATTTGGTTCAAAATGATACCCCGTATATCACAATCCTTTTGTATCTATCTATGCAAAATAGAAACTAACCTATGGAAAAGTATAGAAATTCTTCTCATTTTCTTAATCCTCATATCCAATTTTTACACAAATCGAAAGTATACATATTCATAACAAAAACGTACTTAATACGTTGACCACGATTGGTTAAACTGAAGTTCAATATTCAACTCAAATTTAACGTCGATTGTAGAAAGCAATTTTGAACATAGCAAACATCAACTGGATTATGTCTTCACTTAGCTTCAAGTATTTACAGAAACTGAGCAAGTGACTACTGGTCGGTCAGCAGTAGTGAAAATCCTTCTGAAAATCCTCTCCGTGGCCACCGGGGGCTCACGTTGCAGTCCAAGTGCCAAATTCTTTAATTTTTTGATACCAGAAACAGAACTCGGGCAGAACAAAAGTGAACAACAAAGAAGAAAAGAAAGCACAGGCAGCAGACGAGCTGACCTCAGACGGAGTGCCGTCCGTGCGGCGGTTGAGGAAGGCGATGGCGTAGGAGTAGTAGCTCTGGTCCACCGGGCTGATGGGGCGGGCCCAGATCTCGATGCCCTTGTCCTGAAATGAAAGAAACCTGAATAACAAAGGCTTTCGCATTGAAATATCCAGTCGTATGAGTGCACTCTTCATTTTGATAAATTACACACAAAAAATGCAATAAAATGAGATTAAGTAATAAATTTGATAAAGAGATCACTTGTGACTGTTGAAGGTAATATTTTAATGATGATGCGCTAAAGTATTTCTTCTTAGTGCCTAGCGAGTAGCCGGTCTACACGAGATGTGAAGCTTTAATATTAAGAGGTATTTATAGAAGAGGCACTTATTAAGTCTAGCTTTTGTTTACAATACAAGACGTTTAAAACCCATCTTGAGCATCACTGGGTTAGAAATTTCCTTGTATTTCAAAAGAAGAGCGTTACCGCGAAGTCCAGTCTGATTTGAAGAGAAAAAAATACATCCGTGATTTTAGTTCAGCAAGTAATATCAGAAACCGCGTTTCTTTATGTGATACATTTACGATTCCTTTGGTGATGTCTTATCGGATAATAGCGCCAGCATGGCGCAAAAAAAGTCACCTTTGCTTCTAATGTAACTGATGGTGTATATAAAACTGCTAAATTAACATCACAGCCAAATTTAGAGATACTGTGTAAACTTCAATGTGCTGGTGTTAGTGCCTGAAAATTAATGACTGTGTTTCTCCTATACCTGTGCGTGATTAGCGTCTGAAGACACGGGACTTGGGAACAACCCATGAATAGGCCACTTGGCTCGTCGCTATTGCCATATTTTCCCTCTTATCCTGCATCACTTGATAACCCAAAGTAGCTTTCTCCGTATCAGTACTTTGGGTGGTGAAGTTTCACCTAACAACGCAGTTTCAAACCCGTTGATATTTACCACTAGTAATTTCCTGAGCATAGATTCATCTTTCGAGTACATTAGATATGCTGAAGAAGTGACACTTAAAAAATTTTAATTTCAAGATATTAGATGGCCATTACATTTTAAAAGTTAACCTTGACTGAAAAATATTTCCTGAACTCTCCAGCTGTCATTAGTCATAAATAAACTACTTAAAATAATGCCTCATTTATAAAAGTAATTCTCTAATCGCATATTTTAAAATTTGATCACCATCTATGATCTTACTGCTTAAAAATGTCTAACAGTCGAAATATTTACTGTGATTTCCCTTTGCCATATAAGTCCACGCATCATGATTCTAGTTCTCATTTTAAACGGCAAAGTAAGTTTTAAATAACAATCGAAAATCTTCAAGTGCAGTTCAAACCATGGAAAGCCCCTGCTAATATTTCATGTTAAACACTGACATGACAAGTATCACCCACGTCTAGCATAACACTTATGATTGGCATGGTCAATGGAAACTCGAAAGAAATAAACCACAAGATATAGGCTACTCAGTTATACTTCTGGAAGGAGTTACTATGCCAGCAGCCACCGTCACCCACAGGCACCCCACCCGCTAAGCAGCCATGTAGCAAATTTCCTCGTAACACCACACAAACACCCACGAACGACAAACACCTTGTAAATGCGGCGGCCCTGAATGCCAAGAGGGTCTTGATTGACGGCGATGACGGCCGTGTTGAGCAAGATGGCTTTGTAGTCGGGCTTGATGGTGCGCAAGTCGACTGACATGAGCAGCGGGGCAGCAAATATTGCCCACATCGCCATTTGAGACTTACTTTGCTCGTAGCTCAGGCCGAAGTTACCAATGATTAACTGCACAAGCAAAGAGTGCACATGAATGATTGATTAGAAGTTAGTTTCAGCATCTCTTACTGCAAACATGTTTAATTAAAGAGAAGAAGTATGAAAGCAAAGGTCAGTGTTGAGTTAAAGGAACCCAGAATTTATGCACAAGGTGTGCTCCTGCACAAAATCTCCTGAGCATAGAAACAGTAAGTGGAGAAGGGAAGTTATGACACGAGATAAAAGTTGAATCAGGAAGCCAGAGGCGCTGAAAGAACACAACAGCAGTAGACTGAAAAAAGACGGACCTTAACCAAACAGCAAAACATTCTATTTTAAAATATAGAAGGCCTACCTAAGCTTCACCTCGGGAGTTCGTTTTTTCCTTCTGGAAGCACTAATTGTGATCTAGTGAAATACGATAGTTCTTGCAAGCATTCGAAGAAATGACTGAATATGGGAATACTTGGTCACTTTTATGTATTTTTTTTACCTGTTCTAAAATCTAAAAAACTCTGCAGTGGCCTTGAATATCGAATTAGATGTTAATTTAAGCCTCACTAACCGCAACAAAGGCATTCCAAAGAGAGGAAGGTACTATTTAGTAGGGACTCAAGGGAACGCAGAATCTATGCACAAGGGGCATAGGAACAGGAAGTTGAGAAAGAAGTTTATAAAAACAAGATAAAATAGGGAAGTATTAAAGTGCTGAAAAACATGACAGCAGGGAACCAAATAAATAAAAAATCTATAACAAAACAAATGATCTATTCTATTGCAACAAAAGGAAGGCCAACCTAACTTTTAGCTCAGAACTTCACATATTCCTCCTGGGAGGACTAATCCCATAGGTACTATAGTTGTGACCCCTTATGGGGGTTAGAAATAGAAGATATTTCAAGCTCAGCATTTCATCGGGCTGATCAATCTAACTTGATTACAACACAAGGCAGGGCACTCGTGTAATTACACCCTACTAGAATGTACGCACTAAACGCCTCGTATATGATAAAAGATAAACACGAGTGCCTCTCGTTACCTAACATGCATTTGAAACTTTACTAAAAACAAAGTCAAATTATACCATACATCTCGTTTCGAGTCAATTATACCATACCATAAATAGTTTCGAAAACTGGGATGTTTTTACCAAAGAAAATTGAAATTATTTGATTTTGACCAACTGCAACGGACTTGATTGAATTTTAAAGCTAAAAAACACAAAAAGTGGGATGAAACTGGGTCTAAAAACAATCTTACTCGAGAAGAATATCCCTGCAGTTTTCTTTGTAGAATTGGTGCGCCAACATTTCCTTAAACTGAAACCTCACCTACGAGATTCGATAATATTCTTTATTATCCTCCAAAATGCTTCTGTTGAAATATAAACCAGGAAATTAGGATATAAATTATATACAATGAGGTGAAGTTTTGACTCACAAATGACTAATTTTATCACCACTGTTCACGCCCATAGTGATGCGTCTTAACTCAAAAGTTAGTGCAGTAACGATACATTTTTCAAGTCTAAATCTAAAAAATGACACACGCCTTACCATGTCGGGGTCATTCCAGTGGCCAGGGCCTGCATTGGGCACAATGTCGTCCTGGTTGTCGCCGTAGTAATCGATGATGCGCTGCACTGAGTCCCACGAATCTTGGATGTCATCAAAATTTCGCCACAAGTTACAAGTATTGATGATAGCAGTCCAGTTGGGCTGTAAGTGTAAGTCACGAGTTAGAAATAATTCACACAAATTCACACGTAATTTTAATTGAAAGCCCTTCATATTTCACAAACCAATGAAATCAATTCCATGACAACAAATTTATCGAGACATTTTGGCTGGCTAAATTACCCCTCCATCTTTACCTGACAAAGGAACCAGCAGGTATTGAGTGACATTATTAATGATATCGAGGAAACGTTAAAACTGAAATTAAATGGTTAGTTTTTATTGCACACCTGAGCGGGCAACACTCGGAAACACAAATACTGCTTTAAAATTTTGAGACACAAATGTGTTGGTTCCCCACCCAACAAATCTAATAAGAAATCATTTCAAAAATGAAACATGAGAAGCTGCGGAGAAAAATTTTCATACTCTAAGATAATTAACCAGTTCCCTAATTTTGCAGTTAATAAAGAATAAGGTGGGTCAGCATTTTCTTTGAAACTTAACCTGAACAAAAAACACTTGTTCAGGTTCATTACAGAATGGATTATGAGTCAATTCAAGCTTCAATAGCTACAAAAAAAATATTTTCCCAAAGGCAAAAGAGAGAGTAACCATTTAGAATAAAATTAAAGGAACGGTTAATCCACACACAAATGGGTCTTCAAATAGGAGTCCTTACACATAGAAATGGCAAAATTGGAAGAATTTTATGAAAAAAGATAAAAGTCGAAGAAAAAGTAATAAATACTGAAAACGCATGCAGTAGTGAACCGAAAAAAAGATGATCTTAAACAAAACAAAACATATTCTACTTCAACACAAGGAAGGCCTACATAGCCTACAGCACGGGACCTCACTTCTTTCCCGCGAGAGCACTTATTAGAATGGATAAAATAGTTGTATCCCTCTAATGGGTCAGGCTCATTGTAATGCAGCACTGTACGCTAACTTCACTGGACGAACAAGGAACACAAAATCTCCCACAAACATCGACGACCAACACACACACACACATACACAAATATGTCCCGCAAGGAGACCACACAAGTCGTAGCTCGTCAATGGCACAGCGACCGTTATGCACTCTATAATTGTATGATGATTGTTGCAAAGTGAGGATGCTAGTCATGACATGATGACAGCTATGAAATAATGGAGCTGGTATTAGTCAGAAGAAGTAATACATACGAAAGAAGTAAGACTAACTGGACCAGAAAATTTAATAATAACCATAAGAATGAAACAATTAGATCTTATGTTATACATATAAAACAAAATAGTGCCATAATTCAATATATCTGCTCAATATTCTACACGTTGGAAAGGTTCCCATGAGATTTTATTAAAGCTAGTGTCAGGCCGCACAGGGGTTGCCGAGCCTTTTGTGTTAGTTACCCATAATCCCAAGTATTTTCTTTATGTGTCCAGCTCCCTGAACGCCAACTTGTCTGTTTCTCTGCGCTGATGTTGCGTCTGTGCATTTACTTTAGTTAGCCCTTAAATATCATTTGTATTACATGTCGATATTCCAATGTTTCTTTGATTACCTAGCTAAGTAAGACTAATATTTTAAATGCAATTTTGAGTGTTGTACCTTGTTATGCAGTAGCTCATGTGTGTACGCACTATTTTTGCAACAGAAAATAAATCAGTCTTTGTTAAAATATATCGGTGTATGTAATAGGGACTTCAAAGAGATTCAGCAATAAACAAGTCACACCCTGAGGTCAAAAGAGTTTCCTTTCTTCTAGTTGACACAGGCTATAGTCTCTTACGACAACTCGCCTAATAAGGGGTTTAAGGAGCCACCTCGGAAGGACGAACTATTTCGCATAGTTGGTCGATAGGAAGACGCTGTCGCATTTCGGCACTAACAGAGTTCACTTCTGTTGCCCTAGCGGTCTCATACGGCGCAGACAGTTGCTCGTCTTCCTAACGGTACCGCCGTAGTTCGGCACAAAACGGAATTTACTTCTGTTGCCCTAGCGGACTGAATACGGCGCAGGTGGTACCCACACAAACCTCACCCCACACACGACGGTACCGCCGTAGTTCGGCACTAACAGAAATTACTTCTGTTGCCCTAGCGGACTGATTACGGCGTAGGCGGTACCCACACGAACCTCAGGAAGGGCAGCTGCGAAGAGAAGCTAGCGCCCCGGAAAAAGGTAGCTGCACAGAAGACAGCCCCCTTTTCCACGAACCCTTAAGTCGACCGCACGACGGTATCGACAGCTAGTTTAACTCAAAAATTCAGATACTCTTTAAATAAGGTGCATCGATTTGATAGGAATACTGTTGAGTCTTTTGACGTTTGTACACCTCCAATCAAGCGCACAAACTAATGCCTCATGCACACGAGTTTTGCCATTAAATCAATTTTGCCACTCAAATAACAGGAACAGAAGAACCTTCCTAGTAGCCTTGACTAATTTTGAAAACTACAGCTCTTCACATTCTTATCAAAGATTTTCTTTGAAATGACTAGAATTTACTTCAATATTTTCAAGGTAAGATAGCAGCAGAGATTTTGCACCAACATGATGCACATCAAATTAAAGCTTCATTTGGATAGTTTCCCTGCAACTCGTCGGAACAATTAACGTTGGCTGCTTTAATGGGCTCTGGGAGAAATTCATGACATCTTTAACGCGCAAGAAAGTTAATTCTCTTTATATAATTTAGTCTCAAAATAAAAATTGGAGCAAAGAAAAATAAAACGAATGTCCTCATGAGTGCCTCAATTTACCACCAAATGTAAGCTTTTGATGCTACCAGTCTGAGTGCTCGCAATGATCGCTATGGGTATGTTGTACACATCATAAATGAGCTTTCTGAGACGAAATTTCGAACAGCAAAACTCTGAATATCTGAATTTCTCTCAAAGAGGAGATGCTTCTTTATTTTTCATTGTTCAAAATTTATGTTCAATGCAGTACTTTCAAAAGCTCTGAAACATTGTTCAGGATACGTTTTTCTCAAAACTTTGTTGTATACTATTACATTAATAACACGTATGCAGCTGCTACTCTGATCAAAATCGTCAGAAACAATGTCTTGATAATCAAATCGATATAATTACCAAGATCATGCACAACAGTAATTTCAATAGCACCAATGAACAAAAAGCCAAAAATCAAAAACCCCTAAACACAAATTGAACCCCACGATTAAAGCTCCTGTATTGTATCCGTTCAAGGTGGTATAAATGTGCTTGAAAAGAATGCTCAGAAACTCTACCTATGAAGATGAAGCGAGATAAGTTTCCCCGAAAACTGGCCACCCTACAATTCATGACTGTAAATAAGTGTTAACTGTTGCAGGGTGGTGCCATGAACTAAGCGACATGAGTTAGCTAGCGTACATAGATCATTATTAGAATAAAATCCTCACTATAACGCCTTATTTGCATGCACATTTTCGACGTTGTAAGCACAGCTTTAAACAAGAGAAAATAGCATCGGGACAAAATGAATTCCTTCATTAAAGTTGAGGGCAGTTCGAAAACACTTAACAAAAAAAGAAATTAAATCTTTTTCACTCACCAAGTATTTCATGCAAAAACTAAGAAGATCCCATTTGAACACTGCCTGACTGACACGATGAAGCAATGGACAGATGTGTTGAATACAAGAAGCAAAATTATGCTCTCATTCCAACCAGGGCAAAGCCACAACTACCACAGATCTACATACAGTTCTTAGAACACTAGATGAAAAATTCAAACCTTCACAACAGTTTTTTTGAGAAGTGCATTTTAGTATAGCTGTCAATAGTATAGAGCGCCATCTCTAAGGAACTCCCACAAATGACACTTGGGTTCCGGGTAAACATAGGTAAATGATTTTTAGCATGCAATTCTTTGAAAAAGAAATCAAGCTGTGATACTTACGCATGTAATAATAATTACGTATGCGGTATTATTACAAACGGAATATTTAAATATTTCACATGTTATCATTAGAAATGAGAATTTAGAATTTCTTCCCGACTTCACATTGTTAAAGACATAGTTAGGCTCTCTAGCTCCAACAAAGGTGTTCCCAAGAATGGAAGGAGGGAAGCACCTTTCAGAATGGAATTAAGGGAATCGAGCATTTACACACAAAGTACGCCTCACGACCTGCGTATAGATATAGTGAAGTTGAATCAGTGATGTGAAAAACGGAACTCGATGAACTGAAAAAGCAATATAGGGAATCAGTGAACTGAAAAAAAATCAGCGAATTGAAAAAAAGGAAATCAGTGAACCACAAATACATAGGTCCGTGACTAACAAAAATCGCATTCTATTTAAACAAAAGGAAGTCCAACCCCACCTCCAGCTAAGGATCTCATATATTTCCCCACTGAATGCATATTTACACGCTTACAATAATAAATGAAAATGAAAATAAACTCGCATTGAAAGTGATTATCTTACTAAAGGAAGACAAAAAATAAAAAATAACATTTTGACCTTTCCGGTCATTTTCGACTTTGACTCTTGAAGAAAAGAACAAATGCATCTAAATCTAAATAAACGAAAGGAAAAAATGAAGTTCAAGCACTACACTAACTGCAAGGGTAAGGCTGGTTGTAGATTATTTAAAATATTTATTCATTAAAATCAACAACGAACAAAACAATGCTTCTCATTCGTTTGTTTGGTAAACAAACGGAGAAACTGAAAAAGGAATTCGATCTTATTTCGTTCAAGACAATTTAGACAAATTGATTTCAAAC
The DNA here is from genome assembly GCA_030386875.1 of Morinoia aosen. Lineage (NCBI taxonomy): Eukaryota > Metazoa > Arthropoda > Malacostraca > Amphipoda > Talitridae > Morinoia > Morinoia aosen. Next base: position 28,298,493 of record CM059561.1, on the reverse strand, counting down.
GGTATTAGTTAACACGAACAGAATAGGATCGCTTTGCAATTATAAGCACAAAACTACTAAAAATGTCAGGTTTAAATTTGGTAAGTCTCTCTGGAACAGCACGGTACTTGTCAATAAAATCGTGTTAAGAACAACTATAGTGCAATACAGTAGATTTATACATTTTACCTTTACCGAAGTGATCAAATTGTACGTTTTTACACTCGCCTAAATCTCTCGTGATCATATTTAGCTGAATGGTATAATTTATCTTTTGAACTACTTTGGGTGATAGAATTTCTCAGTAGTCAGCCATTTCATCCAAATCATTTTAGTATACATCAAAGTGGTTAGCTGTTCAGCCTACAAATTGGCCCACCTAAAGAGTCTTTTTACTAGAAGATACACCTTCAACATACTGTAGCAACACGAGAACCTACTCGAAGTCATGACTGTTCAATATTTCAGTAGATATAGATAATTTGCCATGAATCAACATCTCCAATTATGATTTTCTAGCGATTGGAATTTACTCTAGACTTGTATTTGCGTACAGATGTTGGCTCGGAAACACAACTGCACATTGAGAATGAGCCATATCATGTAAGCTCCCCACGAAGGTTAACCGAAAGAGCAAAAAAAATAAAAGATCCTGTATGGAAAAGAAGACCTACGCAATAGCAATGCACAATTTCTCCACGCTATTTGTTCATAATGCAGAGAAAAGCGACAAAGAATTCTGCGCTTTCCTGATACTGATGACGAGCCTCGCTTTGGTTCAAGTCAGTGGTGACTTAAATGCAGCTTTCTACGGGGCTATTTGCAGCTCAAGCAAGCCTCCAGCATATCAGATTATAAAAGGAAAATTAATAAATCAATTTTTTACTGATGAACAAGTACAACTTGCACACGTTCAAGAAACGTGTGATGCTTTGACTTGTCATGGGTCACTGTGACGGCTCTCGCCTTGTAAAGTTCGTCTACCACTGGTTCCAATTCTGCAAATATTATTCTTTATTCAATTTTTCTACATTTAGGTGCTTCAAATTATAAAGCAGTAATTTTTTAATTATTTCAAGTCTTCACTTGCAGCTCGTATTTCAAATTTTACAACTAGGAAAAGGAAGTGCGCAAGTTTTTGACCTGAAAGTTAACATCGTTAGATGCTTACCTATTCAGACACTTTTTCAATGTAACATTCACAATTTGCTTACATTTTTACATATATGAGAGAAGAAAATGTTAGGAAGGAACTTTTTTTTTAATAAGGTGTTTAAATGAACTTTCTAGAATATAATGAGAGCAAGCCAACATTTTCCCATCAAATATTTTGCAGTCAGCCTATCGCCTCCAACTACATTTTAAAATTTCTGCATTACCAGTCTTTTGCCTCCACCTTCTCATCAAAAACAATAAGGAATCAGCTTCGCACCTCCATGTGCTTATGAATTTAATATATTTGCTAACTACCTCTAAGATGGAGTATTCTTGAGGTTAACTTTGATTAAGTACCAACAATGAGCTACTATGTTTTTTTGTTGTATGGAAAATATAAAATCGAAAGACTATAACTTAGATCTCTTTTTACTGCCCATATTGATGGAATGAGCTTATCCTTTCCTTTGCATTGTTAAAAAATACGATAACTAAGTACTTGCTTCCCATGACACATTTACGTTCAAGCATTCACTTGCCCCTCAAAGTAGTACACTGATTAGTATAGGAGAATGATCATAAAAACATTTTTCAACTAGAAGTTAATCGTTTCTTTTCACAATGTGATCCCAACTATTTATCTCCCCATTCACACATTGGATACGTTGAGGTCTAACATTGAAGTTAGTTCAAAGGAATAAACAAGCACGCGTGTTAGTGTGTTAGAAGGGAAGGCAGTCAACTAACCTGCATGCTCTCCTGCTGTTTGTAGGGCCAAGAACACGAGTACACAAAGTTGCGGCCGGTCTTGTTCAGGAGTAAGCCAAATTCTGGATAACCTGATAAGAGTAGCCCACACTAAGGTGCATAATCAAGTCACAGCAATGAAAGACTGGTGCATAGAACAGGTCTTGAATGGGGAAATACTTAGTACGGAGAAATTACTAAACGAGTCGTTTGGAACAAAACGGTAGGGTCATAATGAATGAAGAACAGAATGAAACTCTCGAGGTGAAAAAAACGTCTTGAGCAGCAAGTTCAGGGATGATCATCGAGGCCTTCATGGTCACAGCACAGCTCAAAAGCAATGAAGCAGCAACAAACCAAATGCAGCGCACACGAATTTCAAAATGCCATACACACAAAATGCAAAGAAAAAAAAAAGCTTGCAACAGAAAAGAACCCACAAAAGTAGAATTGATCTCAGTTTGTATGAATGCAAACAAACGTTACTCTGTGTAGCAATGGAAGCGATCAAACATGCAAGTAGAGCATATGTTAAAGAAACCTTGCAAACCAGTGCCCAAAAAACCATAATGCAATCCCACGTTGAATATTTGGCACTATTTGGCTAGTAGCATAAAGTAGAGCATAATTCCGCTCTCTGCACTAATCAGTACAGCACATGATAATCTGTGCAATTCCGATTCAATATCTTAATAGACTACAACCATGGCAAGATGAAACACTGCAGTCGAGCCTAGCGATATAAGACATATTATGCGAGCCTCAATCAAACAAGTAACATCAATTCCAATTACTCGCAGCTTGAAGCAAACAGAGTATTTGCAGAGTAACAGGGGTCAAATTTCATTTGTGTATGTATATAGAAGTTAGCATAAGCTAAGTTGTACAACTTGAGAAATCACTGTATTTATTTGGAAAAGAAAAGTTAAAAAATCTGCATTGAAATTAAAGTTAAATTCACCTGCATGCCAGCGTAGATTTGATAGACGGGCCAGGAGCAGGAGTAGACAATGGAGCGGCCAGTCTGATTTAAGTAGTAACCGAAGAGAGGGTAACCTAGACAAGAATGTGAGTCAACACACAATTAACAAACCTGTAATGACCTGCTGTATCGAACAACAGCAAATCGAGAAATTTCTCATGCTGAGTAGTCAAAATTTAAAAAAGCAGAAGCATTAAATTTGGAAAATATACACTGTAAATCGTGGAAAGCTTTAAGTAAGAAAAAAAGCTACTCCAAAATTGAAGCATGATCAAGAAACAAGAAAAAAGTGTAACACAGTACCATTTACCAAGCATTATAGCACTGATGCACAGCGCGCTGTGTTTCCTGAAACTCACTAGAAATGGCAGAATGACGAAAGGCTACGGCTGAATAAAATTACTGTCAACAAAAACTGTGCACTGAATTCATGAGCAGTTTTTGCTGAAGTTTCCCGGTGATGTGAACACTATTGTAACAGTGTGATGTACAAGAGACGTGTTCCAATAGCCTCGCCCTTAGAGCGCCCTGGAGTTCAAGTAATTTACTTCTAAATATTTCCGCGCCAAAATATGTCAGAAAATGATTTGATAAAGCAAGCTTTAAATACGTCTTTAATCTCTCAGCTGTTTCAATCTCACTGAGGTTATTGGTAATCTGTGGTGAGTATTATTTCCTGGCGATTGTCGCAGAAGTGAGATCAGAGATAACCTTTCAGAAACTTAAGTCTGATGCTAGGAAAATATTTTGTACCGTATTATAGAATTGAAGAGGGAAATAAGGGAGAGTACAGAACGAGAAGAGTGTGTAATGTACAGTCATTTTAATATGGCCAAGCACCATCTGCATTGGTAGATAAATCTATGCCAAAAATAAACAGATTTTTAGGGATAGAATGGATTAATTATATTTCAAAGAATTTGCACAGAAAACTGCCTTGTAAGCCATAAAATTTGCAAGATAAACTTTAGTATGACAAAAATTAATTTCAAACTGTTCGGTTCTGTTGCACTTATGAGCTTTTGATCCTGTGAAATCCAACTAGACTAAAATTTTCATTAAAAATAAAATTTTAAAAAGAGTTGTTGAACGTGCCAAGAGAGTAGATAATTTTAATTCAATATCAGCAATTCTCTAACGATTGATACGCTACCCTTACTTTCGCAAAGAGCTCCTTAAACTAACAAGGATCTACTACATTTTTGTGCCACAAGAATGAGTGATGTTATGTATGAAATTTGCACACAGGGACGAAAGTTCTCGATATCTCGAGGGTGCGATAAGAGCACCACGAAATGGCAAATAACTGCAGTCTTATAACAAGAAGACCTTTAATTAATGATTTATTATATCTTGAAAATTTCAATTAAAATAAGAAAAAATGATAGGCAAATTAGCATTCATATTTAAAAACTTAGAATTACACAAACTCAAATCTCAGATTTTCAAGTTAATTAATTTTAATGATTCAGAAAAGACCATGTTATTTTCGACAGCAACACATAAAAACAGAATGTTTAATTCAAAAGCAAATTGATAGTTAAAGCTTTACAAGATGAAGCCAGAATATGTTAGCAGAGGAAGAAAGACAAACAACAAACACATCACTCTTCAATGAACTCTTCAATGAAGTTTTCAGCGACAGTAATTTTCATTAAAGTCATAAATAAGACATTGGATAATTATTGCCTTGTTGCTACTGGTATATCCGTTGCTAGGTAAATTTCATTTTTGTATTCCTTTTTCAGATACCAACGCTGATGAGCCATTTCAGCATTTCAACTTCATGACAAATTTCTATTTTCGTGTAATGAAATTAAAAATTGCATTTGTTCTGTATCAGCCATGACACATTCTGCCGGGTAGGTTTGGGCCACGGACGACATGCGCCGGTTATTTCTGTGAATTACAAAGCGCAGATGCTGATTGTAACAGAAGAATTCGGTTAGGAATTTTTTAAAAAATGAGTACAATATTTAGTGATTTCATTTGCTAGGAAGCAGAAGCCGTGCGAATGATTGTCATGATCAGTAGTCGTCATCAGGTGAAAACAGTGGAAGATTTTTGGTATTAACAAATATCTAATCATAGAACGATTGTGCAAAACCTTCAAAGTCTTAATTTTTCAGGAGCCAAAAACTAATAAATGCAATATAAAAAGCAAATCAATCAAATATAATTAAATACAAGTCAATCGCCCTTAATGATGCTCATGAAACAATCCATGGCTAAATCTAGAAAAACGACAATGAATGCATTGTATACATTAATAGCAAGAAATTTTTCTGAATAAATCTTCAAGAAATCTCTATTTAAGATATCCTGACATAACTTGTTACCAATTATTACTTTCGACAAGATGTGAATCATATGCATGAAACATATGATTTACACCAAACGGGGTGTCTAAACGTCTCCAGTCTCTTTTAAATTTGAAAAACAAAATCTAATGTTATTTTTCATTCCATAAAAAGTAACTCAATTAATTGCTTAAGTCTTGCTCCCAGGTTTCAGACAGAATTTGTAGTTAAATCCTTCTGTAAGATGTATTCTGAAAATGAGTTAGTACCAATGTGGCCTTCACTTTCGCCTGATTTGAACGTCTTGAACTTCAGTGTTTAGTCAATGTTGGAAACTGAAGTCAGTGCATAACTTCGAACCACTGTTGACGATTCGAAGTCGTCCCTAAAGAGGGCATGGAACAAAATACTGCGAGAGAAACTGCGTATCTCTGGTGAGAGTTTTAGAGGATGGCAGTGGACCAGCTGCAAAAAAAAAATAGTCATAACAAAACAAAAAACCTACTCCATTTCAACAAGAAGAAGACCTAATTTACTCCTGCGTGCGCTAATTCCCATGAATACTCAAGTTATATCCCCTGAGGAGTGAGAAGCAAGGCTCTGTGCGACGAGGAATATTAATCCTATAGATAGCATTCATTTGGTTCATAATTACACCCGTACTTGAGAGAGGAAACCCCTAGTAAGGACAGAGAGCCACTACTCACCAGTGTCCATGTCAACAGGAAGGGAGTAGCAGCCGTCCAGCTTCACGTAATCCACCTGCCAGTCCGCAAACGTCTGGGCATCAATTTGCAGGTGCCCCAGAATGCCAGGGTAGCCCGCGCACGTGTAGTTGCCGTAGTCTTCATAGATACCAAACTTGAGGCCTCGGCTGTGCATCTGCGGCAGAGCAACCGGAGTACAACTGGACTGCACCACCGCAATGAAACTTGACTCTGAGTGACTCCATTCATCAAGCATCAGTTCTAAAGCTATGGTTTTCGAAGGAACAACAACAACTAGCATAGTTAACGAAATAAATCTACAAACAAACTTACCTAAACTGCGTTTAAAATCATTCTTAGCCTATGAAATGGGAATTTGACGCTAAAATAATTTTGCGTGAAGTCCACTTTATTTGGAATTTTGCTTTGAGGAAGTAATATCAAGACAGTATAACTCTAATTCCAAACAGTTTAGTTTGGTGGCAGTTCAGGTTAATCTAGAGTGAAAATATATCAAGTTCAACCAGTCTAATGAGATTTCACGCAAATGCAGTACAGAAATAATTTTAAATTTCAAGTCAGCTAATAACTTGATCTCGGAACTTCAACTATGAATTTTACGACTTGAGCCATGGAAGTGCACTAGTTTGTCACAATACCAACCTAAACTTTTAACATGCGCGTGAATGGAAAAAATGTGATTTTGTATGCCTTTCACACGTTTTTCACACCCGACCATTTCAAGTCAAAATTTGAAAAGAGGTGACAAATTATGGCCATCTACCAACATATACCATAAACAAAGCGTCCAGCAGGTTTCTCTGCTAGTTACCAACAAACGAAATAATTAAACACCAATAATCAATAAACTTGTGTACCATTACATTCTACCAAATTATAATTTCAAGAAAATTTGACACTACATCTTCTTAATGAAATACTTCTATGAGCCACATGAACTTTGGATTACTCTTCAACCCTTTGTTACAAGTATTTTTGGAGAGGCTTTGAGAAACAATGCCTCAGACTGGCAACCACACATCAGCTCTAATGCTAGACAGCAGGAAGACAGTGAGGAGAGGAACCATCTACAACCACAAGGGACATTGGCTTCAGCAATGTTTTCAATAGAACATATAACTTCCTGACAAAAGGAACCAATTAAAGAGACATGCATGCATAAGAAAGAGCTCCCAGTATTCCCATTCCATGACTGATACACTATTGTGCAATAACCTGGGCACTCAGTCATACAAAATGCCAACTATTAAATAGAATTGTAAGCAAGCAGAATGCTGTTTTTACTTCGGAACTAGAATGAAATAATTATATCAGGCACAGGAGTTAACACTTAATTTATCAATAAGTACAGATTTGAAATGTCTCAAGCAGCCATTGCTTCAATTTCCCCCTACCCTCCTTCATGCTTGCCATTATTTCATGATTTTATACACATTTGATATCCAGTCTTCATCAATAACATTCATAAGTATCCTCTTTCAACAAATATAAAAGATATTGCGGTATTTACATCAATACCTTGTTCCTGCTTATTTCTTTATTCTTTTAAAGTGAACAACCAAATCATTGTGCTGCATAACTGATGCAAGTCTTACCTTTTCACCATCCTCTTTGTTATCGAATATTCCATCAAAAAACATTCTAAACAAGTTCCAATAAGGGGCATAAAGTAATAAAAAATTCTACTGAATAGTTGACAAGGTTGGAATTACTTACATAGTCAGCCAAAGCTCGTATTCCTGAGGGGAAGCGAGTGAAGTCAGGTTGGAGTCTGCCTTGAGCATCTCTGTCTCTGTCCAGCCAGCAGTCGTCCAAAGACACCATGTTATAGCCGGCTTCTAAGTAACCTTCTGACACTATGATGTCCGCCATTTGCATGAACAATGTCTCACTGCAATCAGAAAATTTTGTTTAGAAATATTACAGAAGCAAATAATTGAATACTCATTTTAATATTAATAATGAAAACAAGTTTAAGTTTCGAGTTAAAAATGAAATTGCAGGCATTAGATTTCTCAAATTCATTGAAAATCAACTTTTTATTTTCTTTCATTTTTCCTTCAAGCAGATCACAGAAAATTTTTTTAAAAATGAGGATATGAACAACAAATTAAAGCCTTTAAACAATAAAACTAATTCATTTTTAAAATCTAATAATCACTAGAGAATAGACAAAACTACTTTAAAAAAATTAAAACTTTCTGTCAGTCTAGCTGAGTAAGTCTAAAAAAACCCTGGATATCCTTTCAAAATATAGCCCAAAATATACATGAAAAAGAATATAAACTGAATACAAGGAAAATATTCAAGGCAACTGATATTATAACAAAGAATATTTAGAATACAAACAAATTTTAAGATGATGAAATATTAAACATTTTATAGAAATAAAACTGAAAATACAGAGTAAATTCTATAAGTTCTATGGAGTTCAAAATAATTGTTACCTAAGGGCAAATTATCATTTCAAGATGCTAGGACACTTAAATTCCTACTAAAAAAAGCAGCATATCATCCCACAGATGAAAAATAACACAATATGCACACGATCTAATTAAACTAAATTGAAACCATCTATCTTTGATTACTTCCTTCATGAAATAGCAAGCACTTTAAAATTCAGGACCTGTAATCCTGTTCACATATTTTATTTAAATTATTTTTGGTATAACACATAGTTTAAATTTCTTCCAATCATGTCACTGATATGAGAGTAAACTGTTCGGAAAATTTAGTCAAACAAATAATTTTCATTATGCTATTATTATTATTATGCATTATTATTGCAATTATTATTATGCAAGAACTTAGCAAAATTTTTCCAGAAGTAAAAATAGTTGAGTACCTGATACAGTTATACGGGTCGTTGGTGCAGTCTGTGTTGCAACGAAAGCGCTCCCATGCAAGCCAACCCATGGGAGGTGTCCTGGCTAAGCCATTTTCCAAGGCTTGTATGCTGGAGACTAAGCACAACACCACCAGAGTAAAACAAGCCTTAGTTCTGCCTTCCATTGCCTGAAAAAAAATAATGAAATTAAGACACAATTAAAAATAAGTGCTTGGTTGTGTTTGACAAATTAACTTAAAGTGAATTTCCAAGTTTTGGAGTTAAATCTGATCTCCCTTCATAGCAAACTGATGCTTAACCCTGAAAACTGAATAACTACTTTCCTCCATTTATTTTTAGAAAAGAATATCAATCATTTCACAAATTCACATTATATCAGTATCAGAATTTCCATCTATTACAAAGGCTATCTCAAGAGAGCACAGAGAAAAAACACTCTACTGTAGTATGGATTGTGATTAACAGGCTATCTATGCACCAAGTGTGATCTAACTTGGGATACCCAGCACAAACAGCAATTTAGGAAGAAAGAATAGATAAATATGACATATCAAAGAAGACATAAAAAATGCAATAAGCTGTCATATATGCAAAAAAGATAGAAATTCTGAAAGCTTACATTAGCATTCATATATATAAGAAACACCAGTCCCCATTGCATATGATAGACAAATCTAACTCACCTTAACCAAATTACCTATTACACATCCCCAGTAGGGAGTTAAATCAGACAAATAGCTTTACACACCAGTTAGATTATTAGTTATACTGCCACATGATCTCCCACACAAGTATATTGAAATAAACTTCTTACTTATCATCTATGTCTGCCACAAATTGCATTTCAAAAAATATAAGTGGATGCAATGGCATACCAGGTTTTAATACTTGGAGATATTTCTATTGATCTGACAATATATCCTGCAGTTATTTTTAACTAAAACTTTATTGTGACAAAATTAATTTACTGTAGATTGGTATAGGCAGAAATCAAAATAGAATAAAAACTTATGCAGGGTATAATACTTCCTAATCAAGCCTCAAGAGTCAAGAATACTTCAGCAATCCCAGAGGAGCCTAGAATAGAGGGGGCTATTAGTGACAGACTAGATAAAATATACATATCTTCCAGCTACATACTTTTCCTGTCTTATACAAACAATACAAACAAAGCTAATCTCTCTAATGAAAAAACTTGCTTCCAGTTAAAAACTCAAGATATTACTTAAAAAACGAAATACTCATTAACTCTTAGTAAATATCAAAAATAGCGCTTTACAATTATCATTATATTATATTTCCAAATGTGATGTCAGAATGCAAATTACGTTTAATCAAGCAAAAGTTACGATTAAAAGACAATAGTGCTTGTAATGAACATGTTGATCGTAAGCTGACATTTTACAAGTTTTCAACAAGAACTTGTATCTCAAGAACAAGACAAAACTTGCGCAAAATCTAATACCGAAGCAGACATTAGTTTAGTGCATACAATGAATCCTTAGAAGGGTATCACTCTGGCCCTAGTGCAACATTCTTTGAAGTTTTGCAGTTTTTGGCTAAAATGTTGTTTTTCGATTTTGATGTACGAAAGTATAACTCAACCATGGAGCTAGGATATACTAGTTCCATGAACTCAACAAGTGGTTTGGTTAGAAGAAGCAGAATTGAAAAACTGACGTCACCGCTAGAATGCATTTTTATCCTTTATAAGAAGTGTAAAAAATATAATCGCACGATATTTCACCTTGTGTAACGCTAAAATCTATTTTGAAAAAAAAAATAGTGAAATAATTAAAATGTACTAAATTTATGCCGGTAGGTTAATAAGCATTTGCCTAGTGGCACACAGATGTAACCATCTGCAGCGATTCGCTATCAGCGTGTTAATTGCTATAGTTGCCAACGAGAGTCGCTTCTGCTGGAAGCCAGAAAACGAGACTCCACTCTCCAAGGCACCAAGAACAAAGCACCATAGTTCACGAAAGAATGAACAACAGCATTAAAAGCTGATTAATGTAAATACAGAGCTCATTGCACTACCTTTGGCAGGTATGTTAATTCGCAGTTCGTAACTTATGTCCAGCAGGATACAACTTATTTCACAGTTAAAATTTTTGCATACATTTTATACGAAAGTAAAGTATGGCGATCGAGCATCTGAGAAGTACTCTAAAACAAATTATCGTCTCTATAGATTATTATTATTATTATTATTATATAAAAAAGTTTTAGCCTCCCTTAATTGCACGACAAAGATGTTTTAAGAGAGGAAGGAGGAAGGCAACATTTAGTATGGAGTTGAGGGAACGCGGAATCTATGCACAAGGTGCACAGAAACAGGCAGCTAAGAAAGAAGTTCATGAAACAAGATAAATTTGAAGAAGAAAGTAGTAGGTGTTGAAAAACAGGACAGCAGTGAACCGAAAAAAGATGGTCCGTAACAAAACAAAAACCTATTCTATTTCAACAAAAGGAAGCCTACCTAACCTGTAGCTCAGGCCCTCACATAGTCCCCCTGGGAGCGCTAATTCCCATAGATACAATACCTGTATCCCCCTGAGGGGTCCACTTCTTCACAAGATATGAATATTAATGTAGCGATACGGCACGTGGAATTTAAGCATTTCTTGGAAGTTTAAAAAAGACACAGATCTTCCGTTGTAAGCATTATGAGATATGAGTACTTGCTGCTCATATGAAGCTCTAGTATATGACACGGTGATCAAAATTTAACAAAAAAAAACTTAATAGCTAAACTCACTGAACACTTGCGAAGTACGCTCGCCAAGATATTCTGCCCGCACCTACCTAGCAGCATAAACGCAAAACCACGAGGATGGTCCAACAAGAGAGCGGCTGTTAGATAGACCAAAAATTTCTTAAGATTCAACTTTTATTTGAGAAAAATCATACTTAAGAATTTTTAAACAAAAAATGGCAAATCTGGCCCGTGGTCACGAAGGCGCGTGAATACGAGCTGAGACGTTGACTGCGCCTCGAGCGACCGAAGTTGAGGGTGGAGCTTGCGTCACGCAACCTTCGCTTCGCAGTCACGCTCCCCATGCTCCAGTTACCTTCTCTTGCATCCCTTCAAGCCCTCAATGTCTTGCCATGGCCGTAAACACAGATTCACCTCACGTAATGCGCAAGACAGTGCAGATAGTTTTACACCGTATTTTGTTTTGAGTGCGATGTTTGGATCTGAACGTCTCACAAACGTCTACATACTCCGTGTTATAATGAGGCCTTAATTGATCTTCAATGATTAATGACATCGTGCAAGCTGATCTTCACTTGCGTTACCTTTTTAGCTGCGTCTGATGAAGGGATTTAAATCAAAGGCTTAAAATTTGCAATGTCCGTGACATGTTCTACTGACATTGTATGGTTCGCATAGAAACTGACTACCAAATAAGAGGTACTGAGGCATTTATGGTTCAGATTCATTAGCGATTTTTTACTCGTTTCACCATCATTCTTTAAATAATTATAGGACGGCTGCGAGTCGAGTCACGACGTATCTGAAGATTGCAATGCGTAAAAATAGGATGTTAGCCTTCAGAAAAATAATTTGGATACTATTAAGACGTGAATTGAAAAACACAAAACCAAGGGATGGCCTAGAATCCACGGATCTTTAGAAAATAAATTAAAAATTTTTGTTAAAGAACTCCAACTCAAGGTAAGTGATTTAGCATATTTGTGGAGGCTGCAGGTCTTGTAGGAAGAGGAAACTTGGCCACGAAATTTCCGCTGTTTTGTTTCTGCCCTGAACGCACCGAATGTTTGGATCTGGGGTTCACAAAGATGCTAGAATGTGAGACATGAGTTGTCTCTTCCCTTATTTTTTAAATAATTTGAAAATTTTCATATTAATAGGGTGTAGCATATACAAGAGACTAGAGTGACGGACCGTTAATCATAAATGGGTTCAAAACATTCATATCTATTCTTTGGAAACCGTGTTCAAGCATATGCCAAAATCTCCTTATCTAAAGTAAAGCGCTTATCCACGCCAAGCAAATCACTGATTAGTCAATTGTTTTTGTATCTAAAACTTCAAGTACAAGAAAAATAATTATACCATTTGTTTCTCTAGTTGAACGCCGGTGTACTTAAAATTGATTGACTGTCGAGTGACGAGTATTATTACCGAAGATAAATGAATAAATGAGCATATCATTGTTGAATATGAATGCTACTGGGTGATCAAACATGAGTGACAATTTTGAATAGTACCAAATTTGGTGAATTAAACCAAAAAACTAACATCACCGACGCTTTTAGCTCTCCTCATAGGGAGGTTTTATTATTCCATAGACATGATACCGGACGCATGGAATATGTTGCAGTACACTGCAGCAGTGAAAAGGGTATTTGGAACAAAGTTCTGTCCAAAAAATCCTTTTCACTGCTGCAGTGTACATGACTTCTCCACACTTCAGAATGATGAACTTGGATTCTTCGGTAGAAAAGGGAGAATCTTTCCTAAAGCTGAACTTCTGGTGTGCAGGGGCAGCCATTTTCGAAGTCGAGTTGTATTAGATGACACAAAGACTGCAACATATTCCATGCGCCCGGTATCATGTCTATGGAATAATAAAACCTCCCTATGTGGAGAGCTAAAAACGTCGGTGATGTTAGTTTTTTGGTAAAGTTTATCAGATTTTGTACTATTTAAAATTGTCACTCATGTTTGATCACCCTGTCCCATGACGAAAGTGTGTGAGGCAGGAGAAATTGAGGAAGAGATTAGAGGAAGAAGAGTGACAGGGAGATGAAAGACAAGTATAAATTTCCTCTCCACTCCTCATTTCCTGTTCAATTTCACCTGCTCCACTCGATCACTTTCGTCACTACAGCATTCACATTCAACAAGTGCACGCTAATCTAATTATTTATCTAAGATCATAATGCTCTCACAGCTTGCAAAACCTTTCGTAGGATCAATACGCTCTAACGTCTCATTTTAAAAACGATGCCGCGTGTAAAAAAAAGAGACGTGAGCTTGTGCTTCTTCTTACGCTTTCTCTTCCATTTTTTATCGACCATATGCACGCCAGACTCGAACGGTTAACTTCGGTGAAATTATTCCAGGATTTCTCATTGTGAGTCCACACTATGGTTTGATGACAATATCTGAATCGAATGTGAATGTGTTTCAAGATTTCAAATGGCTTTGTGTTTGACGAGGAGTAAATTGAAACCCGATCCAGTCCGCTCAAACGCAACATGATATTCATGAAATTTTACTGATTTCTAATAGGCCTCTATTTCTAGGTCACTCATGGGACCTTCCACTTCACACATGCAAACATAACATTTTTCATCAAATACGTTAAATGTTGAAAAATGAATTGACTCAATCGGAAAACTAAAAGGGTATTATTTGATTCTGACCGATGTCAAAACGACGATTTAATACTTTCTATCGCCAGAAGGTTCGTTTTAGCGCACAGTTATTATCGGTTGGAAACAGATTAGTTTCTCGAACAGATTTTTTTTACTTGAAACGATTTCTGGGAAGGAAATTGATACGTTTTTAAAAACATGTAGTTGACTGTGCGAGATGGGTCAGTCGGAGCTTTAAGTTGGGAATGAAAACTTCTTGTCGTGACTCAAAGATGCTCAAAATTTTTTACCCTGCTACGGGGATAATGACTGTGGGACATACGAGGGCTATACGGGCCTCGCTAGCACGCTAGGCTATCTGTTGGACGCCTTAAAATTAGCATAACTGTTAGTCAGTTGCTCTTTTTTGATGAGATTTCCGTTTCATTATATTTTCAAGCCGTGCAGTACGAGGAAATCACTAAAATACCTTTTCCAGACCTAAATTCTTAAGTTTGTACTTTTTCACACAAACTTCGGTGAGAACGATAATAAGCTGCATATGACAACCATGCAGGATAGATTTGAGAATATTGGGCAACAAAACACAAACCTGACCACCTCGCCTCACGCTTCATTTTATTTAAAATAGATGGCAATCTAGAGCATCTGCCACCAAGACCATCAACAAGGATGCGAATTATGAGAAAAATACATGGATATAGTTTCATTTACTAAGGTTTGAATCATTTATATGCATTGCGCTAGTATTCTGAGATCAGTGAGTAACTCTCACTCGTGAAATTTTCTCCGCTATATAACTTAGAAGCCAAGCATTCTAGAAAAGGAAATACATAGTCCCAAAATCAATATCAGTAAAAAAAAGAAAACTTTGTTTAAATAAGCTAATACGTAAAATACATCACACCAATTCGAATTTGAACAGTTTTAATCAATGAAGTAAAATATCTTATTTAATAACATTCATATAAGCTCAAGCTCGTTGCCGTTAACATAAGAACGACGCTTTCTTGCAAAACTGCTATTGACATCCAGTTAATTCATGTTTACAATGATACCTCTTTTAAAAATTCCTGACGAAGTAAAACGTAAAAACCGGTTACCCAATATCAGAAAAGTTATGAACAATAGAGCTATATTTGCCGTAAGGTAGAGGTAAGTCCAAGTACAGTAAATACTTTTCGATAAAGCTTAAATTAAATCTATAAACGTCAGAAAGTAAAAAAGTGCTTAACGATAAACGCCTCTATTCAGAAACTGTCAAGTGAACTTTTTCAACAGACAGTTTAGTTCCTGTCAATTTTTGAATTATTTACAGTATTAGGATGATATCTAATATTCAGTAAGGAATATCTCTTGCTGCAAAAAAAAGAAACAAACCATGCTCGCAGCATCGAATTCGAAAAAGTTGATACCATTGTAGATTTGTCTGGTTAAAATCAATTTAAATTTTTTTCAAGAGAATTCAACAACGGACAGGTAACAGTAGAGATCAATCTGTACCTTCCAGCGTGTGATTCCTTGGGTGGAAGACGTTCTAGAATCAACATCAAGAGTGGAAATCGTTGCTGAGGTTTGACATCACAGAGAAGGTTCCACCTTTCTTCGTTTTTCGAGGACACTGCCAATGCTGACACTCATATCTATAATGCTTAATAGCATATACTTATCTTCAGAGTTTACAAGCCGTATGACCTCTGTTCAGTGCGAATGGACGATGGTCAAGAGTTCACCGAAATATCATATGACGAAGACGTCATTGACAGGGAAAAAATTTGCTTATTTTTATTGTGGCCCGAAGCCTCATATCTAACCTGAATAATATTTTTGACTAAATGATCAATCACTTTTGCAAAAATAGATCAACACTCAAACTTTAAGAGTATGCTTACGCCTTTCCAAAAATAGATGATATGAAAAAGACTGGTGAAAGTGCAAAGAAATCCGCAATTTGGTGCACGGAAAACACTTGTAAAGTAAAGGGATGAGACTAAAGGGTTTGAGTTGGTATCTCATAAAAATGTTTAAAACATCTTTTAGCAACATTACAGCATATTTTATTTAGATTTGAGGATTGAATAGCGTTTAAAACATTGCAATTAATAAATGGTAATTCTAAAACGAATCATCGATTCGTTATGGAAATTCAATTATTTATGGAAATTCAAAGCTGAAGGAAAAGTTTATTTCATCCTTATTTAAGCATAATTATTTAATACAGGGAATTTTTTTAAATATTTCTTGCGTAAAATAAGTATTTTATTCTTATAATAAGGAATTAGAAGTTAAAAACGTTACCAATTTTTTTTTAAACAACGCTTTATAAATCGGCTTTTTGACTGTAAATCACTCGTAAATTCAACTTTTCAGAATATTCACATTGAAGGGATCACTTGAAAAACAAGACATACATATCGCTGAGCTATGAAACAAAAGTAAACGTTTCATGACGTGATAATACCGCTCATTTTCCAATTCTGCTCCGAGTTACCAAGGCCGCCGTGAGTTTTTCAGTTTGGTTGTCCTGAAAGGAAGTCCGCGTGTCAGGCGACAATGAAAGGCGGTGCAAGCAGTGGCAAAGCCATTATTTACAGCAGCTTCCAACTCTCAGAAGTTAAAACGCTTCCGGCGAGCAGTGAAGGCCGATCTACGATAGCTTTTAATCAACCCAGATGCGAACACTTTAGGCCCACTATAGAAATTGAAGTTGCAAAAATTCGTCGCAAAAATACGCAAAACGTGAAGTCACGAAAATTAATCGTAAGTAACCCTCTAATTTTGCATCTATGCAATCAGTTATACAAATGCCTGATAGCCCTAAATTTATTTATCGAACCCAACATCCTGTGTTGATAGTTGAGTGACGTTAAAATACAATTTGTTGCCCTGAAATAAGGCATAACCGAAATTGGCGGTGGAGCTTTCGTCAGGATGTGAGGCGGTCGAGGCTCGCGCCACTTCCATCGCCTGACCTTGCCTCGCTGTGCGACCAGTTGTGACGCTCCGAGTAGTCTGTGAAATGCGCTAATGGCAATACTAGTTCATGGAATGAGGCAGCCAAGTTCCTAATGATGATGCTTGTCTATGCAACGAGGTAATGATAATGCTAGTCTATAGAATGAGGCGGCTGAATTCCATCTGGTAATGTTAGTTTATGGAATGATGCTTCTCAAGTTCCATCTGGTAATTCTAGACTATGGAATGAAGCGCATACGTTCCTTCCGATAATTTAAAGACCGATTTCACCTTATCAAAATTAAAAGCTTTTTCGTTTAGAAGTAAAGCCCACTCATTTAGCTCTTCCAAATTCATATTATCAAACCAATTTTAACAGCAACAGACTGTTCCAAGGAAATTTTTTCCACAGCATAAAGTAAGCACATGTACACACATGTCGTGACATTTTTCAGATACGGTGAGATAATTTTATAGTTTGCATAGATGTTTTTTTCACACACTTAAATACTATCAGTTTGGTATTTTTAAACTATTTCCCTAAAACCGAGCAGTTTATTAAATATCAACTACCGAACAATTTTACCCACTCCATACCGATCATACTTTATCAAGGAATGTTGCTCGGTAATTCATTACGGTCTGACGAGTTCAGGCAAAACTAATCATACAGACATTATTCAGGTCTATGTAAAGTTCATCATAAAAATTTACAGCAAAAAGTGCGCTAGGATTATTCAAATCCGACACAATCGGTCTTGAAAAAATTTACATGATATCAAACATCCACAAACTACAAAGGATAGTGAAGGCATCGAGTAGTAGAGAAAAATCCCAAAGTATCATTTGTATTCCTATAATAACTATTAGATGGGCATTCGGAAATTAAACGAATTTTGCGCAAATGCTTCAATCCCTTCTTGACAGAATTTCATAAAAACATTTAATTTTTAGAGAACTCTCCTACTTGGAAAAAATGTGAGACTACACTTGGAAATAATTGATTTATCAAACGGAAGTTGAGAAGCAATGAGCAAACTCGTTCCCATTGCTTTCTTTTGAAATCCAAGTTGGAGCGAGTTTGGTCATTAAAGGTTGAAAATAGAAGTTGGACATAAACGAGGAAATCCGTTCATATGGCACGAATATGGCTAATTTTGCATTATAATAGTGACAAAGTTTTGATCGAATGGAGAAAGTGAGTTACTGCCTTTATTTTCGTTGGGCTAGTTTCCAACCCTAGAAGTAAAGTACCGTGTAGTTAGTCATGCTGGAGTTGCGCGACGTTTGCTGTTCGCATATACAGCAGCAGCTTATCTAAACTAACTATGCTCAAGCTCTTTGAAAGTGAAAGTATATCTGTTTGCATTAGCACCAGAGAATGTACGACACTCAACCTTCACACTTAATCAACTAACTCATATGCTAACAGGTTTTAAGATCATCATAATGTAAAAGGCACTAAGTTTATTTATTATACTGCCTACATAACATTAATGTGCTCTGAATGCTCTAGCTTGGCCAACTAATTTCTCATTTAAATTGGCGTAGTTTTCATGATAGGTATTCAGTCATAATCACCAGCATGCTTTTCAATTCTGTTCGCTGAAGAGCAGAAGAGGTAACCGAGCGCTCAATATTCACCTCTCACACACCGTTCGTGTACAAAACGAGCTGTGACGCCATCGAGCTCGTGAGCATATCAAAAGGACTTCAGCGCTTGCACACGCACGTAAACATCAAGCGACTCAGACACATAAACCACTCGCTTGAATCACGGCCTCGTTACGAACACGAAACGTAAAAATGTCACGAGAACCCCAGTAAAGTCACCACACAAAAGCTGTTAATGCAAACTCATGCGTATTGTTGGACACTTCGGAAAACCATCCTGGCTTTGTCGACTTTCCTTCACCAAAAGGCGATCATAGATTTTAAGGATTCGATGATAATAATAAGTATATGAAGATGTAAAATTTGGAACTCGTTCCCCCTACTTAAGAATTAGCTCACCTTCTCTTTTATCTTGCATAGGAGGAGAAATGAGGAAAATGACTAAACATCCATATAAATAAATGAATCACTACCAGAGCGTTTTGAAGCTGAGGCTTCGTGACATCAAAATTTTTTGCATAGAGTTCACTCTAAGTCTGTCAACGGATCTCTATCGTTTTCAAAATTTAAGCAGAATTGTTTCCTCTGGGGATTAAAACATTTGTGCATTTTTGTAGACTATTTTCTCTACAAGGGAGAAATACAGAAAAAAAAGAAAATATCTAACCCCTTTCCTCTCCACCACTCCTACTTTCCTCACCCATGGTCACTGGATTAGCCTGCTGGCCTAAGCCATGGTAGGACTTATTTAAATGGAATGTCACATAAATCTCAAACTTCAGGGTTTTTGCCAAGAAAAGGCGAATCCGGTAGCTCTTGCTTCAACCGACATGCCTCCACGATACGGGATGCTTATAAGCTAAGATCGAATACGATTCTTAACACGTTTACTACGTATTGGCACATATGTGTACTACTTGGTAAATTGCTCATTTACGTGCCAGTAACAATGGCTATCATTCCACTGATTTCAGGCTATGATGTACAAGTTAAAATGTTATCGTTTTATTATATTTTTGCCGCTTGTTAGAAAGGATAAGGATGTAATCAAGCAGTATAGATGGCTTTTCAATTCTGTTTCTCCCAACCTAACCAAACCGACCGCAGCAACCGCGAAAACGTAGAGAACGTGTTAAATCGGATATACTAGAGAAGTTTGGTTGGATGCAACCCTCTCCTTTACGATGCTCCTGTCTCGTAAAGTGGCTTTGTAGTCACAAATTATGCCTTAAGCTTGTTTCGTATGACGCGAGTCCATATTTAAGTAAGTTTACCAATAGGTGAATGACTGTTTATTCGCTGTGACAAGTTGTATGACATTGAATGAAATAAGACGATTTTTAAATAGTTTCTTTGGAAGATTATGGGTATAATTCATGAAATGAATTTATAAAACCTCTACCATGAAAAACACAGAATACTATGTTTCAAAGCAAAATATCGCTCGTTTCGATTGCGCAGCGGACAAGGACCTGAGCTTCATAGATGACTGTTCTAGTGTCAGAACGATCAACAGCGTTCAGTCGATTTTACAATTTTGACGGCATCGATAAGATGGTCAATTATTTTCTTGCGGAGTACCTCGAACTCCTCTAATAAGAGACAAGACGGGTGATGCTGAAGTATCTACCACGTTGAAGCAGTGTTTTTTTAATTCATTGCTGAAGAGTTTATGAGGAAGTTTGAGCTTGAGTTCTCACTGACACAATCTTTGAAATAATAAACGTTATACTGCTCCAATCTGGGGGCAAATATTTGCGTAAGGAAATGAAGCCTACATTCACGTCACTTCCTCCAGATATTGAACTGAATGGGCAATCATAAAATAAGTACGACCATCTAGTAGTGGGGAGGTGTGGCGTTATACTTTGACGCGTCTGCAAACTGGCGCTGTCATGCCGATACATTCAACTAAACTTAAACAATATTTTCACCTCCAGGGAGTACAGAGATAAAAGAGCACTGCATAATGCATAGCAAGACCCAGTTAACAAGCCACAATATGAATACGCAACAGCTTCAAACAACAGTTATAGTTAATTTTCCCCTGCAAAAGTGAATAGATAACATGATTTTAACTAATTTTTTCATCTTTTATGTATAGAGGAAATAGTCCACATTCATTTGATTATTTTTTTTTCACAAAAATCTTTGAACACAGATTGACCTGATATAAGATTAAAACGTCTGAAATTAGATTTCACCCCCGAGAATAAGACCACTATTCCATGTGTGGTCTTGCTCTAGATTAGTATCACTGCAGCGACCACCGGATGTGATGGTTTATCCCATGCAGAACAGAATAACAACCTGCCCTGTCGCTTTCATGAGTACACATTTCCATGCAGTGAAAGCGACTACTTGAGAGCGGCGGTGACGCCGGGGTGAGGTGGACCAGAGATACATGTAGCAGCAGGCAGCTCGCGGTCCCCTGCTCGCGTCAGGAGCACAAGGGCGCGGCGCAGCTCACCTGCTGGCCCGCGGTGACGACACTCTTGCTCCACAGTCCTGCGAGTGCCGTCACGATAGCGCTGCCGTAATTGCTTCCACCTGTTCAAGTCTACTGCACATTACCGCTCGGTGAAAGCGCTTCCTCCTGACGCCGTTTGGGTTTTCAGCGGATGTTAGGCCGCCAATAATTTTGAAGTAATGGTTACAGATTTTAATTGAATATTCAGAAGAACCTCACACGCGGAGTTTAGTTCTTTTCATGATAGAACGGACTATGCGAATTTCTTGCATTAGGAAAACATTTCCCTTATGTATATTTATAAGCCGTTCCAGTTCCGAAAATTCTTTTTCAAGATAAAAAAAGTCCTTTTTCATTGGGTTCCAAGATATAGGTGCAGTAACTAGCGTGCCTCGATCATATTAGTACTAGTAGTACACTAATTCAGTCTATTGAACAAACTCCTCTGTTCTGATTATCGGCAGATTAGATTAGATTAGATTAGATTATTAGTTAGTCTAAGCCTCCCTATCCGCTACAAAGGCTATCCAAAGAGAGGAAGGAGGAAGGCACCATTTAGTATGGAGTTAAAGGAACGCGGAATCTATGCAGAAAGGGCACAGAAACACTAAGTTGAGAAAGAAGATTATGAAACAAGATCAAAGTCGAAGAAGAAAGTAGTAAGTGCTAAAAAATCGGACAGCAGTGAAGCGAAAATAAGATGGTCCTTAACATAACAAAAACATTTCATTTCAACATAAAGAAGGCCTACCAAACTCTCAGCGCAAGCTCTCACATTTTCCCCTGGGAGCGCCAGATTGTCGACAATATTTTTCTTCAACTTTACGATGGAAATTTTTCCTTCCCATTATTTACCTTATGGTATTTTAGAATGGATTTACGAATTTATGGCCAGCACTGCACAAAATAATCCTTGAAAACGATCGCGATGTAACATTCGCGAGATGAAAACAAGAGGGTCGGAATTAGTTTGAAGTTTTCCGTTCTGCAAATATCCAAACATTTTACGCTATAGAAATACAAACGTAGAGCGAATCACCCCTAATTGCAGGCGCGTGTGATGCGAAGTTTTATTATTTATAAGATCATACCATTATATTATTGACCTTCTATTGGATTTTTTCCCAGAAATTAACCAGCCTTTTAAAATATCTAACTGCATCAATTGGGGTCAAGGTGTTTCAACTGCGTTTTGATCGATAGAGACTCGTTTTAGTTTACAGAAACATCTAAATAAAATTTCACCACATGTAGTCCTCTAAGCACGGAAGTGCTTTATACGTTATAAGAGTTCAAAAAGAGAAGAACTCCAAAAGAACTCCACTGTCGAAGTGACTCTGCATATATCCGCCCAGTATATGAAGTAGAGTAGAGGTATTGCAGATGATCGATCATAAGAAAATTGAGAAAAAAAGATTGAAAAGGGGAAAAGCACTGTCGTAATAGCCATGCAACTAGTACTAGGAGCAACTACTCCCTTAATGTTTTAAGGAGGAAGTACAAACAAGACGAATTAAGTTAAATGACTAGCTCCTAGCAGCAGCATAACTTCATTTATATCTTGCGACATCAGTTGAAAAATCCTTGCGCATTTCTCTTTTAGACTGCCTTTTATTCACCAGTTAATGAAATTTTCGAATCAGCAGACTTTTAGCCAGATGAAACGGTAAATTAATACTTCATAATTCTACTTTTCGAAACCGTCAAGATCTTTACAAACTAAATTGAGAAGCAATAAAGTAAGGAAAAACGCAATAGAAACTCATGCAATGATAAGTAAATTTTAGTAAAACGTACGATTTCATCTACGTTTCCTATCAAAACATGGATATCATTTCGTTCATAAGTCAGTGGTTTGCTTGAATCGCCTCTTTTTTTAAAATTTAAAAATGAAGAAAATGCCGTGGAAGTTAATTATATTTAATCAGAAAAAGTTTCAGAGTCCAGCTCCATTATCAGTTCCAGTAAAAGATCATATTACGTCTCTGAAGTAGGAGATCATAGTACAGGGAAGTAGAGATATTGAGAGTAAAATTTCACGAGAAAAGGATATATATCAAAAATGAAATTGAGGAGGTAATAAACCGGTAGCTGTTTATAAGCTATTTGCAAAAATTTGAGCTGTATTTGTTGTTCAGATTAGGCTTTCTCAAAGAAAAATGTAAAGACACTAAAATCCTGAGATCATTCGGAGTTGAAGCAGATCCTAAATTTTAAAATCTGTAGCAGAAATGGGAAGATAGTATTTTTCAGTATGGCTACGCACTGTCGAATAAGATGGGTGAGCTAGCTTAATCCCGGACGGAAGCTTCTGCTTTGCCACTCAATTTAAGAATTTAGTGTCGTCGTGCCGACGACATACGACGATGTGCACCGCACATACTCGTAGCTGTAAGAGTAAACCAGAGAGGCGCACTGCACTGTGAGGCGGATGCTTGTGCCGGAAAAGGAAGACACTTTAAAATTACTATGCTAACTGGAGTGACACGTAACTGAAAGTTGTGAAAAAATTTTGCACACATTAATTTCATTTCGCATGGCAACCTCTCGAACGGCGCTCCAAAATGCGGAAATGAGCAATATAAATGGTCTTTATTGTTTGGTACAGAATGGAACGGGTATAGCTTTGGCAGGAATTTTAGAAATAGGCTCGAATTTTTAAAAATACGCCAAAATATTCCAGAAAATATGACGATATGTATATTTGATATGGCTGACACACGTGAAAAATAAGTTAGTTTTGTACATTTTTAGGACTTTTTTCTCAGCTTCTCACGTCAGGTAGAGCGATCCAAATTGTTTTCGAAGCAATTAGCTACAACGTATCCGGCGCTATTTAAACTGCACGAGATAAAAATAAGACCCTTAACGTATTTTCAAGTCCAACCGACTAGAACAATACTTCATACTTCTTTAACATATTGAGCCACGCTAAACTCGTTAAGCAGTGCAGCAATTTCACGCCATACGTGGAGAGCTTTTAAAATTACCACACAATGGGAAGCAATGCATGTATTTATCATAACGGAAAGTTTTCCAGTTCTCACCGAAAAAACGAAGTTCTGCGCTGCTTGGTTGGAAATATATTTTTTTTTAAGCTTCAGGTGGACCAAATCTATGCGTGCTAAAGACCTAAGAATTCTTTCCTTTGACACTCACATCTTAAAAAGAAAATTCACTGAAATGGCCGCATGAGATCTACAGTGGGCAAATATTGAACAATTAATTGCAACTCATTTCTGGCCACAACCAACACGTCCTACATATCAGGAGATGTAGGAGGCATTGCCATTACGGTGGATGGGGATCTGTAGCATTCTCAGCGGCCCATTCCACGTCCACCAACTGCTAGCTTTCGGACGTAAGGAGAATCTCACAATCTCTCCATGATTGAGTTTAAAACGAAAAAGCGAACTGAAATATATGTTCTTCTAATATGCGTACTTTGTATGAGTAATAAATTTAAACATCGATTTCTTTTCTCTCGACAAGAGTACTTTGCAGAGATTAAGCGTGCGAGTATCTATACGACGGCATTAATTAAGTAAATAACAAATGGTCTTTCTAGACATAACTTTTTTCATACCACAGCGTATAATTCGATAAAAAATGACAAGGTCAGCGAGGGATTCATGATTCGCTTGGATGCTTTGGAGCCTGTTGGTATATATGTTTGACATATTTGTTCGACGAGACTTCGCATCCCTTGCCGAGTTAATTGGTCTGTTGTACCACGATAACATGCGGCAGCAATTATGAAATTACATAGAACACAGCCTGCGGCTCAAGATTAAAACGTACTCCCTACAGTTCACTCTCCCAACACCTCCATCCGCTCATTATTCATTGTAAACCAGAGCGTATTTCAGGGATCGTCAAAACATAAACTCAGACTATTTTTTGTCAGTAGTCATCGCAGTTGCTATTGCGCTTATTTAATTGCTATTTATAAAACACTTCAAGGACTTATTTTCAATCAAGAGCAGACAAAAGACCAGTGAAATAGCGTAAAATTTTAAATTGCGTACACTTATGATTGGTCCCATATCTCTACACGGCGCTGACGTCAAGAGTGAAAAGTATTAATAGGAATTGTCCAGTCCAAAATTTAAATGACCTATAGGAACCTTAACTTTAGACTTTATAAAGGTACTAATTTCTATTATGCTGGACTACAGAACGAAACACTATTTCAACGTTTGTAAATACGACTTATTTTTCACAGGTTCATTATTTCAAAATTTATTTTTCCCACAGAGCATTTTGAAAGTGCGTACATCAGATACAAAGATGCAGTGTTACTTCAACAAAATAAAAAGCAAAATACGATTCTTATACGAATAATTTGATGAATTTCACGCAAATGAGTTACTTGCTGTTGAGTGCCATTAGAAATAATACCTATACAGTATACGAGTACACCTTGTGTCCGGACGGTATTCTGCCTCATGTGCAGTTCGTTTAAATTTGCTTTATAAATTTTGATTAACCGTGAGCTACAGTGTGTATCGTTGTGTCCAGGTCTATATGAATTCTCAAAGTATTTTGATGAAGCGATGATACCCGATACATGAAACAAATACATTTGTTAGTTATTAAACCTTACAGTAACATATTTGATCAAAAATACCCTGAAGGGTTTCACGTTTTCTGTCGCAACACAAACCAACACAAAAACCCTAACTCAATTGCTAATTCAAGCTAAACCTGGCCAAGACGTGGCACTATGCAATCGTTAAAACTAATCTTTATTTCAGAAAAGCGCTCGAGGAACACGTTTCAGTTCATTGACCGTTATTTTATCACCACTTCGCAAAAATTGCAGAGTAGCTCAATGCCGCAATCAGTTACGTGTTGGTAGACCGGCGAGCTGGTCAGGGTTCTTGATCCAAAATGAATAGGTGTTCCCATTTTGTGTGCTGCGACGGCGTTCACGTCCAGTGCTGGATAATGATGGCTGTAATTGTTTTGACAAACTAGCAGAATGTTACGAAACATTTGCCGCATGACACTCATTCTCGTCAAATGAATTTTGATTTTTAGCCTTCTAACGCTACTACGAAAGATAGAATTGAAGCAAGGTGCCATCGTCAAATGGCTTGTCTTGAATACTGTCAGTAAAAGATGATGATAGACTAGTCTTTCAACCACAATATGGAATATTTATAGTCTTTGACCTTGAGGGGCACAATGATTTAAAATATTTAATGGAAGGAAACTCTTATTTTCGAGCAGTGTCATACTCCAGGTTGTGCCTGTACGATTTTGTTAACAGGGTGTAGCTAACAAATCTGCACTGCAGTTAATATTGTAGACGCACATATACAAATTTTAATTACTCATGAGCTCCTTAGAGCGCACTTGTTTTTACTTATGTGCTCGCTAGGTTATAACATGATGTTGCCTCGCCATTATATTAATACAACTGAGTGTGCAGAACCTGATGGACAATCAATGATGATCCTTTAAAGATCATACGAAAGTATTTAGACCTAACCTTTGGCTCTTCTCTAAACGAAATCTGTACCATTATTAAAAAAAAGATGTACCAACACCGAAGAAATAAACTTTCAACTTCGTTGTTCCAGTACGTTGAAATGATTTGAAATACTGAGATGACAAATTGATCAACTATTTTTTGCGCTTTCCTGGCCCTTTGAGCTGTGTCTCGAAACAATACATCACCGCGAAGAACAACGCGACCGACGAACGGGTTACATTTTTTATCCAGTTTTACAATATCCGAGGGAA
Source organism: Morinoia aosen (assembly GCA_030386875.1). Taxonomy (NCBI): domain Eukaryota; kingdom Metazoa; phylum Arthropoda; class Malacostraca; order Amphipoda; family Talitridae; genus Morinoia; species Morinoia aosen. The sequence continues at coordinate 28,271,609 of CM059561.1, read as the reverse complement.
CAAAACGACTGGCAGATCACATCGTCGTTGGCTAATCTTCATACTTCACTTAGACGATGAGTGCAACCGAGATTACAGGCCTGTTCTTTAAGATTTGTATATATCGCAGTGAGAAAATTGATAAACTTGCCTTGCGATAGATAGAACGTAACAGCTTTATTCTGGGATAAACCCTTCAAAATCTTAATAAGTATAAATAACAATCAAGTTTTACGCTCTAAAATAAATAGTGCAATCTTGACACTCGAAATCATTTTTTATTATAAAAGAGCCTATGAAAAACATCGCAACACGAAAAAAGCAAGTATTTTACTTACTTCGCCAAGCCTATGAATGAGATTGTTAGTATGAAAAGCACACGGGCGTGCATTTAAGAAATAGATAGATTTTCTATGATGTACTTAAAGACTTTGATGCGTGATCCTCATACTTCCGTTTCCGTAATCATGCGCCTTTTCCATCAGGCGCAAAAATGCATGACTCTTTTGACGAAAAAGAGCCTGACTCAATTCCAGTGGAGCAGCTGCATTATTCTCACCTGAGTAGAAGCAGCTCCTCTTCTGCTCTAGAAAGACTGGTAGAAGAGGTTCTATAGGAACTAGTCTTATTGAGTTAGCCCTCATTCCCTCTTAGGTCAACAAGCACGGAAACCATTATACGACGTGACTGCAATAATATAGCGATTAACGAAGAACGCGTAGGATAATGCACTACAGATTCAATCGATGCTCTTCACTACCACTCGCTGGCTGTCACCTCGACACGGACGCTGGCAGCAACAGCCATTTACCACGGTATCGAGAGGCACGTGATGGCGTCATGTCGTTTACATGCCAGTACGCGCCGCCGCTGCACTTCCGATATGACGAGTCAGAAGTCGTGATTGGGGTTGATAATGATTACGAATCAGTTCATAGTTTCTCTGCGACCTGATTCTTCAGTTTGAACGTAATGTCTGATAGCAGATCAATTGTACCAGATGATGAAGCACTGCGAATGATCACAAATTCAAAGGTACAAAAACTCAGTAGAATCCCACGCAATTTAATTTTAATTGTTTAAGCAGCTTTCCATAGAATGGCTTGTTGTCACAAGCAATGAAAGATCTATGCACACTACATAATCTTTGGACAAGTGTTGCATCAGTCGAAGAGCCCTTGTGCGCCAGCCAAACACAAATCTGAAAGTCTAAGGCCAAATTTTCGATAATTGTGCCGTCGTAGTGGTAAGTTCTTTCAAGTCAACGTAGCGTTGTGTTTTTCTAAGTAGTGTTTTAACCTTTGATTTTTTTTAAAAAAAACTTGAGTTTTCAGTATCTGTCAACAAATAGGGTTTTTAAAAACTTGGGAGATTCAAGTTATAAATTACGCTGAGCTATCGATATTTTTCTCCGTATAATGATTAGATCGGATAATAATTAGATTGACTGCAAAATTGATCGTCCACACCACGATCCACCAAGTTGCACAGGTTGACAAAATACCTTCGAATCCTGGACAAAGAACATGATTGACTTGCCTTGTAGTCGAACATGGATGACAATTAGCAGAAGCAACTGCTTAATAAAATTTTCCGTGGATTATTTACGTCGTCAAAAACAGATTTTAAATCCATAATATAACTACTTTTAATTTTCATTCTTCGAAAACCATATTACATCGACACACTGTGTAGATAAGCTAGTTTAGTGATTGGAGTGAAGAAAGCGAAATTATACCGCTCAACTCCACTAGGACCAAGTCTACAAATCAATTATTCGAAACCCTAATAAATTTTGTTCAAAGATAACCAAACGACTTCACTTTCTACTTCGTTAGGAAGCGATTTATTAACCATTTTTGACCTTACAAAAATATACTTCATTATTTCCTTCGAAATTGGTTTACTGTATACCGATGCATCAAAACACACCGTACAGTCTGAGCAACTCTATAGCTAGATTGATAAAGTTTTATCTTCCAAAACAAGGCAGGAAGTCAATCACTGTCGCAATAGTGGTTTCCCTGCTCACCCTCCTATCACCCCATCAAACTTAAGTAATTTACATGAATTACGGATAACAGTTAGGGCATTGCTTCATCGACAACAGGTTTCCTAGAATAATGCAAACAAAAACACTATAGCCCATCATTCTAAGCTTAAGGAACTATTACTCATGGTTTTCTAAGGCGATGAACGTCCGTTCTGAAAATGTTCCCATAATTTTGAAGTTGTGCAGACAGAATCTCAGGAAAGTAAAAGATATAACTTAACAGACACAAAAATTTCTCAAGAGACATTGCCGAATGATGTAAACCCCTGTTTAGCACCTAAATGATGAAATCTCCCCTTAATATTCATGTATGGATACAGGAATTGGGTATTTTCCGTCTACTGTAGATTGTACTAATATTGAACAAGTGAATGCTTGGGTTAAAATGCAGTGACTGCGCATTATCTGTAAGGTATTCAATAATGTAAAGATTTAAGTTATTTATGTCATGATCATCAGTTCAGCGTAACAGTGATCATCAGATATTTTTAAACTAGCTTTCTACCTTGCAACTATAGGCGCAAGCTTGGATTTTGGAGCTTACGCGGCTTGGAGCTAAGACAGCCACTCCTGATGGCGTAAAATAGCGAGGCATCTTAGACAAGATAACTGGTACGTCTCTCTTTGGATGTATTAAAACAGCGAGATATCTTAGAAAAGTGAACTGGGAAGTCATTCCTCTCATGTCTGGTATAACGGTAACCAATTCATAAATTGACTACTTCCCACCTGGAGGAAATACGTCCGACTATTTTACACCACCTGTGCCGATCAACATTCTTTACCAGTAAAGATGGATACCAAGGCGAATGCAATTACATGCAATTCCCATGCACTGAAGGCTTTAAAAGCTATTAGAAATGTTGCATTTTTTCATGTCCTACTTAGAAAGCATCAAGGTGCAACGAGTTCTACCGTTAATGCAATTTGACAGTCATCCTTTCCAGAGAAATACTTCCAAGTTTACAAAATTAGTGCAAGCAAAAAAAGAAAGACTTTGAATTTTAAAATATTTTACACTGTATTTCTCCTGAAAATTCGAACATTTTGATGGTTGTCACTATTAGCATAACAATACTTGTTCTTTTGAATGCTGTCAAAAGTAGTCGGAAAATTATTTCATTGCAGTGGGATAATACGAGCGTTCCTAAAAGATTCATTACCAGTGAATCTGGGAGAAATTCGAATGTAAATATGATACAATTAAGCTGCTTTGAACGATTAAATTCCAGATAAAAACTGAAAATAACACGTAACCACTTACAAGGCACCTTCGTACATTAACATTTACGTCATTTAATAATTTCAATCCTTTTTAATTTATACGCCACAAAGCGTGGGTTTATCCTGATGCTGTAAACGTAAAGGAGCTTTAAGGCCGGAGAGGGAAAGATTTAATGGCCCGAGAATCCAGTTCCCGTAACTTATCATTGTTGATTATTTCCTATGAAGAATTGGTAACAATGCGTTGCCTAACTCTAGAGTCCGCAGGAGATCAGAGCACAAAGACACGCTTGATGGCTCCGTTCCAGGTGGTCAAGGGCCCCAACATGCAGTGGTCGAGCGGATCTCGTGTGATGTGCGGCGCGCACAACAATTGTTATCAATGAACAAGGGAAGGTGCCACAATTTTGCAAAGAAATAAAATGAGTTGAAAAATGAAGATTGGTCATTAAATGAGTATCGATTTAAAAAGCTCTCAACTAAAATGTAGGAAAAATTGGAGTAAATTTTAACACGTTTTCTCGTTGCTCTATATCGTGATCAAAATGAACAAATAGATATATTTTGGCATAAGTCAAAATTTTTCATATCAAAACGCATCAAAGAGATGGAAAGCATTTTATGGCGGTTTTATTATGAAATTTTAAAAGTAACGAGTATGACCAATTACGAAGTTTTAGAGGTGCTATGGACCACAAATTTAATTTCCCATATTTCATTAGGCACGCCAAACACTTTTTGCAACTAACGTCTCTATAACGCAACGATATCTACGAGACGGGTGCGTGTGTTCTACTAACTACATAATCCCATATAGTTTTCTGTGTGAATATTTTTAATAAATACTCAATTAATACTTATGTACATCGATGACTCGATTCGATGTCTACGTTACGATTGTTTCATGTAACTAATCCCACAGTCCTCTCTAAATAAATACTTTTAGATATTTGTACAATAATTTTCTACATCGAAGCCTACGAAAGACGAGAAATTGTTCTAAATTAACGTCAATTAAATTCCCATTCTTGAAAGAATCTATTTTGGTGAAATTAAGAAATGGGTCTCAATGCATGAAATGCTCTGATTGTCGCGCTGCTCTAGAGCCACTTTTATGAACATGATTAGCCTCCTAATTCGGCTTTAGAGCAACACGATGAATACTGTGCAACTTTAACTGTAACAAATTCATGAGAGCCCGCAAAATTCCTTTGCAAAGGAGGTAGTGCTTGGTAATTGATAAACTGCCATCATTTGATAGATTGCCATCAGTAATTTCATTATTCAACCACATAATTCAATTTTACATGTCAAAAAGCTTCCTAAATATTCTAAATCGAACACTTAAACGTTCTTCTTCAAAAAATCTACTTACTTAAACTGAATTAGAATTCATGCCTTGAACAACAATAGACGAGCTGAAACCTCTCAAGTTTCATTTCGTCGCCGTCAGTAAATTTCACGTTAACATCAAATCGAATAATTTTATGGAACAACAAAAATTTTTAAAACTGCTACGCAAGGTGCTTCAAGTTGAACAAATAAGGTTCAACGTAGAAAATGATAGCACACTTCTTAAATCATCATTTAGTGGAAATAAAACGATTGCCCAATAAGGCAGTGAGTTCCGTGCGGCAGGCTCGTTTAACATTGAGAAACATTACGTTGAAACTATTTACTTGCAACAATATATTACAAGCACATTTGCTGGTAAAATGTCTTCATTATGAGAATAACACACCCTTATTTCCGGAACCATGCATGCTGAGAGCTTTGGCGCAAAAAGTACACGTTCGTACAAAGAGCATTTTGAAATAACAGCGAATCAGAGGTTAACAACCTCGCTAGCCTTGCCCTAAGGCATACTCACAGAAATTTAATTTCAAGTCAAAGTGCAGATTTCAATCAAATAAGCGATGACAATAACGACCGAGTTCACCCACTGAACGACACTGAACAAATTAGCTCTGACCCGAAGCACCAGAATATGTAAGCCACTCTGGGAAACACTCGGTTTTTCTCACGGCATCGGAGCTACTGAGTTGGAGTTCTAGATTTTCTTATCTCTCGAGGGTCGACAACCTGTGAGTTACGAGTGCGCACTGGTCCGCATCTAGCTCGATTTCGTCATGAACTTGCTGAGGGTGGGAGCTAGCGGACAAACTATCAGGGCACAACAAGCGAGTTTTAATAAAATGCATAACTTTCCAATAACAAAGATCTGGTACTTTTCGCAATTAATTTCGCAAATATGTGGTAACTTACATCCTGAAACCCAATTTTTCACTGAGCTGTGACAAAAAGCGTCATTTATGGCTCAAGAACCACTTTCACAGTCCATCTCTTGCCTGTAACCTTTGAGCGAGTAGACGCACGGACTGAAGTGACAGCGGGGCGCGCAGCTATGGCCACACAGAAGCCATCGTTGCCTCACCCCAAGGGAGCGCAGCACGAGCGGACTCCAGCGGTCTGGAACGGAAGTTGTCAAGGACTCGAGCGAGATGTTGCGCCTCGCAACTCCCCGCCCGCCGGCCACGCGACGTGGGGCCGGCGCTTGTATCGTCCTGCACTCAATTATCTATCTCAAGACTTCCCGAGCAAAATGAACTAAACAGAGATAGAGAGAACCTCGCCCAGGAAACGCTCTGCTGAGTTCGGTAACACTGTCGGGGAAATGGGAGATTACAGGAGACTGACTCATCAGTCTACCACTGGAAAAAATTCATTTTGTACCTATGGTGGAATATTACATGCAACTTATCAACTTCATGAATGATGAGCGATATTCACGTTCTAAATATTTGGGAATAACGAGGAACAAATATACATTTTTGCACGGTTATTTTTTCTCATTTCGTTTCGGACGTGTGGTGCTAATGTAAAAATTCAAATAAAATAAATTTGGAAGACGAAAATTAAGGGCGGAATGAATCTTAGTGGTGTCTGAGAGCATCGAGGCACATAAATAAAACATTTAAAATCCTCTTGCAAAAAAAAATTAGTCCCCAGGAAATCAGACTAATCTGAAGAAGGATAAGGAAAAATATGAAAAAACTATGGCACGCGTAACAATGGCGCCAAACTCATGCCTGCCTCCCGCAACACCGCAACCCATTCCATCTGAGTAGGTAAGGTTATCTCGGTCGGCGAGATAAAATTCCTCAAGGTGCGCTGAAAAAACAGGCACAGTAACACAAGTACTCCCTCCTTTCGAGAAAAGCTCTTAAAACTTTTTGGTTCTTTTACGAGCGCAAATTGCCCAAAACAAGCAAGACGGAACCACCGTTAAAAATTTTTAACGGATTCGAAATATTTTTAGCTATTAGATCGAATTATGGCCCCAAGCAAGTGCAAGGGCATCACAGCACCGTTCCTCACAATTACGTAGCAAGCGCACAAATTTTTGCAACAAAAAGAAATGTTGCAATGTTCGCCTTGGTATCCATCTTTACTGGTAAAGAATGTTGATCGGCACAGGTGGTGTAAAATAGTCGGACGTATTTCCTCCAGGTGGGAAGTAGTCAATTTATGAATTGGTTACCGTTATACCAGACATGAGAGGAATGACTTCCCAGTTCACTTTTCTAAGATATCTTGCTGTTTTAATACATCCAAAGAGAGACGTACCAGTTATCTTGTCTAAGATGCCTCGCTATTTTACGCCATCAGGAGTGGCTGTCTTAGCACTTTTACAATTTTAAGAGTTTTCAGAGAAGATTTCGGTTAGGGAAGCAAGTATGAATTCCTGTAGGTCAGCCAACACCCATTAGCTTCTTTTAAAGAGATATTCTACAAAACGTAGGGTATTTATTTGCTTTACTACAGGATGATGAACACTGAGTTCGATCACCTTATAATAATTATAACCTAAGATCATATGAGCGACTCAGTAGAAGTTGACAGGTATAGCATATTTTTACTGATAAAAAAGTGAAGCTAAAGATGCACATTAAACCAACACCCAGGGTTGACCGAAACATATAAAAACTAAAATTTAACTTGCACGCTCTGCTTCGGTCAAAGGCATTTCTACTGAAGCAGCTATCAAAAATTTTAGGAAAATTATACGATTTAGTGGTTTACGATAATTAGTTGAATTTCATGTCGTATCTCTGCGATAAGTTGAAAATATTTCCTCGCTAAAACAAGTTTTCAAGCTAAGATACACTAAAATTCAGTTTTTAGCTTCGTCATGCGACTAATCAACAGAGTTCAGACAATAATTCAAGAAATTCAGTGCAGAGATATTGAAAAATTCATTTGCATGCGAGTTTATTTTATTCCATTTACTGGTAATGAATCCTTGTACAATGGGCTTCCTCGACTCTTTCTTCAGTTTGCTCTATTGTTCTATCGACCTTCAAGTGTCTTTCAGAAACTCCCTCCTTTTGTGCAACCTACCTATTGAGTATTTGACCAAACTCGCGAGGATTTTGCCATTGAGGAGATCTTAACAATTAGAATACAACTATTGATACTGCAAGCATTTGAAACCTATATCACCTCTCACATCGATACTCGAAAAGTGAACTCACTGTGAAAACATGCGTCATGACAATGTTGGATGTATAACCGACCGCAGAAGCGACAGCACTTGTGGAAGTCGGCGTTCAGGTGTCTGTTGTTTATTCTCCAGCATCACAGATGGTGCGGTCCGGAGGTGTTGGAGAAATGCGCGTTGCGCCGTTACGAGCGACTCGAGATAGAGCTGAGATTCCGGTCGAATTTATGGTTAAGCTAGATTTGAAACATGTAAATCGTCGTTTACGCTTCAGACTACGACTATATATGGTTGTGCTGGCGGTGGGACATGGTCCGTTTTGCTACGACAGCTGAGTTCATTTCAGATTTGGTTGCCTAAACTTATTCTCTCATGGAACCAAACTACAAGAGCACCGCTTGCTACGTCATCATCGTTAATAGTTAAAATTAGGATAGTATTCAGGATAAAAAAAACATTATGGACATAAGCATTCTATTTAATGAAACAAAATGGTAACGTCGCAAGTGAGTTTCCTTACTCTTCTATATTTCTTTGAATATTTAACAGTGAAACGCATCGATATTGGGAAGCTCCTGAAATCGTACTTCGGTCCACGAGGACGACCATCCAGCTCTGCATTCACTCACTGTCGGTAGAGTAAACGAGAATATTTCATAAACTCATACGACCTTCAATATGAATTTTCCAGGAGCACTCGGTTTATGAAGAAGCTTCAAATTTATCTTCATTAGCACATGAAATTTAATTTTGACTGAAAGTTTTGCTCTTACTCTTCGAATCGAACGGAGATTTGTATAGTCTGAAAAAGTTATGAACACGTCTAGTTCGACAATGTGATCTTAGTACCCGGAAGAGCATCAGCATTCATCATAGGTCAGAGTTTCAAATAATTTACGCGGGCGTAGCAGTACAGCGCGCAGCGTAAGTTCAACTAAGTCGACTTGGCCACGATATGTGGTACACAGTACAGGAGATCCACAACGGATTTTAACCGCATCTATAATTTAGGATTTCACCTCGTTTTGCTAAACTACAATGGATCAGTGCTCGCGAAGATTCGAAGTGCTTTTTGTAACATTCACAATTTAGTTTTTTACGCTTGCTATTTGACAAAACTTTCGCTTTCAATTTTACTTAGTGCTGAGGATGAATGAAATCAAAAATTAATTATCTAGTTTATCAACATGAAATGCTGAATGACCGTAAAAATAAATATTTGCAGAATTATTTTATTACATTCGTTCAACGTATGTTCGTTGTTTGCTCCCGCAGAAAGAAATTTAGATTATTATTTCATGAACTAAACACTCTTCTAACTTTGCTTTCCACACGCAGAGAGCTACTCAAGAGCAAGAGCAATTTTGCACATTAACTTTCCTAATCAGAAAAAAAAGAAAAGAAAAAGAAAAAAGAAAAAATGTTTATTTCCAAGTTGCCACATGAGATACATGCCAACATATTGGCTTTTAACAGTTTCTTAATGTAGGACATCCTAAAACAAATGTTCCATACGAGGAGTACTAATTGACAAATCATCCGAGGGATATCAGGTGTTCCCTCTGGTTTAAATTCGTGCATGGGACTTACTATAAAATTTTTTTCTAATGGTTAAGGGAAATTAAATTATAATTCTAATCCTGATGACAGCAACCTTGAAATAAAACACAATTTACTTGCCCTACGGACCAGCTCGGTAGTAGCTCACATGAACTCATGTTTTTGTGAACTTTTCTGTGAAATTTGCTGTAATGCAAATGAAAATGTCAATAAGTGGAAAAGTTCTCAGTTAAGCTGCATTTGAAAACTTATTTTGCTTATTCCAAGTGGCGCCTTCTGAACAAAGTTGTGATCATCGGCTTCATGCAAGTGTTTTGTCTACTAAATACCACAAGTGTCGAGCCAAAAGATGGGGGTCGTAGCAGTATGGCCGACACAACCGAGTAACAATTGTGGAAAGGGCGCGAGACGCATTTGAGATACAGAAAAAACAAATACATTATTTTACGTGATATAGCTGAAGTTAAATATTCATTATCATAAGCAAGAATTCACTGACATGTGCACGATTGGTGTTAACTTTTCTATGATACTCTAAATCAGCAGTTCTTAATGGGGGGAATTCCCCGCTGGTGGGGAATGGCGGAGTTGCCAGGTGGGGAATCTCGTGCATTTGTTTCCACCCGCAAAAATCAATAGTGCTTCAAATTCTAATTCATTACATCCAAATGTTGACTTACTTTAAAAATCACAACCATTTACAGACTGTTTTAATAAAAAAAACACAATGAGGTATAGCATGTCGTGTTTGGGTGAAAGTGACAACACTGCTGTGTTAAGAATGTCACAGATAAGTAAAATGAAAATACAGTGGTGGGGAATACTCTATTCCCGACCGATGCTGTGGTAGGGAATGGAGAGTTGGCCCGCTAAAAAGCGGGGAATTGGAGAAAAAAGGTTACGAACCACTGTTCTATATGAAAGGCTGATTTAGACAGTGTTTTATGCTGATCGCACGCTTCCAGCGCTAGCTGACGTTCAGTTGAAGAGGTACATCACGAGGCGAGCAAAAGTGAGCCAAAAATATCACTGAGATGATACCCAGATTACTCAAAAAGGTGTAGGAGGCCTACGACCTCGTGGGAAACTAACAACTGCAAAATATCAAGCACAACCGACCGACAATATCTTCAGCGACCTACATTACAGCATCTTGGAACAGTGTGCAGCGCAGAGCTACTCAAGAATGAATCATCCATTCCTTACTACTGAACGATTTCACATTCAAGGCTTCTGAGATGGAAAAGTCAGCTTTTAAATTTTAGTATAGACCACCCAGAAATTTGAGGTGTATTTGCAACTCATCACATTTTTAAAGCAGTGAGTTGGATTCCGTAGTATGTCATCAGTGGAAACATAACGTGGGTATCACAACCAAATAATCACATGTACAAATATATAAGATTACCAGAGTTTATGAGCATATAGACTAAAACAACCTTGCCCCTTAGGGTCAAGTTACTTTTTTAACTAATTTTCAATCTTTAAATTGGTTCTTGATCACACTTTTTATGCCTAAAAAAGAATTCAATATCATTAGATTATTTGGGAAAGTAATGATTGAAGAAACAATGAAAAATAACGATTTTAAACTGAAAATTTGCAGCAGATTGTCCCTACAAGTACTGTATGACGAGTGGATTAACGTGAGAAGTTGGACTGAGATGAGCGAGAATTTCTGCTTTCGTAACAACGCACGGCTTGAATAATCTGCAATGTGAAAACGAAGATGAAATTCCTTCATCTTTTTTCTGAAATTAGGGTGTTGGATTGCGTCTTATGTTATTATAGAAACGAGAGCGTAGACGGTGACAAACAAGCAATCGACAATATTAGAGTTTTAAAAGTATATATACAGCATGTCCCACAAGAACCCGAACCAATTGTATTCATTTTCCTGCATCAGTAATACCATCATAAAAATACTATAAGCATTTAATTTCAAGCAAAATTATGAAGGTATTACTGATAAGGGTATTCCTATGATGGGATCACTGATCCGGGTATAAATAATCAGTTCGGGTTTTTGTGGGACATACTGTATAGACAGAATAGACAGAATAGATAGAATAGCTGAATTCACTCAATAATCAACTGTTTTATTAACTTGTTGCTTTTCATCAGTAAAACAATACGATGACACAGTATGTGCATGAGGTAATGAGTCTTAAAAAGACAAGATCGTTGATACAAGAGTAGCGGGAACTTGAACTGAAGCAGTCGAATGAATCAACTAATGAGAAGTGTCTAGAGTTTGTTGTGATGAGACCACACGCAAACACGGAAATTTTCATCCCCCGGGCGACAATATCGACAGTAAATTTAAGTTTACAGGCAGGAATTTTCTAATACTGAAATGAATTTTCTAGGAAGTAATACAACCGAACGTAGTTATTCATTTTCATTTATAATTTTCATGATTAAAAGAAACGCTTTCAACACGAACAGAAAGATATAGGAGCTCCTCCAGGCTAATATTTATGCAAAGATTGCAAAAAAATGGGAAGCTAAGCTACCAAAAAAGCATAAAATCGCAAATAGGAATGTCACAATGTTGCACGATTGGATGAGTCATTGTTTCCTTTGTTCGCTACAAATGACCGGGTTCTATGAAGATGACAGACACTGCGGTGGCCTGTGGTTCGGCCAACATACAGAAGAGTCATACACGCGAATGCATGGTTCTGTGTCGATTTAGGCACAGATTATTACCATCAATAGTCGGATTACCGCCAATGCCAAAGTCCAAAAACACATTTCAACTGAAGGAAGCATTATTTATTACTGAAGTTACTTTCATGTCTTATAACGACAGCGGGCTGAAAAAAATGAATAAACGCTTTGCTCAAACATTTTCTACAGCCATTGAACTAAGCAGATCTTATTTAGGGGCAAGAAAAAACAAAGAATGCAACACAAACTTCCACTTCTGTTTTTGAAAAAATTAACGGGTGTTTCGTAGAATGGAGCACTATTCTATCACTAACGACTCAAAATTTTAAGAACATATTCCGTGTACAATAAGGTTTTTTCAAAAATACATAAAGTCCAAACATTACTATATAAATTTTTTGTGGGCCAATCTATTCTTCAACTTCACTACACCATTGATAGTAATCCAAGAAACTACACCTTCTTCCCTGATAAGCAGGCATATAAATATGTGGTTCAAGTTTTCAAGTCTTCGAAGTTTCAAAATAGCATTTTCGCACACTAATCGAACATGAACAAAAAAGAAAACTAATACATGGAAAACCCCGATAATAGCTGTTTGGAATTTTATAAGTTGCTGTTTAGTTGTTCATCAGTACACAAATAGATTCATGAACAATGTCTGTGAAATTACAATACGAAATGTTTCATATCACGCAGGTATTGCAGGTCCCATGGAGGAAACTCATTCTGATATCAATTCATCGTCTTACACAGCAGAATACACGTTTCAAAATGCTAGTTGGAAGCTATAAAAAGCATCAAATATCAATTTGAAATTAAAATAATGCTAGACTCCCTTAAATAACTTTTTAGAATAGGATTATAACAGTATTATTTATTTTTCCGTCTAAGACCGGTTGGGCAAAAATAAATTGCTTTTTAAATTATAGTTAAATATAGTTTAAATAAATGTTTATGATCTTCTTCAGTAGCATCCATTATTCAAGTCTTACATGTCAATCTCGATTACTATTTGATTGCATAAGTTATGTAAAACTTAACTGTAAAAACGGTGGTAGATCACTTTTAAGAATGGTGCAGTAAATAGGAAAAATTCCGTGAGGTGGTTCCTCGCGTTCCTAAAGCTGACTGTATTCTGAGAGACGAGCCAAAAACGGTCGTTTAAAAATCCGATGTCGGAGAGTGCGAACTATTTGTAATTGAGCAGAGTTGCACAGCAAATCTCTCCATTAGTTCTAGAGAGCTTCCAGAATAATTACCCGTAACCCACACAATTGCTTGCGCCAACAGAAAAAGATTGGAAAGTTTCAGTGGTTGGAAAGTAAGCCTATATAGCACAAACTGTCTCAGGGAAATTTTAAAACAGATTTACTTATTTTTAGCCGTTGCTCTGTCAATATCTCGACCCTATTTTTCAAGAATACCTTTCAGTAATAATATGATAAAATTATTTTCAATTCAACATCAATTAGGAATAAAACCGATAAGAAGATCGTTCACCAAAACGTAAACGCTCCTCTTCGTGTGCAACAGTCGAGAAAGCTAATCAACTTGGCTGGCAAGAAAATTATATATCATATATAGTTGCAAGTGAAGATATTGAAAGAATTATCCATCACGAACTTTGTTAGACAATAACCAAACAATTATTGCTAATATCTACTGCCATCACACCCACAGTTCGAAAGCTTCCATGGTCCGGAAGCGAGTAAAATCAGTCAACATAATGAGTGTCATCACCATTACGACGATGCTCGCCCTCACACAGCTCGGTTAACGTTTGATCTTACGAAAGATAACATGTGGAGAACATGGCTCCATCCTCTGTGTTCTCCTGACCTCGCTCTTTTCTATCATTCCCTGTTTAGACTAATGAGAAAATTTAATGACGCTATGTCGACATCAAGACAAGTGGAAAATATATACATTAATGTTTTACATTTAAAATTCTTAATTGGAAATTTTTCAGACCCAGACTTCGATGTTGACGGCCGATAGCAACAGGTTCTAAGGAAGTTAGGAAAATTCATTGTGATGATTATATAACTGTTTGATCGATTTTTATCTTTTAGATACAGCCAAGAAATAGAAGCTAATTTCGTTTGAACTTGATATCATGATCCAACTACAGAACCGCGTTTTCGAATCGGGTTATTAGGTAGTTAAGTACAGCCAAAATACTATAGTATAAATGGATTTTCTTGATTCATCGAACTAGAACAAAAAATCATGTTAGTGCTTTACCGTTTGATATTTTTACAGATATCACCGTTATAATAACCATCGTAATTAGACATGCGCTACCATTAAGTTGTTACCGACATGGGAATGAGGATGGAACAGCCACTCGGCAGAGACCTTTAATGAACACATTTGAGTACACATTCGACCAGAAATGCATCTTATCATAGCTGTCTTACAAAGGAGCGCCTCACAGTGGGCTGAGAAGGACTCATTACGATATGCGAGTGTTCAGCAAATGAGAGCACCAAGCATGCGGTGAAAGTGAGCAGCCGTGCAACGCGCTCCATGGTCCGTGGGAACCAGCGTGGGCACTAACACTCGAAGGAAAAATACACCGAAATAGTTGAGTACTAACATAACTGATAGTTTGTGTACGCGATGAAAGCTGAATCGAAAATTTTGTAGGCTTTTGAGCTGTAAATCATTTGAGCTGTTGATTTTCATAAATACTTTTCGGGAAGAATGAAACTTCAGTTTCTGAAATTTTAACTCTTAACAAATAGTCTTCGTTGTTACACACACACACAGAGTGCAACATTGTAAAACGGGTGTGATGATTATTCTGAGAAAATCAAAATAATCACCAGTGACAGAATTTTTTAAAACTAAATCATGCTAGTAAGGCCCTAATAGAAATCATGCTAGTGAGGAACACAATAATTTAAAGGACTCTTCAGAACCGCTAACTACTCAAACCAAGGTAAGGAATGATTCTGGGAGAATGAATTAAATTGAATAGCTTATTTTAGTTGTTTAAAGATCATGAAGCACATTTTGATCCCTGTTTAACGTTTTGAAGGAATACATGTGGAGATGGAGGAGCATTTGCGAAGGAGCGCTTGGCTGCAGTAGTTTTGGTAAGGAGCGTTTATGAAAAAGAAATGGGGCATGAGGGCTGGATATAAGGAGCATTTACCCAGTGGAGCAACGCTCGCTTAGAAGCACTGCAAGGATTGCTCGTCATCAAAGTGCTTATGTAGAAGCGCATGGTAAAGAAGCGCTAGGCGAAGAAGCCATGAAGGCATCTGCGTAAAGGTGCCTGTGTAGAAGCGCTTGCTCTACTCCAAGAGCGGGGTAGGCTGTGACGCTGTCAGGGTGCAATGAGGTCATATGCTCTTCGCACGAAGCTCGAGATTGGAACTTTTGAAACTGTAGAAGTCTGCTCGGCTGACAGTGCTATTAAAATAGGTCAGGCTCCAGATTTTTCTCTCTTGCGATCCAGCGACCTTGTAGGAACGCTATAAGTCGGCCGAGGGTGCCAACTTGGAGTACGGTATTCGTTAAAAGCAGCTCACACTTACGTCGTAGTGCGGACTACACGACGAATATCGGGTAGGAGTCAGAACGCTTAACCTATTGGTCCGCCCACGGTGACGAGTCGATCTCTGGTATTTGTTCGGATAATTCATTCTAGGATATAAAGAGGAGGGATTGAGTCACTATAAGCGATCCTAACCACCAGGCAACGGTGAACAATGAAAACTGAATACTTTTCGAAGAAAGGAAGTTTGAAAACTTTAAATATGGAAGAGCACGAAACGATTTAAGATTGGCAATGTCGACCCAATCGGGCACAAATTCATTTCTGAGAGCAATGAACATTCAATTACTATTTCATCACCATGTAAAATTTTTGACATCATTTTAAAATTGAAAGTTTTCGTCCAAGCTTAAGCGTACTTGGGATCAGACGCCACTCGACCTAGTGGGAGTTATCCGACTTTACTTCCTTCGATACACCCTTTAACTTAGCCCTTATATCTCGACAAGAAACGCCCTAACATAAGCATGCACTGCCTATCTTTTAATCTCGCCGCTCTCATGTGCGTGCAGCAAAATCTACTTGGCAGTCAATTAATCGGCTTGATAGATATCATGGTAGATGCCAAAGCAACAATTTCAAACAGGCAAATCTTTTCTAATTTCTACCAATGTCGTAGTTTGCAGGTACAGAGAAATAATTTGTGGAGTGTTAACGATTAACTTCAAATTCTCTCACTCCCTCGAAGTTCACGTCAGTTCTGTTCTAAAAACTTGCATGATTCTCCAAAAATTCAATGCCAATTAACATGCGCCGATCACTTTCGCGGTCAAGGTGAGTGTTCTGTGCACAGCGGAACGGTCATTAGTAACAGGACTTTGCACACTGTGAGAGTGGTACGAAACCACGAAACTCATTTATAAAATGTTTTCTTCACACTTCAGCATGATCATAGCTCCACAGCCTGAGCACCCACATTTGTGGCAGCATTTCTGATTAACATCGAATGCGTTAAACTCGGCGTATGAACGTCAAAGTTTCACTGACGACAAAATGAGTAAACGCATCCAAGTGAAACTGTGAGTGTTGCGCGTTTTTTAGGAACTACGGAAACAAACTTAATGCCAAAAAAAAGTACTCCTCAACTGATCTTGAACACAAAATTTAAATCCATAATCATGAATAAGTTTTAAAAAATTAAATTGATTATAAAATTATCGCCATGATTTGACACGCATATGAAAGAAATCTGGTACAGAATGACATATAAAATACCACACCTCGAGATTAAATTTTCACGGATAAATAATCACACAGATGTGCATAAAAATAAGAAAATTGAAGATAATACCTTTTTACGAGAGTAAGCCATACAAAGTCTCTTTCAAAAGGGCGTAAGAGCTTACGGAAATTTTCGCACAGATAGACGGTCTGGCTTAAATTCTTGGATCTCTTTGAAAATAGTCCGCCATGTTGCAATGGCTCTGGTCCAGAATATGAAGTGCTATTTAATTTAAAAAGAAACAAAAAAGATTTGTTTTAAAAGTATAAAATTCTACGGGCTCATGTTGTGCATTGTTCAACCTCCGTATTGCGAGCGCATTCACAAAATGAAGCCATCATTTCCTACAAAAGGATCATCCATTGAAAATTGTATGAAGGCAAAAGCGGCATTTGTTACGATGCGAAAATCTACACATATTCTGCTATCTAAACTACAATTTTCCTAGTTCTATTCAACTTTCTTATTACACATCGAAAAAAAGTTGTACAGGCTGTGAAGCTTCTGATCAATCTCATAAAATTTAAAACCAATTAAATTAAATAATCAACATCTTAAGCATAGTTTATTTTCTTGCGACTTCAGTTAAAGAGTATATAGGAACCCAAGTATAATTCTTTACAACTGTGAATTTTTAAAACACCACTTCTCAATGAAATTGAAGTTGTTCAACAGCAGTGTCTCATTGCGAATTTTCTCTGATGAATAATTAATTTAAATCCTGCTTTAAAAACCTTTATTCACTACGAGCTCACGGCAAAATTGCTTAAGCTCATGCTTAACTTGCAAAATTCTTCTGCCGATTCGAGTCGACGAGCTGGCTGCCCATCGTTTTTCAAACGTGATTCGGTGACAAGGCTGAATTGGTGTCGTAATGAGTTGATCATTCTCCAAGATTTGAAAGATTCATTGACCACATGCATATAGATTTTTACAAATAAAGGCACAAGAATATACTCATTACCTGACAGTCAACGACATTTGCATTGTGGGTCAAATAAGTAACGTGACTTCGAAGGGTCAAGAGATGGACAAATTCTGAAGTAACATTAATAATAACTTAGTATGCTTATACAAGGTGTCTCAAAAACATGTACTCACACTTCAAAGCACAAGAAAAAACATTATTTATGAACATAGAATGAAAGGGAATGACTTCGATAACAGAAGACAAATATACACCGAGAAAAATTTTGTGTCAAAAGCGGCACACTTTTGTGTGTCAAGTTGTCGCAAAACCGGCACACAAAAGTGTGTCAACAATATACATGATTAGCCTATGTATACTGACACACTTTTGTGTGTCATGGGCTTATACGACACACTTAAGCGTGCCAAAAATGACACACTTAGCGTAAGGCAGTTTTATTTCTCATAAATATTTGAGTTTCTGAGACTAGCTACTAATTACACTGATATACAGACAATGTCTAAGAATTAGAAGAAAAATTAGCGAAGATATAAATTTTTTTGGGGGAATTGTACTCCATTCACAAAATTTAAACACAGTTCGGTTTTCTACAAAAAATATTGAGCCATTTGAAGCGTGAATAAGTGTTTTAAGTCTCTCAACCGTTTTAATATGTGGTTAAAAGAAAAACTTCAATGTGTATCAAAACATTTCTAAATAACCGTTTGACACACCTAGGTGTGTCAAAATTTCTCTCAGTGTAATTGTAGAATCATGTTCTGGAATGTTCAAATTGATGACCATATTTGTCCAGACAACACTGAAAACGAGCACCAAGGGATTCGCAAACGATACGAAATAAATTATTAAGATAAATGAAATAGATTGATTTCTGGGAAATCTCACTTTTAGGATAAAAATAAAACCAACAGCGGTGAGAATTCGTTAACATTTTGCTTTATGAGCTACAAGAAATTTGCAAGTCGTCTGATATTGCTTATTACAAGTGATACTTGTGTTGCTGTTTGGCTAGCAATCTTATAGGGAGGCTTTTGCGTTAGAATTTAGCTGACCTTCCATAATTCTTCCAAAATACAATGCATGAATCTCTGGTACATAGAAATAATACACATTTTAAGTGTAGCTAGTAATCAACATTTCCACTAAAACTCAACTTAATAAGTAACTAAAGCGATTGATTGATACGAACGGATGCGTTTCCCATTGAAGCCACGATAAAAAGCCCGAGTTACGATTAGAACTTTACACGTGTATCGTGCCCTGGATTGTACGGGTGAGGGTCACACACCACACAATTACCCATAAGTTAATTCCAGCCTCAGCTTTATGTAAATTATTTCGCTAACAATAGAGTAGGAAACAAAGCCGATTGCTTGACACAGCTTTAAATTTCTCTTTTTCAATTTAATTTTTCTAAACATGAACGCTTTTTGGGAAAAAGTTTTGAATTTTAGATAGATAAAAAAGTCTTAGATATGAGGTGGTTATTGGAAATTCGCGTAACAAGTTAAAAAAATGTACTCGTAAACATCGAACTGTTGATATTTCAGATACGTTTAGCTGCATTCACTTAGATACGTTTACTTGAACCGTATCACATTTGTTACCCTTAAAGAGAAAGGATTGAGGATTAATACGTTGACTACAAAGTGGTACATTTGTGTAAAATTGCTCCTTTACGCACCGGCATATAGAATTAACACTTCGAATATTTTCCTACCTTTTACGAAATAAATTTTAGAGTATAAGGCAACATATTATGGTTCAATTGTATTCTTTACACTTATTTACACTTCACTTATATTCTTTACACTTTATACACTTATAACATGTATTAGAGCAGTAATGCCTGTTTTTCAATACGACTTCTTCTAACCTAACCAAGCTGACCGTAGCAACCGCGCAACCGTAGTCAACGTGTCAATATTTTCACAATACATGCTATCACCATATATTGTAATTTCAATGTAGTGTATTGTACACTTGTATTAATTAAGCATTGCAATTACTCACAACGTATTTCATTACTGTAATTATTAACTCAAATTTTTCGTTCATAAAGCAATATT
The DNA here is from genome assembly GCA_030386875.1 of Morinoia aosen. Classification (NCBI taxonomy): domain Eukaryota; kingdom Metazoa; phylum Arthropoda; class Malacostraca; order Amphipoda; family Talitridae; genus Morinoia; species Morinoia aosen. The sequence goes on along the minus strand of CM059561.1, from coordinate 28,251,829 downwards.
ACAACATAGTTCAATGAAGTACCTGTAAATTTAAATGTTCTTAATTATACTAAATCCTTTTTATACATTCATTCACTACACAGCAGCAAAAAATGAATGTAAAATGCTAGATACATTTCATTTGGCCTCATCAAAGCAGGTTATAAAAAAAAATTCTACGTGTGTACGGTATATTATAGGAGAATTGAAATTCAGAGGTTGACTGTAACACAAAGTGATCGATTTAGCAGGAAGAGGACGAAAAATGTTGTTTTATGTAATAGACAGAGATGGTAATTTTAAATGTAGTTATTGGCGTTCAGGAATATATTTATGATAATTTTTGACGAATTAAATATTTTATTGTCAATTATCGTTGCAGAAATTCTTGATAGCCATGAGCATTGTTTTACAGTCTTCAATCATTGACAGCTACAGAAAATAATTCACTTTTCAATTAGTTCCTCAGTCCATACGCATGCAGGTAAACCAGAAAATTCAAATAGTTTCTGGAAGGCGTCCATGACAACAGCACCTGACTTTATAAAGAACAGTACTTCTTGGAGTTAGAATGCGTCAGAGAGAAGAAAGCTGACCTTCTTGCCTACAGCCATCCATCCATGTAAGCCACCGACAATGTCCATTGCTGACAATGACAATTGGATTACGACAATGTTTTTGTGGCTAATTACAGTTGATTGTAGATAAGGGTTTTCTTAGACGAGTATAAATTTTTTGTAATTAATAATTCACAATGACTGTTCACAGTGCAAACGACATTTTTCTGCGAAAATACTGGAATTACTAAAAAATCCACGGATAATTATCTCCTGCGTGTGCTTGCAGAATAATACAGGCGAAAGGAATAATAATTATTGAACCATGGAGCCAGCGGAAAACTTAAGATAGAACTGAAAACAGTTTTTGAATTTCTGAAATCAAAACACTATTGAGGATGTGAAAATGACGTAATTTCAACTCTAGAAGGAATTCTGTACACGAATGAGTGATTTCCAAATGAGTTATTGTAAAATTGGAATGTGGTCACCCACCTTGTACCTGCAGTAGAGCAGTTTTGATGTCTATGGTGAACACTAACTTCAAAACGTTTCTCTCTCTCCAACGTTAAGCGAATTGATAATATCGATCTTGTTCCATATGGATCCGTAAAAATGAAGCCGAAGAGTGTTGAAACGAAACTATGTAGTTTAACTCAAAGTACGCGTCTGTGAATCCAAATTTCCTTTCGGAGAGTTTGACTGATGAATTTACTTCAACTCCTTCATATTCCCATAAGTAAGAAATTTGCTTTCATTCACTCAGCAAAAACAAGTGTGATATTGTCATGAATATCCAGAACAAGAATGTTCTCAAACTCAAGTGTCACAAAAGATGAAAGAGTTTCTCAGTCAGGTCAAATGTTCACACTTCACCAGACCATCAACCTCACCACGTAGCGTTACGACCGTCACTGACTCGGTCGGTCCGCGTCCGTCACTGACGGACGTGGGAGTCGGTGGGACGCCGAGACGAGGACAGGGTTCCCACGAACAAAGTTTTGGTTACACTTAATATTCCTCAACACTAATAAATTACCAAAGGTTCTTTGACCTGTCAATGTCTATGCTTTACAAAAGGAAAATTTACTTCGAAAACGACCTGCAACTTCGCCGCACGACATGCTGCAGTATGCTCTCGAATAACGTTTGATGACCGTAGTTTTGTGTGAGAGTATATTAACTACGTGTGTCAGAACTAGATCTATTTTAACAAAATTTAACGAGAAAATCGTTTTCGGATACCTCTTGTAGAATCGTGTCAGGTACCTCTCTCAGTTCCCTAGGACAAATGGAAAGAAAAGAAACATTTATTTCCAATAAAGTACAAACATGAAATGTCGATACATTGGTTTTTGGAGTCAGGAGTATTGCTTCAACACGTTCATGTTTCTGAAGTATTGCACTTAGACATTTCAAATTACTCTGAAATCAAGGGCCATAAAATTATCCACTTTTTTATATTTTCATAATACTAAAACTTTAATTCATTCATTAACGCGGACGAAGCTTCTCCTTAGCTCAGCGTGCTCAGTCGATTTTCGGGAGAGCTTTCATTTTACGTACCTCTTTTTCTCGCTGTTTTCCCGTAAACTTTCTTAACTATTTCTAAGGTGAGGCTCATAAAATTTTCTACTTGTCTTCGTATCACTAATGTGTATATTCATCCATGAGAGAGAAACCGAGTGTAAGAATTTGTTGACACGTGAACTGCGTTTCCGCGGTTGAAAGCGTTTTCGCAGTAATTTGGAAGTCACTTGAAGTTTTTAAATAGAAAATAGATAAATGAGACGTTTGCTCAAAATGACAGCTATTCAAAAAACCAGGGGGTGATTCAATCGGGGGTGCTGAAGAGAGGCTCGTTTTCTCCCCTTCGCTATGAATAAATGAAAAAAATTGTTAAGTAGTACTAGTTAATATAATAAGCTTTGTGCAAAAAAGTTATCGGGAGGCTTCCTGATTTTAAGTAAAAAAGAGAGAACCAAAAACGCCGTACAAAACATTTACTCGAATTAAAAACTACAAGCAAAACAATAAAATTGAACGTTTCGAGCATTCGCTCATCTTCAGCAAAAACAAATTTACCTGGAAAACAGGAAGTGAATTAGAAAGTTCATGAATTGCAAAAAACAAACAAACAAAAAACTAACCTTAAAAACTACCTTTTACCTATTCACAATGGAAAAGAACTAAGTTGGTTGTTTAAAATTGGCTTATTTTTTAAAATGAATAGAGACTCTAAAATCCTTAAGTCGGAGGCAAATTTTGATCTAGTGAGAATTTTAAAACCACTGATGTCAAACGAGCTATCACAATGCTCTGAATGATCCCTGATTACTGTATGTGGAGGACTAGATAAAATATTTCCTGTGCGGTACTTGAATTTTATTTACTTGAATGAACGCCATAGAAACATATTACGTTTACAATGGAAGGTGAAGAGACACTCAGACTTTCCTTCTTAGATTGTTTGGTTCACTGATCTGGGAATGGGTTCGAATGTTCTGTGTATAGGGAAAAAGTGTTTTACATGCTTAGGAACCAGTTTCTATAGTTTCTCGCCATATATTTTCAAAGTAAATTTTATCAGGACTTTAATCTCTAGAGCGTTCAAGGTTTGCAGTACTTGTAAGTTTCTACATGGTGAGTTCACATTTTTAAAAGAATTTTTCCGCAAGAATGGTTTTTCAACTCGACTTATAGAGTCTCATATTGGCAAATTTTTGAAAAAAAATTCAACAAACTGCCTTCTCTTGAATCAATCTGTGAGGACATTCATTTTGTTTCGTTTCCGTATTTTGGACTTCAGTCGGAGGGAATGAAGAAAGAAATTTTAGATTTGTTTTTCAAATACTTTCCAACAGGTAGTTTTTAAGGTTAGTTGTTTGTTTGTTTGTTTTTGCAATTCAAGAACTTTCTAATTCATTTCATGTTTTTCAGGTAAATTTGTTTTTGCTGAAGATGAGCGAATGCTCGAAACGTTCAATTTTATTGGTTTGCTTGCAGTTTTTAATTCGAGTAAATGTTTTATACTGCGTTTTTGGTTCTCTCATTTTTACTTAATAAGCTTTGATTTGAAAATAATTTTAAACTGTTAAAGAGCAATAATTTTTCAGTTATTCCCAAAACTTTCATCGTCAGAGAGAATTCAAATAAGAGTTTTCGGGCAAGAGACGTCCTAAAACGGCACTCTGGTTCGTAGTTGACCCTTAATTATTCGTCATTACCGTGATTAAATAAGGAATTTCTCACTTTTCAGATTAAGGGTGCAAACCTAAATTAGTTAAGGCTGAAAACAGGTTTTCACGCGAGCGACCTTGATTACGGTGCCACTTGCTAAATACTGATCTCAAAGATGAAATAAATAAATTTTTCAATGACCAACGAAACTCAGGAAATACCACTCAGTAAAAAGCTCATGATTATTTTTTGAGAAACATATGAATGTTTATATTGGAGATTACAATTCATTATTTCTCATTAAAGAATTTTCAGGTCTGTCAACTAACACTTTCATGACTTGACATATTTCACACTTCTAAGAACTGTGTGTGCCTTCTTAAAGTCCTAACGTCTTTTGCAAAATTTTCAATTTCGCAATATTAAGTATTTTTTGGAGTAAATACTGCTCACATGAACACCGTACTTGAAATACTGTACGGCATGTAGATGCGAAAAAGTTAGATTGAAGTATATATTAGTTTTAGCCTTTAAAACGACAACAAACGTGTTTCAAAGGAAGAAAGGAGGGAGGCACCATATCGTGATGGAATGAAGAGAATGGGGAATATACGCACAAGATGTATCTCCACACCACGTGCTCCACACAGTTCTCATAGGAACAAGAATATTGAAAGAAGCTCATGAAACAATGAAAGTTGAAGGAGAATGTGCTGAAAAGGATGCCAGTGAAGCGAGGAAAGATGGTGAGTAGCAACCATAACACGTATCCTAGCTACGTCGACAAAAGGAAGGCCTAGCTAACTTTCAGCTAGGGATGGAACGTCTTAGCCCAGGGAGCGCAAATTTCCATAAATTTGTTGACTTGAGTTGAGCTGGGCTGCATAAGGTTGGATTAGTTTGGGTGTATTCGACAAATGTAAATTTTGTTCCTTTTACTGTTCTTTTTATTCTTTGTAGCGATGATAAATGGTTTTACAAAGCAATCATATTTGGTACCTATGATTTTGTGTTCTATGTATTTTCATGCGCAACAAAGTATTCATCAGTTTTTTTTGCGAGCCATTTACGAACAAGTAATTAAACAACCCCAGTGACAACACTTAATAGAATGGTCTTGCATCTTAAAAATTGTCAACTGCCGTTTTCTATTTTTCCTTCAAACATCAAGGTTTTCTTTTCTGGAATGCGAGGAGAATGGGAGTACTGGAGCATTCTGTTCAAGATATTGAATCAAATTGGGTAGCAAATCAATATCATTCTATGGATGCACTGCATAACATCTATAGCAACTAGTTTTGTCTAACTTAAAATTTTTCGAAGCGATATGTTCAAGACATAAACTTTCATCTACCCAACGAGAAACTCGTTTCACTCTTCTTAACTTTCAAGTCATCGTATGTTTTGAAAATAAATATTTCCGAAATCACACTTTACGCAATGTATGTGGCATCATTCGAATAATACAAAGAAAATTTCGTCAGGTAGTTCTTGTGGTTAAAGGTAGTTAGGGACTTCGAGCCGCCCATTAGAGCTCAGAGGAAGCATGGGACTTCGCAGTAATAAAGAAAGAAAGAAAGAAAGAAAGAAAGAAAGAAAAAACTTTATTTCCAATAGAGATTGTACAATATTACAATCATTGGTTTTTAAATATCTTAAAGTTAATACACTTAGATGATACACACACATGAGTCTTGTAATACCCATGTCACTAGTCGAAAAGAAATGATTGAGGGCAATGTACTCCTAATCTTGCTTAATCTACATTTGATAATACATGTAATGATAATTATAAGAGATAACACAATTTCTTGGACGATGCATTTTCATTGTGGGGTGAAAACACTTTTGACAGTTTACATGTACATGACATAAAACTTCGTAATTATTGATGCCAGGAAATAATACATGAATCGCTTGTTTCGGCCAATGTTCAAAAGTGTCATTTTAAGGAAGCATGAAAAAAAAATATATAAATACATATCCATATACATATATAAACGTACATATACATACATATATATACGTACACACATATATATATATATATTATACACACACAAACACATATATATAAATATATATACATATATGTACACATAAGCATGAGGACCAAGAAGATTATAAGTTTTGTATTTCTAATTCAACAATTTTACCATAACGGTCGTTGGTTAATAAGCATTTTATTTAAATATAACTGCATGATCGCACAACAAATGTATAGTTTATACATTAATGCTTTACAATAATAAAGAGATGACGAGTTAGGTAATGTTACAAGTTGAGAGCGAACCGAAAAAAAACATTATCTCTATTAAAATGCTAGTTGTCAGTCAAGTACACACATATGTGCACACATACATGTAAATATATACACATACACATGCACACACATACCCACGCACATACTTACACCAAACTCGTAAGCATACACAAACGCATTACGATTCATCGAGGCAATTACAATACATACGCATTCTATAAAGTGTCATACGCATAGCGTGCACACGTACACATATACACCGTACATATATACACAAGTAAGCACGTGCGCAAATATCAGCGTAATCTAATGAGTATAAACCAGCATTCCAAACGGGGGAAACGGAAAAAATATCTTTAAATATGGCATGAATTTTATAAAATTTACGTACTGAGATTAGTGGCACAAAACAGTCTACCTAAGTCAGAAACATGAAAACGATTGTGGGACGTGAATGAGAAAGAAAACATTAATGTCCTATAAGGGTTTCATATTTGAAAAAAAATCACATTATCTTCGAATAAAACTGCACTACGTGAGTAAAGGTGCGAACAGACAATGTTATCCTTCAAATTCACACACCTTGTACATCTACGTTGATTCAACATTACCTCACGTCCTAATATATCTGTGATATCTTCGTACCACCGTTCATGAAGATTGAAATACCACTACTTAATTTATGGAAATTAGCGCTCCCTGGGCTAAGACGTTCCGTCCTTAGCTGAAAGTTAGCTAGGCCTTCCTTTTGTCGACACAGCTACTTGAAGTTGAAAGAATTTTCTCTTAGTGGCGCGTTAAAATAGCAGAAGATTCTGGTTGTGTGTTCCCAATCCAGCATTTAATTTTGAGTAATATATATTGGTTTAGTTTAGCGTTGTTGGAAATTAGCCCATTCAGGTTTCTCGTAGATGTAAAATTCTGGAAATGACATTCTCACTCTGGGGTCAATAGCTGTGAATAAATTGTGTAGAAAATGCTGAATAATAATTTGTTAAATATTATAAATACATATTGATGATGCACAGTTAGTATTGACTAGGATGGCAGTGAGAGGTCCTATGGCAACTTTGCTTAGACGAATTATTAATCAATTTCTATTTTTAATGAAATCATATTACGCATTCTTCCTCTCGTCACATATTTTTGCATTGATGTGTGCTCAAATATTTCCTGAGGTTTTAAAAATAATGCTGCACTATGGAAAACAAACAACCTGGACATCAGTTTACAATCAGGCCGGATAATATACGAGTGTAATGTCGTAATGTCGCTACTGACATTTTGGTCTCGAAAAAGTGACCTTAGATTTTAGAAGTTTCAGAAGGAATTTCTATTTAGGTCTATTCAAATTTTTAAAACTGGTAATTTTCTTAAAATTAAAAACAAAATTGTGATGAATCTCTACGAAATCAGAAAACAAGTGATGTCTCACTTCATAATCCTGTCAGGCTACCTCATGAATTCGGCAACGTAAATCTAGGGATCGATCTTCTTTTAGTGACCTTTAAAAATTTAATAATTTCTATAATCTAATAATAATTTTTTACCGCAAAATACAAACTAATTTTACCCCGCTATTTACATATGAAGTAAAGGTACCCCATTCATATCAACTGAAGGATAAGCACCCCAGTTATAGTTGGGATGCTTATACTACTGGTAAGCCCATTGAGGAATTTACTGAAGTGGGGCATCTATTTTACCGACATATTTATACTCACGAGAGCGCCCCAAACTTAAAAAACGACGGCATCATTCACATATCCTGGCGCATAAATTTTCAATGAATATACGACTGTAAAATTTTTTCCTTACATTAGGTATTCAGATGTAGGGACGAAATTTTCACTCAGCAGTGAGCTAGTCGTCTGAAAATCGTTGGACAAAACTAACGCATTCAATCAAGCTGATAGAGATAGCAATATTTCTTGATTCACACTAAAAGTACGTATTATACTTGTAGGAAGGTAATAAAACGGGCTTTTGCAGCTCTACGCAGTAGTTGAATCGTGTTTCCATGCTACGGACGTCTCCTATAGGGAACGGAAAATATTAAACAAAAACAATAAATTTAAAACAGCTTTTGTACACTCCGTGTTGAAAACTAGAGGTACAAACCTCAATAATAGGCAGGAACGTGCAAATTGAACACGTTTTAGCGAACACCAAAATTGCAAGAACTGCTTAGTTTTCTAAACGGTGAGGTTTAGAAATTAATGATGCCTTTAAATACTTTACTTTAATTTTGCTGCACACATTAAACCACTATGTTTCTGAGAAGTTTATGAATGGACAAAGGAACGAACACAAAAGAAACAGAAGTTATATCAAATAAACTTTACAATAACTGTTCGAAATATCTGTCCCCTTGTGTCAATGCAGGTTTGGAGCCTCTCCCGAATGGATTGTTGGACACAATGCTAAAGATTTTTTTCATCTGCAATGTTTCCTGCTGCGACCGCTATCTTTGCGACATGGTACCTACATCTTGGACTCCATCGGTGTTTCGTAAACGAGTGATTTCATGCGGTCCCAGAGAATGAAATCTTAAGTACTCATGTCAAGAGATCCTGGGGGCCATGCCAGTGGTCCATCACGCCCTATCCATGTACCTATTCGGAAAGGCGTCGTTCAGGTATTGGTGAGATTCCTGTCAGAATGACATGGAGCTTCGTCTTTCCGCAAACACATTCGACGGTGAATACCTAGAGACACATCGTCCAGCAGTGCAAAAAACACGTCTCTGGGAAACGTGCCATAACCGGTCCATTTAAAAGAGGCGACATTAGATATGTCTCAGCAAGATAGTCGACGACAATACCAGCACACAATTACTCTAAACCGATACAATTTTTTAGTGTTGTTCTTATGCCAGATGTGGAAGTTATGGATGTTGAACGTTCCGTTGGGTGTAAAAATGGCTTCATCGGTCAAGAGAACTTGCTTCGAAAAATATTCATCGCCCTATTCTTGCTTCAGTGTAGAGAATGTAGTACAGGTCAGGTCACAGTGGTTCTCCACCATTACATTGCAGTTGAACATGCACACCTAACACAAATCAGAGCTCAAGCAAAAGCTTGAACGCTCGAGCTCCCTCATATGGTTCAATCGAGGCACAGCGTGGAGCCTTTTTTAGACCTCATTACTCCCATAGTAAGGTATTACGTTGCTCCTCCTACGTTATGTTGCGTTATATCTGTGTTATTCTTACAGTACGTTACGTTATGTGCTACCCCTACGATACGTTACATCATACCTGTTCTACTCTGAAACGAAACGTTACACTTACAGTATGATTCTCTTACGATTCGTTATACATGTGCTACCCCTACGTCACTTTTTTCATGTATCATACAACTTTAGTGATATGTTAGTAATGTGCTGTCTCTAATTCGTTATTGGATGAAGTCTTCTTTAGCTCTGAATACTTATTCCTCATATTCTCCCCAGCGTATAGTTATTAGATAATAAACTTGTCGTAACTGAACCTGGTAATTCCTCTACTTACCTCCCGGCTCAACGTGATAACTGTATACGATGGATGAAGTTAGTCACAAAAAGATCATGATTTCAGAATATGGTGATGATGTAAGTCTACGTCATTGAGAATATGCCGTACATCGACGTGGTTTGACACTTCCAAGTCGCGTACGTGCTGCAGATGGAATACTTGGACGAAATCTGTCACGGAAGCATTACAGCACGTCGTCTCAACTGCATCACTCAATTCCCTCCATGGGTCGACTATAACCTCTCCTGTTCACGATGGAGCTTCCATGTTCGTGTAGACGACGATGCATGCTTGTAAACATGCGATATAAAGGCAAATATCTGTTGGGAAAACGCTCGCTTCAGAGATAACCTAGCGGCGCTTCTACATGTATAGCATTGCCGATGGCTGTCCCGTACGCCATATGCTTTACCGCCAAATCTTCGTTTGACAAACGTGCAATGGTATCAACACAAAGGCGCAGCGTGAACTTATTCGTGAAAATAAAGCACTTGAGTGAAGCCAAACATATAGGTAATATTAAATTTACTATTCTCATTATAGAGACATGAAAATATGACCATTTGAGTATGAAAGTTAAAACTTTAAGCTCCACTATCTTGTAAACCAAGGGTTTTTTTGAAACATTCGGCATTCGTGGAAAAGTGTCGATTTTACGTTTTTTACCGCATGGTATAATATTGACAGATCTAATAATATTCAGAATTTATTTTCGTCACTGGTGCGGCGCAGAGAAGCGATGAGCGACAACTCTGACTCTTGCCTCCAATATTATGGATATACGAGTATAATTATGGGACAAACTACAGTAACGACAGGAATATTTTTAACGTCGAAAGACGCAGTCAAAATTCATGAAATTAATGGTTGGAGCGACAGAATTGCGTGTTCAAAAACCGTCAACATTTTTTCATATGACGATCGTTAGGTGACCGGATGAAAAACATAAAGAGTGATAGTTACAAAACTATCTATTGCTTCACCTGGACAGCAGGCTCGTGAAGAATGCGAGATGAAGCAACAGATGAATTTGTGGAAGTAATATTCTTCTTCGTTGATTCATTTTGTATTATGGTAACGTCCCGTGAATGTCATTCTCGTAAATCGGTGTGTTTTTTTGTTAAAAGTGGAAGATTTACATTACAAAGTCAAATACCATGAAACAATTATGACTCAATAACGTTCGAAAAATCAAGGACATATCTCTTGAGATGCTCAATAAAATAATGAACAGCCTAAATAAGAGAATACGTATTTGTTTAGACAATGATACAAATCCCTTACATTATTTTGATTTCTATATCTTTAATGTAAACTTAACTCATAGGTATCTTCTAATATTTCAGCTATTTTCACATCTCTTGTATTCCAGAAATTTTTTCCCGATATTTTCAAGTATGCTAGTTTGTATTATTTCCGCTCGAAATGATAATTTCAGTTATTTTCACAAATCGTATATTTCTTATATACGGTATTTTCAGAAGACATGACGTAATGTGTTCTTCTGTGTATCCTCATGTTGTTTTTATGATAAGCTAGTGAATATGGTACGAAGCGAAACTCATCTAATTCTTCTTGGACCATCTAATTCCCCAGAAAGCCATACTGAGAAAACACTCTCTGATTTTGGACGACGTTTTTGTGTGCAAAAAAGGAACTTAAGTATTCACTTACGAGAATAAAAGATTTCAGTTTATTTTTTCCTGGAACGATTTTGGACGTCAAGTAGAACGCTTCAACCATCTATTTCTCAGCTCACAGGTTACAGTTAAAAAGCCAAGGAAAAATATTGACAGTCGCTGATAACTCGGGCGACTTTAATTCGTATAGACACAACAACACTACTGAGGCAACTGTGGTCCAAGTGGCAAGAATCCCACGGATAAAACAGCAACAAAATAACAATCCATGGAGAACTACATGCTCTTTTGAAGATTGTACCTTGAAACTTTGGTACAGAAGGTAGTTTGTTGTAGAATTTATGTTTTATCAAAACCTTTCCTCGATATACTGTCGGGCATGAGAACATTGCAGGTGCAGTACCCTATAAATATGAATAAGTTGTTGCGCATTTGCTCGCACGACTCGTTTCAAAATGTTCAACAAAGCGGTCTTAGTTCTCGCTCTCCTGGTTACAGGTGGGCAAGTTTTACTAAAATAATGTGTAGTCATTACTTTATTTTTTTGCTTTTTATTTAAACCTTTTACAGGACTAATGATAAACTATATTTACAAATTTACGCCTCTATTTTTGCATAGCAAAGGCTTATTTATTTATTTCGTGGGTGGTTTTTACAAATCATGTTGTTTATATTTATGTATCCTCTCCGTATGGTAGAATTGTGAGAAGCACTAATCATTGAATGTGAGGGATTTTTAATTCTGTACAAAAAATTAATCGTGATTATGAGAGTAAGGAAAAATCGAGTACTCTCGGCTCATTTTTTTTTGTACGGCTCGCGTAAGTGAGCAAATTTTTAATGCTCCGTACATGTGACAGTCCAGTTAAAAAACGCATTTTAATCAGAACGAGTGCACGCCTTTGGCATCAAAACTCTACAAGCACAGACGACTTCTCAATACTTATCGTAAGATTTCGGCTATTTCCCGAAATGGGGCTAGGTAGAAGGGTACAACCCTTCTTAAAACAACGATACTGATTGGAGTTCATCTTTTAGACCTCATGCAGCCTTTATGAAATTTCGTGGAGCAGGCACGCACAAAACACTTCGAAAAAGTATTTAAACTGGTTTACTGTAAGCATGGCTGTCTATTTGATGTGCAATCGAGACATAGAAGGAAATGTTTACGGAGAATCAATTTACTCTACGTCATGCAGAGTATAACATTAACTACGAGATAAAGGTATAGCTTTCAGGTGTGCACTGCTTTCGAAGTGTGATGCGGCAGAATTTTTGTTCTAGAATAGAGAAGGATTTCTGCGAAAACATGTTCGTATGATCGAGCTCACTGTCTCTCCATCGCAGACACTTGACGATGTACTACGCTATTGTACAACTGCGCCACAATGAAATCCAAAGAAATGCACGCGGTACTGGATAAGAGAATACAAAAGCTCAAAAAATCAATGCAAAGCTCTCTTTTTCTGATATGAACGCGATGAAGCAAAAATTTGTTAACTCTTTTGCTCCGGATAAAAAAAATTATGTTTTAACTATTTAATGTGAATTTAAATCCTGTATGATCAGAAATACGTGTGGCTCATTTGCTTCAAATTCGATCCCTACTTGTACGAATAATACAAACAATTTAAACAATTTAAACAATTTATTTACCACAGGAGATACAGAGGTAGAATGTTTCTTAAGTCTAGTACAATGGACAAGTTTGAATATAGCTACCTGTGGGCCCGAATAAGTTCAGCGACTTCTGGGGCATCCTACCATCAACATTATTCTAAGGTGTACAATAATGTTTAACCTAAATCACTTAACCTAGTTTCGCATTAGACTGATCAGTGAGATAATTTACTCGATATCAGATATTTCATTTTACAATATAGGTTAAATGGACTATATTTAACAGTATATTCGATAAAAGATTCAACAGCAGACTGAAGGCAAATTACATATTACATATTACCCATGGCAAATTTCATTATTGGAAACAGTCATGTAGGAGACAAGATTTGACTTGGTGATCTTACACGACTAATATTCCGATAGGATGTGAGTCTCGAGATTTCTTTTGAATACCTTGTAAGAATTACTGTCACGGATCTCCGCAGGTATTGAGTTCCAAGTTTTAGTTCCAACGAAGAGGATACTGTGTTGCGACCGGGCCTTTGAATGATAAGGAAGCATGAATTTACTTCTATTTCGGATTAAATGGTCGTGATGACCAGTTTGCGCACTTAATAATAGTTTCAGGCTATTGTCGCCATCATTTCTTAATGTTTTGTAAATGAAATTCCAAATGGAGATTTTGTAGAGACCTGAAAGTTTAAGTATTTGTAAATTTTTGAATGAACCATTTGTGTGAGCATTATATTCTAGATTCTTTACCGCTCTGATTGCTCTTTTTTGCAGAGTAAAAATTATATTGGTTTTATTTTTATCAGTTCCGTGCCATGCTTCTATTCCGTACTGCAAGTATGGTGAAATGAGCGTTCGGTAGAGCATTCGTAAAGCTGTTTTCGTTTTCGTAAAGCATTCGTAAAGCTGTTGACTGACATGCGTGTCTGCCACACAGCAAGTGGGCATTGATGGTTAATTAGAACCTGAAAAAATCCACGGTATCCTATCGCGTACCGTACCACCTTGAAAACAGGGCTTTTAGGACCCTAAGAAAAATTCTGTTTTACTGATAACATCCCAAAATAAGAGGTAAGTGACATCAGTTTCAACCATAGCGATAAGCCTAAAAAATCCCGTTTTTTGGAAACGACTCCTTGAACGGTCCAGCATCGGCGTCCAAACATCAAAGTAACAGCCGCCAAGGATCGTTTCCTTTCACTAAGGGTTTGAAGAAGAAACGACTTCATTTCTGTGTGAAAATGGAGATTGGATGTCAGAGAAATTGGAAAAAGGTGATGTTCAGTGGGAAACACAGGCTCAAGTGGATCAGGGATAAAAAATCAAGAAGCATTTTCTAGAATCTATTGACCTAAATATGAAATTACGATGTTATTACAACCAAGGCCCTTGATATTTTACACTAACTTATCTCCGACACCTCACTGTACTGATCTTTGTTATTTGTGAAGTACTCGAACGTAAGATGATTCCCTCTCATGCTAGCATTTCGCATGGATGGAAATTAAAATCCTGATTCGAAATGTGCCGTTATGAGAATTCAGAAATGCACAATTGACCGCTACCTCCGCATGTTGTTCCGTTGTTAGGTTTCATCTTTAGTATTCATAATTATTAGTCGTTCGGTTCATTTGAGTTTAAAAACAGTCTCACAGATTAAAATTTGTCCAAAAGACTATGTCGGTTTTTGAGAAAGTGTACTCACCAAGTTGGCCAACTTTGACATTTATAGCTGAAAGCCTCAAACTTTCGTTACCTGATCTTTCCAAGATCAATTGTGCTGAACCTTCGCTGCAAATATCGCGGTCTGTACAGTGCAGCACTGGTAATTGTGCTAGTTAAGTAGATCTGCACTGAACATCGAAAAGAAGTTATACACTCTACCTCGAAAATGTCTTTTAAGAACAATTGAGATTTAATGGTCGCCTTTCATGTTGAAACAATGTGACAGCCTAATTATATTTGCAAACAGTGACTGCCGTAATTATATTTGCTTATACTCGTAGTCATATTTCAAACGAATCTCTAGCAGAATAACTTCAAGCCCTGTAAACAACAGCCAATGTGCCTTTTTTTTGTGTGGGCGCTTTGTTGCTTCCATTTTAGTCAGCTTGCCAAATGAACGAGCGAACATAATGGCAATTGCGCAATTGCAGAGTAACTTCGTTTACTCAGAACTGCTCAAGATGTGACTGATAAGGCAATGATTAAAAACGCAGTATATATCTGATATTGTAAAATGATTGCCCTAATACTGTGTTCAGAGCAGGTTTGCGTCTAATCGACAAAATGATTTTATTATTGTAATTTCATCATAACCGTTATACTTGCATTTCAATCCAAAAACTCAGCACTTTTACATAAAACATCACGGTGGAAAATTTGAATTAATGATTTGAATTAAATTGGGTGATTGGTTTAATTTACTATGAGAGTAAAATAATTAATTTTGCAGCGAATTTTAACCAAAACTTTAAAATAACGCTTCATTTTGATGGCTGAATGGTTAACAGACACAATAAATATGACTTGTCAATTACGCCGCATTAACGCAAGTTGATAGTGAAAGTAAACGGCTATGAAGTGATACCCGCGGTTGTTCCCACGGCGCGTGCGCCACCCGCACTTGGTGGTTCTCACACTGGCAGAGTGACGCGTGCTATTGGCTTTGGTACTGAGTATCACGGCACTTTATTGATGTGAAATTCAGTTAAAATACTGCATGGGCCATCAGACTCCGTTCACGTTTGAATTTTAAATTAATTTTTCTTCTTTAGCAGAAACACAGTCTCTACAGTGAGATTTTGTTAAAACTCCTAGCAGCTGCAAAATCTGGTTCGCGTGTTTTATACGTGTTTTCTTTATACCGTAATGTTCTATTTCCCTAATTATTTTGCAGTTACTGAAAACTTGTATTCATTTTTTTCTTACATGTAGTTGTTAGCTGATGATTATTGTCGACCAAAAACGATCTATTTTCTAATTCAACTCAAATATTATAGCCGTTTTCTACGACACATAAAATTAAAAAAAAATTGCGGTCTATATGCATCTGCCGATCTTTTCTTCTGTAATTCACAATTGTTATTGTAGAGACAACATAAAATATTCTAATCTAATTTTTTTTGCTCCAGTGAAGATCTAAAACTTCGCCAAAACATTCACATACTTTTTTGACCAATTGTTTGAGCTTAAGAAACTTAAAAATATTTGAATATTCACAGCGAAATTTATGTTTCAATTTTTATATTCTTTGGTTCGAAGTATGGGACCGAAAAAATCCTGATATCATGATTTTTATTCCCTTATTCTTGACTTGGACGTATAATTATTTCCATCAATATCACTGTTATAATTATAATTACATTCATATTCTTCCCCTTAGGTATGGTTACGTGTGGTTGTCTCACTTTGATTTCACACTAACAAAAAATCTAAATTAAAAAAAAATTGTATATGAGGAGCCGATAATAATTAATAATAAACGCACAGTGACGAAGTCATCGTTATTTTTTACAAATGTTATTTTAATAACTATTGTACCTTCGTGTCAGGTTTTTTATTATTCTTTCATTTATTCTATCCGTTCCATTATTTTCTTGCTGTTAGTACTCTTATTTGTACCTCAATATCCACTATGCCGAGCATTTTTGCTCATTACTACCATTAACCTTGCGTTTTAGTACACCTTAGGAGTGTGCCTTCAAACACAATGGCCGTAATTATTAGTGGAACACTAGCCCTGGGCTTTACTCTGATCTATTTCTATGGTTTCTATGCAAAAACAAGGTCAAGGAAGAACTGTTAGGGCAACACTTTCTCTCTTTACTTATCAAACATGACAAGTCTGAATGAACGCGTCTGTGTTCCAAACAACACTTTCTGAACGCTTTCCGAACTTGACGCCTTCTGAATGAATGCTAATTACAGCATCGACAGTTCGATGTTTTAAATTTACTGCATTTATTATAAGAATTTTTGTTCTACACTGTACATACTATTTTTTACCAAATAGTTCATAACTTTTCTCGATAATTTTCAAGTTTTGTAAAATTTATTTAAAAGGGAAAGTAAAGTTAGGTTAAGTCAGATTAGATTAGGTTGATTTGTGTTCATTCAAGGGATAAAAATGTGTTTATTAGTGTTCAAGTTCGATGTAACTAAAATCTAAATTAAATGTACTATAAGGTCTTGCTTAAGATTATGGTTATGTGTCTGGTTAAGCTTAAGTTTTTTTCGGGTGTTTTTCCACAGTCTTGACGCGAAGTTTATTTGATAAGATTTTCAAAAAGGGGATGAAAATTGTGATGGTTTACTTAATCAGAAATTACAACTTGATAGGTTCCATGAAAGTGCCACGTTCAATAATATCGTTACGCTAGATAGACCCGTCAAAAATTCGCGCTCGTTTAAAAGCTATATAAGCGAATCTAACTGAATCCATCATATTAACTTAACCTTTTTTATCTTAACGTCTTACCTTAATCAATCCTATCGCAACCTGTTCTAACCAAATTTATCACACTATAACTAATCCGAGAAGTGGAGGTTCGATGGATGGGAGTAGTTAAGCAGCTCTATTTCTGTGTATATAATATAAATGCACAAGTAATACAAGGGGATTGAAAAATAGCTCCCCATTTTCCGACAACACACCACGTTGTCGGGTAGCATGAGGTGTCGCAGCAGCTGCATTGATTCAAAATTTCCCTTAGTAATTGAGATGTGCACGTTTTGAGAGCCCCTTCTGTACATACAGCCTCCCACTGCGCACGACAGTTGAAAGAGCGTGGTGCTAGCTGGGCAGTAGGTATTTTATTCAGATTATTATATTGCAGTAGGTATATTATTCGCAAATTTAAGGAATAAGGCTCAATCTCCTACTCGGCAAGACTGGAGATATTAGCATAATAGCGTAGGTTTGTTTCACCTTGTATGACAGTGGTGCACTCCACCACATTGAAGGAACGATGGTTGGTGCCATTTATAATCACATTTAGGAAGAATCTCATCCGCAGTGGCAAGCGTGTATTCAAAAATCGTATGTTAGAGGTTCCAACGGTACAATGAGTGACTTTAAACACAGTTAAAGTAAATTAAACCCCAATTTATGAATGAACCACAATAAATATTTTCCAATCAATAGATCTTAACCCGATTGAATACCTTTGGGGTAAATTAAAGAATGGGATGGAGCACGTAATCGGAAGAATTGTGGAAAGTTGAAAAGAATGAGCATTGATGAATGGGCTTATGTAACACCAAAATCTTTCTAGCGCCAAATTTCATCTTATGAGACATTTTATTAGACAGAAATTTTTCTTTACGAAATTCATTCCGAATGAAGTTGAACTGATTACATCCGAAAGATTCTAGAAACAACCTCTTTAGAATCTCTTTTTCTTTAGGCATAATTTTTAAGCACAGTATTAGATTATTTCTTAAACTTTCGTAGTCTTTTACGTTACGAATTTTGCGAGAGACATGCTCTCAAAGACAGCTACAACATCTAGAAAGTTGTACCTTGTTCATATTATCGCAAATCTTATAGCTTCACCACTGATCCATAAACGTTTCCGAGGTGCGGTTTGAGGCCGCATCTGAAACTTTTAACTTGGTGATCGATTGTTCAATCATTTCCTGAAATGCATATACACTCGCACATTGGCAAGTGAGACGTTATGTTGTGATGTTGGATTATTCCTTTGTGAACAGTTGCTCGCTAACATTCTTTATTATAATATTCTGCTATCAAAAAAGTTTGTTTCCAGCCGATTTTTAGCATTCTCTTGATGTATGAATGTTACTGTTATTGACGGTACATTTGTGCACAGTCAATGTATTCCGAATAATCTGCAAAATACTCGTGTCACCAACGGTAATTGAGTAAAGAACAGGGAACAGACCTTTAATTAATGTCGTTCAATTACCTTCACGGGCTGCTTGTTTTATGAACTATAGAGTTTCGCGTGCCAATTCACCTAAGTAGTTAAATGTCGCGTTTGAGAAGTAACTCAATCTTTCTTTTTCGAATTCACATAACGATTTGCTGTTCTTGAAATGATAAGGTGAGTGACTTACGGTATAAATTGCTAAAAATTAGTGGTGTAACGATGATAGAAAACGTCTCGGAGAGCTTAACCCTGGATTTTTTTCTTAGGACCCAACAAAACAAAAAATAAATGTCGTGTTTAGTAGGGTCAAAAAATAGGAATGCCCTGCGTTCCTGGATATTTTCAACATAATTTATGTTTGGGCAGGCTTTGGCCGGTCACATGCGGTTGGCTTCTGCGGGTCGTTCGGCGGCACTCCCTACGACTACAGGGAGGTGAGAAATGAGCTTGGCTTCCTGAATGCCTGAACACTCGCTGTTGTACGCAGGCTCACGGAAGCTCTCTCCATGCTTCTCGAAGCCTGTCGCAATCATATTCATGTGACGACAACAATTCTAGGTGCATGTCTCTACCTCAGCAGTTATGTACAGGTATTCTCATTAACACAGACAATGAAGAACATGTCAGTAGAGTTAGCTCTCCAAATTGTTCGAATTTGGAAGAATTGAGCGCACTCACTATCATACGAAGAAATTTTTCAGAACGATTTTACGTTTCTAACATGAGGAAAAAGGTAGAGGGAAAGTTTGAAATTGTTTTGTAACAGGTCACCATAAAATTTTGAGTTGCTCTTTATGTAAACAGCGGTACCTACTCATTTTCTGTGACCCGAGCTGAATTGATTGTTTCACATTGAGATTATAATTAAAAAACATGAATTATGCTGCCCTTGCTTCTGAAATTAACTGAAATGGCCCAAAGAATTGGTACTGACTGTAATTCGCACTGAGCTGAGCTTAGACTGAGGCTCTGACTTCTCTGTGCTCAAACAGCTCCTGTGCCACGCATTGGTGTTCTACGAGGCCAACCGCTCTGGCTACCTGCCCGCGGACCAGAGGGTCGACTGGCGCTATGACTCGGCGCTGGACGACGGTGCAGACAACGGCGTCGACCTGGAGGGAGGTTACTACGACGGTGAGGCAACTTGGAACGGTCAAATGGGTGAACGTGTTTGCACATCACCGTAGTCAAGAACGGTGTTTAGGGCTTATGTGTTTTATGTAACACGCAGCGAATGATGTACCAAAAAGAGCTTCTTACAGACATGCTCCTCTACATTGCTGAACACTAACAACCAGAAATCGTATTTTGTGTTTTTCAAAAGTCGTTATTGAGCCGGTAATTTGCAAAATTATCAGACAAAACAAGAAGATGTCTTTTGATCTCCAACCCTTGTTCAGTATCTTATTTTGATCGCTGAGCGCTTGGATAATCTGCTGCTGACACGGTGCCTTTAATAAAATCGGAAGATTTTCCAAAAATCCGCTACTTCCTCGAAGTCTTTGCAACAATTCCGTTAGAAGAGAATCTCAAATTTAAAGGTAATTCGCTCACTTTTAAAAGGTGTGTCTATATTTGAATTGACAAGCAGCAGCTGGAAGAGTTAAGTGTATCGAATACCCATAGGCCGCGAAAGATTGCGATCAATGGTAAGATATAGTACTCATCGTCAGGAAACGGTGACATCTATTTAGTATGATGGGAACAAACTGAGTAGGGTTGAGCAGAAAATAAATGTCATTTAAAATGTGACGAAATTTTATACGTAGATGTGCATCAAACAATGTTTGAATGTTTTGTGACGTTAAGTGAACTTTTTATTAAAGTTTATTCATGAATGTTTTTCCGTAGCTAAATTAGGTTTGGAAACCTTCAAAAATAAAAATGCAATTACGCACTCTTTAAAAAGTGTCAGTCTGTGGAATTTCGAAAGAAAAGTAAATGGAAGCGTGTAAATTATTTCATTTGGAAAAAGGGTACGTGTGGAGATAGGAAGCAGGTGCAGCAAAAAGACTTTCGGAATAAAATTTAAAATTTTGAGGCGTAGGGCTTGTGATTTATTTCACAAATAAATTAGAATTGTGTTGTCCAAATGTGTATCAGAGCGAAGGTAGGTAAGCGAGATGCAAAACATTGAAAATTTCAAGAAATGAGGCTCGCTTTGTAAATGGTATCATTTACAAAGCGCCGTCATTTACTGTAAATTTACTCATTTACGCCGTCATTTCCAACTGATCATTTACCAGTTGGAAAAAAATGATCAGCGCCGAGACATTGAAGACAAAAAATGTACTCTCGTCATTTCTGGAAGGGAAATACCGCCATCTCACGCAGGCGAAATCTGTAAGGATACAGTCTGCCAGCTCCTGAAGGACAAGATCAACATTGACCTCTCCGGCACTGACATTACGTCAGCTACAAGAATGGGGAAAAAAACAATAACTGGGAATGTAGATCAAAGAAACATTGCATTTGAACTAAAACATTATAACAAAAAACGTGAAATTCTCAACGCCTGCCGAGAAAAGAAACCACAGTTCTTCTTCATAAATGAATACCTCATACCTTCACGAGCTAACGTCATGTACATTCTAAGGATGGCCAAAAGGAAATTCCCGGATAAAGTTGGAGTCCCAAGAACACAGGAGGGAAACATCTTCATATTCAACCCAGGAAACCCAGATTCAAGACGCCGCGAGATCAACACGCCAGATGACCTCGAGCAATACCTGATGCAACAACTAAACATGTCATCACAGCAGATCATGGGTGACTAGACTAGGTGATCCCCTAAATTAGTCAATTTCATTTTCATCCCCTAAATATGTCAATTTCGTATTAATTTAACCTCAATTAGGTATCATGTCAGTAAACCTCAACTTGATGCCAGTTCAACCTGAATCTATACAAATGTATAACAGATGTGCTTGTAAACATTTATGACAGCTGTGTGTGAACTTTTGAAACAACGCAATCAGCAATTTTTTACCTCCCAATGTTACTGTGAATTTTTTCTCTTCTTAACCACTTAAGTATTATTACGCGTAAACCATATTAGCTGATTATATCATTGTCGTTGTAATCTTCTTATAACCTGATAATCGCTTCTGCCCTCCACTGCCATCGTACAACCATATTAGCTGATTATATCATTGTCGTTGTAATCTTCTTATAATCTGATTATATCATTGTCGTTGTAATCTTCTTATAATCTGATTATATCATTGTCATTATAATCTATCAGCAATTTTTCACTTACCAATATTACTGTGAATTCTTCCTTATTTACCACTACAGTCATTATTACGCGTAAACCATATTAGCTGATTGTATCATTGTCATCATAATCTTTAAAACTTATTCCCTCTTGTATGTGAACTTATGAAAACGCCCTCAGCAATCTGTTTGCACCAATGTAGTGATATCGAACTCCAATATTATAACAAATAAATAATAGATGTGTGTGTAAACATCTATGACATCTGTGTGTCACATTTTGTAACATCGCAATTAGTAATTTTTCACCAACCAATGTTACTGTGAATTCTTCTTTATTTACCACTACAGTTATTATTACGCGTAAACCATATTAACTGATTGTATCATTGTCGTCATAATCTTTAGAAACTTATTACCTGTTGTATGTGAACTTGCGAAAACGCCCTTGGCAATCTGTTTGCACCAATGTTGTGATATTGAACTCCATTATCACTCGCTCATGGACTGAGTTTGTGTGTACTCACGAAATCGCGCTAGATTTTTCTTTTTACTCTATTCTCTCTTACTTAATAAGCTACTTTTTAGACTGGAATATCCCTTTAAGCTTGACTCTGTATTTCGTTTTAAGCTCTATAGTACCTAATTCTTACTTTTACTTATTTTAAATGACTGATCACCCTGTAATATTTGAGGAAATCGATCCAGATTTCAATCATTTGAACAGAATATATCCAAACCTAAACGACTCTCAAGAGTGTAGGTATACTAATATATCAGAATTCAACGAAACTATACGAATAACTGACCGAGATTTCTCACTCCTGTGTTGGAACTGTAGGTCACTCTATCCAAAATTGGAAGAGATACAATGTACTATTACTGAACTTAAATATAACCTAGACGTGATTAGCTTCACCGAAAGCTGGCTAGATGACTCGACAAAAGACATGATTCGATTTGAAAATTATCATAGTTACCATTCGCTAAGAAAAAACCAGCGGGGCGGAGGCATCAGCACATATATATCTAACCACATAGACTCGAGAACCATAGCAAGTGCAACCATGAATCAGGATCATATAGAATCACTCTTCGTAGAACTTTTTAGAGATTTAAACCATTTAAACAATTTAAACAATTTATTTACCACAGGAGATACAGAGATAAAATGTTTCTTAAGTCTAGTACAATGGTGAAATTTGAGTATAGCTACCTGTGGGTCCGAATAAGTTCAGTGACTTCTAGGGCATCCTACCATCAAGGTTAGTCTTAGGAGTACTACAATGTTTAACCTAATTCAATTAAACTAGAGACGCATTAGACTGATCAATGAGATAAGTAACTCGAAATTAGATACTTCATTTCACAATATAGTTCATATGGACTAGATTTAATTAACAGTATATTCGACAAACGATTCAAGAACAGACTGAAGATCGGCGAAATTAATCAAGGCGAATTACATTATTAGGACCAGTTATGTAGGGGACAAGGTTTGACTCTGTGATCTTACACGACTAGTAATCTGATAGGAAGTGAGACTCAAGACTTTTTTTGAATACCTTATAAGAATTACTTTCACGGATCTCCGCAGGTATTGAGTTCCAAGTTTTAGTTCCAACGAAGAGGATACTGTGTTGTGACCGAGCCTTTGAGTAATAAGGAAGCATGAATTTACTTCTATTTCGCGTTAAATGGTCGTGATGACCAGTTTGCGTAGTTAATAGTTGTTTTAGGCTATTGTCGCCATCATTTGTTAATGTTTTGTAAATGAAATTGCAAATGGAGATTTTGTAGAGATCCGAGAGCTTAGGTATTCGTAAATTTTTGAATGAGTCATTTGTGTGAGCATTATATTCTAGATTCTTTATCGCTCTTATGGCTCTTTTTTGCAGGGTAAAAATTTTGTTGGTTTTATTTTTATCAGTTCCGTGCCATGCTTCTATTCCGTATTGCAAGTATGGTGAAATGAGCGTTCGGTAGAGCATTTGTAAGGCTGTTTCAGGCAGGAAATTCTTAACTTTATTTAGGATTCCGATAGATTTTGATAATTTAGAACTAATATGAGCGATGTGCTCTTTAAAGGTTAGATGTTTGTCTATTATGATGCCGAGGAATTTACTTGAGTTGGTTTCTTCGATTTCACCTTCGCCAATTTGAATGCGTGGGAGAGATATATTTTTCTTGTATGAGAATGTAATATATTTTGTTTTATCGATATTAAGGCTTATTTTATTTGCTTTAAGCCACAATGAAACCTTATGAAGTTCATTATTTATACGCTCCGCCATCCTAGCGGGATTTTGGTCTGGAAGGACCGCAGAAAGGGTACTGTCATCGGCAAAAAGTATGAATTCGAAGAATGATGTAGATTTAATGATATCATTGATAAAAATTAGAAATAGGAGAGGCCCAAGGACAGATCCTTGTGGAACCCCATGGCTAATTGTCTGTGGGTCTGATTTTGCGTCGTCAATGACAACGTTATGTTTCCGATTTGCTAAGTAGGATCTAAACCAATCATGGGCAGTCCCTCGAATGCCATAACAATGTAGTTTCGAGAGTAATACGTTATGGTCCACACAATCGAATGCTTTTCGAAAGTCAAGAAATACGGAGAAAACAAGCTTTCCTTCATCTATATTAGAATAAAGGTATTGCAAATGATTTAATACAGCTTGTGTCGTAGATTTCTTAGAACGAAAACCGTATTGTTTGTCGTAGAGGAAAGATTTTTGTTCAAAATACGAATACACTTTTTTATACTCAATTTTCTCGAATATTTTGCTAATAATTGGTAGTACAGAGATAGGTCTATAATTGTTAACGCAGTTTTTATCACCATTTTTAAAAATAGGGGTGACTCTCGCAATTTTGAAAGAGTTGGGGAAGATACCTTGAGAAAGGGATTGGTTGATAATATAAGATATGCACGGTGCTATTATATCAGCTATAGCCTTAAGAACTTTAGCCGAAAAATTTTTCAATCCACTTGATTTATTTTTCAAGTTGTTGATGCACGTAATTACATCGGAGGGATTAGTTGGCGTGAAAAAGAAAGAGTTAGGTTCACGGACATGGTCCATGTATTGCAAGTGGTCTCTGGGTTCACTGAAGACACTATCGGCTATATTTTTTCCTATGTTTACAAAAAAGTTGTTAAACACAGTTGCAATATCTTTTTTCTCGTGGTATTTTACATTTTCGTGAACGACGGACTCAATTGTTTTCGTAGTATTATTATTCGGTTTATAGCATGAATTAAGCAGGCGCCAAGTTTTTTTAATATCAGTTTTGTATTCAGTAAATTTGCGCGTGAAGTAGTCTCGTTTTGAGGTTCGTATTTGATTTGTCACATGATTCCTGAATCTGTTATACGTTACTTTAGATATTCGCCCTTCGTATAGTAAGGCTAGGTACGCTTGACGTTTCTTTATATTGATCACGATATCTTCAGTAATCCAGGGCTTTTGTCTATTTTTCGGCGTAATTGTGCGGGTGATTATTGGACAGCACTGGTTATATGCGGTCGTTATAATTTCAGTTAAATTTAGTATTGCTTCATCAATGTTAATCGCATTATTGTCCCGTTCATAGACGTCTAATGATGGCATTAATTCTTCTAGAACAGTTCGCATTGTTCCCAAGTTGTATTCGTTTACACAACGAAATGAATAAGTATCAGCCTGTGGACTGGAGCAAGGATTATAGACATTTTTCTTGATGAGAAACACCGGGAAATGGTCAGATAAGTCAGAAATTATTATTCCGGTAAGAAAATCAGTCGGATCTAACATAAAAATATTATCGAGTAACGTAGCCGATTCAGAAGCAACACGTGTAGGTTTCGTGATGATTGGAAGGAAGGAGCTAGACTGAAAAACATTTATGAAGTTTGAGATTTGCTCACAGCTATCATATTGTAAAAGATCGTAGTTGAAATCCCCGCAGATTATTATGTCATTATATAGAGACTTGTTGAACTGAGATATAATGCTTTGAAGCTCGTTCAGGAAAGAGACGTTACAAGCTGTTGGGGGTCTATATACTGTCCCAAGCATAATCCGTTTACCATTTTTCGTTAGTTCTATAAATAAGGTCTCAATATGTTCACGATTCATAGTTGCACTTAAAATGACTTTCGAAGATATATGTTTAGATATGTACGTACTGATGCCACCACCACGTTTGTTACTACGGAGTGAATGATGGCTATAATAGTTTTGAATTTGAATCAGGTCTTTAGATGAGTTGTCTAGCCAACTTTCGGTGAAACTGAGAACATCAAAATTGCTGTTCAGCTCAGTGATAGTACAAGATATTTCATCTATTTTCGGATAAATGGATCTACAGTTCCAACATAATAGAGAAAAATCGTTACAGGTGTTCCTCATCGATTCATTGAATTTTTTAATATTTAGGTATTTACAGTTTCCAGTTTCATTTAGGTTTGGGTGCAGTCTATTCAAATGATTGAGATCTGGATCAATATTGTCGAATATGTCAACATGGTCAGTCATTAGCATTAAGAGACAGTAAGTAAAATGTAACGTAAAAATAAAAATGATAAAAACTACAGGATCAAGGTAAAAATAAGGACATTCCTACTTAGAATAAAACTAAAAAAAAAGAGAAACTAAAAACACACAGATTATTAGTCTAAATTGTTTAAAACCTAGTATGATTTCATAAGGAGAGCGCAAATTCAGTCCATGAGCAGGAGCATTAGGGATCATAAATGGCAAATAATGTAGTTACAAGGCTGTCGTACCAGTGGTTTCCGCATATAACACTTATAAGATGTAGCAAGGACGAAATGGATTTAAAAACGAAGTGACAGTGAAGTTATTTATGGAATTTAAAAAATCTTGACTATCTAAATTGTTTCCAGATTCAGAAACACATACACGAGTTAAGTCTGAACAGCAAGTTCGGTATGAGCATTCGATAAAAAAGAGAAAGAAAGAAATTGAAAAAGCAATTTAGTAAGTAGCAAAACAAGGCTGTAAGGTCGACGTGAATGCCTTGAAGAGGTGAAGGTAATTCAATCAAAAATCAAGAAGAAAACATGTGGACAGATATCAAAATAATATTAAACTCAATACGTCAGTCTAAAAAAATACTAATCACGAATAATTTCCTCTGAGGACTTGCCGACATGTTGCAGCAAGTACTTGTCTAGTTCTTCAGGTGTATTGATGGTTAGAGATCTCTGAGTTACTTGGCCGGGTATCTTTGGAGAGAAGACGTTGATATTGCCATCAAAACTTCTTGCGGGTCCTATTTGTTCCGGAAATTTTCGTTTGGCCAATCTCAGAGTGTACATTATACTTGCTCGCGAAGGTACTAAGTATTCATTCACGTAGAGTTGTTCTGGTTTTGTAACACGGCAGGCTGTTAGAATTTCTTGCTTCTTTTCGTATTTTCGTAGCTCAAAAGAAATGTTTCTCCTATCGACGTTTCCGGGTGGAGGAAACGTGGAGATGGTAAACGCATTGTGCTTGGAACGGTGTATAGGCCTCCTACAGCCTGTCCTATATCCTTCCTGAATGAATTGAATCGTATTATTTCTCAGTTCAACAGGCCCTTATACAATGACATAATAATATGCGGTGACTTCAATTATGATCTACTGAAACATGAAAGCCATGAACCAATCTCTAATTTCCTAACTACCTTTCAGTCTCAATCCTTCCTTCCGATCATTACAAAGCCTACACGAATAACCTCAGAGTGTGCTACGCTGCTTGACAATATCTTTATGACAGACCCTAGTGATTTTCTTGCTGGAATAATTACTTCTGACTTATCAGATCACTTCCCAGTTTTTCTTATTAAGAAAAATGTCTATATTGCTTGCACCAAGGCACGGGCTGAAACTTACTCATATCGTAAAATAAACGAATCAAATCTTGAAGAAATGCGCACCGTTCTAGAAGAATCAATGCCTACAATGCACATCTCTCAACAAAACAATAATACTACGAGCATTGATGAAGCAGTAGTAAAGTTGACTGAAACTATAATGACCGCATACAATCATTGTTGCCCAATTGTAACTCGTACAGTTACCCCGAAAAATAAACATAAGCCCTGGATTACTAGAGACATCGTGATAAATATAAAGAAACGTCAAGCGTACCTAGCCCTCCTTTGCGAAGGACGAATATCTAGAGAAACATATAACCGATTTAGAAACTATGTAACAAACCAGATAAGAACATCAAAAAAGAACTACTTTACGCTCAAGTTTACTCAATTCAAAACTGACGTTAAAAAGACTTGGCATCTCCTTAACTCCTGCTGTAAACCGAATAATGCCGATAAAAAGAAAATTGAATATGTTGTTCAAGATAATGTAAAATATCATGAGAAGAAAGAAATTGCTAATCTCTTTAACAACTTCTTCGTAAACGTAGGGAAAACAATAGCTAATGGTATTCTAAGTGAACCTACTGATCACCTGGAATTTATGGATCATATTCGAGAACCCAACTCCTTTTTCTTTACGCCTACAAACTCCTCCGATGTAATTACGTGCATAAACAACATGAAAAATAAATCGAGTGGGTTACAAACGTTTCCGACTAAAGTACTTAAAGTTATTGCTGACATTGTAGCCCCACTGATATCAAATATTATTAACCAGTCTCTCTTACTAGGCACTTTCCCGAACTCCCTCAAAATTGCTAGAGTAACCCCAATCTTTAAAAGTGGTGAAAAAACCTGTGTAAACAATTATCGACCTATCTCCATTCTACCAATTATTAGCAAAGTATTCGAAAAGATTGTGTATAAAAAAGTGTACTCTTATTTTGAACAAAAATCATTTCTTTACGATAAACAATACGGTTTTCGCTCTAAAAAATCAACAACACAGGCTATATTAAATCATTTACAATTCCTCTATTCTAATATAGATGAAGGAAAGCCTGTCTTCTCTGTATTTCTTGACTTCCGAAAAGCATTTGATTGTGTGGACCATAAAATACTATTATCGAAACTACACTGTTATGGCATTCGAGGGATTGCCCATGATTGGTTCAGATCATACCTAACAAATCGGAAGCAATACGTTGTCATTGACGACGCAAAATCGGACCCACAGACAATTAGCCATGGAGTTCCACAAGGATCTGTTCTCGGGCCTCTCTTGTTTCTGATTTTTATCAATGATATTGTAAAATCTACATCATTCTTCAAATTCATACTTTTTGCCGATGACAGTACGCTTTCTGCGGTCCTTCCGAACCAAAATTCTGCTATGATTGTGGAGAGTATAAATACTGAACTTCACAAGGTTTCATCGTGGCTCAAAGCTAATAAAATAAGCCTAAATATCGATAAAACAAATTATATTACTTTCTCATACAAGAAAGATGTATCTCTCCCATGCATTAAAATTGGCGAAGGTGAAATCGAAGAAACCAACTCATGTAAGTTTCTGGGCATCATAATAGATAAACATCTGACCTTCAAAGAGCACATCACTCATATTAGTTCTAAATTATCAAAATCCATCGGAATCCTAAATAAAGTTAAAAATTTTCTGCCTGAAACAGCTTTACAAATGCTCTACCGAACGCTCATTTCTCCATACTTGCAATACGGAATAGAAGCATGGCACGGAACTGATAAAAATAAAACCAACAGAATTTTTACTCTGCAGAAAAGGGCTGTCATGAGCGGTAAAGAACCTAGAATATAATGCTCACACAAATGATTCTTTCAAAAATTTACAAATACTTAAACTTTCGGATCTCTACAAAATCTCCATCTGTAATTTCATTTACAAAACATTAAGAAATGATGGCGACAATAGCCTAAGACAATTATTGACTGCGCAAACTGGTCATCACGACCATTTAACCCGAAATAGAAGTAAATTCATGCTTCCTTATTATTCAAAGGCCAGGTCGCAACACAGTATTCTCTTCGTTGGAACCAAAACTTGGAACTCTATACCTGCAGAGATCCGTGAATGTAATTCGTACACAGTATTCAAAAGACATCTTGAGTCTCACTTCCTATCAGAATACTAGTCGTGTAAGATCACCGTGTCGAAATCTTGCCTCCTACATGTAACTAATGATAATGTCATAATGTAACTTGCCTTGTGTACCATAACCAATCTTCTCTCTGCTCTTGAATCGTTTTATCGAACATACTGTTAAATATAGCCGACTTGACCTATATTGTAAAATACAGCATAAAATATCGAGTTAATTATCTCAATGATCAGTCTAATGCGAAACTAGGTTAAGTGAACTAGGTTAAACTTTTGTACACCCTAGAATAACGTGATGGTAGGATGCCCTAGAAGTCGCTGAACTTATTCGGGCCCACAGGTAGCTATACTCAAATTTGACCATTGTACTAGACTTAAGTAAAATTCTACCTCTGTATCACCTGTGGTAAATAAATTGTTTAAATAAATTGTTTAAATTGTTTAAATTGTTTAAATATGGTAGATGATATATATGTGAGCACGCGTACGGCGTTGAACAATTGGGTTCAACAACCGCCTCAAAAAAATGATTTAACATCAATAGTACTAAATTATTGGGCAACCGACCACACGTAGAGTTCCTTCTCCAAATTAAAGGATTTGGATTTGAGAAGAGAAACTTACGATAGATGATGCTCTGAACTTTTGGAACGTGCTCCCAGTTAACTGTCTGAACACCTCTCTCACAAGGGTCAAGACGTACATCTGAAGGCCACTGATATTTTAAAATTGAAGTCGTCTTCTGCGCCATTGCTCTCGAGGTTGGGAGAAAGTGCAAATTGTTTTTTTAGTAAACTTCAACGAGGATTAGCTTTCAAATTTTTATATTTTTTGTGCTTTACTGCTATCATTATTAACCGTGGATTTCTCCCGGGGGTTACAGCTGGTGACTTGGTAAAATTCGGCTTCCCTCTCGCCTTCACCGTCACCTTCTTATCGTGGGGAAGGATCGCCTACGGAGACGCCTACACCCAAGCTGGTGAGTTATAGCGCACATCTTGACACTAAATTCTCTTTTACGCTCTGAATTAAATCTTTAACTAAGAGTAGTCATTAATGCGAATAAAACGTGTGTACTCCTTGCTAAATATAATTTTCGCAGCCCTCAAGGTATTTTTTATGTATGGAGAGTATCTAATTTTTCTTCATTTCTAAAAAGGTCAAGTTGAATACTTTGACAAGACCGTCCGGTGGGCGACTGATTTCATCCTGAAGGCTCACACCGCTCCCAACACCATCTGGGCTCAGGTATTTGCGGCTATGATGACGTTGACTTTTATGCCGTAGTTTATTGGCCATCATGTGTCGAAGAGAACGATTAGTTTTATTGTTCATATGCTTAATTACGAAGTAGAGATCGAATACTTTTCACACTAAATGAGTTTTTGTTCATATCGCAAAATTTCATTGAAAGAATGTGTCAGTATTGAATAATTTAAAAGTTTTCACTCCTAAGGTTACGCAATAACCAATAGAAATAGCATATCATTAACTCTGAAGCTCTTAAATCATTACTGAATCTTAATTGCATTCTTTCAAAAATTAATTCTTTCACTTACGTATGTTTGATGTCATTAAGTATATGGACATCGTACTGCGTTCAATGTAGATGTCAAAATTCTATGTAATCAAAAGATATTGGTTTATTTTTGGCTGAAACAAGGAAAAGCGTTGAACTCATTAGGGTTGGATGAAATCAAACCTGCAGACTGTTAACAAAACGCATCTCTTCATTCACAACTAGTCATGAAGTACTCCTAGTAACAAGACGTGACCGCCAACTCCAAAATTCTTTACGTAGCCAAATGTACTATCCAAATGTGTTGGCACGTAATGTATAAATTATTTGTTTGGTCTCTATTTCTGAAAATCATCTTATGAATGAATGATGTTCTAACTACACTTGTGCACCTAAAAATTGCATGATAAGAAGCGGAAGTTTTCATCATTCTCGACATAGTTTCAACTTTCATGTACAGCTTAAACTGTTCTAGAATTATACATTCAAAATCCCTTTAATCATTCGAATTTCTTCTGATGGTACTTTAAAAGCACACTTGCTAATTTTAGGAACCGATTTCAATAAACATAATTTTCCATAGTCCTTTTTCAGATGAGCCATGAACGTCAAAGTTGATGTTTTCTCGTTTACGATTGTTTCGTTCATGACGTCTCGTGGCTAGAGGGACAATTATTATTTGGTAAGAAGAAGGTGTTATCGATACGATAATCAAATTATTGGATCCTTTTCCTGGACAGATAGTATCCTTCTAAGTTCCTGTTGAAGAAACCACCGCTGAGTCCGGAGCTACTGTTCGGTGCGGCCATATTTTCAATTCAATTATTCTCGTCTATGTAGTACAGCGATTCCGATTCAGCCAAGCGTCTCGGTCGCATTCACGCGGGTTCACATTTCCGTCTCAGCAATTCACATTCAAATTGACAATTGCCATGTTCAATATGAGCATTACGCATAATACTTGCTTCACTGAACCTATATCGTGCAAATAATTGCTGTTAATTTAAGAAATAGCGTTGGGATATTTATGGAATACTTCTGAAATGTCCCTTTAAAATGTATCTGATCATTAAACGGTGGAGGTTTTACACAAATATGAGAATAAAATGTACACATACGTAATTCATTTGCGGTCCTGGTAGCGTAAAGAAATTTCGCGCATCGCATTTGATGAATTTTATAATTTAATGGAAACTTATTCATTAATTTGTTTGAGTTTCATTAGTTGAATAGTTGTCGTAAATGATTTCATAAGGGAAGAACGTCGAATCCTGATGCCTTCACAAATAAAAACATGTATTTTTTTCAGGATGTTCCACCATTAAACTATATAGGGTTTCCATTGTAGGATTGCATTCTATTTCAAATAAGTTCAGGAGACATGCTGGTCTCATTTCATTCCGAATTAACAGAATTTAAGTTCCAATAAAGCAAGACAAAACAAGTTTTGAAAATTCTTTGCCAGCCGGTTTCATCTTTTCAGTATTGTATGTCAAGTAATAAATGAATGTGCGCATTAAAACGTTGCTTGCGATACGACCCATCGGTGGGTCATTTGAATATTATTTAATATTTTACAATTAATGATATTTAATACACCTAGTTAATGTTTGGTTTTTGTATAATTTTTAACGACTTTTGACTTTAAATTTGAGTTGAATATTGACTTTCAGTTTAACCCATGGCAGTCAACGAGTTAAATAGCTCGCTTTCCCACAAATTTGGGATAGCAGCAGCAGTAGCGTGGGTTGGAATTCGCTGTGAGGAAACATCTGCGTGCTCTCACTTGAAGATTTCTAATCAAGCACTTTATTGGCAACGAATGGTTAGTGTTTTTTGCAGTCAATTTTTTCCTACTAAAAGCCCTGTACTCTCAAAATAATCTGACTGAGAAGAACGTAAGTATGTGAAATCTTCTCTTCAAACAAGTACTTACACAAATTAGAGCCCAAAATTTTGGTATTTGACTTAAATTCGTTTGCGAAATACGAATAAGTCACGTAAGAAAGTGCAAATCATTCAACTAATATCTTATTGTCGAAAAGTATTACGTGCGACTCACCAAGAGAACGAAACAAAGCAACAGTTTACTGACCATGTTGGCTGTTGCCGTGTGTAGGTTGGTGACGGTGACACTGACCATGCGCTCTGGGATCGTCCTGAAAATATGACCATGCCGCGACCATCTCAAAAGCTCGACGAAAATTCCCCTGGTAAGATAACTTCCTTTAAATCTTCAAATTTCCAGAACATTAATATTTCTCATCGTTAAATAATCTATCATCATTTCAGAGTATACTTTGAAATGAAACGATCTAGTGTAAAAATCTACTCTAAAGATCTAGCCCAAGAACTGTTGTTTACATGTATAGTTTAGCCTATATAGGCTAGCCTAGTCTGGTCTAGTTTGGTCAAGTCTAGATCTATAGTATTTAGCCCAAAGGTATTGGAAAATGTACGTAAGGAAAAGTTTGGTTTTATTTTAACAGTGATTTTGATTATTATTAAGCAAGATTTTCATCTATGTTTCATCAACAGTAATTATAAGAATGTTGATCGATAAATTCGACTCGGTTTATCCGAACTCGAGGTCAATGAAATAATACTAGTATGGCTAGATCTTTTTCGATACCTTCACAGCACTAGACTCAACACTGCGACGTTCATTGAAGGGGATCTTGCCTTAATAACGTTATTTTTCTAACTTTGAGAAGGAATGAGTTGATTCCGAGAGCTTGACTCGACATTGCAAGAAGGCGTGCTGAGAATGTCTGGCTAGAAATCCTTATGATTTTGTCTCTGGTGTGAGCGCTCAAAGTTGCGTCAGCCTCCGTTAAAGTAGGTCCCACTTAAAAAAAAAAGATTGCTACATGATATTGCTGGCATCCTCTATTGTTTGGCTAGTTACAATAACGGTAGTATGAATAAAAAATTTAAATTGTAAAGAGTTGACCGTCAACTTTTGAAACAGGTACTGAAATCGCCGCTGAATCAGCAGCAGGACTAGCAGCGGCTTCCATCGTTTTCCAGGCGAGTTCACCGTGGTTTTGTAGGAGGGAAAGGGGTTAATGAACGGTGGGCCATTGCAAAAGTACTGAAGTGTGATGTGTTGCGAGGACTTTTATGGTGGTAATCATATTGGAATGAGGAGGCATTTAAAAATTGGAAAGAAATAAGTTGAGCAGCAATGATGTGTTGTTGACATCAGGGTCGAATTACGTTGCTCAAGTCTCCTAAAAAGTACTGATTTCGGGGGGAAATTAACGTTTGCCAATGTAATTAAATAAGCAATTAAGTTAGGTAAACTAGAAAGGCCTGCGATAATGAATGTAATGTTTTCGTAATCTTTATACCGTCAAACCAAAAATATTTTAAAACATCATTTTCAAAGTATGATAAATCTAATGCAGTAAAAATGTTAGAAATTGGACATCAAAGCGAATAAATATTTCTCGAAATAAAATTACCTCAGATGTCAATTTTTAACCCAAATGGAAATTAAAGCAAATATCAGAATTATTCGCTGCCATACGCCAATAACGACCACATATAGAGCGTAAATGTAAAAAAATAAGTCTCTTTTAAAATGATTCGTGACTTAACTGATATTAAAGAATATACTTACGTTTAAGCACACTTCACATTCAGCTCATTGAATGCTTTTAATTGAGGCTATTTTCCAAGAGATCATCCCATGAGGTTTTCATGCAAAGAAATATTTCAATTCACCAAAAATTTCTAGAACTACTATTAATGTTTTGAGGTTTGGACTTGTTAATACTAATATGTGATATCTTATTTAAAGTTGCTTAACATAGTTCAAAATACACTTATAAAATTCCGATTGTTTCGTGCGTATGAAAATTTTTCAGATTTAATGCTAACATATCCAATATCCGTGCTTATTTTACCTCATGTAGAACATCGTACACAAATAATTTGTATTCTAAGAAGAACGTAACTCCAAAAAATTTCTAAAAACGATATTTCGAAAATACTTGAAAATTCTCTCATTAAAATTTCCCTGAGACAAATATTTAACCTAGAATAGAGTCAGGCCAGAAAGTTCTGAACTCAGAATTAGCATAGGATGTGAGTTTAAAAATTTTGACGTACTTGATCTAAGTAGAGACTGCCTGCAGAACAGCGATCCGGCCTACGCAGCCACGCTCGTGGAGCACGCAATCGAGCTCTTCGATTTTGCCAACAACTACAGAGCAATTTACACAGATTCTTTAGCCTCGTCTGATTATTACACGTAAGTTACAATTCTCAACCTGGCATGTTTGCTCTTTCTAGTGTGTTTTTGTTCGATTTATTAGAGAAAAACTATGTCGTACTTAGCTGCTCGTACATTTTTTTACGTCAAAATTTTTAAAATGAACGTCTTCTTATAACGTTTATCTCTAAGAAAATGTATGCATCATTATTATTTCTATTCATAGTCAGTCCAAAAACTAGATCATCCGCATTCGAAAGAACGTTCAACACTCATTTTATCTTACTTGTTGATTTTTCATCATAAGTGTCCATCTTAAACCAACTAGTCAAATTAGACGTGCTTTTAAATTGAAATCTTATTTAGTGCACGCTATATTTCATTTGTCAACGTCATTTTCATAAAATCTCGCTATACAATAAAACTTCATTCAAATGTTCCAATCGGCAATTTTTCATTAATTTTCTGCAAACATGGAAACTAAGTCCCTGAAATGAATCATTTTTGAATAATTTTTTTTATTGCAATAAAAACTGAATTTCTTGGCCCTATAGCTATGTACAGAGACAAAGTCAGAACAAAGACATTAATTTACCAGATTCTATGATGTTTGCACTGAAGTCATTTTACATATTATAACCAGTCATGTTTGTACGATCTGCATAACCAACAGCTCGTATGAATACGGCGACGAGTTGACGTGGGGCGCCATCTGGCTGTACCGCGCCACAGGCGATGCCTCGTACCTGGCGCTCGCTGAGGAGCTCTTCATTGAGTTCAATGTGGCCTACGGGGCCAACTTCAGCTGGGAGAACAAAAAGTCTGGCTGCATTGTGAGTGAAATTACTCTCGAGTATGGTTCATCACATTTGTATGCCCTGATGAAAATAATTCCTTAACATATTGCTGACGAAAGCAAATTGTTGTTGGTTATTTCCTTAAAATCCAGTGATAAAAATAATTCCTCAGGAGCAGTGCCCAGATAACTAATTTCATGCACATTTTCAGGCCCTGCTAGCAGAATTGGTGGGTGGAACCTACATCGACGTCCTCCAACAGAGCATGGAAAACTTGAGAAACATGCAGACCACTCCGGGAGGCATGCATTACTTCCAACACTGGGGCTCTCTTCGCTACGCCCTCAATCACGCTTTCATTGGCTTCAGGGTAGGAAAGATTTGACTTGGTTTATAATCAGCGGAACATTATCAGTCAGTGAGCTTCTGAAACATTCTGGGCAAATAAATTAATTACTCCATTTTTTTCAGTAAATTCCCGCTTGTGAACAGTGAACATGCATTCAGCATTTAACGCTTTTATTTTATGATGAGATATCGCCTTAATTCCATTTACTCATTGTTGAAAATGTAATGGGCTCTTATTTTTTCAACACTCAACTGGATGCTTAAAATATATATTTTTATAGAGAGATTCTCTAAATGAACTGCTTTTTAGTTCCAATTACATTTAAATCATGTTAATTGGGTCACTGGTATTTCTCTTAAGGCAAACACTCAATTTCTCTTCCATATCTATATTGTGTGTCCATTCTCTTAGTTTGTGAGCATTATCCCCTATCCTTGCGTCATAATCGTGAACCAAAGGCTTGTAATATTTACTTGAGTGAAGGAGCGTGTTTTCATTACTCTAATGCCTTAAGCTGACTAAGCTTGAATACGTTCATGCTAGTTCATGCGAAGTGTTTAGCAAGATGCTAAGCTCGCTAGCGGATCTTTTCGTGTACCGAGGCTCTGCAGCAAACTAATTAGAGAAATTTCTTTCAGGTAAGCTAAGTTTTGGCAAGCAGTGGAGAATGTCTCTCTCATGAATATGAATCGTAACTTCAAAGCCTATGCCATTCAATTTTGGCAAAAAAAAAATAACTAAAATATAATGCCTTATCGTGAAACAGAGTACAACATTAACTACTCTATACCTTCAAAAGCTTGATAAATTGGACGGCAGCTTTAGACCGTCAAGAACATCCACGAATCAGCTTGCGTGATGTTTCATTTTTATACTCTCACATGCAGCGAAAAAACAGTAAATTTCCAAAATTTTAAGATGGAGAAGTAAACGAATCCCAGGTCAGTATTTTGGACTTATTTTCAACTCGAGGTTTCAAAAAGAAAAGTATCAATAATGATTGAGGACATAGATTATTTTGTATGAATGTGATCCAGGAGTTAGAAATCGCGTAACGTTTGAGAGAGTATTGAGCATACAATAATTGTGAATAGCAGACACCCCTGCGACGAGTCAGTGCCTAACTTTTCACTATTCATTGACTTGGGGAGCTTCACTGATTTTAAAAACTCTAGATATGATACCACAGTGAGCTAATAATGAAATTTTGAGATAGTCAGGTTTTTGGCCTCTAAAAAAAATCTCAAACATTTTTGAAAAATTAGTAAAACATCGCAAAAACTACGAACAGTTTTACCGTAGGGAGGTTCGTTTTAGCTCGACCTCTTTTCTTTGCATTTATGAGTTTGTATACGGAATAAAACTAAACAAAAAGGTTATCAAGTTCAACGAGATTTCTACATGGATCGGAAAATGAATTAATTTTTTATGCAATTTGTTGCACAACTTATTCAATAAAACACACACATTTATCAGGTACTCCGTTTTGCGCTGCTGTTTTTTTTAGCTGAGGGTAATGTACAAACCTTCATGGAAGATTCCAAGTGAGAGTGTATGAGTTCCACCGTAATTATTCCACAGGCAGCGGATCTCGGCGTTGACGTCGATGCAAACGTTGAGTTCGGCGAACGTCAAATCAACTACGCGCTAGGCACCAATCCAATAAGCAGCTCGTATGTCGTCGGCGTAGGTAACAACCCGCCAACTCACTGCCATCACAGAGCTGCGTGAGTAGCGTTCGCTGTAGCTGTACTAACTACGCCCCTATAGAAGACAACAGTCATTGAGATTTTCATGGGAATTTGTGTCATTGATGTCTATTTTACCATGGAATATAAGAAGCGAAATGTAGGTGGTACCAAAAACACGAGATACTTTGAAGTGCAACGTGACAAAGGCAAGCATGATTCAATCATGGTGCTGCCTAAATGACTGCAAGGGCTTATAAATGCATGAATATTAGCGCCACCATAAAAAGATATAATAGGATATAACCCGCAGGAACATTTAACCGATGAAAATTTTAAAAATAACGGCAATATTAAAGAAAGTAAATCTTTGTTTTCAGGGTAGCTTATCTGTACGACGAAGAACCTGACCGCTTTGCAAAATGTATGATACAAAATGAATAGAAACTGCAGAAAGTGTGAAGATCTTTGAGATGTACTGCAGTTGTTCAATGTGAGAAGTGATAAGAAAGACTCAGGCTATAGTAGCCAAGACAACTAAGATGATACCTGTTACTTATACAACACTGTAGAAGAGCCTATGCTGTTAATAAGTGATATATGGTTACACTTTTCAAAGTTCATATAGCTTTAATTACTCCTGCATGATTCTCGGAAAATAACGAGGTAATACGTTTATGAAATATTTTTAAGAAGCATTATGGCAAACTCTAATTGATAAAATTACTATAAATTCGGAGAAAGTGATTGCTGAGAAACAGGGAAAGGTTAAGTTCAAGTGTGGGTATAAATTACTGCTTATTAGGGAAAAAATTATGTCCGTAAGGTTTTTGGTTGTTCGAAAGTCGCACGACAGAATCGGTTGATGGAAATCGCTTTATAAGCTCAGTGAAAACTTTAAAAGAACAGACCTGATAATGTACATTTCTCTGTGTGAAGTTGTACACTGACTATGCACTTGCGCTCGCAAGAAGAAGCAAAATGATTGTCCTGTTGAGTATCTTCATAAAATATTTCAGTGTACGTTGTAGGTATTGATTTGACTTAGTAAGCATTTAGAATACAAATCCAGTTCAAAAGCTTGAGACCAATGCCATCGTAGTAATCCTTTGACACACACACACACTGTTAACTTTTGAACATTAATACATTAATTTATTTATTAATCATTGAGCGCATTTACTTGTTCGCTACAGGATGAAGATTAACTGGCGAACGTACTTTTTTATCTAGTAATTTCCAGTTGAGGGCAAAAAACTAGCAATTCGAAATGCATAATTTTATTTTAATAATTTTAATTTACCAGGAATAATTTAATGATAACTTAGAGCTTTTACCCATCGTAAGCGGAATTGACTGCAACATCATTATGAAATTATGCACGAGCGCTTCTCACTGAAGCTCAATGAAAATGATATACTAATTTTGTCATGTATTTTTGTTCTTGTCTACAGTTCTTGCCCTGACATCAACACTCCTTGTGGCTGGGAGTATGGCAATTCTCTGGACCCTAACCCCCATATCCTGTACGGAGCCTTGGTCGGAGGACCTGATGAGGTGAGACAATCTGATCCTCAAGAAGGAAATACATTAAATTTCAACGCAGTGTTTGAATGGACACCATGTTTTTCATGTACCAGTATGGACCTCTTCAGCAAATTTGAAATTATAAAAAACAATTGTACGTTTTAAATTCATATGAGCAACACTGTATAAATCGTATCTACTTGCCTAACTTTTTCATTAGATGTACAGCAAATGAACAGAAAATTGAATTGAGTCAACAACTTAGGAGACACAAATGGCCTCCGACACAAGAACGCCGCTATCAGTGCTCTTCAGATTTTCATAATAATTAACCAACGTCTGTTTACAGTTCGATGGCTACAGCGACGAGCGTCAGAACTGGGAGCAAAACGAGGTCGGGTGTGACTACAACGCGGCTCTTGCAGCCTGTCTCGCCCGCATGGTCGTCAATCAGCCTCTCTGAACGTGTCAATGAGCGAGAACTGACATCTCTGAACACTGGAACGATCGTGAACCAGCCTCCTTAAACACGAAATTATTTGTAAACTAACATCTCTGAACACTGGAATGATTGTGAACCAGCCTCTTTGAAGACAAAAATGGTCGCAAACCATTCTCTCTAGACATAGGAATGATCTAGTGACCCTTAACTTTGCTCGAGTCTTTCAATATCTTACAAGTTTTGGTTTTCTTTCGAGTTGAATAAAATTTTCCCCATGTGGTGTTTTCCCTTTCCCTCTTACTGCACTTTCAAAAGTAACTGGGAAATACCGTCGCAAATTCTAGGTCAAACGACGAAACAATGAATTACCACATTGTGTGCGATTTACGAGCTTATTCTTTGTTTTTAAATTACAGTACATAATAACGTTGTGTTTACTGCTTTCCTCGGAACAAGTTATGACACCTTGTTTTATGACCTCCCTCCATCATCTAAGTTAGGATCATATGACTTATGACTAAATTTCTCTGTTGATTTTCAATGGTAGCATCGTCAATGGTTCTCAATGAACTCTTCATATGTATATCGTTGCACAAATTCATAATAGATATCATGAGATGAGATAATTCTCCATATGCGGCCACTAATGTTTTACTCCCAAGATGAGCACGTAATCTATGCTGTGCAACTCAACTATCGTAAATCTCTTCTGAATGGTTCTGTATACCATGTTACCCATTCCGCAAACACTATTTACACTGCATCATTACCTTTAGTTAGAAAATGAGCCCAAATTTTTCCGTATGCTATCGATTTTCCGCTGCATTTTTCCAGAATTTATTGGTTCAAAAAATGTGGATGGTAGCAATGTAGGTATTGGGTTTAGGTAACAAAAAATAGTTGCAAGTGCAATTCCTACTCTATATGAACTTCACTTAAAGTCCTAAATACGAGGGTTAACGGAGCTATTATAGACTTTCATTTGAGTGGAAAAATTACTAGTGCAATGTGTACATCAATTGGTATAAATAATAATTGCGAAATGACAACAAGATGGCGAAGTTGATCAAAGCATCTCACTCTCAACCCATTCGTACCGATCGTCCGTTAAAAAGTACATTTATGTGAATGCTTGCATAAATTGCATCTTAATGTGACGTATGTCAATTAGTGGGCATAGAGTCCAGGCTTATCAGTATTCTAAACTTGTAATTGGCAATGTCAGTGCAGTTTGGGAAAGCCAGTTACCATGTAAACTGTCATTCCCTGAATTAGGAACTCTGCTGGGAAAATTGAGTAAATTATTTCCAATGCAAAATTTTCCGCACAAATGGGCTAACAAAAGAGACATGAATTCCTTGGAAAGATTAGCATATCAAAATCTGCGTTCATCTTTGTTTGATAATAAGCGAGTTTCGTGGATTGGTGTCTTGAAATGATTTCCGTGAAGGAAGCTTTCAGTGAGCTGAAGGATTGCCAAACCATACAAGGTATAGTAATAGACAAACCATACGAAGTTTATTAATAAACCATACAATGCGTTCGTTTGGACAAACCATGTCTGGGGCTAATGGCCGTGTAGGAGCTAATTACTCGTATGTTATTGAGAGCGACAACCAGAATATCTTCTCTTGGATATTTTATACACAAAGAGATGGCTGACAACTAATAAATAATTTACATACTGCTAGAGAATCCTTCCGAATTCCTTCGTCATAAATTGAAACGAGAGAAGAAAAGACGAAAAACGCTGTACCGAAATAGACTGAAACACCGTCGTGAATGATTGACGGGATCAAATAGACAAAAAGATGATTTGTTCATGTATCATACGCTCAAATTGAGCTTGATTTCATTTGTCTGTTTACTTTTTCAATTTGCCTATTCACAGAAACTCCCCTGGGGGTAGCAATAAATCTATTTCTGAAACATTTTGCAAGTCCGATAAATTAATTTACAGGATTTACTGGATTATCGAATTATTTCTGGAAAATCGTTCGGTGTTAACTGGTCGCAGAGCATTAAGTGAAATGTTATGGGCCTTGAGGTTTTGTTTTTATGCAAAAAATAAACATATATGTATATGAATATATAGATATACATGTACATACATACATGTATATATATGCATTCGTGTGTATACAAATACATACACACATACATATCCACATATATAAAACACACATACATATACGTATAGAAAATGAATTTCAGAAAAATAATAAACTATCTTCCTCCAGCTACATCGAAATGACAGCCGTATTACTCAGTGTAATCGGAAATGAATAACTTGAAAAAATGAATAAAAGGAAAAAAGACTTCGAATAAAAAAAATGAAAGAACTAGTTTCTAATTTTCTAACAGAATTTTAAGGGAAATCAAGTTACAGTCTATGAATAACAATAAAACAACCCGGGTTTCACGTCCTCTCTCTATTCTCTTCAACATCATACGAACATGGGCATATAGGATAAAGAAGAGATACTGTTATAGCCGGAAATCCCAAATAAGTAGCAAATCTCTCCAAAAATTTAGCTCGCATACTTAGATTAAACAGTGGGCCAGTATACAAATTTTTTACAGCTAATGAGAATAATTTCTGATTTAGAGTTCAATGCTATAACTGGTCACGGAGAAAAAAAGGAAGAAAAAAAGAAAGAAAGAATATAAAAAATCTATTTCCCCCCCCCTAAAAAAATTTGATACATGAAAAGCATCACAAAACATTGGATTTTAAAAATTTTCGTAGTATAAAGGTCCCTAATTTATAAACAAACCATTCGAAGAGTACAATAGCCTTGAGAGTACAATGGTTAATTCTGGCATTGAGAGAAACAAACAAAATAAATTCTTTAGGAAATTTCATGCATGGCAAGATGACTGAAAACTTATAAATACTTCTAGAAAATACCTTAGAAGTCCTTCACCAAGTGTGAAAAATGATAGAAAAAGACACTAAAACGCTCTGAGGAAACCGACCGAAACACCGTCAAAT
The DNA here is from genome assembly GCA_030386875.1 of Morinoia aosen. NCBI lineage: Eukaryota > Metazoa > Arthropoda > Malacostraca > Amphipoda > Talitridae > Morinoia > Morinoia aosen. The sequence continues at coordinate 28,208,404 of CM059561.1, read as the reverse complement.
GATTTCAGAGCAGTGAGACAAATTTATTCAAAAGTAATTAGTAGAAAAAATAGCACAACACGCACATATAGAAATATGCAAACAAACATGCATACAAAATGAATTGCAGAGCTTGTTCATCGTACAGATGGTAAGATAATTTGTTTACAAATCCTACGCTCAGCTTGCGTTTTTTTCATTTGTATATTTACATTTTGGGAAGTAGAAACATGCGACACTCGCTGGAGTAGCGATAACTCTCGTTTTGAGATAATGAGCAAGTGTGATAAATTTATGTACTGAAATATCGAGTTATTTCTGATGAAAGGTACGGTGCTAAAGCAATTTTTAAAATAGCAAACATTAACTGGATCGTGCCATATTTTAGCTTCAATTAGGTATTTATGAAAATTGAGTGTCTCACTTTGCGGTCGAAGTGTTGGAAAAGGCATGGGACAAAGTACAGTAAAAGAAACTGAGCGTCTCTGTTAAAAGTTTCAGAGGAAGTCTTCTGAGGATAATGAAAATAAAAAGAAGAGCACATTAAAAACTGAACTCCAATTTAGTTTCATGGTGGTTAGTATATTTCATGGTAGACGATTTTTGTTTTATTACTGTTTTCTACTGTAGATATATAACCAATTAACTTAGTCTATGAGCTTTCCCTCCCTTCTGTATAGCTTCCCTCAAGAATTATTCATGTATATTTCATGTTTGATGTATGCACCATGATTAATATGATCAAAATTAAGATTCCTTCTCATAAAGAAAAAGATAAGTGCAGAGTCTTGCGATGCCCCAGAATTTTTTTGCGTTTCTGTGACTCACTGCTTACCTCGAATGAGGAAGTGATCGATGAAGCGGAATTGCAGCCATTATTTCAGTCTTTTATAATAGGCCCTGAAGTCTAATTAAATGGAATTAATCAGAGCTGTATTACAGTGCCAACAATTCCAGCCTTCAACATTCAATCTAAGTTCTGACGAGTCCAAGGCCATGAATACTTGGCCCTGCGCCTATAAAATTACATGATAACCATCATTCTTAACGAGATAGGACGTTTTGAACGCCGTCTAGGCTGCTATGGTCGTATATGGAAAGACCATGATGTATCTAGGACGCGTGTCAAAGCAGTATGTCTGATTTGCAGTTTTTTCCAAATCGAGGAATGATGAAAAGCTCAAGGTACTCTTCAAAAAGCATTTTGAAATCCCTTGAGCACCCTTGACATGTGAGAAACGTGTACAGTTATTTAGCTGATTCGTGGTTGGTAGGTAAATACGCATTTATTTACTGTATTAAGTGAACAATGAGTTAAAGGAAGACTAGCCTTCAAAAGAGACCTATTTCTTAGTATCGAACTGCATTAAAACATGCAATACACAAAGTTTCCCTGTAGGTGATCAGATATTCAGATTCTCATACACTATCCTGTCTGATAACGACTGGGAACGAATTGTAATGGCAAATGAGGTGATTGGCATGGGACGAGTTTTTATCTGAGCTATGTGTGTACTGCAGGAGCATTATAGCGCTCTGTAAGCTTTGTTACGTCATTAGGACATGCAGCATTACAGTAAAGAGGTGCCGTGATCCCATCTTTTATTCATGTATTTTTTGGTGCACGTAATTTTTTAAGAAGGGGACCTCAACTTTTCTCTAACTGAATTGTATTTGCTACTAAACTGAAACAACTCCCAGCTCACGGTTGGTGCACAAATGTTCGATATTACTCAATTTAGGTCGATCAATAATTCGAATTTTATAAACATATCAAGACACACTCAGACATGATGTCATGTATTGGTCAGATGATGCACTTCATACAGCTATGGTAAATTACTTATGATTCATCATAGTTTTCTTTCCCATTTGATTTGTAAATAATCTTCACAAATGAGTAGCATGAAGCGTAACGTGAGATTTTTTCATACAACATTCAGAAACAGTAAAATCAGACGAAGTTATGGTTTTCCGGCACTTCACGCTGGAAATAAAACACTACTGTTTTTAAACATGTTGTACATACGAGCGGAAAAGCACATCTGCAAATGTTGTCCACTTTTAAAACAGTTTCTCAATCAGTGATTGCGCGCACCGCTGCAGTAATTCTGTCACTAAACTATTATTTATATTAACATTATTTATATATACTGGGCAAAAGTTTCTCAATGGCATTATTGTAAGCCTGATAAGAACAAGATGATGTGGATAAGTTTGCTGGATAAATATACCACAGTACATTCTCCTGTGAATAGCTGGTTTTCGATGTAGAACGTTCCTCGGGTTTGATTGACATGGGCTGTGAGTAAAACAAGACTGGCATGGATAACATCAAGTTGAAGGCTTTAAATTTCTCTTATCGCTAGTTAAACAAGAACCCAGTTCACTGGAATTCACAACAATGCGATTACTCTATTTTAATTTTTAAGAGATATTCGCAAACCGCTCCATAACAGTGGGAGGAAGCAGTTCAGGGAGGAAGCAGTCCCTCTCCATTATTGTTCTCGCAGCTGGAGCAAAACATTCTCTCTCAACTGGGCGCTCGGTTCCCTCAAACACAGGCCTATACTTGACAATGATTGTAACGAAACAGTTTTGATCGATATCAAAGATATATGGAAATTCCCTTCCACTATTTCAAAGACGTTACTATATACTTGAGCATTTTTCTCAGTAATTTTAAAAATTGATTCGCCGATGATATCTTATAAATTTGTTCTAAGACAAATAAAATGTCAGTCAAGATTGACATGGATGTCGGTATCTGGTATCCTTTTGCTAGGATTCAAGTGAAGATTTGCGTGAGAATAGTACACTCATTTCAACAATACACTTACTGACTACATGCAGGAGCGTGCTGCACCGTAATAGTCTAGTTTTGAAGCTGTTATTTGCAGCCAAGCCAAATCTGTTAATGACGTGATTTTCTGACAATTATGCCTAAAATCTCACATGTGTAGGCGACGAATATATATTATGGACAATATGATAAAAAATAGTTATTATAATAAAACAAAACAGTTTAAGAAGAATCTTCGTGATCAACGAGAAAACAGTGTTCATTTTCCAAAATGTTGAAGACGGACACGGGACGATAATTTAATGATACTTTGCAGAGCAGACTATGACGCGCATGTAGATCAACTAGAAATAATTCCGCAGAACTTTACTTTTATCTAAATCCGCTGTGATGACGTGTTTCTTGTACTTGCTTGAAACGAATATTTTATGTTTCATATTATGATCAGCGATAGTCATAATATGACGGAGAATTCACCGAAATATATTCTATTAATTGGGCTGCTCGTACACGCATCGATAACTGCGACACTCACGTAATTGAGTCTATCAGTTGTGCTTGGGGGCTTGGGAAATTTCCATACTCACCGACACGTCAGTTTTTTAAGCATCTTCTGGATAACAGCTGAGATCATTGAAATCGAAAATTTCTACATAGCATAGCATTTCTTGCGTACTTCTTCCACGATACTGAAAACACTCTTTGACCTCCGACATAATGCGAGCTCGGCCAGTCCATTCTTTCCCCTTGACCAGTTTGAGGACTGAATGGTGCTAGCGATAAGCTACTGCATGCGCCTCGAACTGTGTCACGCCTATGATTTTTAAAAGAAATAAAACTACAAACGATGAAATAAAATTCATATTGATGGGCATTCAGACTAGCGCGCATAGTTTCGAATATTAATTCATTTTCAATGAATGCCTGAAACAACACAAGAAAGCACATTAAAAAGACTTACAATTTTGCATATTACTTTTGAAATAGAAACTAACACATTATGATTTCAGAGAATGTTCAATGGATATGCAGATTGGTCTAAATTCAGGTTAGGTTGCAGTTTTTTTATATAAATAGATTCTAAAATTCTGATATCTATTTCATTGCACGTATCTATAATTTTGAAATCAGCATAGGAGAAACTATGATTGGTCTGATCACAATGGTTCCTGGGAGCAGACTGAGGTGGAGTTTGAAGTGGATTATTTGTTCTGAAAGAACGGCCTAAATGTTGCCAGAAACGAATTTTCGACTGCTTTCGCGTACTCCCAATGTAGGAACTCTTGCAAGTTCCGCACGTATATTGATAAATAACATTTGAGAGAACAGCGGCAGGCAGTCGATCTTTATATTGAAAGAAATTTTGGATTTCGAATGAATTTTTGAAGCTGAAGTGAAAATCTAGTTGGGGATAAAATTTTGATAAAGTCAAAGCTAAATATTTCTGCATATCGTATGAACACTCGCCAATGAAAGGCAAAGACACATAAAGTTTTTTTCTCGCAACAGTAGGTAGATCGGGATTATTAGACGTCAATTTAGTGCACAGAAACTTCTTCACGATATTATCGAATAAATGGATGGGATAACAGTTGTCTGAAAAGAATTTCCGAAGGAAGTCAAATTCTATGGCCATTAAATTATAATTGGATCATAGATAATATCCCCCGTAAATAAGGGTACGAATTGCATTCAGTTTGTAAATAATATGATTTTTTATTCACTTTTGAATCGAGTTCTCAGTACTGTCTCCAGTAACTATCCCATAAGTAAAGCATTCACTATCCACTATGTCTGTCAATAATTACAAGTATCTCAGACTTTAATTGTTAGTTTTATGTATCGCGTTAGTGGCAGATTTTCATGTAAGGTTTTCATAAGCTTAACTTAATTTTAGGATTTTCAAACCTTACAATTTTGCAACGATGTCGAAAATGTTGTCTCGGTAATAAATTCGGGACACTTAACATATTGACTGCGATGGGCTAAACTGAGGTTTAATATTCAGCTCAACTTTAAGATCAAACGCTGGTAAAAATCTTATGAATAGCAAGCATTAACTGGGTAAATCAAATACGATTACGGTGTAATTTAAAAAGATTGATAAAAATTTTTCAAACGACTCGTAAATGGGTCGTTTCGCACTTGGAAAAACTTAAGCACGACCCACCGGTGGGTCATATCGCAACTCATGCGTAAAGAACATGAACAAAATTCAGCAAACTACATGAACTTACCTATTTTATACTGCTTAGCTAACTTATTCGCAACATAGTGTGGACTCTCAGTGTCTTCTGCCCTCAATTATTTAAATTCTCTATTTTCATTAAACGCTCTAATGTCAAGAGACTTGAATGCGGCTGCACTTCGTACTACATTTTCCCTTGAACTAATAATCAAGATCTCGTCCTTGATCTGATGTTTTCTTAATGTTACCTGTTTATGTATGCCATCGTGCGGGTTTCGTGTCGTACACTCCGAAAAGTTGTCAAATGAATTTCTACATCTAGATATTATGGAGTGCATTGATCTATAAAGACCAGTTTAAACAGTAAAGGTATAGCCTGAAAAAATGTAGTCTTCGGAGGCACCGTGTTATAGAGTTCCCATGTTTGATACTCTCATGATTTTTTTTTTATTTTTTGTTGTGAACATACCTTTTTCGCTTAATAAATTTGGATGCAAGACACTAAAGCAGTTATTGGATACCCTGACAGTTGAGTGAACAAGAGCATAAGATGAATTTTAACGCAAGCATGGCAACATCTGCAATGCGATATTATGGTATTTCTTAGCCACAAAGACGCGTGATATTTATAATTTTAAACAAACATTATTAAGCTGCATGGCTTAAAAGTAAATTCAAATTTTAATTTTACCTTCATATAGCATTAAATCAATAAATGGATTTGTAAAGCACAATTTTTAGACCCTACGGACTCGTTGTCGGACGGAGTTTGTAGGAATTACGTACCCCTCACCTGAACTGAGAACGATAACTTTCCCAACCCGAACACATGCTGTTGTTACCTTGGCTGGCGGCGCTTATGCAACGACATGATAAAGAAGAGAAAAACATAACTGACCTCTAACACCGGCGTACCTGAACAACTCGGTCTCCATTCCAAAGCTGAAAATGCAAGTTTTTATTTTGTTGCTTCTGTGTTTGTGCTCTTAGAGCTTGAGTATAAGAAGTATTATATTATAATTTCTTACTTGAAACAGCACGAGAGCTAACGCTATATAAGAAATTCACTTGTTAACTGTGCAACACGTATATTACAATCAGAATTTTGTGTTCGCTGTTGGATTGTACAAAGTGTATGCTGCTGGATTGTACAAAGCGTATGCTGTTAAATAACTTTTCATGAGATGGGTCACATACTCTCCTAGGATTGTCATCATGGAGCAGTTATATGCTAGTCAACTTGCTCCATTGCAAGCATTCTTCACGAACGCGCCACTACAGTAGACAATTAATGATTTTGCAAATTACAAACTCCATATTCTAAAATTTAGCAAATCTTGTTGAAACTATCAAGCTTTTATGCCAATTCTGTAGTGTGTCAAATGGGATAAATTGTTAGCATCAAAATGGCACCTATTCTTGTGAACACAGATCTGAAATCAGGGGCTACAGCGGGCAACGCCTCGTCGAACTATCTCTTTGTTTTTATCTCTCCTAGTTCAATACTATTTTTTCAGCTTTTCATTTGTTGATAATTTTGCACCAATTATTTCGACAATATTTTGGAACGGAAAAAATTATCAGGGATAGCACAAAATTTGCGTGGGGAAATTAAATTATTTCTAGAGATTTTGGAAGGCTTTAGGAAATGATGTATTAGATATAATGGCCTTGAAATCTATTTGTTTGAAAGTCTTCTTTCAAACAGAACTAAAGGATAATTTAACTTATTTATATTTCATGAGGAGCGGAGTGAAAAGGTATTTTAAGAGTACTAGAGCGAAAGTTACTTCTTAATTGTAAGTAGCCAAGAAAATTCGCACTGAATTCATTCAGCAGTAAAAAAAATTTTAAAATATCTGGCACCACTGATTTCAAATAATTTGGTAAACTAGCTCATTTTAGTTCATAATAAAGTCCCTAGAAACGCTCAACCGTCCCTGTACTATGACTAAGCCTTTTTGGTTCGATTTTCTGGTACTCAAACTGTAATGCATTTAATAAACAACCAGTCAAGTGCATGCAGGTGTTCCAATTCCAACAGCTCTACTTTATCACACAACATGTTGACGTTTACTTTCCACGCGGCTTGATTATGATAGGGTTTATAAATGTGTCACTCTGTGAGGTCCCTCAGAGTTGTGGTAGGTGCGTCAAAATGGCCAAGTTTCTTCTAGCGTTCTGCGCCGCGGGACTTTTGCTTAGTAAGTACAGCAGGTGACGCCCTGTTCAGCGAGGTTTCATCATATTTTTTATGAATTCGACAGATTTACTCTTACTACCCGGAGTTAACACCCCTCAATTTTGTAACTTATTGAAAGAATTTGCTTAGTACTTGGCAGTTACTTTGTCACTTATCAATTTAATTTGAGTACAACAGCTGAACTTTCGAAAGGCACATGCTATTTTAGAACATGTGCGTCTCAACGACACTTCATAATTGTTTGCAGTTGCTGGGGTGACCGCCCAAGATGGGGGATGCTCAGCTACTGGCCAGACTCCCTACGACTACAGCCAGGTTGGTAAACTATTCTTAGCATCAAGTACAATAATATTGATGCTTAAATTATACATTACCTTACGCCATCCTTATTTCATGCAGATCAACGTTAGTCCCAGTTATCCTCATTTATTCATAAGTTTGATCAAAATCGGATTATTTAAACAACTGTGGATAATTGTTTCCGTTTAAATTGAGGTTCGTAGAAGATGTCGTACAACTCAAAAATCGAATGTACATAGTTGTTATTTTTCTGGTAAGAAAAGTACAGTACTGTATGTTCATAGCAAATTTACTCCATGCAATTTACTGGGTGTGATTTTGGATAATATAAGCGCTAGACTTGAAGATGAAAAATGAATGATGAATGACCAATTTCCATTACACTTGCAATAACCGGGAACTATTGTCTCTAGCTTGAATCAGGCCATCGTGTTCGCACTGAAAGTCTCATTGTTCATGAGCGATAGAATCAATGGGTTGTACTCCAAAAGAGAGAGCTTCGGGCTGAAATTCTTCGTAGGTAAAATAAATATGAGTAAACCTGGGTATGTTGCAGGCTTCAGTCGTGCCCGAGATTGCACCTGAAGTTGGGTTAACGCATTTCTGGCGTAAAAAAATAAGTTAGAATGTGTCAGCAGATACGAGCCACGTCGCCCATTCTCGCGCTGTTTCTGAAGTTCCTCATAGGAGAGAAGGTAGTTAAAAGAAGTTAAAAAGAAACCAACCAAACGAAGTAATTTTCTCCCGCATAATCAATCTTTCCAATGTATTCTGCGTTCCTCATTCCAGGAGACTGTTCCTAAAATTTCGTAATGAGAATACGTATCTAAAATATCACTATTTTATACTATGATACATGATGCTGGCATTTAGACTGAAAAATATAAAATAAATTAATCATATTGAGGGCAGAAAAACATTCTAGAGACAATATCCAATTGAGTTGATTATTGATTTACCTTGGACTCTAAAAATCATTCGTTTTTAACACATACACCCGCAAAGTTGAGTTCAGCACATGTACATAAGAAGCAATGTATCACAATTCGCATAACTACGAAGTTGGAACTTTTTCATCGTTCTTAATCTCTTAAACGAAAACTCATTTATGAAGATGCAACTGTTTTAGACGTTGGCAGAAATATAATATTTTGCCATGGTGCGTAGCGCAGTAAAATTATAACGTTCAACTAATCAACCAATGAAACCAGGATAAAAATAAACCGTATGATTCTCATTCGCTTATTAATTTTTAAGGAATAAGTCAAATTTATGACTAACGGAAATAAAACTAAACGCAAACTTGTCACTTGAATTTCTGCTGGTTGACAGCATTGCATAAAGCGCCTGGAATGAGGGCTTGTTCTTATTTAATATGCTTTAATCAAATACAACTAATGTGCCATTATTGAACAGTTTTGTGTGAAGCAAATAAGCAAACACTAGCTGAATTTTTGAATTAGTGTTGAAAATAATAATTGATTGATGCAATTGATTGATTATTGATTTAGGGTCAGTTTGAAAAACGTCGTCACTCACTTTTAAAGCTCTGTTTCTATTCCTTTTCAGCGAGCTGCTTATTATTTTGTATCGTAGCTCATTTTTATGAATATTTCCTTATCAAATCATTACTTTTAAAGAGTTCTTGGAATATATTTCATTCCTTATTATTTGTCTCATGCTTCCATTGGTGTTCAGAACTGACGAATTACTAAACCAATCCAGAATATTGACTCTCTTCGGACAAAATCATTCAAAACCTCAGTATTTTCTTGAAGAATTGTCCTGTTGAAACATTTACGCTTCCTTCATGCTGAGCTAGCTGATTTGGGGCAGCACACAGACTACCGAAATACAGCTAAGAATTCCAGCCAATTCAAAGTTTTTTCAATGATTGGAAATTGTCAGCCCTCGGACGAAAGGAATCAACGTAGTACGATATTTATATTTTTCAGCTTCCAGGTAAAATAATATTGACGGGGTTACATTTCATTCCGCTTTTAAACAGACATGACCGGCTGAGCTCCTGCTAAAGAATTCACCTTTTATCTCGTTTTTCCAGGACGTGTGATGGGAAAGCTCCTTAAAAAACTGTCGAGGATACTTGCTAAATTTCATGATTTTAAGCCAACAAGTTTCAGCTATGAGCAATTAACATAGATGTGCCTGTATTATTTGGTCTTGTGCAGTTAATTTCGCTCCATCAATGAACCCGTATGACTACAGTCATGAACGTGTTCAACATTCACTCGTTTCAGAGGTGGTTGAATATTCACGACACTGTTTTCACCATTCACCGTAACAAGAGATTTGATGCACGTAGCAATCACATAATTTTAGACTCTCACGTTTCTGATGCTGACCTACACTTGGGCAGGCGCTGTGTATGAGTATCCTGTTCTACGAGGCGCAGCGGTCAGGCTCCATCCCGTCCAGCCAGCGCGCCACCTGGAGGGCGGACTCTGCTCTCGATGACGGCTCGGACGTCGGTGTAGACCTCGCTGGCGGCTACTACGATGGTCAGTTTATCGTTTGTTATTCTGAATTTACTTTCGATGTACGATATTAAAAGGTGGATAAAAGGATATAGGTGTAAAACGGGACTAAAATACTGATCATAAAGCTTTCGTAATTGCAATTTACATTCTGAACTAACTTTCAATGCGGAACACACAGTGCTAATACAGGGTTTTATGTTACGCAGCAAAGTAATATTTGAAGATAAGATCTAATGATACGTTTTTCCGTTTTCACAGCCGGAGATCACGTCAAGTTTGGGTTCCCAATGGCCTACACAGTGACCCTCCTGGCGTGGTCTTACCTCTCATTCCCTGACGGCTACGAGCGTGCAGGTTAGTTACTGATTCCTCCATCACACTCAGGTCGTGATGATCGCTTCTGCTAAGTAATTCATTTATCACAACGATTGTATCATGATGGTTTTATCTCGGTACACATAAGTCGTAGTGTAATTAGGTAAGGAATTTTTCTTTCTTTTTTAGTGTGATATAGTGCAACGAAATACTGCATACTTCTAAATTAGATTAGATGTTAGTTTGAGTCTCCCTAAACGCAACAAAGGCGTTCAAAAGAACGGAAGGAGAAAAGTACCATTTAGCAAGGACTTAAGGGAACACGGAATCTACGCACAGAGTGCACACAAACCGTAAGTTGAAAAAGATGTTCATAAAACATGATAAACGTTGAAGAAGAAAGTAGAAGGTGCCGAAAAATAGGACAGCAATAAAACAAAAAAAGGTCCTTAACATAACGAAAAACATTTTATTTCAACAAAAAGGAGGCCTATCTAACTCTTAGCTGGGAATCTCATACTTTCCCCCTGGGAGTGTTAATTCCCATAGATAAAAAAGCTGCATCCCCAGGAGAAGATATACTCGTATCTTACTTCTTAAAATTTGATATAATATGAGTACTAATCATTTCTCAGTTCTCAAAATTCCTCGCCTCAAATAAAAGAACATGGATGAAAGCAGATTATTCTTCCAGCAAAGTCCATCCGAGTCATAAAAATTAGACCGGCTGTATAATTTACTTTTTGAAAGTGGTAGCGGCACCTTGTAGAATCTTATTCGTAATATCAATGAAATTCGCTGATGTTCTTATAATTTTTGAATTAAATATTCCAACCAGGTCAGAGTGGATACATCCAAGATGCCATCCGCTGGGGTACTGACTACTTCCTGAAAGCACACTCCTCCGATATGCTTCTGTGGGGACAAGTAAGTTGTCATCACGGTATTACTACAGTATCAGATTGTTAAGAAATAAACGTACATTCAAGACTACAATACTTACATGGCGGTAACGGAGAACGTAATGTGGCAAATGAGTAGAAACAAGTCAGAAATTTATTGAATAAAGGGTAAACTTCATTTTCTAGAAAAACAACATAAATAATTTACTCACGTATCCCGACGTATATCAATCCTTCAACATCAGCAAAGAAGGGTGCTATCTCAAAGATGCTGAAATAATATTCTGCTGCATGAAAACGGACTCATTGGTGAAACTGAGCTAGTTCGAAATTGCTTAATGACGAGTTCGCCTCATGAGCATGAGTATGCGGCAAAATCGCCCTGATGGAACTCATCCTCAGACTCCCAAAATCTTATGCTGGCGGAGAGAGAAATGAAACTCCAGTAGTTCAGTCGTTTGCAGCACCCGTCTAAAATCGGTAAATTTTTCCGTTTCAACGATAAACTTTCCACAATGATACAGACATTTTCTATGTATGAGAACACCTGTGCACTATGTGCATCCAAGTATGTGGGCATGACATCCCGTACTCTATAGGTTGTAGCAATGCCGAGGATCGTTGACGAAGTTATCTTACTGGAAATATCACAGCAACTCCTTCACATTCACCTACAAGAGATCATGCAGATTTGTACAGTGACTTAGTTAACAATGGTGATTTTAAGGTCTTGGGTTGGGTACTTTTGAAGGTCTTAGAACAAACCAAGTTTTGAATAAACCTCTTAGTACTTTTGAGTTGTTTATAGTCAATAAATAGCTCATTTTATTTTTTACCTATTTTTATTGTGTGTTTGAGTTTATAATTCTTGTTAATTCCACTGTTTTACTGATTATTTGTTATAACATTTTCTTAGCTGATGAGTGAACGCTCGAAACGTCCTTTTACAAGTAAATATTTTATCCGATATTCCGCGTTCTCTCATTTATATTTCTAGTATCATTAATGAAAATTTCGCGCCCAACTTCAAACTAAATAAATTAGTAAGCATGTTAATATCCTGGTGATCAAGTGAATTCCAGAGACTGAAAAATTGAAATTATTTTATCAGTAGAATTGTATTGCCAGATTCGGAAAAATCTAAATACATTGTTATTCGATTGACTGAAAGTAATTAGCTATGGAATTAGTAGGATGAATTCCTCCGGTAAGTTACAAATATAATAATACGTGAACGGCACAGATGTAGTTCGGCGGCATACTCTAACACTCGTTTGCTCAGGTGGGACAAGGAGACATTGATCATGCGTACTGGGGTCGCCCTGAGGACATGACCATGGAGAGGCCTTCATTCAAGATTGATACCAGTGCTCCAGGTAAGAAAATAATGTGAAGCAAAGAGAAACGGAATTTTAAAAAATAATACTTGAAAAGGAAGGAAGCACTTTGACATAACAGATCATCTTTTCGATTGTATAGTTATGATATTTGATTTAACATCTCTATGCCAAAGCTCCTTGAACAGAATGCCATTAATAAATCGTTTAGTTTACTCCTTGTCATGAGGTACAAAACTTATGAACTGCTACACGTGAACTATATTCAGTGAGTGTCATTTTTAGGAGAGCGAGAGCCTTTTATGTACAAAGCAGTAGTGATGCTAGTAAAAATAATTTTACCGTCAACATTGAAATACTCTGGGATTTTGTTCATAGAATTTATCATTGCATAGATCGGCACACGTATCTAATACTTTTTAGGAACGTCCTAATTTCTTATTACAAGTACTTTATGTTAAAAAAACAGTAAAGAGAAATTCTAAATTTCATTTCCCATATTTTCTGCACAAGAAATCTTGTGTGGGAGCTCACTCGTACATGGATTTGACGTTCGCTAAATTTCATACTGAATGGCGCCATCCTCTTCCCTCTCTTGGGAACTCATTTCAAGTGGTTAGGGAAATTTTAAACACCTTGTAATTTAATTTGATCCCTTTCATTGTATTCAATATCTCAAAAAAAAAACTAAATAAAACTTTAATTCAGTAACCGATGTTAGTAAGATTCGAAAAATTCAGTAATCGATTCATAATTTTCCTTCTACCTTTACATATTAATTTTCTATTGCTCTTATAATTCCTGAGTTCTTTTGCCTAACTAGCGCATAAAATTCTGAAAAGTATTCCCGTTGTTCAAGTGAGGTTGACCAATGCTGACGCATTTTTATTCCTGGTGCAGGGTCCGAGCTTGCAGGAGACACCGCTGCAGCCCTCGCAGCCGCGTCCATCATCTTCCAGGTAAAGAATGGGCGATACAATACATGCATTGACAGTATAATACAATAAACAATATAATAAACACAATCTAAAGCATATTTCGAACAATGATCATAAGTGATAATCGAAATTATTTTAAGCGAATGAACTGAATGCATTTCGAAAACTTCGGAGGATTTACAACGGAAGAAATGCTGTTGATTCTAATATTTTGACCGATGTTTCTTGGATAATGTCGTATGCTTCAAATTCTGGTTTTTATTTAGGTAATGCTGAACTGTTGTAAAGGAAAATAAAGATTCATTTAAAGATATTTATTTTCAATAATTTCTTCGTCAGTTGTAGCACAAGGGTAATAAATTTTGACTCAGAGCAGTTATATCACTTATACTAATATGAGGTTAAGAAGGTTAAAGGGCAGGAAAGACCGTCAAAATAAACATTCAATACTTTCTCATTATTCTGATAAGAATTTCGATCTTTACGATAGTTACAACCGTGATCAGCAGTCTCCACTAAACTGAATTTCTACCATTGGCAGAACATTAACTTTACTTCGATTTTCCAAAAACGGCTTTTCTATGTAGGCTAATGGTTAGTTGCTTACTCCTTCTGAAGTGTTTGAAGTGAGGTGGATCTCAACTCATTATAAGAATTCTATAAAAACAAAACTAACGATAACTATTTCTTTGTTTTTGGTGTAGAGCTCCGATTCATCGTACGCTGCTGAGTGCCTAGCGGCTGCCCGCGATCTCTTCGAATTTGCGGACCAGTACCGCGAGAACTACCACAACTCCATCCCTGACGCCGCCAACTACTATATGTGAGTTGCGTTGTGGAAAACCAGAGAGGTTTTTCTAGGCCAAAATTCTCAAATCATACCTTATTCAAACGATATTTCTGCTGATGACAAATGCACGGCATCCGCTCTGAGTCATTCGCAGTTACCATACCACTCAGGTTACTTGACCACTCACATGTACCCTACCACTCAGCTCTGGGTTACCAGACCACTCAGAGCTACTAGACCACTTAGACTAACTATATCACTCAGGGCTAACAGCTCACTCAGAGTAATCATACCACTCAGGGTTACCAGATCATACACGGTTACTTGATCATTCAGTGGTTACCACTCCAGCAATGGTTACCAGACCACCCAAATTATTATTAGACAACTCAGCGTTACCAAATCACACAGGGTTACCAAACCACTCATGATTACCCGATGCTGAATTCTCTTTATTGTCATGTATTTTATAAAAAATTAAAAACTTAGGGGAATAGATCGGCTTGTCTAACAACTCTGAGTCAGACCTGGTTATTTAGCAGCGCCGCCTCTCTAAAGCTCCAGCACCAAAACGTCTTCCAGCCTCTCTAATACCTGCTGACAAAAAACACATAACTCTCACTTTACCACCAATTAGCCACCTCATCAGAAAATATCCTCGACAACCACATTACTAGAGCATCAACAGGACCGAATCACTTATGAACAAGTGACAATCTTATGAAGTTTGAAAGTGCGAATACTGTATTCATTCGAGCATTGCTTATTGCCCTGAATTTTTATGAAAATGACTACTATATGGGTATAATTTATTTATCATTGACAATTGTTATTTACCCTAAGAAAGCCCTTCAAAGAAATTTACTTTCGAATTCACCTTATTGTTGCACAAGTGAAATTCGCTTTTCATGATAGTAAGATACCAGACTTATAAGTTATAAAAATTGACTATTTATAGGATTTACATAACTAAGACCTTAAGCTGTTCAATAGATACATTCTATGAGTAAACATTTTCAAGCCTGGAATTTCAAAAATGAGCGATAAGATGCTTTTCCTCTCAGGTCTTTCAGTGGCTACGGAGATGAGTTGTCCTGGGCAGCCCTATTCTTGTACCAAGCGACGGGCGAGAGCTACTACTCCGACAAGGCGCTCGGCTTCTGGGACGAATTTGGAGTGGAATGGGCAGGTGCAGGTGCAGCTCTTGGCTGGGACAACAAGTACGGCGGAGTTCAGGTGTGTCTCTTCACAAACTAACTTTTGACTCGTGTAGTTTTAAGTTAAAAGTTCCATTGGTTGTCTGTTTCCAAAGCCAGAATTTGTGTCACTCACCGCTCATCAGATGTGATTGCTACAGAACTGCCGCATGTCACGACTGTGGGTGTTGTA
The DNA here is from genome assembly GCA_030386875.1 of Morinoia aosen. Taxonomy (NCBI): domain Eukaryota; kingdom Metazoa; phylum Arthropoda; class Malacostraca; order Amphipoda; family Talitridae; genus Morinoia; species Morinoia aosen. The sequence continues at coordinate 28,192,762 of CM059561.1, read as the reverse complement.
GGGTCTAGAAATTTTCAAGCTAAGTCAAACTTTAATTAGGATATCTGAAAAACTTTTAGGAATTTGGATCACGAAGTTATTAATAGAGTATTCTCCTGATATCAGACTTTCATTCTAACAGTTTTTAATCATATTTTGGTAGATTATACCATATCCAGCTTCAATAATTGAAATATTTTTTTAATAATAAAACAAATTCAAAATATTGTAATCGCCACACACGAGGGACAATTTTCAGTTCCTCGTAAACTATTATTTATTTGTTCTGGAACCCAGGTCACGAAGATTTTGTTTCTTCGTGCTCAAATTACATTTTCATTAGTGTGAAGTTCCAAAATTTTCTATGTTCACGTCTAACTTATAAAAACCGAATTAGTTCACTGTTATGCTGCACTTGACTTTAATTAACATACGTCAATTGCATCTGCATGTGCCGTTTTTGAACTTGATATACATTTTCCTGCTTAATGTGCAATACTTCTAGTGAGACATAGCCATCAAAAATGAAAGCAGAAGATAAATACTCCTAAAATACAAAGTCATGCATCCCGAATCATTTGAACTTTGACCTCACAAATCAGGATTGTATTTGAGTTGTACTTTTCTTAAACTTGTAGTTTTTTGAGTTCCCTGCTCTCCATTTCTTTAATTTTTTGACATCTATGTCACGAAACAATGCTGGTTAAGCACGTAACGTAGGAGGACTTGCAACCTCCGTAAAATAAATAAAATGTACACCTTTCTGCTCGCCAGCTACCCACATAATTAGTCATGGAGAATAATGGTCATCAAAGATTAGCACATTTATTTTGAGTGAACACATGGAGCTGACACAGGGAAATTATGTTATCGCAACACTCATATTCGCACCAGAGCCCTCAGGCAAGATGCTAATGATTTGCGACATGGCACTTTAAAATTTTAGACACACGAAATGAATATTCTAGTCAGTTCACACATAAATGCATGGTCACGTCAAACATGGGTTAGAACCTCGACTATTAAACACCACGGGCTGCCTAATTCATATTACACACAGCGCGCCAAATGGATTTGCACTGTTCAGCGTGCTTGCGTTGTTGCCAACCTCGACTATCAAGCATCCCCTGCTGCCTAACTCATATCACACACTGCGCGCCAAAATGGATTTGCACTGTTCAGCGTGCTTGCGTTGTTGCCAACCTCGGCTATCAAGCATCCTTGGGAAAATTTTTACTGCTGAATATCGGGTCGACGTGGAAACGCTGCGAGGTTAAAGAACGCCCAGCATCAGCTCCTGCATCACGGTTGTGTGGAGCCACCGGCCGCGACACTACGCCTGCCGCGTTGGCCAGTTCCCCAACCTCCCCTGCGAACAATGTGCATCATGATTATATAGCTCTATTTGAGTCTTTGTTCCCTGCAGTATGCCTACTTCACATTGTATTAATTGAACTAATGCTTTACTCCCCTTTAATTCTCACAATCAATCATAATTTATTTCCCTCTGAAATCAATCCGGATGAGCATTTTGCCCCGCTTCACAAAACAAATCACTAAGTACTTTGTTACATAAAAACATAAAGCCTGCACTTCAATAATAAATGCCGTCTCAACACAATTCCCCGTTGAAAAATTATCATTTTACCCTCATACAAAAAGTTAAACTCAAGGCATCCTGTTTGAGATAATAAATGTAATCAACAATGCAAATGACTATACTTGGCAAAATCACTGCGTCCAGAAGTTAGACGTACTACGTTTCGATGACTCCACATGAACTATCACTAAATTAAACCACGTATTCTCACCTTCCCTCTGGCCGTCAGAAAACCTACATCTTGTCACTGCACCGGTAAAATAGGCCGGTCCCCGCGCTTGCTCTGCTTAAATACCCCCGCCGCACAATGGACGCTCATTGTAGCTGGTGCGGGCTACCCGCCTAAATTGTTAGTGACGTGGCATCGCGCGATTGGTGCTTCTAACGCGTCACATCTGACGTGTCCCCTGCGTCAAGCTGAACGTGACGTATCCTCTCGTGATAGGCTACCCTCAAGCGTCACCTCACCCCTTCGAAGTTCCCCTTCGCATCTGCGGCGCTGGCTCCCACGCTTCGGCTTAACGGTCTACATTCCTCAGCGTCACGGGATTTAGCCCAAAAATAAAATGTGCCATGAACATATCACCTAATGTTTTACGTGATTTTTATTTTTTTTTTTAAATGTGTATGCCTAATATAACTTTATCACGACATCTAATGCCATTTCTACGTACTTTAACTTTAATATTTGATTGCACTCGTTATTTTTAATATATTCAATTCAAAATTCTTTCAAATAAGAGAGAAATAGGGGAATATGTTTTGTTTTTTCCCTTAGTCAAGCAATTTAGACAAAAGTAGTGTTTTTCCTGTGATGAAAAGTCCCTCATAGCCATGAAAAAATATCATCGTTTCTCTTTGCTACAGACTTTTTTCTATCAAACTCTCGAGAACAATTCCACTTCCTATCCACTTCAAGCTCTCGAGAACAATTCCGCTTTTAAACGGAAATAGTGATAGATTAATTTCAATGTTCAGTAATTGAAATTTTCAGCACTGCCGACCTCACTCAAGGGTGGAAAACTTTTGTTCAACTAAAATCTTGAGCAAATCTTAATATAACTCTGTCCGAAATTCATAACTAAGACAGATTTAAATTTCATCTTTGCAAAAAAGGAAGTTTGTACACATAAAAAACTAAGGTAAAATTGAACATAAACCTTTGCTTCGGGAAAGTTTATCCACGTTAAGAAATGTGTTCAAATTTCAATTGAAATATTTACAGAATTGAATTTAAACAAATTCAAATTCAAACTATCACCACAGATTCTGTTCGCTGAAACGTTCGGTGACGACTACTACAAGAACCTCGTGAGCGAAAGCCTCGCCTCGTTACGGGCTGGCACCTACACACCGGGCGGCCTCCTCTTCCTCGGCGAGTGGGGCTCCCTGCGCAGCGCTCAGGGCGTCGCCTTCATGGCGCTCAAGGTAACGAGTAGCTCGAGTCCTGCCATAAGTACATTACTTGGACTGTTATTGCAGCTCTCAGTCCGTGGGTGACCGCATGAAGGTCACCTTAAATATTAATTCAAAACAGCCTGTGACTAGAGGATCATATATCCTGTGCTAGTACTTTTAGCAATTTAGATAACCAAAATTCAACCTGCGAATCGATACTTTTCTCACAATAATTGGTGAAGTCCTATTTTAAACTAAGAATACTAATATCTCGACTGTCAGTGTAAAATTATAATCGAAAATCATAGAGCATAGCAAGGTTTTCCTACGAGTTGAAAATCCTCGTACTCGTAGCCAATAAGTGCCTCAAGTTCTGGAATTGTTAAGTGAAAAGTTCCATTTAATAACAGTAATTTTAGGAGTTATAACACTTCCACAGGTACTGCACATGCTCGTAGGAAAACACTTTGAGAAATACGTTCTTTCAGGATAAATCCATTCTACACAAAACTCACGAACTGATTCAATGGTAATAAAAGACCTCACTATACATATTTTACTAGCAGAAATTATTCCATTTCGACCTCTATCCACTCGAGTACGAACACCGCTTGCACTTTCATTTAATTATCATTTCAGATCTTAAGAATATATTATACTAAATGTTTTCAAATTGACTTTTCAGGTGGAATCTTGTTTGATTGCGTCATCAAGTAGAAAATATCAATTGAAATTTTAGCCATTTTCTTAAGTTATATTTTTTCCTATTATCTGAAAAACCGCAGCTGTCGCACTTGAGAGATCCAAGACTGTTACAAAAGAATTCTTACGTTTCAATCTTACGTTTTTGCACTAGGCTCACCACATGAAATTGAATGCATTTAAATTTTTCTCTAGCTGAAATTTGAAACTTTACTTTCGGTCGTCATTTTCGTTTGGCCCTCCGACTCAGGACTCCAAATTCGTAGTTTTATTTTGACCTGTGTACCAAGGCAGCTTTCTACACAAAGAAGTCCGAGTTCAAAAAATTCATTTACATAACAGTAGCTAACATCGTCCTATTATTTCTTGCACACTGTATTCGGCCTTCTGTTTCCTTACATTAAACTCAGCACTTATTTTCTGCTGTGCTACTGTGGTTTTGAAGTTCAACATTTCAAGGGCGAATACGGCAATTTCTGAATGTCTTTTTCTCGAAATTTTCAGGCTGCCGCTCTCGGCATCGACACCGACACGAACAACGCATTTGCCATCCAGCAAGTTGACTACGCCGTAGGCTCCACCGGGCGTTCGTTCGTTGTGGGCTTCGGAGTGACCCCTCCTGGGAAGCCCCACCACCGCTCCAGGTACGTCCTTTGTGGTGTCTGCTGTTAGTCAGCCCGTCCTGATGATCCCGAGTGATAACGAGTGATGGAAGAGTTAATGTCAAGAAAATTGTTAATCTTTCTTTTCATAGCGGTGTATGCTTCTTCTCTATGTTCGTTTGGACTAATAGAAATTTAAAAAAATACGATTTAGAATTAATTTTAATAGATTGATTTGGCTTGCTTCCCATATTTAAGCAACGTAGTTCAAGGGAAATTTACAAAATTGTTTCATTCTCGTTTATGCGAAAGATTCATTCATGTTAAACTTACATGGATTAATTTTTAATTAAATATAAATTGAGTAATATTTAAATTCCTTTCATCATAATTTCAGGAATTTATCAAACTATTTGCATTTCTTCTGCTTTGTTTGAGGACGATATTCTCCCTCGCCTATTTTCAGTTCGTGCCCGACCATTCCTGAACCCTGCGATGGCGATGCGGCTTTCAACAATCCTGGCCCGAATCCCAACACGCTGTTCGGTGCTCTTGTTGGTGGACCTGATGCGGTGAGACCTTCAGAAAACCCACTCTGTGATAAGAATTATTTTGTTGGATGAGTTATGCATTCTCATCAGAGTATCCGATGTACAAAAAGACTTATTTTCAACATATTCGATTACAGAAAAGTATGAGATGCTGCTTTAAACCGGTCTTTTAGTGCGAATTAAAGGCGCTTTCGTTTCAGTGACAAATAGTGAGCAAACATTACATATTTATACTGACATTCACTCAACATGGTTTCGAAGTGAGTCACTAGCATCATTTTATTTCTTTTTGTCATCTCAAGCCACTAGAATAAAACTTATGCATGTGATGATAAGCAAGTAGCTTACAACACTCTTAACTTGCAAATGCGTAGGCTAGAAAGTTTCATTGCAGAGTTTACAAACGTTTGAGGTATTATACTAGCTAACAAGTTTTAACCGGAGCCAGGACATCGGAGAATGTAAGCAATTGTCCACTGAACGGAGAAAAAGTGCTGGATCCTCTTCATCGAGAGAGCTCTGTCTTTGAAGTGTCCATTTACGTCGTTGAAGCGAAATAGCATAGAGTTAAAGATCCGTCGACTTAGGTTACGTGTGTAGTTTTTCATACAAAATCCTCAATTTTGAGTGTTTTAAAATAAAATTTGACCTCGGGGCATCTAACAGCTTTGTGTCACTCCGTCGACGTGTTTTATAATATTTAAAATTCGGCTGGCCTCAGAAACCAGTCTCAATACAGTGGTCAAGTTTCCTCGAATGCGAGATGAACCACGCTTCATTTTAGTGATGGGATAATTTAGGCATTACCAGATGGAAGCGAACGTGTCCGTGAAGCTAATTTACAACATAAGGGTTTATCTTCTATTAATTAATTTATAATTTTCAGTACATTGCACGCCCGGCTGGTTATCTCATGAGCTTCAGCATATTTCAATTGCAGTCATCAAAATTCAGTTTGATTACTAACGAATTATGGATAACACATTCAGCTTTTTAACGGAGGAAGTTATATTTCACATTATCGTGAAATAATGAAGCAGAATAGTTTAAATATAGCCGAAAATTTTGTTCCTAAAAAATAAATTTTTATGTCACAATAGAAAATATCTTTTATATGGGTGATTTTATTGCAGAACGACAACTACGTGGACGACCGTGGCGACTACGTGCAGAACGAAGTAGCGTGTGACTACAACGCCGGCCTAGTCGGCTCCCTCGCTGCTGTGATTCAGCAGTTCTAATCCACTGATCTTCTGATACTTTACTAACAAATCGCTAAAAGCTCTTTATTTATTTATTTTCCTTAATCGTTTCGACTGTATGTTATGATTTCGGAAACTCATAACAGTATTAAAATCCCTGCATTTTTTGTTATAATGATTATTTAAGCCCCTTAACCAATGGTATTGCATTGTCTAGATTCAAAGCATTGTAAAAGACGACTATTTTTAAAGCGAACCTTACATATACAACCCGAAAAAGGAAGGATTAACTTCCATCGGTAATTCAAGATGATAGGCATTCGGAACAATATGACATGACTGACCAATGTATTTGTCAACCAACCCATTAGTTCGCTAAGTATTCATTCAGGAAACGCACTATAGGTTATAGAGGAAATCAATCATTTTCATTCAGTCTTTCTGCGCCGATTGCTTTAAATTTTCGTCGAGCTTCTGAAATTAATTTAGCTTTTTCTTAAAGATTACTCAGAATACTCAGAATTAGGTTCCCTCATTCATGCAAAGGAATAGTGTTGTGGGATCACATTATCCTACAATAAAATATAGATCTCATTACCTGAAAGGAAAAATGCTAGAAGTGGCGAAATGAAATAATCTCAATACATGTAAGCTGTTTTATAAATAATTTTAATATAGAAAATGTGATCAATTAAATAAAGATGCACATACAAAACAAAAAATAAAATAAGTGACAGTCACTGAAACCAAACTAAAGAAAGATGAACTTAGAACAAATTAATTGCGTGATAGCACGAAATCGGATACTGATATAAATAACAGCTCAACAATTAATTAATTGTCCACTGAGCTTTATAAACAGTAGCAAGTAAGGGATACGGACATGTGTTGACGCACCAACTGAAAACAATGAGCACAAACATCCATAGTTGGTGAGTGTACCGTTATGGGTATATTTTCACAGCACTACCATTGGTTGAAAAACGATTAAATGAAAAGAAAAATATATTCATTTGGTCAGCCTATTCTATGTCTAAGAATGTTAATCTATTTCAGTAAGAACATAGAAAAAGATGACACGTTGAGAAAGAACACTTAGGGAGAGATAGTCTCCATTAACACAGACCTTTTTACGTTCATGATTGCGCGCTATTCGCCGACGTTATTGAAAGTATAGTGAATAAAATTGAATGAATGTTGTACGTTTAATCATAAAAGTTTACCGCTCTGAAATTATGAACTAACTTTTCGCACATGTATATCGCAATTTCGTACACAAATCAGAGTAAACTTGGTTCACCACAAGACACATCTACCGAACATACTACTTCAATAATACCAGCAAAAAAATTTTTCGAGATAGAAACACAAAGCACAGGATGTCAAACAAAAAGGAAAATCAACTGTGTGAGCAAATGAATTAACGGGAACAAACGAACGACGGCATAATGTGTTTAGCATCCAAAAGAAATTTTTATACCGAAAATACATAGCTAGAACCTAACATAAATGTAGATGGGACAACAAAACACGATGCACTTAACCAATACGCCCGAGAGGAAATTTCGAGTGTCCACTGAACATGATGTGTCCGCTCATGCGGCAAGAAACAGAGTGCGGAAGGAGCTATCTACAGGTTCAGGTTGAAAGTTGAAAATCTAAGAAAGAAAGGTCCAGATGGAATAAAAGATTGGTATAGGTTTATACAAGGTAATGATAGAGGTAGTGAAGTTCAAGTTGATGAATTAGTAGTCAATGGTTGCAGTGTGCAAGATAGGATGCAAATGGTGAAAGCAGTTGAAGAATACTGGGAGGACATTGGTGGAATGAATGAGCAGGTTACAGATGATGAACCAATAAATTTTCTGATAGATGAACATGAACTGCAAATGGAAGACGAAATCACTTGTGAGATTGTAAGTTTTGTGGAAAGTGAAAAAGTGAAAAATGGAAAGGCATGTGGCCCTGATAAGATACCGTATGAGTTCTATAAATGTGGAGAGAGTGTAGTCAGTATGTTGAAATGTTTATTTGATGAGATATAGAAGAGTGAAAGAGTACCGGATGACTGGAACAAGTGTAATGTAGTTCTGTTGCATAAGGGTGGACATAAGAGTATGAAAGAACTTAAAAATTACAGACCAATTGCACTGGGTGACACCGTATGTAAGATCTTTTGTGGTATTTTGAATGAGAGAATGAAAAATTTAGTTGAGGAATTAGGAGTCCTGGGAGAAGAACAGAATGGTTTTAGGCAAGATAGACGGGGGGAGGATAATCTGTTTGTAGTGAGTGAAATAATTGAGCGAATGAAGAAGGATAACAAGAAGGTATATTTAGCATTCCTGGATATTGAAAAGGCGTATGACAAAGTGGATCGGGTTAGGCTGTTTGAAATTTTGAGAAAAGTTGGTTTTAGCAGAAAAATAGTGAACATTGTACAGAGTCTGTATGAGAACACAAGTGCTATCTACAGGTTAGGAAATTTGGAAACAGGGCAAGTGAGGAGTGTTAGAGGAGTGAGACAGGGCTGTACTCTGTCCCCCCTGTTGTTTGGATTGTACACAGAAAAATTAGCAGTTCGACTGAGAGGGAGTGGTTTAGGACTGAAAGTTGGTAATGAGAGACTGAGCTGTTTGTTGTATGCTGATGATGTGGTTGTGGTTAGTGAATGTGGTCATGAACTACAAAGGATGCTTGACATTGTGAATGGATATAGTACAGATTTCAAGATGAACTTTGGTGCCGATAAAAGTAAGGTCATGGTTATAAATAGTGATGAGACTGATAAAGACAGACTGTGGAATATTGGGGAAATCAGAATAGGTAGAACAAAAGAATACAAATATCTAGGTTGTATGATGAGTGAAGATGGATGTACTAGAACTAAAGGTGAGAAAGTGGCTAAAGCAATGCAGTGGAGTGGACGGTTAGGTAGTGTGGCCAGATACAGAGCAAACAAGTACGAATGTGTGGGAGGAATGTGGAAGTATGTTGCTGTACCTAGTGTCATGTATGGTATGAGTGCTCTTGCTTGGAATGGAAGTGATCTTGAAAAGCTGGATGTGATACAAAATAAGGTAGGACGTGTAGCATTGGGTGCTCCGAAATGAACAGCTATAGAGGCCATTAGAGGTGACCTAGGGTGGAGCCTATTTTCAGAAAGAATGATGAAAGCTGTGCTGAATTATAAGGTGAGAATTGAAAGAATGCAGAATAGCAGGTGGGTAAGGCGAATCTTTGAATGGAATCTGAGTGTAAGCTATTGGGAGAAAGTATGCTGGGGTCATGCAAGGAAACTCAGTATGCAAAAGATTATTCATGTTAGAATTGGGAGACCTGTGGATGACTGGAGTTTAATAAATGTAGGAGGTGTAGGGCCTGAGTGGGACTGCAAGAGGTGGAAGAAAGAGATTGAGAGACAAACAAAAGAGTATGGATTGAATAAGTGGAAGCTTAGCATGATGCGGAAGCCTACACTTAACTGGTATATGAAAAAGAAAGCACCTAAGTTTGAGCTGTTCTATGATGGTAGTTTTGGAAGTCAACTCTTGTTTGCTGTGAGATGTAAGTCATTGAGTGTGAACAGACGTACATGGAGATGGAATGAGAATAATAACAGATTATGTCAGCAGTGTAATAGTGGAGTAGAGGAAACAATTGAGCATTTTGTGCTGGAATGTAGTAAGTATGAGCAAGAGAGAGAGAGTTTTATGAATGTGGTGTCTGAGCAGTATGGAGAGAATGAGTGGAATGCCAGATGTGCTGAAGATGATTGCGGTATGAGCTGTCTTGCTGGATTGGATCAGGAGTGTAATGCGAGTATCACTGAGGCTATGAAAGTGTTTCTTGTGCGTGCCTGGAGTAAGAGACAGTGACTGGAATGAGCCAGTCTGGTAGAATGGGCTGTAATGACCCAATATGCCTGGGGATGGTGTTTTGACACACTGGCTATCCCAGTGACGCCATCCAATGGCAGCTTGTGACAAGGATTGGTAGATCCTGAGTAGTTTAGTGGACAAGTCTGGTACCAGACGCTGAACTCTTTGTGTGATAACTGTGGAGGGAATTGTAGGCCGTTACAAAGGCCCCGACGCTGTCGGCCCTCAATTTCAAGTTCAAGTTCAGGTTAGGAAATTTGAAAACAAGTCTGGATCGGGTTAGGATAGGGCGGTTAGCATTGAGTGCTCCGAAATGGACAGCTACAGAAGCCATTAACAACAACAAACGAACATCGGCATCATTGGGGTGCTTAATTTCCAATCAAGCGTGATACAATGATCTTAAGCATTGGTTTTTCAAATACCTTATAACTAACACTATGTATTGGACACCATGACGGTTTCTCTGTAAAGCCGGTACCCATTTCCGACACCTGGGTCGAGTGGGGTATTGTGCTTGAGCTTTCCCTCTTACCCAACGGGGAAAATCGCAGCGCCAGCGCCGGGATACGAACCCGCGACTCCAACATACAAGTCCGATCCCTTAACCGCTGTGCCACCGGTGACCTTGGGTGGACCCTATTTTTAGATAGAATGATGAAAGCAGTGCTGAATTATAAGGTGAAAATTGAAATAATGCAAAATCGCAGATGGGTAAGGCGAATTTTTTAATGGAATCTGAGTGTAAGCTATTGGGAGAAAGTGTGTTGGGGGCATGCAAGGAAACTTAGTACGCAAAAGATTATTCATGTTAGAATTGGGAGACCTGTAGATGACTGGAGTTTAATAAATGCTGGAGGTGTAGGGCCTCAGTGCGACTGCAAGAGGTGAAAGAAAAAGATTGAGAGGCAAACAAAAGAGTATGGATTGAATAAGTGAAAGCTTAAATAGCATGATGCGGAAGCCTACACTTGACTGGTATATGAAAAAAGAAGCGGTCAATGTGAAGTTTCATGCAATCACGGAAATTGATAATTATATTCCAAACAATCACTAAAGGAACCCATTTAAGAACGTTGTTCAAGAACGAAATTCTGCTCGCTGATGCGTTATTTTCGAATTATTAAACTTTGAAGTTGGCCGTCGCACGCCCAAGGAAGCGAGCGTAATTTAATTAAAAACAGAAGCTAACCCCCTATTACAAACGTAAAGAGGTTGGGTCGTGAGGGGTAGCCACAGTTCTTTTAGTGAGAAGTATAAATAAAGCTTCTAAACCACCCATTAGGGTGACGACCGCAATCTTGTTTACATCGGGTCTAACATGGCGACCACCATGGGCGCCGCCATTTTGGACCCGATGTCAACAAGATTGCGGTCGTCACCCTAATGGGTGGGTTAGAAGCTTTATTTATAATTTTCACTAGAAGAACTGTGCCTCCCCCTCACGACCCGACCTCTTTACGTTTGTAATAGCTTCCGATATTAATTAAATTCCGTTTCACGCGCTCGCTCCCTTTGGCGCCAAGGCCAACTTCAAAGTTCAATTATTCGAAAATAACGCATCAGCGAGCAGAATTTCATTCCTTTAAAACGTTCTGAAATGTGTTCCTTTAGTGATTCCTAGGATCGGCATTATTAATTTCCGTGATTGCATGAAACTTCACATTGACCAAAGAAGCACCTAAGTTTGAGATGTTCTATGATGGTAGTTTTGGAAGTCAACTCTTGTTTGCTGTGAGATGTAAGTCATTGAGTGTGAACAGACATACATGGAGGTGGAATGAGAATAATAACAGATTATGTTGGCAGTGTATTAGTGGAATGGAGGAAACAATTGAGCATTTTGTGCTGGACTGTAGTAAGTATGAGCAGGAGAGAGAAAGTTTCATGAATGTGGTGCTTGAGCAGTATGAAGAGAATGAGTGTTATGCCAGATGTGCTGAAGATGATTGCGGTATAAGCTGTCTTGCTGAACTGGATCAGGTGTGTAATTTGAGTATCATTGAGGCTATGAAAATGTTTCTTGTGCGTGCCTGGAGTAAGAGACAGTGACTGGAATGAGCCAGTCAGGTAGAGTGGTCAGTAATGACCCAATATGTCTGGGAATGGTGTTTGATACACTGGTTATCCCAGTGATGCCGTCCAATGGCAGCTTGTGACAAGGATTGGTAGATCCTGAGTAGTTTAGTGGACAAGTCTGGTACCAGGCGCTGAACTCTTTGTGTGAAAATTGTGGAGGGAATTGTAGGCTGTTGCAAAGGCCCCAACGCTGTCGGCCCTCAATTTCAAGTTCAAGTTCAAGTAGGCTCTTTGAAGTTTTGAGAAAAGTTGGGTTTAGCAGAAAAATAGTAAAAATTGTACAAAGTCTGAATGAGAACACAAACGCAATATACAGGTTAGGAAATTTGGAAACAGGGCAAGTGAGAACTGTTAGAGGAGTGAGACAGGGCTGTACTCTGTCTCACCTGTTGTTTGGATTGTACACAGATGAATTATCAGTTTGACTGAGAAGGAGTGGCTTGAGACTGAAAGCTGGTAATGAGAGACTGAGCTGTTTGTTGTATGCTGATGATGTGGTTGTGGTTAGTGAATGTGGACATGAACTGCAAAGGATGCTTGACATTGTGAATGGATATAGTACAGATTTCAAGATGAACTTTGGTGCCAAAAAAAGTAAGGTTATGGTTATAAATAGTGATGAGACTGATAGAGACAGACTGTGGAATGTTGGAGAAACCAGAATAGGTAGAACAAAAGAATACAAATATCTAGGTTGTATGATAAGTGAAGATAGATGCACTAGAACTAAGGGTGAAAAAGTGGCAATAGCTATGCAATGGAGTGGATGGTTAAGTCGTGTGGTCAGATACAGAGCAAACAAGTATGAATGTGTGAGAGGAATGTGGAAGTATGTTGCTGTACCTAGTGTCATGTATGGTATAAGAGCCCTTGCCTGGAATGGAAGTGATCTTCTCTTTTGGCAGCTTGTGACAAGGATTGGTAAATCCTGAGTAGTTTGGTAGACAAGTCTAGTACACAGGCGCTGAACTCTTTTATTTAAAAATTGTGAGTATTGCAGAGGGAATTTTAGGCTGTTACAAAGGCCCCAATGCTGTCAGCCCTCAACTTCAACTTCACCACAGAACGGTGTGTTCCAAGTGCTTTGGGACGCATTATTCTAATTTTTCGGAAAATCTTCTAGCGGTTTGGATGAACTCCTGGTGTTCTAGAACGGTTTCTTGCGGAGTAGTTGGTGCTTGGTAAAAATTGGGCTCCTTAGAGAAATGTTTGTAATATTTTCATATAGTTTCTTAATTGTAGGGTTTATTATTGTTTTCTTGTTCAAACTGTTTCCAAGTGTTCCATCATCACCTACCATAATCCGGCGCGAGGTTTGTAAGAGTTCCGAAATTGTTCCGGGCGTTCCGGATTTTTGGACTAGTAATATCGGTTCCATGGAACGTTACATTCCAGGTATTCAATCATTCCGTACTTTAGAAGGATTGCCGTTTTTGACACACTGGTTGTCCCGGTGATGCTGTGCAATGGTAGCTGGATTATTGGATTCAAAGGATTATTGGATCCAAAGTATAGTAGTTAATTTGTTATATTTGGTACACAGATGCAAACTCTGTGCGTGAGTATTGCAGAGGGAGTTGTAGGCCATTACAAAGGCCCTAACACTGTCAGCCCTTACCTTCAAGTTCAAGTTGATTCCATATATTATACCCATGCATGAAATCAAAAATAAATATCTTTAATTTTGTTTACCTAATTTTTGCTGTTTTGTTTTTTATTTTCTGCTATTTCCCTACTTGTGGACTGTGAGATTCAAACATATGGCAATGTCTGGCACATTTGAATACAGTTTTTATCAAGCAGGGTTGTTGGTAATTGATGACAAAACTCAAGTATATAGGCTAATTTTAAAATAGTTTTTTACCTGAAAGATGATATCTAAAAAATTAATAAAAAATGTTTTGTCAAGAACTTTTATTCCTCAACTTTTAGTGAAAAATGGTCGTGACAGGACTCAAATCAATTTTCATGTATTAGTTGCTTGTATTATGGTAATGAGATCAAAATAAACAACTTTTCTTCCATGCACTTTCCAACGCAGATGAGTATTTAACGAGTTGTAGCAGTGAGGTACGGAATCTTGCTGATCTAACTCCCTCCCCCTCAAAATTTTCTATAAGAGAAAATCGCTTGAAAGACTAAAATTCTTGTAATTAACTAACGCCATAACTCGTTAAAATCTCATCTATGGTGGAAGAAAAGTTGTTTATTTTGATCTCATCACCATTAAACAAGCAACAAAATTTGGAAAATCAATTAGTATTAGCTGGAAAACAAATGCCCAACTATTCATTTTTTAGCCTATTAAGAGTATGATGAACACCAAGATCTTCAAGCATGTGACAACTTAATTTTTTGATGAAAGAGGTTTGTGTTTTGATAAAATTTTCATATCAATTTCATGATTTAATCAACCTGATAGGTTCACTACTGTCTCAAATGTCTCTTGTTACATTAACTTATGTTTAATTTTTTTTTCTGTGTGTTGTCTTATGTGGTAATATACTTTGTGCGTAGATTTCCTGTTCTCTTATCATACTAAATGATGTTTTGTTCATTCCTCTTTTTGAAATACATTTATTGGAGTTAGGAAAGCTTAAACTAAATTACTTAGTCTTAAAAACGATAATGAGGCTTGTTATTTAATATTACTTCTGTACTGTCTCCAATTGCATCATTTTATTTGCATTTTTATTAGAAAAAAATGGAATGCATTTTACTGTATATATCCTTAAATAATTCTTGACTAGTTTTCAAATCATTCCTAGCTTTATTTAAAAAGGTTATTAGTGGAAGTGAAAATTCAAAGGCCTAGCAATCTATATAGTTACAGCTAACACAAGAAAAATGGCTGAAAATATTCAAGGTTGAAATGAGGTTTGAATGCATTATTTATAAGTTGAATTACTCATGTTATTTTGTCAGAAAACTCAAATTGTGCTATAGTTTTTTATTCATGTTTATCATTCATTATAGTTTTTGTATTCTTGTCCACTGTATTATATCATGGTTGTATGGTGAATCTAAATTCACTTCTTTTTTGTAGCATAATATGACATGTAATGTGCTTTTTACTCATGAATGTTCAAGCTATTGCTATATTGATCAGCAACTAGTGTGATTGCATCTTCAGAGTAGTAGAGCAGCCTCTCGTTAATTTCAGCCCAATGAAGCCTGCAGTAGCTGTGATGGAAGAAATGGATGCCGTCTCAACTCAACTTCTTTTGGGGAATGACATGCTGCTACCAGAGAGTTCAACAAATAATTCATTTGGTATGCATGGTTTTGATCTCATATTCAGAAATATTTTTTGCTGTAAAATTAATCTTGTGTAAGTGAGTGTGCCTGTTATTTATCTATCCTGTTACTAACTCAGTGATACTACTCATTTTTACACTGTATTTAAAGGACGTGAATGAGATTAAATGCCAATAATTCAAACTTGTACAGAATGTGTTGTGAAGAAAGTGTGGCAGCTTATCATTTAGTGTTAGAGTTTGGTGTGCATATGAAACATTTGCTCTAATTAGTTTTGAACAATTTTGTTATTCTCTAAGGGAAAATAGGATAGGAAACAAATGTAGGTTAGGTTTCTCTATGCTTTGGGGACTAGTTCCCTCATGGAAAAAGATACTGTTAGTTACTTCTTACCTTAGCTGTTAATAGGCCTTCAGAAACTTCTACCTTTCATGCCCACTTTGCTTTTCTCAATTTTTATACCATTTTTGCAATCTCATCTTTGCTATATCTTCTTTTTCTTTTATTGTTTCTCTCCTCCAGGGATACAACTATTGTATCTATGGCAATTAGCACTCCTAGCTGGAATGTGTGATGTCTCAAGCTAAAGGTCAGATAGACCTTTCTTTTGTTGAAATAGAATAAGTGTTTTGTTTTGTTATGGACCATATTTTTTTTTGGTTCACAGTTGTCCTGTTTTTCAGCACTCACCCCTTCTTAAACTTTTATCTAGTTTCATGTACTTCTGTCTCAACTTACTGTTTTTATGCACCTTGTGCATTGATTTCACATTACTTAATTCCATACTAAATTGTTCTTTCCTCTCTTTGAAAAGCCTGTGTTGTTGTTAGGGAGGTTTAAACACACATCTTATCTAATCTGTATGAAGATATTTTCTCTATAGCTTTCCTGTTTAGTGCAGTCCATGCTAAATTGCACTTTCTCTTTGCTCTTGTGAGATTTCTTGTGTTGAAGCTAATGTGCCTCAAACTAATATAATAATAGTGAAATAACTTTTTGAATGAGAATGCAAATGATATGCATATGGCTTGAAAAAATAAATTTTATGGAGTTGATGACATTACTGAATGGCATTAATTCTTTTGTATGGATTACTTAGCATGTGTAATAATGAAAAATGAAGTGCATATTATGATGAACATAAAGTGTACATTGATTTAGGGCTGTAGATGCTTTTTAAAAGTTCCATGTTCATGAGGGGTTTAAAGTATGTGATGCTCCAAATCCTTTAAATTAATGATCAGTATGGGGTATAAATTTCATTGTCAAAAATATATTTGAGGATAATCATAACAGTTGAGGTAATTTTAGGAAAGAAGCTGAGAAAAATTGAAGTAGGAAAAATTCTTTAGTTTAGGAGAAAATATACATTTGTATAGCTGAGATTCCACAGATTGCAGCACTTCTGTGGTTTTCTATTGGGACAAGTAACAAATATGTTTTTTTTTCAGAAGCTTATAAGTGTGATTGGTTAACCAAAAAATAAACCAGAGTGTAGGCATTGAAACAATGTTCTATCACTTAGAAAGCTTTCAGCTGCCAGGTGTAATGTTGCTGCCATAGAATATGTCAAAGGTATTCTATTTGAAATGTGACTATTGTTGCTGTAAAGGAACTGTGAAGACCAAGGAAGTACAAGGGTAAACCAAATTAAAGCATGATCATTATATGGTCCTGGTTGTTGATAGACAAGGCAGGTTGAGAAACTAACTTCATGAATGAATTACATACAGATAACAGGTACCTAATAGATGAAGAATGTATTGCAGGTTTGGATGGAATGTTTCATAAAGTGTAAAGAAAATTTACAGGTACACTTGATATGGACTTTAATGTCTGAATATGGAGGTTGGTAAAATTTTTCATGCAAATTTGATGTCAAGCAGAAAATAAAGCTTTTGGATCTGGAGGAAGTGGCCCTCCCGAGGGGAAGATGTAAGGTCCCAAATTAAGGGGTAATCAGGCCTCTCTCCTGTTGAAATGAAAAAGGTTTTTGTTTTGTTACAGACCATCTTTTTTGGTTCAATGCAGAACTTACTGTTTCTGTGCATAGGATATCTTGTGTGGGGATGCACACCTTGTGAATAGATTCCCCATTCATTTTTACTCTATTCAAAATGGTTCCTTCCACCTTCTCCTCTTTCAAAAAATCTTTATTGTGGCTAGAGAGACTTGAACTAACTTCTGTTATATAATCTGTGATTATGATATAGCTTATTCTCATAATTCACCTTCAAAGCAAATGATAGCTCGAGCTGTGATTAGATCTTGCTGAGACAAGTTGGTGTTGATTGCTGGGTTTAGCTTCATGGACTGGATGTGTTGTATGAACAAGATGCTAAGCTGTGTGTATCTATCTAGATATGTTTTGAGTGACATTGAGGTGAGGTAAACTGCAATGTGCTCTTATGTTGTTTAGTTTTGATACTTTAATTTTCCTTTGGTTGCAGAAAACAAGTCCTATTCAGCTGGAAATCACCCAGAAACCATCTACGTGAAAAGTGAGGATTCAGACTCAATGCTGACTTTTGTGCCTGCGAAGGAGGAGCTTAATTCTGTGGAGATTCAGGTACACATGATGTTTTTCTAGTGTTGTTTAATTGGATTTAGCCATTAACCCTTTAACGCCCAAGTGGACTGTACGGTCTTCTTTCGAAAATAACAATAATATATTGGATTTCTTATTCAATTTCTACACTAATGTGTCTTTGAACTTCACTGCCAAGTGGCAGTTCTTTCCCAATCTTGATAACAGTGACTACCTTACCTAATGCCAGTGTCGGTTTAGTGATAGTGGTTGTCATAACAGTTATACGAGTATAAAAATGTGGGCGTTAAAGGGTTAATAGCAATACTTGTTAAGTGGAGGCCAAACAATGCAGCAAATTCCACGTATTTGGGAGAATCTTCAATCTAGTTACAATTCACGTTGGGTGAATGTAATTACACAAAGAGAGTATAATTAAACCATAATTCATTTCAAGATTTTGAATATTTTTCATGCAGCTATTTTTAATTTCATTATTTTTTTACTATTGTTTATGAATTACTAATTGCATTGTATACTGAAATTTTCTGTTCCTCTCATCATATGCGAAAGTTTTTTACTCTGTCATATCCAATGCGAGTGTTGTGAAAAATGTTCTGTTAAAATCAGGATATGAATACTTTTTGTAGGCACTGCAAGCTATCCAGAGTGATTATTTCTTTAGAAAAAATATTGTGATTGTCTGTTCTATGAAGATTCAATAGACATTTGTATCAAACAAGGCTGACCATGAATGAACTTAATAGACTTGTATAGTTTTTGCTATTTCAATCTTGATTTCAATGAAAGGTATTGTAGGTTACTTTTTGAACTGGTATCTTCTGACCATAGTTCATAACAGCTTTAACGATGGTTTTCTTCTGTTTCGTCAGGATACCGTCTCAACCGCTGGTCTAGCCGTGGTAAAACAGGAAACGGATGCTGATGGGAATGCGGAAGATCGTGAACCCCCTGACTCAGCTTCTGATAGTTCAATTCCAAGCTCACTAACAGAGCTTGAGTCAAGGTGTACGAATTTGAGCCGTGAAGTTGATCAGTCAACAAAGAAAGAAACAGTGCGTGCTGTGAAATATAACAAGCTACCTGCGTGCGATCTGTGTGATTATGTGTGCACAAAGAAAAATAATATCAAAAGGCATTTACTGGTAGTACACGACGTAGGAGACAAATTCAAGTGCAAGTTCTGTAACTTTTCAACTCCTTGGAAGACCCATGTGAAGCAACACCAGATTGCAAAGCATGGTGTAGGGGATGCAATACAATGTGAACATTGCAACTATTCCAGCCCGTGGAAACAGAGTTTAGTGAAGCACAAAATGGCTAAACATGGCATTGGAGAACGAATGAAGTGTGAATTGTGTGATTACACTTGCGTCCAAAGGAAAGCTTTGAAAGAACATAAAGGTGTTAAGCACAACGAAGGGAAATTCTTCGAGTGCAAGGAGTGCAATTATACTAGCGTTCGAGTGAACAACCTGAAGCGACATCTGAGCACTAAACACGGCATAGGTGAAGCATTAAAGTGTGAATTCTGCGATTACTCTACTAGCAGGAAAAGACATTTGAAAGAACATCTCGTTACAAAACACGGCATTGGTGAAGGCTTAAAATGTGAAGTGTGTAATTTTTTATGTGCGCAAAAAGCACATTTGAATCACCACCTTTTTACTGAACATGGCATTGGAGAATCGTTCAAGTGTAAATATTGTACCTATTCTAGTTCTCAGAAGGGAAATTTGCAACGCCATCTTCTTGCTATTCATAAAATAGGAGAGCTGTTCAGGTGTGAATTATGCATTTATTCCTGCGCTCGTAAGAGAGACTTTGAACGACACATAATTGCTAAGCATAAATCAGGATGATCATTGTCTTAGTTTTGCTCAAAACCCAGTTTGACAGCGGACATACTTCGTTATGGAACGTGTGCTCACTGCTCCATTTCTAAAATGACAGGTTAAAGTATGTTCAAGAGAGCAGGTGTCTTCAATTTGCTTTTGAAAAGAAATGAGATCAGTCTTGACATTTGTGTTAGCTAAACAACGAATTAAAATTTCACGTTTGAGAGGGTTGAAAAGTAGGGCTAAATATTTCACCTGCACACTGCTCGTTGGTGAGAGTGAAGGTTATGATTTTTGAAGAAATTTTACGTGTTCCCTTTACCTTGTTTACTGGTACCAAATTATTGAATTATTCCTCAGTAATTGAACATTTCGTGTCAAAATGGGAGAAGAAATGTCCGTCAAAATATCTTACCACAGGAACGCCACAAGGAAGCACCCTCAGTGTCACCCTCTTTGCAATAAAAATGAACTCATTGGCCAAAGAAATCCCTACCGAAGTGTTTAGTGCATTATTCATGGACGATCTCATCGCATTTTCAGATGTCGACAGAACTAAAATATAAACAACCCTATAGTCAACCATAGATAAAGTCACCCAATGGGCAATGAAAAACGGATTCAAGATCTCCTCAACGAAGACTACAGCTATGCAATTTCATAAAGGGACCAAACCAGCAATCATTCCAACGTTACAACTGAAGGGAAAACCAATACCAGCAGTGGAAAGCACTAAATTTCTTAGCCTTCACTGGGATAGAGAACTAAACAGGTAACACACATTCATCAGACGAGAGCTGCATGCAGAAATGATTTGAACCTAATGAAATCTGTGTCAGCCTTTACTTGGGGTGCAAACCAAGAAATTTTATTGAGATTGTACAGAACGTTAATCCGTCCAAAAATTGACTATGGAAGCATAGTACGAGTATATGGCTCGGCCAGTGCAGCGGCGCTGAAGAAGCTTGATATCACAAATGAAGCGATGCGCATCAGTAGAGATGCTTTGAAAGCGACGCCCGTAGTAAATCTCCCCATCAACTGCACTGAACCAACATTAGAGTTGTGGAGAAAGGACCTATTTTTCCTATGTTTCTTCAAGCTCAAATGCCATTTTCTCAACCTGGCGTTTGGTTGTGTCAATAATACTGATCTTGAATTGTTTTTCACCAGCCGTAAATTCACATCGCAACCAGTCATCCAGAGGATACGAAGAGCTATTAACCAGCATAACATTCCGACGCAGCCAGTCCAACCTTGCTTCACTCCTACATCATTTTCATGGATGCTGAAGAGGCCTGAAGTCGAAGAAAACATGGCGAATATGATAACTAAGAAAGAAGAAGTAGCTCCATCTATCGTAAGACACATGCATAGAGACAACGTAGTTCGATATCGAATGCATAAAATCATGGACACGGACGGGTCAAAGTCATCAACAGGAGTTGGAGCAGCAGCCGTGATGGCCAGTATTATAATAACTGTTTCTCTCCCAGTTGTGGCAAGTGTAATGACTGCCGAACTTCATGCCATCAAACTCGCCCTCAATATTTTAAAAGAAACACAATCCCTGAATTATGTCATTTGCAGCGACTCAATGAGCGCCACACAATTGACAGTTATACAAAAAGTAGTCAACTGGTAAGGAAAATAATGCTGGAGATGCATCATATTATCAAGGACAGGAAAAATATTGCTCTCAGTTGGGTTCGAGCACGCGTTGGCATACCAGACAATAAGCTCGCAGACCTGGCGGCGAGGGAAGCGGCAGGAAGACTGGCCTAATTTGTACAGATTCCTTACAGCGACTGGTTCCCTGTGATTAGGAGAAGGACGCACGAAATATTAAATGTGGAGTGGCAACAAGAACAAGGAGACATGAGATCTATAAAAACCAGCCCCGGAAAATTAAAGAAAAGTGACCCAACATGAACAGGTTGTCATCAACAGGCTATGACCCAAGCATGCCGCACTAACGCGCAGGTATCTCTACGATCCGGAGGCTCTTGGACGACGACCCATCTGCGGATGGTGTGGAGTAGAGATTCTTAGTGCAAAACAGATCTTCAAGGAATGTACCGCGTTGCAGCAGACAACGGAGCGGGTTTTTAGACCAGGAGGGGGAGGAATCGTTAATGAAAATAACCTTTTGCGTGATGGAGGACCAATCAGTAAAGTCCTGGAGTTAGTGAAGGAAATAAATGCTTTTGGGAATTTGTAAAGGTGAATGTTGTCAAGAGTAAAGAGTCCAGATGGAATGGATACTAACCTGGAGTTAGATACAAGATGCTCACCCGTCCTAAAGGTACATATTTTTTAGTTTTATTTTCTTCCCATTTCCTGCCCTTATTTCGTTCGGAAATAATTTGCCGAAACAATTGCTTCACCAGTTTTCTTTAAACAAGTGAAAATAGATTAGAAGACCTCACCTTTGCGCATTTCCCCGTAGATGGTGCGACGTTTTTTTCGTGAAAATATTCCTTCAAACGAACTTCTCCAGTAGGAGGTTGTTTGCTTGTGTCGCATTTCAACTGTTGCACGTGAAAGGAAAAACGAACCTAAGTGAGCATAAGACCACTTAATTATCGCATCTTGAGATTACTATATTACTATATGTGTAAAATTTACATAAAATTTGTTAAAGTCATAAGTTACTTCCTTCAGTCTTTTGTATTTCGATATTAGATTATCGTATTTAAAAACACTTTTCCTAATAAAGAATATTATCGTAAAAATCTGACGCTTAGCGCGTTCGTTTTTCATTGTAATTCATTACTAATAAAACAGTAGTCTCTTTCATAAATTAATATGAATACAGCTAAGCTGAATAACAGAGGGAAATTTTATCTTCTACGCAATCGTCTAATGTGATCGGGTAGCCAATGAGTGTAACTCTTAGTGAGTAGAGACACCAACTGGCTGGGAGTAAGATATATTCAAGTGAAATGTAATGTACCTTACGGTTTCGTTCTTACTCAAAAAATAGGAATATAAACATACATATAGATATGTTTATGTACGCATACATATATACACACACACAAATATATATATATAATATATATATATACACACACACGTGTGCGTGCGTACGCATATACACGCACATACACATTCACACATATTCATATATATGTATATATATACGTATTGAAAATGAAAATAAGAATAAACATTAAAAATAAAACTCAACTGTTCCTTTGGTACATCAAAAATAACAGCCAAGCTCAGTGTAAACGTATGTAATTACCTGAAGAAAAAATAATTAAAAGGGAAAAAAAGTCTTCGAAAAGCGTAAAAATGAACTAGGTTTTAGTTTCCCAACGGAAATTTAAAGGGAAATCAAGTTACAGTCTAGGAACAACAGCAGAAACTCTCGGGCTTCACTCTCGGTATTCTCTTGAACATTATTCGTACATGGGTACACGGGATAAAATGAAGATACTGTGATATCACATGAGTAGCATATATGCTCAAAATTTTTGCACGTCGGAGATGGAACAGAGGCCTAGTATGCTAATTTTATTTTCCTGAAATTTAGAGTTATTTCTGATTTTAAGTTCAGTGCTAGCATTGTGCAAAAAAAAAAATAAAGAGAAAACGCATATTTCCCATTACGAGGAATAAAGGCGTACAAACCAAACGAGGAGTACAATAGCACTGTCAGGGGTCAATTATGTCAATCAGAGGCTCCAAGGAAATAGATTATTTGGGATATTTCAGGAAATTTCACTGTTCCCTTTACCAATTTTACTGGTACCAAATTATTGAATTATTGAGCTTGGTGAAGGGAAAGAAGTCGTAGACAAGGATTGATACAGGAATACCTACTCACGAGCAGGTATCCAGCTGACCCGGCACCTTCTCGTGGTGGTACCGTTGAAATACCCAACTGCTCTTTCCTCTATCTTTTGAGTTTTCTTTCGAGGGATTAAGATTTTAGGTTTTTTTCCAAATCCCCGTTGTTGGGTAGAACAAAGTCGGGCGGCGGCCCGAGCTCTTCGGAGCTTGGGTCTCATTTGCGTAGTTATTTTCTCTTTAATTTGCCCTATACTCCAGGGCCCTTGAATAACCTATAAGAATAGACTTAAGTTACGCAGACCAATAGTCCATTTTGGATTACTACTTTGGATCCCAAAGTAAAACTTTAAGCACTTCTGGCAACAATCAGCGAATACCTCAAACCCCGACTTCGAGGCGGGGAAACCCCCTCTGAAGCCGGGAGTATGTACGCCAAAAATAAAAACAAATCAAAACAACGAATAAACTCTTACAAAAACAACCTAAGCACTGCTACCAACGTAGGTGCAACAAACCCCAAAACTAACACTATCACCAGGAAGATAAGCGAAAACAATGACACATCTGACCAAACAACCGAAAAAACTCCACCAGAACCAAACGGTGCTACCTGTAAGGTGGACCAATTGGAGGCTAAATTAAATGAAGTGCTGAATAGACTTGCGGCAGGTGATGCAACCAAATGCATCAACCCCGATAAACATGAAGTTGAAAAAGAAGCACAAAATGTAGACGATCGAATAAGGAAAATCGAAAATACACTCGAAAAAATCCTAGAAATGACGAAAGCGCAGAACATAGGAAAAAACAGTAAAATCATGGGCTGCGAGAGGGAAAATGTGAGAAAACAAAGCAAAGCTAACAAATACACACCCATATCGTTGAACCAAGAAATGACGAAGAACGACCATTATACAAAGTTCTTCTCGGTCAAATTCAAAATCGAAGAGAGAAACCAAATAAATCCATTTTGCCTCCAAGAAGAAATAGTCAAAATAACTGGTTTGAAGGCGAAAAGAATAACTTATTCAAGTAAAGATAGCTTTATCATAGAAACTCGAAACAAACCCCAATCTGAGCGCATCACCAGACTTACTAACGTCGACGGCATTAATTGCCAGATTAGCGAACACCCATACTACAATCAATCCAAAGGACTAATATATATTCAAGAATACGATGTAGATAATATGGAAGACTTTGTGGAAGGCCTGAAGAGCCAGTACAATATCAGTGACGCTGTCCGTGCCAGCTTCATTAAAACTCGATTCTCCCAAACCACCCCACTCCTACTAACCTTTAATAGCTACACAACACCAGACTCTATATATATCCCAGGCGAAAAATCAGATACGATAGTATACCCATTTATTAATAGACCAATGATCTGCCACAAATGCCAAAACTACGGCCACACAGCCAAACACTGCCATAACGAAGCAAACTGTAAACGCTGCGGAGAAACAGGCCATGACAGCGAACACTGTGGCAGCGCCCTCTCCTGCATGCATTGCAAGCGTCAACATGAAACTGGCCACAGAGAATGCCCGAAACATATCATGGAAACAGAAATATGCAAAGTCCAACAAGAACAACGAGTTAATAGGCGTCGTGCTGTACAGATAGTCACAGGACACTCCGAGATACCAATATCAGATACGAACACCCCCACAACTCATTTCAATATAACAATGCAGGAAAACGAAAAGCGGAAAATTACTCCATGGCTCCTAGAAAAATGTATTGCAAACCAAATCCAAGGAAAACCCAAATCTATTCGATCGGGCGGCAAAAACACATTTATTGTAGAATTAGATCACACACGACAAAAAGATGAAATACAGAAAATCAAAGACATAAACAACATCCCTGTGCAAGTAACAGAAAATAACTATGTAAATCTTTCAAAAGGACTTGCCTACATCTATAACTACGACTTCACCAACTTCGAGAAATTCAAACAAGGTTTAATGGAAAACCATATAATCAAAAATGTTGAACCAGCAAATTGGATAAAAAGCCGTAACACAAATGCAAAAGCAATACTTCTAACTTTCAGAGGCTCAACCCCCCCTGAGTATGTCGACATCCTTGGCCAAGACTGCAAGAGTAGGATATATGAATACTTCGACCGCCCTATGATGTGTAAAAAGTGCTTGGAATACAACCATACTGCTAAAAGATGTACCAGTGAAGAGTTCGTGTGTGGAAAATGCGCAACAAAAGGCCATGAAGCAACAAATTGCACTGAAAACAACTTGACATGCTACCACTGCGGAAACAATCACAAAACTGGAGACCGGACTTGCCCGGAACAACGCAAGCAACAAGAACTAATTTCTATCCGTACTAAACAAAACGTATCAAGAGAACAAGCCCTTATAATATACCACAAACGATCCCCACAACTCGATCAAAGCTACGCACAAATAACCAGAAATCGAACGGATCAAATACCCAAAGTACCAACCCCCCAACCCTTTATGGCGGCTACCAAAAACCAAACGATCACCGAACAAAATATGGCTCCCCCACTTTGTAACGAACCAGGTACAACTGATAACACAACCGATACACCAGAAACCAAACCACCGCAAACTTCACAACGCGACCACGAAACATGCGAAAAAGAAATACTCCGCATTAAACCCAACCCAACACAATTGCTCAAATCCACAATTAATATTGAAACTACAGCCGAAGGATCTGAAAATGAGGAAGATGGCACGAGCGAATGCAACCCTATTATGAGACAAGAAGCCAGACGAATATTCAACGAATTCAAACCCCCAAAGCAGCACAAACCTCCCAAAACCCAAAACAAGAAGCGACCAAGATCACGATCAAAATCACGATCCCCCACCTACAGCCGCAACAGACACGATAAACGACAAATTTACTCAGATGAGGAACAATCATACTACTCTCGAGACTCTAGGATTAGAGATAGATCACCCAAAAGAAAGTAACTAATTGAACGATTGAATAACAAAATCAAATCAAACACACCCCATGGCTAACGTAGGAATCCTGCAGTGGAACTGCCAAGGCATCAGGGGAAAGAAAGATGAACTAATGGAAACAATAAACAACCACCAACCCAGTATAATAGCACTTCAAGAAACAAAGCTATGGGATAACTGCCAGTTTAGAATAAACGGCTACAGTGATGTGCTACGACACGGTCATTACAACAGAACCCCACATGGAGGTGTTGGAATATATGTCCATAGCTCAATACCTTTTTGTGAACTGAATCTACAGACTGAACTACAAAGCGTGGCCATTCAAGTAAACATAGGACAGCTGATAACCATCTGCAGCATCTACATACCCGGTAGACAAACAGTCACAAACGAAAAACTAAATAACCTAATCCACCAACTACCGAATCCTTTCATCCTAGCCGGCGACTTCAACGGACACAGCACCATATGGGGCTGCAAGAATACAGATAATAGGGGGAAGCTGATAGAAACTGTTATTACAAACAATAACCTTTGCCTATTAAATACCGGTTCACCCACTAGAATAGGATACAATTCAGAATCAGCTATTGATCTGACAATTTGCTCACCTACATTGGCCGTGCTATTAGACTGGGTTGCTTTCGACTCGCCGGGTGATAGCGATCATTGCCCAATTTTGATCACCTACATTAACGAAAATCGCCCCAACCAACCCCCATCAACTATCTGGAACTACTCAAAAGCTAACTGGGATCTATATTCCAATAACAATGCATGGAACAAGCCGATGTTGAACACAACAACTAATAACGAACAACTACTCACCGACTTATACCAGCGGTTCTACTCAGCAGCTGAAAAAGCCATCCCAACTTATATACCAGGAAAATACTACCCCAAACCATGGTGGACAAAAGAACTCCAAGAATCAAAAGAAGAAAGAGAAAAACTTTACAAGAAATACCACCGCAATAAAAATCTTACTAACTTAATTAACTGGAAACGAGCAAGGGCAAATCATAAATACAAAATTCGAGCAAGCAAACAAGAAACGTGGAAGAACTTCGTAAACCAACTTAATAAATACACACCAATGGCCAGAGTATACGAAACAATAAGGAAAATAAAAGGTCGAGTACAAAGAAAAGTCCATATATTGATCGAAAACAATATACACTACAGCACAATCCCTGATATTGTGAATAAACTGGCTGAGAATTTCAGCGAAGTGTCAAGCGACCAAAGCTATTCCCCTGAATTTCAACAAATAAAAACCGCAAATGAAACTATACCGATCCATTTCAGTTCGCCAAACGTAGAAATCTATAACCAAACTTTCCATATGCATGAATTTGAATCCGCCCTAAGAAAAACTAAAAACACATCACCAGGAAACGACAAAATAACATACGACATGATCAAACACCTAAAACTACCAGCTAAACAATACATCTTGAACATTTTTAACAAATTCTGGACAACGGGCTACTTCCCACCACAATGGCAGCACTCAATAATAATACCAATCCCAAAACCTGGAAAAGACCACAGTAAGCCGAACAACTACAGACCGATCGCACTAACGAGCTGTCTGTGCAAACTTATGGAACGAATGATCAATAACCGACTGATAGAATATTTTGATATGCATAACATAATAAATAAAGCGCAGTGTGGATGTAGGAGAGGGCGTAGCACTGTAGATCACTTGGTCAGACTAGACTCAACCGTAAGATTAGCCTTTGCAAACAGAGAACACTTCATTTCAGTGTTTTTTGACCTCGAAAAAGCTTATGACAGAACATGGAGATATGGGATTATACGTGACTTATTTGACATTGGACTCAGGGGTAGACTACCAATTTTCATCACCAAATTCTTAGAACATAGAACACTGAGTGTCCGAGTGGATAACTATAACTCAAACACCTACGAACAGCGAAACGGAGTCCCTCAAGGCAGTGTCCTCTCAGTTACATTATTTGCCCTCAAAATAAATGACATAGCTAAACAGATTCCACCGGACAACAAGTTCCATTACTCTCTATATGTTGACGACTTGCAAGTCGGATACCACCACCAAGACCTCCAGGTCATTCAAAACAAAATGCAATCCTGTATTGATAATATATTTAAGTGGTCCCAATATCATGGATTCAAATTTTCACTGAGCAAAAGTAAAGCAATTCATTTTAATATTATACCCGGACTATTCCTCAGCCCAACACTCAAAATCAATAACGAAAACATTCAATACACAAAATCACATAAATTCCTAGGCCTAATCTTCGACGATAAATTGAACTGGCAACAACACATCGCTGCTCTAAAGAAAAAAGGAAATGACAGCCTTAACGTACTGAAATCAATAACAGCTCAAAGCTGGGGAGCCGACCAAACCACAGTTCTCAGAATCTACAGAAGTATGACAAGATCAATTCTCGACTATGGATCAATAATCTATAACTCTGCCAGTCAAACAACTTTGAAACCCCTCGAGTCAATTACGCGCGAGGCACTACGAATCGCTACGGGAGCATTTAGATCCAGCCCAACAAATAGCCTATATATTATTTGCAATGAAATGCCTCCCGATTTTAGACGAAATTATCTCTCACTCTGCTACTACTACAAGGTCCGAAGTCAGCACGGAAACCCCGCTTTTAGTTGCACTGTAACGGCGAGCAATAGACTACTCTTTCAAAATAGGAGAATAACCCCAACTTTGGCCATCAGAATGCAAATACTAATAGAAAAATTAAGTTTGAGGAAAAACCGAATTAAACCAGACTTTTCCTACCGACTATTAAACATTGATACCCCTACATGGGCTTTAACAAAACCAACTATAAATACAGAACTAACCGAACTCCCAAAGAACGAAACTCCCGAATACATAATCCGGCGATAGCATAAAAGAATAACAAAAGAACAATATGATGGATACGTGACCATATACACGGACGGCTCACGAGGGGAGGGTGGCACAGGAGCGGCGGCAGTATGTGGCACTATTGTTCGCACTGCAACACTTCCGAAGGAAGCCTCAATATATTCAGCTGAAATACACGCCATTCACTTGGCCCTTAACATCATTAGAGATAAAAGAGATAAAAAATATGTAATTTACTGTGACTCTTTGAGTGTCGTTAACGGCCTAAATTGCGAGACACAACACCCAGTACTACGCCGAATACAACACGAAATACACGACGTGCAAAAAAGTGGCAAACTCGTCAACATATGCTGGATCCCCTCCCATGTCGGAATAGGCGGTAACGACGCTGCAGATACCGCAGCTAAGAACGCTACCCGAAGACCCGAAGAATTCATTCTTATTTGCCACTCAGACTGGAAACCATTAATACAACAAAAGATGATTGACCAGTGGAAGACTAGGTGGGAAAATTGCAGAGACAGGTTAAGGGAAATACAGCCATCACCAGGCACGAAATTGGAACTAGGTAAAATATCGCGTAAAGAGGAAATAATAGTTAACAGACTCAGAATAGGACACACATTCTTAACGCATGGCTACCTGATGAACAACGAGATACCTGATATTGCACCAGTATGCGAGTTTTGCAACAACTCAACACTAACTGTCAAACACCTAATCATAGAATGTGAAAGTCTAACAA
Source organism: Morinoia aosen (assembly GCA_030386875.1). Classification (NCBI taxonomy): domain Eukaryota; kingdom Metazoa; phylum Arthropoda; class Malacostraca; order Amphipoda; family Talitridae; genus Morinoia; species Morinoia aosen. The sequence continues at coordinate 28,162,713 of CM059561.1, read as the reverse complement.
TTAGTAGAAATTGTATAAAGGCTTGCCAAACGCTACAACCTACCGTCGAGACGGTATTGGGACGCCATTTAGACGTCAAGGAATTAATGAACTATCTTCGTGTGATAGATGTCTACGACCTAATTTAAATGTTTCAGTAACTTTGCATTGCAATTGACTTACCTTTAATGATGAGTTTCTAAATCGACCTTTCGATCGCAGACGACATGCATAAAGGGGAGCAGTAAAGGACCCGTGTCCGTGCTTTAATGTTGATTGTATCAACACCCCTCATTATTATTATTATTATTCAAACGAACTTCTCCAGTAGGAGGTTGTTTGCTTGTGTCGCATTTCAACTGTTGCACGTGAAAGGAAAAACGAACCTAAGTGAGCATAAGACCACTTAATTATCGCATCTTGAGATTACTATATGTGTAAAATTTACATAAAATTTGTTAAAGTCATAAGTTACTTCCTTCAGTCTTTTGTATTTCGATATTAGATTATCGTATTTAAAAACACTTTTCCTAATAAAGAATATTATCGTAAAAATCTGACGCTTAGCGCGTTCGTTTTTCATTGTAATTCATTACTAATAAAACAGTAGTCTCTTTCATAAATTAATATGAATACAGCTAAGCTGAATAACAGAGGGAAATTTTATCTTCTACGCAATCGTCTAATGTGATCGGGTAGCCAATGAGTGTAACTCTTAGTGAGTAGAGACACCAACTGGCTGGGAGTAAGATATATTCAAGTGAAATGTAATGTACCTTACGGTTTCGTTCTTACTCAAAAAATAGGAATATAAACATACATATAGATATGTTTATGTACGCATACATATATACACACACACAAATATATATATATAATATATATATATACACACACACGTGTGCGTGCGTACGCATATACACGCACATACACATTCACACATATTCATATATATATATATATATACGTATTGAAAATGAAAATAAGAATAAACATTAAAAATAAAACTCAACTGTTCCTTTGGTACATCAAAAATAACAGCCAAGCTCAGTGTAAACGTATGTAATTACCTGAAGAAAAAATAATTAAAAGGGAAAAAAAGTCTTCGAAAAGCGTAAAAATGAACTAGGTTTTAGTTTCCCAACGGAAATTTAAAGGGAAATCAAGTTACAGTCTAGGAACAACAGCAGAAACTCTCGGGCTTCACTCTCGGTATTCTCTTGAACATTATTCGTACATGGGTACACGGGATAAAATGAAGATACTGTGATATCACATGAGTAGCATATATGCTCAAAATTTTTGCACGTCGGAGATGGAACAGAGGCCTAGTATGCTAATTTTATTTTCCTGAAATTTAGAGTTATTTCTGATTTTAAGTTCAGTGCTAGCATTGTGCAAAAAAAAAAAAATAAAGAGAAAACGCATATTTCCCATTACGAGGAATAAAGGCGTACAAACCAAACGAGGAGTACAATAGCACTGTCAGGGGTCAATTATGTCAATCAGAGGCTCCAAGGAAATAGATTATTTGGGATATTTCATGCTTGGTAAGATGATTGAAAACTAGTAAAAACTATTAGAAAAAGAATGCCTTGGAAGTCCTCCACTATAAGTGATCAAAATGAAAGAAGTAAAGACACGAATACGCTCTATCCGAACTCGACTGAAACACCGTTGTAAATTATTTTTAAGTAGTGAGGCAATGTTATCCAAAAATAATTTATAAAAAATGTAGCACAACAGTTGCATCTAGAAACATATAGACTGATATACACACAAAAATAATTTCAAAACTTGTTCATGCACGGATGGTTTATATAAATACAGGAAATGAAAGTGACAATTAAAACGAATTTTGTCCTGCTACGTAGAGCTGACGGCTGTGTTGCTCATTGTAGTCTACAGAAATAATCAAGAGATATCTTAGAGGTTTTTAGGTAAGGTAAAAAAGAAGTAATCTAATTGTCCAACAGAAATTTAAGGAAACCAAGTTACCGTTTGAGAGCAACAATAAAAAATATTTTAGGTTTCTCATCCTCTCAGTATTTTTTTAACAACATTTTGGTACATGCGATAATATAGACACGGTAGAAAGTTTTTAGGAGCTATAGTTTAGAAATTAGCGTGAAGAGAAAATGAGGCTCATCGAAAAAATCTGCCTTCCATTGAGGGGTTACGGGAACTTCGCTCCCTGACCCCCTGGGAGCGCATGAGAGTTTTAATATACATGTTAGCGTGAAAAATAATTGAAGATTAAAATTGAAACTAATTTGAAGTTTATAAGTGCTAGAGTTCAGAAATTAACTTCTCGACAAAATAGGCTCATCGAAAAAATCTGACTCTCATTGAGGGGTTGCGGAAACTTCGCTTCCTTTTGTCTGTAAATGCTAAGAAATTTTGGCTTATACGATTTTCTCTTAATAAATTTTCATTATTTTTTTTAAAGTAATTTGAATTCGATAGGTGCATTATTTCGAAAATTACAAGTGAATGAAATTAATGAACTTTTGTGATCTGTCGCGCGAGTCTGACTCCAGAAATTCTCAAGAAATTTCTGTACTTTCCAGAAAACTGTTTCCATACCGTCTCGCCTGCGGCCAACTTCTGGGTTATCTGTGACCAATTTAAATTTAAGGTTTCCTCTTTATGTAATGGTTAGGTTAATTAGCTTTAATACATAATCGTTAATTTTTATTATTTTGAATTTTGGTTTTGTTCCAGGTCAAATGGATCTCTGGGACTTACCAAGAACTGAAGAGAGAGGTCCCCGTGGTTCATTAAATAAATATATGAAAAACAGGAAAATTACTTTAGGAATGAATGTTAATGAACAAGGATACCTTCTCACATGAAAAATGCATTTATGTTGTCCAGAACATCAACTCATTATTCGTACAACTATCACATTTTTCCCTTTTCCCCTAAAACTATTTATTTCCTGAAAAGTAGAGGTCGAAAACCCGCATGAACTTTTTGTGGATTTCGTGGATGTTCAGTGATCTCAAATTTTCAACAGCAGAGAAACAGTAGAAAAATTATACAGAGAAACTTGTACGCTTATGGTAAATTATTTTTTTTTTCTCATCATGCAAATGCTACTTTCCGTAATTCCGTAGTACAGTAGTACTACTGTACTTGGATTGGATACAAAATAAGGTAGGACGTGTGATTTGAGAGCTTGCATTTGTGACTTCCAATTGGAGGACGTTGACGTGTGAAAGAGTCACCGGAGGCTACGATTACGTGGTAAGTAAATTTATTAATTGTATTATCTTTTGTAGAAACAATTACAGGTATATTTTTCCAAATTAAGCTAGTATAGTTATCTTGTACCGGAAATAGGTAGGGATTAACTATTAGGAGAGTCGATTGACTCGGAGAACATGGCTCACTCTCCACTGGACTCGGAGAGTGAGCTCGATGTCAGTGATGACCTGATGATTAGTAACTCGATGGATGATGGAGTTCTATCAGATTCAGTTCAGGTTACCGTTAATGAAACCCTGCCCAAAACTGTTTCAACTCCCGAGATCATCACTGCTGGGAGCCATAGACCCTTAGTAGTAGATAACTACCCTGGAGGTGTAGAATTATCTCAAGATATTCCAGGTACCGATAGTGACATGCTGAGATTTTTGAATAACAATGAAGCCCCCTCTACTCAACAATCGGTCAAGCGGAAGAATTCCGACATTTCAGGTTCTAGCCAGTGCAGCTTGCAGGAAAAAACCAAATACTCTAAAACTACTAGATCTGAGCCCACAACCAGTGGGTTTGCTGTCTCAGGATTAAATACAGGTCCTAGATTTTCATCTCACAGGCAAGTTCATGGTCAAACTCTATCCAGCGCAGACAGTAAAGCTGTGCACCAAAGGTCTCATACATTTCTGGTTGAACCTATTAGTGGAAAAGCAGCAATTGGAAAATTCTTTTCAAATGAGCTTAGACTTTTAAAAGATATTCAGTCATCCAACTTTGCACAAGCAAGCATCATTGATGTGAAGAAAAACATAAGCCGCAAACTGCTCATTATTAATGTGAAACCTATCAACTCAAAGATGCAATCACACCTGCTCTCGACCTCAAAGATGGGGGACTGGGAGGTCCGATGTCGACTTCCACAAGCCCTAGAACAGTCTCTAGGAGTCATCGGGCCTGTTGGCCTGGACACTAATGATGAAGAAATTAAGGAATTTCTCAGCCAAAAATACACCAATGTGATCAGTGTCAAGCGAATCACTAAGGGCAAAGACAAAACAGCAACCCTATACATTCTCATAACATTCCAAGGACCAGAATTGCCAAAGTATGTTTACCTAGGCTACGAAAGATTCGAAGTCAGAATTTTTGTTGACAAGCCCTGGCAGTGCTTTAATTGCCAAGGATTTGGACATAATGCCTCCAGTTGCAGATTTAAACCAAGATGTGTTGTGTGTTCTGGCCCTCATAATTCAAGAAACTGCATAGAAAGAGAAAATATAAGCCCGCTCTGTTGCAACTGTAAAGGAAAGCATACAGCTAGCTATGGGGGCTGTCCTCTGATGAAAAAGGCCAAGGTTGTTGAAAAAGTCCGAGCTGAATGCAAGCTCTCTTACCGTGATGCAGTAAAAGTGCTTAAGGATCAGCCTGCTAAATTTATTGAAAACACCAGCACCTCACCCAACTTGAATGGTGACTCATTTACTGAAATTACCTATAGAGGAAACAGAACTGCATTTGAAGCAGAAAGTTCTCTTCCATGCCCAAGAAATAACCTCACTAATGCTGCCACTCAAACAGAGGAGACCATCACAAAGCATAGACATCTAGAGGAAATTACTCTTAGCACAGATATAGCAATACAAATAGCAGTGATAGTTGCAGAAATGTTCAAAACCCTACAAACCTTGGGAAGGCCAGGTACTGACAAAGAGATTTCAGGAGTCATAAGCAAAGTCCTCAACACAAAAGTTCCAGAAAGTGCCCTAAAACAAAAAAAGCCTGCAGTTACACTCGAGTTAGATCAACAGGAAGCGAACAGCACTGAAAATGATCAGGAAGGACCCTCCCAGGAAGATCAACCAAAGAAAAAAAAGAAAAAGAACAAAGCAAATAAAGATAACAATCTCATCCCAGAAGTAAAAAGCATCACAGAAGTCACACCGAGTCCTACCTTTAACTCCCATCAGACAAGGATGAGGGCAGGTTTGAATGCTGTAAAGCGCAAAGAACCTCCTAAAATTTCCAGAAACCTAAACCTTAAAAAAACATAAGCTCAAACAACCAGCTCAAAATTTTGACTTGGAACGCACATAGCCTATACACAAAGCTATCTCATTTCAAAATTAGATTGTATACCACTAAACCTCATGTAGTATGTCTGTGTGAGACATGGCTAAGGGCGGACAGAGAACCAAGCTTCATCAATTATCGTACTTTCTATAAGCATAGATGTGAACGTGTGGGAGGGGGGCTAGCAATACTTGTCAGGAATGATATAAACTGTAAAGAAAAAATAATACCACCATATAATGGGGGCAAACTTGAGTATCAGTCTGTAAGCATTTTCAATGATAAAGGGAAACTTGATATCTTGAGCATTTACAACCCGAATGAAGCTGTACAATCAGCTGAATTTAGTTACTTCTTTCAACAACTTAATGCACGTAGAGTTGTAGTGGGAGACTTTAATGCCCACTATCAGATGTGGGAAACAAGGTTGCCTGCTAATGCCACTGGTAACAACCTAGTCTCCTCCCTTCTGGAAGAGAACAATTTAGCCTTGCTTACCCCCCGATCACTACCAACTTATTATCATGTTCAAACTAAAAATTACTCCACTCTGGATTTATGCTTTGTTTCAGCAGACCTATGGCCAATGTCTCACATAAACTTGGAAGCTGAGATGGGCAGTGACCATGAACCTGTCCTGGTGTCAATAGATTTTTCTCCTGACACTGCAGTATTCCGTGCCAGACGTAAATGGCTTTTTGATAGGGGGTCATGGGATAGGTGGCAGGCAAGCTTACCTGAAATTAGAGAAAGTGACGACTTTTTAGTCTCTGTTGAGAGCTTCACCGCTTCACTTCTTGACAGTGCAAGTGAGTGTTTTGAGAGAACTAAAGAAACAGTAAATCCAAAGTTTTCAAAGCACTGGTGGAATGAGGAATGTGCCTTGTGGGTGAGAAGACGGCGCACTGCAAAGAACCATTTTCGTAAACATCCCACTCCCAGCAATTTGATTGCTCTGAGAAGAATTGAGAATATGGTTAAGAGAACTACTAAGAAAGCAAAAAAAGAATCATTTCAAAAGTTCTGTACTTCGCTTAACAGTTTTACACAAACTGACACGGTGTGGAAAAAAATTGGAGCCCTCTCAAACAAAAGGAAAGGACTCAGATCAGAACCGATTCTATATAATAACAAGTTGATTACGAATCCTTCCGAAAAAGCAGAAGCTATAGCAAATAGCTACTCTAAACTTCTCACTTGCAGTCATTCAGCTGGGAGTGCTACTGGCTATCTTTTGCCATTGGCTCTTGCTCTAAGCAGTGACAAAGTGTTCCCTTATAACAGTCAGTTTTCATTACATGAACTTGAATGTGCTTTAAAAAGGATCAGCAACACAGCTCCTGGCCATGACATGGTCCATAACCTGATGCTGAAAAACCTGACCCCACAATATCAGACTTGGCTGTTAAAAATATTGAACTGGAGCTTCAACCAGGCCCTCATTCCACCATGCTGGAAGCTTGCTATCGTTCTGCCGTTCCCTAAGCCAGGTAAACCATTATCTGACCCAAGTGCATACAGGCCCATCTCTCTCCTGCCTTGTGTAGCCAAATTGTTAGAAAAAATGGTATGTAGCAGATTATATCACATCTTGGAGACTTCAAATTCTTTTAGTATCACCCAGGGGGGTTTCAGAAAGAGGCTAAGCACTCTAGACCAAGTAGCTAGGTTAGAGATGAACATCAGGCAGGCTATAGTTAACCGTGGTGTATGTATTGCAATCTTTTTTGACTTAAGCAATGCATATGATTGTGTTTGGCATACTGGTCTTCTCTACAAACTCAGTCAGTGTGGGATTGGGGGGAAAATACTGTGTTGGATCAGAGAGTTTTTAAGTAATCGTAAATTCAAGGTATTTTTTGAGGGAAGGTACTCATCAGAGCAACCAATCACGTCAGGAGTTCCACAAGGGTCCATACTAGCTCCAGTTCTTTTCAATGTAATGATGTCTGACCTCCCAAGAGTAGAAGGTGTTACACTGTCAGAGTATGCAGACGATGTAACCCTTTACTGCCGAGGAGAAAACCTACCCCATGTAGCTCGACTTGTACAACAGCAGATAGCAAAGTTTTATGAGTGGACCAGGACTTGGGGTTTCCATCTGAACCACTCTAAGACCAAAGCAATGTTATTCACTAGGAAAAATTTAGTACCTCCATCTATCACATTGAATAATACTCCTATTGAATTTGTCTCAACCCACAGGTATTTAGGCATAACCTTTGATGCTCCTGGCCTTATGTGGAAGAGCCACATCCAGCAACTAAGAGATAGTAATGTGCCAAAACTTAATTTAATGAAAGCTATATCAAATCATCACTGGGGAGCTGATAGGGAAACATTACTAATGATTTACAAGGCAGTTATCCGTAGCAAATTAGACTATGGGTCAATCTTTTATAGCTCTGCCCCAGATTCCCATTTAAATAAATTGAACTTAATACAGAATACCTGTTTAAGAATTGCAACTGGTGCTAGGAGCACATCACCTATTCTGTCTTTGGAAGCTGAAGCTAACATACCTCCCTTGAAGATGCATAGAATGTCAGTACTATTAAGATACTATTGTCGAATTAGGGAACTGCCTAGAGACCTCCCAATCACAAAGGAGTTATTTCAACCTTTGCCCACTTTGAGTGGTAGACCCTGGGCAGGTCACATTATTGTTCCTCCACTGATTGTGAGGGCCAAACAAGCTTTTGATGTTCTAAAGTTGAAACATTTTCCCCAGAATTTTGTGACCCTGGTATCCCCTATCCCACCATGGACAGACATAAATAATTTTTTTATTCCAGATTTTGTGACTGCTCCAGTTGCCTCAATTTCCAACCATGAAGCACTATGTACCCTGAGATATTTGCTGGAATTCAAGTTTGACTCATACTTGCAGGTATATACTGATGGCTCAAAGTATCTTACCCCTGAAACTTCAGCTGCAGCTGCTATGATAATTAAAGCCCCTAATACTACTGTGCTGCATAACTGGAAACTACCAGCAGATACAACTATCCTAGGCTGTGAATTATTTGCTATTAAAGAATCTGTGAAGTATCTCCACACTCACTATGAATCTCTAACTGGAGCAGTCATTTTTACTGATTCCTTGTCTTCAGTGTCACTTTTAAGGAACAGAACACCCAAAAATTATATTCATTTAATCTTCGAGATTCACAAATATATAATCTTATTATCAGAGCGATATCCAGTGCATGTACAGTTCATTCCAGGTCATAAAGATCTGGAGGGCAATGAGTTGGCCGATTTGGCAGCCAAGGCAGCTCACATTGATGTGGTGACTCCATCCGTACACATTGCTAGAACTGACATGGTAAGCACAATTAACAAGTCTGTTGTTGAGTACTGGCAAGGATGGTGGCTGAACGAAATAAATATATTAAGCAAGGGAAAAAAGCTACTGGAGTCAAAGGGAACTCTTTCCTACTGGCCCTGGTCCTCCCATAGGAACAGGGCAGTGGAGACAGCCATGGCCAGGCTCAGAATTGGTCACGTGGGACTAAATGAGCACCTAACCCGCTTTAATCTAGCTGACTCTAACCTTTGTTCCTGTGGTTCTGTTGAGTCTGTGTCCCACTTTTTGCTGCAGTGTCCCAGATATTCAAATGAAAGAACAATCCTTTATGATGAATTGCATGCTTTGGGCATAGCGTTCACCCTCAAGAACATCTTAGGAGGAGGCAACTTTGATAGAGGCAAGCAACATAAAATTTTGAATGCTATGGCCAAATATTTGATCTGTACTAAAAGGTTAGGGGACCTGTAGCCACTAACCACTAACTCGAGCAATGAAGTCAGTTCAGCTTCCAAAAGGAAGAGGTATGGCTGACTGTCAGTGGGGATGTCTCAGGTCAGTATCTCAAGTGAAATAAGTGTAAGAGAGACCTCCCATGTGAGGGACGTTCTCCTGACTTTAAGCTATATCATGTTACATGTCAGAAATCACAGCAGAGAGCACTGAGGTTAATGTTTTGAGGTGCATTCCAGTGGTAGTGGTAGTGGGAGTAGCAGTAGCAGTATAGTAGTGTAGTTTGGGAATGCACTCGTGAAGTCTCAATTCTCATTATCCCTAATGTATTTTGTACTTTTAAGATGCTCCAGGTTGCGGCACCCAGGCTGGACCATTCGCCCTCCTGCTGTCAATGGCTCTATGCTGTGCTTGCAGTTAGGTAGCCCCCACTAATCACAAAGCATGCTCTAACAATTCAAGGAACTATTGTTGTGCTATTTTAACGTGTGACTTTCAAACTTATCCTTGCCAATCTCTAACTTATTATGGGTATCCATTCTCATTTATTCTTCTATGCTCCCAGGCACGCCGTGACGAAGAAACAATTGAGACCTGAGGTGCATGGGCCAACAGGAACCAGGATCCTCAATTAAACTGACGCAAGAAAGAAAGAAAGAAGGTAGGACGTGTAGCATTGGGTGCTCCGAAATGGACAGCTTTAGAGGCCATTAGAGGTGACCTAGGGTGGAGCCTATTTTCAGAAAGAATGATGAAAGCTGTGCTGAATTATAAGGTGAGAATTGAAAGAATGCAGAATAGCAGGTGGGTAAGGCGAATCTTTGAATGGAATCTGAGTGTAAGCTATTGGGAGAAAGTATGTTGGGGGCATGCAAGGAAACTCAGTATGCAAAAGATTATTCATGTTAGAATTGGGAGACCTGTGGATGACTGGAGTTTAATAAATGTAGGAGGTGTAGGGCCTGAGTGGGACTGCAAGAGGTGGAAGAAAGAGATTGAGAGACAAACAAAAGAGTATGGATTGAATAAGTGGAAGCTTAGCATGATGCGGAAGCCTACACTTAACTGGTATATGAAAAAGAAAGCACCTAAGTTTGAGCTGTTCTATGATGGTAGTTTTGGAAGTCAACTCTTGTTTGCTGTGAGATGTAAGTCATTGAGTGTGAACAGACGTACATGGAGATGGAATGAGAATAATAACAGATTATGTCAGCAGTGTAATAGTGGAGTAGAGGAAACAATTGAGCATTTTGTGCTGGAATGTAGTAAGTATGAGCAAGAGAGAGAGAGTTTTATGAATGTGGTGTCTGAGCAGTATGGAGAGAATGAGTGGAATGCCAGATGTGCTGAAGATGATTGCGGTATGAGCTGTCTTGCTGGATTGGATCAGGAGTGTAATGCGAGTATCACTGAGGCTATGAAAGTGTTTCTTGTGCGTGCCTGGAGGAAGAGACAGTGACTGGAATGAGCCAGTCTGGTAGAATGGGCTGTAATGACCCAATATGCCTGGGGATGGTGTTTTGACACACTGGCTATCCCAGTGACGCCATCCAATGGCAGCTTGTGACAAGGATTGGTAGATCCTGAGTAGTTTAGTGGACAAGTCTGGTACCAGACGCTGAACTCTTTGTGTGATAACTGTGGAGGGAATTGTAGGCCGTTACAAAGGCCCCGACACTGTCGGCCCTCAATTTCAAGTTCAAGTTCAAGTTGGGACAAGGATTGGTAGATCCTGAGTAGTTTAGTGGACAAATCTGGTACCAGGCGCTGAACTCTTTGTGTGAAAATTGTGGAGGGAATTGTAGGCCGTTACAAAGGCCTCGACGCTGTCGGCCCTCAATTTCAAGTTCAAACTATTGCATTGTTGAGAGCTCAGAGTGTGAGAAAGGGTGAGCTGGGTTCCAGCTTCCTAGACATGGATAGCGTGATCTAGGATGGGTGTTTTCTTGGAGATGGAGTCCATCTTACAAAAGAAGGTGAGATGAAACTCTCCAAGAAATATATCCGGTGGATCAGGGCTACTCATGTCATAATGGAAGGTGGAACTGGATGAATGAAAATCTGTCAGAGCAAAAGTGAGGAATGTCTTGAATTGTCCAATTGTGTTGTAAGGTTTGGAAGTATAAATGTGCGTGGATGGAATGCAGGAAATTTAGATGACCTCGTAGTAGAATTTGAGAATGGAAAATTGGAGGTAAATCTGAAGGATATGTCAGTTAGGGTACTTATAAAGATAGCGGACGTTTCCAACATCTTCATCTGAACACACTTTAAGGGGGTCCTCCGGAATGAAAATTTTTTTGATCCGATTGGTCTGAAACTTGGTGAGTATATGTAGTTTTGCGAGACAAACATATTTGAAATTGAAATTTTTTGATTTAGGCCTTAGTTTTTCCGAAAAATTTGAAAAATAGGTTTTTGGGTCATTTTTATGCATATTTCAAAAGAATAGAAGTCATTGAGTTTTTATGCTAGAACAAATTCAAAGACAGTTTTGGAATCCTTAAAATATTTCTAACAAAGATATATTCGGGGATTTTGCATTTTTTTTTAATTTTTTTTATATGCGAAAATTTACCAATAAATAAAAAAAAACGAAATTTTTGGATTTCAACCATTTTTAAAAAAAAATGAAATGTAAAAATGGAAAAAAGAGGAATATTACTTTGTTAGAAATGTTCCAAGGATTCCAAAACTGTCTTTGAATTTGTTCTAGCATAAAAACTCAATGACTTCTATTCTTTTGAATTTTGAAAGCAAGTAACTTTACAGTATAGGCCGAAAACTAAATTTTTTGTTTTAGTGTGATATAATGGAAAATTTATGTAATTGAATGCCGTTTTCATTTTTATTTCGATTATCTCCATGCATAACATTATATTCACACTGTGAATTGTAATTTCCAAAAAAGAAAAAAATTTTTACTTATATCATAAAAATTATGAAATTTTTTGTTTTCAGTTTGATTCTTATGAAATTTGACTAAAATATGTAACTTTTGAAAAGAAACACAATTTCCTCTATACATTTTTTTGATTCAGGTCTTAGTTTTTGAAAAAATTTGACATATTGGTTTTTAGTCCACTGGTATTGATATTTCAAAAGAACAGAACTCATTGAGTTTTCAGGCTAGAACAAAAACAGACAGTTTCAGAATCCTTGAAACACATCGAACAAAAGTACATTCATAAATTTTCTATTTCTTTTTTTGTTTTCTTTTTATATGGGATCAAAATGGGCTCGAAAATTTAAGATTTTGGTCCCCTTACTCCCCCCCCCCCCCTGGGGAGGGATCTATTGTCCGTAGCGCCATAAAATTTTAGGACCAAATAGTCCACCACCTAAGGGTTCTTTTCCAACAATAAAATGAAAAATGACCATCGGAGCGAAAAGGGGCCCCCGGAGGACCCCCTTAACTGCCAAATCACGAAGTCCAGCGTAAACCTGGTGCCATAAAACTAACAACAAATGATGCCAGAAGACATTTATGAAGTTTCGGTGACTTCGGGTGGAAATTTATTCAGTAATCCTAATTTTAATAGAGCCCGCAAAATGAGTGATTTTAGTGCTTTGGCGGACAGTTGAAGGATAAACGAAACTTAACGAACAGTTGAATGCTGTCCGGCTAACAGGCTCCGGACACTTGACAGTGTCTGTTTAAAGGCCTTGGACAGTTCGAAAACGTATGAATTTAAATGAGCATTGTATCCTTTTATTAATTTAATTCATATTAGTTTTATATATATTTAATTTGATTGCCAATACGCATTTTCACTAAATATTATTAGCGTATATTTCTTTCAGTTCAGTACTTGAAGTGGTTCGGTTTGGTGATTTCAGTTTTAGATAATTGACGAAGAAAATATATAGTTTACACCAAATTTGCACCCGAAATAATGGTGACAGAGGCAGTTGAGATCTTGTTGGATACAAATATTTATATAAAAAGGATGTTTTTATGCTGAACATGGGTAAAATATACAATTCCATGATGGTTGACATTTTATTCAATCCTCAATTGGTTCCAGCAAAAGAATGAATCAGACGATATCTATCCGTTCAGAGTGAATCCAACGTCAAAATCATCTTCGTTTACGCCTGTGAAGTTGTATTTAGGTTGGCGCTGTCCTGGAAATATTACGTAAGGCTTAGCGTAACTCCCTGAAGCTGAGACACATGCTAGCACTGTAATTTGTTCCTTCGACTCAGGAGCAAGCCAGTATACACATTTTGCGCCTTTCTCCGTAATTATGGGAGTCTTGCTGCTGGTTCCTTGGAGCGGAAATCGGCTTTCATTTAAGGTAAAAACTCGATGAGCATTTTCTCGAACCAAAAACTCCTTCGCATTGAGCTGATGCTCTAACTCCAAGAAATTCTCAAAATTTTCGAACCATTGTTTGATGGTTTCTTTAGTGACAGCAGCCCTTTGGGTACCGAGATTTTCAGGGAGTCTAGCTGAAACCTCTGGGTGTCTCCTCAAAAAGGCATAAATCCATGTTGAACTTGGCAAGTTATCTTGGAATTTTCTTTCTGCTGGAATTTCGTACCCATTAGCCTCTGCCTAGTCAAGAAGATCTTTGATGACTAATGGAATTTCTTTCCTAGGCAATCCATAACCAATTTTGGCCATAGTCACGACCCAGTTTACAAGCCGGGTTTCTTGATCTGCTGTCAAGAAAGATGTTGGCCTTGTAATAGACATGACAAAAGTAAAAATATTAGTGTCAATATGCCCCTATTCTGCGAATACTTTTCATGTGCAGCATACTGCAGGCATTTGTAGGCAACAAACAAATATTTAAAGCAGGATTGATACATATAGTGTCGTAAAAACGCATTACAAAGCGTATAAAATGTGATATATATACAACTATTGAACCAATTTTGCGTTGCCTGGGTATCAATCATCAATATAATAACTAAATTTTTGTGTTCAATTTCATCTAGGGTAAATTATGTAAACTGTATGGCTTCTAAACATACCAGGTCGCTCTATTGAGAATGCAGTTTTTTTCCCCGATCTTGTCACTTAATGTGGACTTCGGAATTCCATACTTTTCTGAAGCCTTGCAGTACGACATTCCATTCTTAATGGCTGCCACTGCAGTAAGTAACTGCTCTTCATTATACAACGGCTTCTTCCGTTTAGTGGCCCTCTAATAAAGATATAAATGGGTAAATTCATAATATGTCCGATATACTTCAGACCTGATTATTACCGGACACCTGGCGTCCGGACAGCTAAAATGATGATAAAATTTTTAAGGTTCCCGGACACATCAAAATTGTGTTCTGTGTACAATATATGGCGCTATAAACGTTTCAATATAACAAACATGACACTCGAGCTTCAATATGGTGGCAAGATCGTTTGAATGAGCAACACCTTCACACTTAAATTTCATCTTTCCCGCGGTCTATCCTTATTTTTTTTGGCAGAAATTGCAGCAATGTGTAGTCGGTACGTAATTAGATGCAATTTTCATACGTTCGAAACTTATTTTATCATGATTAACCACTTTTAAACGAGAAATGAAGTATCACTTATACGAACCTGTCACTGTCGATGCACAGAATCTACGAAGTGCGCCAATAGAAAAAAATAAAGCGTAAGTGTCCGGTATGCTTCAGTGTCTGCGATCCTTATAATTACCCTATCGATTTTGTAAATGTCGATGCCTAAGCATAGTTAATTAGATCGAAATAAACAAGTTTTCTTCTATGCACTTCCCGTCTCAAATGAGTATTTTATTAGTTATAGCGGTAAATGACTTACCGCAACTCCAGTGTTTGAAGCGGCAAGTTATTCAAGGAGCACGTCGGACAGCAACACTGCGATGCGCACTCGCTTCCAGCGCGATCGTCACCAAAGACGAAACTAAACCTACCGCTATACCTCGTTAAATACTCATTTGACGAAAAAAGTGTATACGAGGCCTGTCGAAAAAGTATTCGACCTTTGGCCAGAAAAAATACTTCAACAACCTGACGGGGTTGGGACCCTAATCCCCTTCAAAGTAGGCTCCTTGTGCTTCCACACACTTAGCCCACCGATCCTTCCACTGCCGGAAACACCTCTGGAAGTCTTCTTTTGGAATGGTGTTCAGCTCTGTCGTCGCGTTCCGCATTATCTCTTCTCTACTCTCAAAACGGGATCCTTTCAGTGGTGTCTTCAATTTTGGAAACAACCAGAAGTCGCAAGGAGCCAGGTCTGGAGAGTAGGGAGGTTGGCGAACGGTCGTAATTCCATGTTTGGCCAAGAAATTGCGGATCAAATGGGATGAATGTGCGGGCGCGTTGTCGTGATGCAAGTGCCAGTTGTTCGCAGTCCACATGTCTGGTCTTTTGCGCCGAACTGCATCACGAAGTCGCCGGAGAACATCCTGATAGTACTCCTTTGTCACTGTTTGTCCTTCCGGTGCGTATTCGTGATGCACAATTCCACGGACATCAAAGAAAACAGTCAGCATCACCTTGATTTTGCTTCGCACCTGCCGCGCTTTCTTCGGCCTTGGAGACTCGGGATGCTTCCATTGGGATGACTGTCTTTTTGTTTCTGGGTTTTGTGTTACACCCATAGCATCTTCCCCAAACACCTGCTGAATCTTACGAATTGTTTCAATTTGAGAATCACCAAGCTTTTGACAAAATTTGATGCAGTGTCTTTGCTCAATTCGTTCAGTCATCTTGCAAGAAAACTAAATCCGACAAACACTTAGAACAGCACCTTTCTTGGCGACCACCAGCCAGTGACTGGCCCAAGTGAATGCGGTGAAAAAAGTCAAGCATGCGCATTAAGATTCCTCCTTCCACCGTGCACAGTGGCGCCGCCTTAGAATCACTACTTTGCGCGGGAAAAATTAAGGTCGGATACTTTTTCGACAGGCCTCGTAGAAGAAAAGTTGTTCATTTCGATGTTATTACCATGATTCAAGCAACAAAAATTCGAAAATCGATGAGTAGCTGTTTATTTGAGCGCATTCATCAAAGACGAAACTAAATCTACCGCTATAAATCGTAAAATACTTATTTGAGACGGAAAGTGCATAGAAGAAAACTTGTTTATTTTGATTCAATTAATTAGGTTCAGGCATCATAAAGTGGAAAATCGATAACTGACATATCCTTCAGATTTACCAAATTTGATTGTGTTGGTGTAGTAGAGACCCAAATGCGTGATAGTCAGTTTAACATGTAAGGAGAATAAGTATCATATGATAGGAAAAGGGTGTGTAAATTGGCAAAAAAGAGGTAGTGGAGTTGGTTTGATTGTAAAGAATGCTCTAAATTGGAAATTAGAGGAACTTCCTCTTAGGAATGAACCTGAAAGTGAATATTTGTTAGCAATTAAGTGTAAAAGAATGCATGCCAGAGAATGTATTGTTGTGATTGTATGTTATATGACAACTGATGGGACTTTAGCTCATGAAGAGAACGTAAAAAAGTATGAAATATTAACAAGGATTGTACGAGAACACTGCAGGTGCCCTCTGATTGTGATGGGTGACATGAATGGCCATGTTGGTATATTTGGTGAGCCGGTGAATGCAAATGGACAAAAATTGATAGATTTTTGGGTAAATCTGAAGGATATGTCAGTTATCGATTTTGTAAATTTTGATGCCTTAGCATAGTTAATTAGATCGAAATAAACAAGTTTTCTTCTATGCACTTTTCGTCTCAAATGAGTATTTTATTATTTATTGCTGTAAATGACTTACCGCAACTCCAGTGTTTGAAGCGGCAAGTAATTCAAGGAGCACGTCGGACAGCAACACTGCAATGCGCACTCGCTTCCAGCGCGATCGTCATCAAAGACGAAACCAAACCTACCGCCATACTTTGTTAAATACTCATTTGACAAAAAAAGTGTATAGAAGAAAAGTGGTTAATTTCGATATTATTAGGTACCATGTTTCAAGCAAAAAAAAATCGAAAATCGATGAGTAGCTGTTTATTCGAGCGCATTCGTCGTCAGAGACGAACCTAAACTTACCGCTGTAAATCGTAAAATACTCATTTGAGACGGAAAATGCATTGAAGAAAACTTGTTTATTTTGATTCAATTAATTAGGTTCAGGCACCAAAAAGTGGAAAATCGATAACTGACATATCCTTCAGATTTACCGATTTTTGTGATGAGAATGAACTTGAAAACCTGAATGTCACAATAGGAAATGGCTTGCATACATGGCAAAGCAGGGAATGGAAAACTGCAATTGACTATATGATTGTGAATAGTAGAGCAAGAGAGTGTGTCAATGAAATGTTTGTAGATGAAGATGATTTTGATATTGATAGTGATCATAAAATGCTTGTGCTTGAATATAACTGGGGTAGAAAGAAGTCAATGCAGAAGGTCAGTAGTGTGAAAGAAAGTTGGCAGATAAAAAAGGCGAACTGGAAAGAATTTAAGAATGAATTGAGTAGGTATAACTGGAACAGGTGTGGAAATGTAAATGACCTAAATGGTGAGATTGCAAGAACCTTGTATGATGTGGCAGAGTAAAAGATTGGTAGAATAAAATGTAGGAAAGGGACAGGGAATGCCAGGTGGTTTACAAGTGAGGTAAAGGAAGAACAAATGAGAAGAAAGACTTTAAATAAGAAACAACGCAGTATGAGGAAAATGTATGAAAGAAACAGAATTACTGAGGATGAATGGCAGAGTGCATGGAATGAGTACAAGGACCAGCAGAAGAAAGTAAGGAGAATGATTAATGAGGCTAGAGTTAAAGAGGAGAGACACAAAGTTGAAAATCTAAGAAAGAAAGGTCTGGATGGAATAAAAGATTGGTATAAGTTTATACAAGGTAATGATAGAGGTAGTGAAGTTCATGTTGATAAATTAGTAGTCAATGGTTGCAGTGTGCAAGATAGGAGGATGCAAATGGTGAAAGCAGTTGAAGAATACTGGGAGGATATTGGTGGAATGAATGAGCAGGTTACAGATGATGCACCCATAAATTTTCTGATTGATGAACGTGAACTGCAAATGGAAGACAAAATCACTTGTGAAGAGATTGTAAGTTTTTTGAAGAAAGTGAAAAATGGAAAGGCATGTGGCCCTGATAAGATCCCATATGAGTACTATAAATGTGGAGGGGAGAGTGTGTAGTCAGTATGTTGAAATGTTTATTTGATGAGATATGGAAGAGTGAAAGTGTACCGGATGACTGGAACAAGTGTAATGTAGTTCTGTTGCATTAGGGTGGACATAAGAGTATGAAAGAACTTAAAAATTTACAGACCAGTTGCACTGGGTGACACTGTATGTAAGATATTTTGTGGTATTTTGAATGAGAGAATGAAAAATTTAGTTGAGGAATTAGGAGTCCTGGGAGAAGCAGAATGATTTTAGGCAAGATAGACGTAGGGAAGATAATCTGTTTGTAGTGAGTGAAATAATTGAGCGAATGAGGAAGGATGATAAGAAGGTGTATTTAGCATTCCTGGATATTGAAAAGGCGTATGATAGAGTGGATCGGGTTAGGCTCTTTGAAGTTTTTAGAAAAGTTGGGTTTAGCAGAAAAATTGTAAAAATTGTATAAAGTCTGTATGAGAACACAAGCACTATATACAGGCAGGGTTGGCACATAAAAAACCCGCCCAAAAAAACCCACACTAAAAAACCCACCAAATAGTGGGTTTTTTTGGGTTAAATTGGGTTTTATTATTATGTAAATTTTATTTGTTTTCAAGCTTATAGAATCAAAATGAGCTAAATATTTATCTTGTCAAAATAAGTATCTAAGTCATGTGCATGACTATGACAAGAAAACATTGAAAAACAAAACACCAACCCTATACAAATCAAATTAGAAAAACCTTAATCACAAAAAAACTCGATTGATTAATATTTTCATGAATTCCATTTCCAGAGTAAAACAACAAAAATTTAGAAACAAATGCAGTTTGACTGCTTAATATAGAGATTTCTGAGTTTTCCCTGTCTTCTAGACTAGACTGCTACTACAATACTACTGTGTTTCTCTTTCTACATCCACTGCCATTTCATCGTTGTCATCCACATCATAATCAGTTGTGAGGTGGCGATTTACCGAGACCAATTTCTGTGCGCGTTCTGATCCTAATACATTTCTCAATTTTTTCCACACAATTCCAAATGTTGAGAAAATTCTCTCAATGGATCCTGAACTTGCGGGGCAAGAATGAAGATTGCTTATAAACTTGCAGAAACCCTCTACCAGTGTTTTTTCATGAATCTGCATATTCTGCTGTTTCATGTCTTGAATATCCCACCATCAACAAGGAGTCAATGTTGTAGTGATATTCTCATTGAACATGTGTTTTGGGAAGATGTTGGAGTCCTTCAATTTATTGGAATAAAGCGCCCTGATGAACTCCGGATTGTACTCAGCCAACCACTCTTCAATATCAGTCTCCTGTGAGAGCTTTACCTTAAATGTTGTAAAATGAAACATCAATATCGAGTTCATTATCTTGTTGATCAGTCTAATGTGAAACTAGGCTAGGTGAATTAGGTTAAACATTATTGTACACCCTAGAGTAATGTAATGGTAGGATGCCCTAGAAGTTGCTGAACTTATTCGGGCCCACAGGTAGTTATACTCAAATTTGACCATTGTATTAGACTTGAGAAACATTCTACCTCAGTATCACCTGTGGTAAATAAATTGTTTAAATTGAAATAAGTGTAACAATAATAGTCAGATGGGGCAAGACACGACCGCAGCCATCATGGGGTGAGAAAGTAAAGAAACGACTGGCCTATGGTGAGCATTCAAGCTTTACTGGAACGAATTTGACGATGGAATCTGTTAGAGCATTTACTTCCAATCATTTTAGTGTTTGTTGCCATCCTGTACTGCGAAAAGTGAATTTTTTGGCAGATTTAAAAAAAAAATTTGGCATGTCACTACATTTTGTAACATGTAACAGTGTGGTTTACTGACTTGACTTGCGCTGCTAAGCATTCCAGCTCACACAATACACATGTTAAGTTGTTAACAGCATGACTGTTTAGTGATGTGCAGCTGTATTGTTTCAAGCTGCTTGTGGTGGTTACTTATGATCTGCAGGGTGCTTCCCTCTCACATGACTTGCGCCTGTCTGCTGCTAAAACAACTTACTATGAATTGACAAGCCTAACAATTCTCTTTGCACATCTTATATCTTTACAGACTGCAGAGCTATGTCTCTATGCATATGGTAATTGTGATGGACAAACTTAATTCATATGTTGTTCATATAATGTAATAATTCATATAATAATGTAATATAATGTTGGAAATAAAGTAATCAAATAACAATATTTACTCAATAAGTGTATATATATAAATCTGAAATAGGGGCAACGGGAGTTGTGTGAATAACTCTTTTAAACAAAAAAAGGTATAACAAAAAACCCAATAAAGCCCAAAAAAACCCATAAAACCCAATTTAACCCAAAAAAACCCAGGTGGGTTGGGTTTTTTTAAAAAACCCAGGGTTTTTTCCATCCCTGTATACAGGTTAAGAAATTTGGAAACGGGGCAAGTGAGGAGTGTTAGAGGAGTGAGACGAGGCTGTACTCTGTCTCCCCTGTTGTTTTGATTGTACACAGAAGAATTAGCAGTTCGACTGAGAAGGAGTGGCTTAGGACTGAAAGTTGGTAATGAGAGACTGAGCTGTTTGTTGTATGCAGATGATGTGGTTGTGGTTAGTGAATGTGGACATGAACTGCAAAGGATGCTTGACATTGTGAATGGATATAGTAAAGATTTCAAGATGAACTTCGGTGCCGACAAAAGCAAGGTTATGGTTATAAATAGTGATGAGACTGATAGAGACAGACTATGGAATATTGGAGAAATCAGAATAGGTAGAACAAAAGAATACAAATATCTAGGTTGTATGATAAGTGAAGATGGATGCACTAGAACTAAGGGTGAGAAAGTGGCAAAAGCTCTGCAGTGGAGTGGACGATTAAGTAGCGTGGCCAGATACAGAGCAAACAAGTATGAATGTGTGAAAAGAATGTGGAAGTATGTTGCTGTACCTAGTGTCATGTATGGTATGAGTGCTCTTGCCTGGAATGGAAGTGATCTTGAAAAGCTGGATGTAATACAAAATAAGGTAGGACGGTTTGCATTGGGTGCTCTGAAATGGACAGCTACAGAAGCCTTAGAGGTGACCTTGGGTGGAGCCTATTTCCAGAAAGAATGATGAAAGCGGTGCTGAATTATAAGGTGAGAATTGAAAGAATGCAAAACCGCAGAAGGGTAAAGCAAATTTTTGAATGGAATCTGAGTGTAAGCTATTGGGAGAAAGTGTGTTGGGGGGCATTCAAGGAAACTTAGTATGCAAAAGATTATTAATGTTAGAATTGGGAGACCTGTTGATGACTGGAGTTTAATAAATGCTGGAGGTGTAGGGCCTGAGTGGGACTGCAAGAGGTGGAAGAGAGAGATTGAGAGGCAAACAAAAGAGTATGGATTGAATAAGTGGAAGCTTAGCATGATGCGGAAGCTTACACTTGACTGGTATATGAAAAAAGAAGCACCTAAGTTTGAGATGTTCTATGACGGTAGTTTTGGAAGTCAACTCTTGTTTGCTGTGAGATGTAAGTTGTTGAGTGTGAACAGACGTACATGGAGGTGGAATGAGAATAATAACAGATTATGTCGGCAGTGTACTAGTGGAGTGGAGGAAACAATTGAGCATTTTGTGCTGGAATGTAGTAAGTATGAGCTCCATAGGCTCCACCTTGGGTGGAGCCTATTTTCAGAAAGAATGATGAAAGCAGTGCTGAATTATAAGATGAGAATTAAAAGAATGCAGAACAGCAGGTGGGTAACGCAAATTTTTGAATGGAATCTGAGTGCAAGCTATTGGGAGAAAGTAGGTTGATTGAATGCAAGGAAACTAAGTATGCAAAAGATTATTTGTGTTAGAATTAGGAGACCTGTGGATGACAGGATTTATATGAATTTTTGAGGTGAAGGACCAGAGTGGGACTGCAAGAGGTGGGAAAAAAAGAAGTAAATGTTGAGGATTAACCGGGAATCGATTTTCCAATTTTCGAATCCTAAACTTGGTTATTTAGATGGAAATGAACAAGTTTTCTGCTATGGACTTTCCGTCGTAAATGAGTATTTTATGTGTTATAGCGGTAGGTTTAGTTTCGTCTTTGATGATAAACGCGCCGGAAGCGAGACTCCATTGCAGTGTTGCCATCAGTTGCGCTCAATTAATTTCTTTCCGCTTCAAACACTGGAGTTGCAGTAAGTCATTTACCGCTATAACTTGTAAAATACTCATTTCCAATGGTAAGTGCATAGAAGATAACTTGGTCACTTTGATCTAATTAACTATGTTTAGGCACCGAAAAATCAAATATCGATTCCTGGTTAATCTTCAACATTTACCAAAAAAAAGAGATTGAGAGGCAAATAAAAAAGTATGGATTGAATAAATGGATGCTTAGCATGATGGGGAACTTGCTCTGTTTATGTAGGAAACTGCAGAAATCTCTATCTTATCAAGAAATTGTCTAAAATATCAGTTATACATTAAGCATACCAAATTTACCCGAAATTTGCGCAAAGAATTGAAACTCAAATCTTTGGTTGTTCCTTTTTTAATTGATTAGATAATCATATTTATTTATTATCGGTTAAGCTCTTGAACTTAGGTTAGAATTGGAATTCTGTGCTTCAACATTGTGCCCAAAAATAGAAAAAAATCATGCCTTAATTTGGTCAATGTTCAGGGTGATGCAATCAAAGGAAATGGGAATTTTATTCCAAAGAATCACTAAAGGAACCCATTTAAGAACGTTTTACATGAATGACATTCTGCTCTCTGATGCATTATTTTTTAATTATTCGACTTTGAAATTGGCTTCCGCGCGCCAAAGGAAGCGAGCGCGTTAACCAGAATTTCATTAATAACGGAAGTTAACCCCCTATTACAAACATAAAGAGGTTGGGTCATGAGGGGTAGCCACAGTTCTTCTAGTGAGAATTATAAATAAAGGTTGAAAGCAACCCATTAAGGCCATGTTAACAATTGTGTTTGCATCTACTCCAAGATGGCGGCGGCCGTACCGAGTAGCGCCATCTATGAGCTGACTGTAAAGGTGATGGTACCGGGTGGTGCCATCTATGAGCTGACTGTTAAGGTGACGTAATAATGACGACTAAAGAAAAACGTCAAAAGCACCAAATACGAGAAATAGTATGCTAACTTTTTTGTGTTATTAACTGATAACAATATTTCTTATTATTTTATTAACAATTCTTATCATTCTTTTATTTCTACGAAGTTCTGGCAAAAACTTTAACACCTCATGATTCGAACTTTGCCTTTCCCGACCCAACCTGGTCGTACTCTGTGTTCCACATTTTGCGCGGAAAAGCAATTTTACGTATAACTTCAAAGCGGAATAATTAAAAAATAATGCACCAGAGAGCAGAATGTCATTTATGTTAAACGTTCTTAAATGGGTTCCTTTAGTGATTCTTGGGAATAAAATTCCCATTTTCTTTGATTGCATCACGCTGAACATTGACCCTTGATTTTTGTAAAGGTGTATCACCCGAAAGCTTTTCTAATTGCCTGCTCTCTTGTGTTTACCCAGTACATACTCTTTTTTTTTTCCCTTTCAGAAAAAATTGTTTTGCTGCACTCTGTTGACTCCTTCCATTGTCAGATTTAAAGACTGTAAATTGGTCGGTAACCGCATGCTTAGCTTCAAAGGTGTACCATTTCAAGGTTTTTTAGTAACAAAAAACTAATGGCTGATACTGAAAGCACTGCTACATCCATTGGAGACCAAACTGAAGATCTTGTCTCTCCAACACGAGATGCCTTGGTTGATGGAATCATGGGAATGTTGAAACCTTGTCTGGATCAACTTGATGATCGGGTGCGTCAAACCAGGTTTGTGTTGTAGGATGTTGCTCTCGCAAATGCTGTTGCTTGAATAATATCTCTGAAAACAGAAGTACAGTTCAGTTTTATTTATAGAAGTGCAGTAAAGATAAGATGGTACGTTGTGTACAAAGCTAGGTAGTATTACATAAACTTTTTAGCTCTGTTGCTATACTGAATCTGACATCCTTTATTTTAAAAAATGATGCAAGTTTAATTGCAGAGTGTGACTTCCTTCAGGAAAATGATACAAGTTTGTTCTCAGAGTTCGTAGGCCTTTATTTTGAAAAATGATACAAGTTTGTTCACAGAGCCAGTCAAAGTGATCTGCAGCTCCAGCTTGAGGGATTACAGCAGCAGCTCACAGCTGTGCAGCACCAGACTCAGTGTCCCCTCCACCTTGACCTTTACATCAAGAAGTTACAGCATGCCAAGAGACGAGTTGTTGTTGTGAACAATATCCTGCAAACCACCCAAGTGAGTTGGTCTTGTTTCTCTTGACACTTCAGGATAAGAATACTGTGTTAGGTCCATGCAAGATCATCTGCCATTTAATGGGTTATTGCTGCTTGTAGTATGGACGTCTTTTCCTGCTGTTCAAGAAACAATGAATAGACATTATTTTTATGGAAATTTGTTCCCAATGTTGGGGTAACTTCTGCACTAGTCATTGGCAGGCCCTAATGCTTGTAGTTCAGTGTTAGGTTTTGAATTACTGTTATCAAAGTGTTTGTTAATATTGATAAAATTTAAATGTTTGTGGGCTACTCAATAGTTTATAGTCTTTAAATCATTTAAATTCAATTTTGAAGCCAGGTTGATTAGAAGAAATGTACAGTAACGGTTCAACTTGGACAATAATGATATAATGGTGTAGATTGATTTAATTAAAGTAGTTAAGGTAGTTACTTTTTGAGATGGGCAGAACTGACCCTCAGGAGGATACAATTATTGCATCTATGGGAATTAGCGCTCCCAGTGGGAAAATGTGAGGGCCCATGCTAAGAGTTAGGTAGGCCTTCTTTTTGTTGAAATAAATTGTTTTTTGTTATGATTAGGACCACCTTTTTTCAGTTCACTGCTGTCCTGTTTTTCAGCACCTACTACTTTCTTCTTCAACTTTTATCTTGTTACATGAACTTCTTTCTCAACTTGCTGTTTCTATGCCCTTTCTGCATAGATTCTGCATTTCCTTGACTCCATACTAAATGGTGCATTCCTTCTTCTTCTTTTTGGATTGCATTTGTTGCGGATAGAGAGGCTTAAACTAATTAATAATCTAATCTCAAGTGCAGAAATGGGTCAGAACATCAGGTGTTGTAGTGATCTATATGCTACAGTGGGTCTCAACTGAGAGCAGTGTTCTGCTTACCCCTGAAAGTTATTAGTACAGCATTATAGTCCAGGTAATTGCTTTCATTATTTCTTCATTTTTAGGCAGTTCAGTATTTTCTTTCCATAATGTGTATATTGGAAATTAACTTGCTCTTACTAAATTCTTCTCTTTTTAAAAATGAAATTTTTCAAGGTTGTACTGACTTTTTTTCATTGCTAAGATAAAAGTTAGGGAGGACCCCTCAGGTGGTATAGGATAGGCAATCAAGTTGGTTTAATTAAGTTTGTCTATCTTTTGCTATTTTTATTGATGCCTGCAGAGGATACTGTTCGGTTACCTTAGCTGTAGGCAGGCTGCTGGGATTGTTGTTTTTTGTGCTCACTTAACTTCTTCCTGTTTTCATGGTTTTTTGCTATCTCCTAATTTTTTTTTATTTTCCTTCCTAAATTACTGTTTCTATGCACAGGGTATCTGGTGTGGGAACACACCTTGTGTGTAGAATCCACATTTTCTAAAATAGTCCTCCTTTTTTGTTCCCTCGAAATTGCTTAGGTTAAGCTATGGAGTCTTAAGCTAACTATCATGTTTTAATAACATTCACCCCCATCTTTGTTTTCATTCCTTTTATAGTTTAATTAGTGAACCCCTCTTATAGGTAGTGACAAGCTCATATTTATACTTTTAGAGATAATTACCACTGTAAAACTATTCTTTCGAGAATCTCTGAACTGAAACCTTGTCTATTTTAATGGCCATAAAAAGATACAATAATGTTACTATGGCTTGATTTTAATTCGCACAATTCCATCAGGAGCGTTTGAACAAGCTACACGGGCAGGTCACCAAGGAAACAGGACGCCGCAGGGCCCTGCTTGACTCCTCCGTGTCTGCCTCTGCCACCTCCCCTGCTGCAGACGCC
Organism: Morinoia aosen; assembly: GCA_030386875.1. Classification (NCBI taxonomy): domain Eukaryota; kingdom Metazoa; phylum Arthropoda; class Malacostraca; order Amphipoda; family Talitridae; genus Morinoia; species Morinoia aosen. The sequence goes on along the minus strand of CM059561.1, from coordinate 28,136,544 downwards.
AGTGCTGCAACCAAGACTTGATCGTCCCACACAGTCATGATCTCACTGCCATCGAGCGAGTGAATTTGTGACTAAACACATCAAATCTAGTCATTAGCCTACCAATTGTTTCCCGTCTCTGAGTATAGCTGTTGTTTCATCTGGGTGTTATTCACAGAAACATAAATTTTCTTCTGACTTTGAAAGCCCATTTGTGGAATTTTGCTTAGGGTTTGAGTTAAAACATTCCATTTGCTTTAACTTTATTGTTGTACGTGTGTAAAACACTAAAATAACTAGAATAATCACAATGGGGTTTATATACTGATATAAATACGTGGCATAGCGGTAAAAGGAGCTTGTTGCTTAATTTTACTGCTTACTTGATGGATGCATTTTGGGAAGCATTTTCTTATGATATTCAAGTCGCACAGGCTTGATATAGAGGTAAAGTTTTGGCCAATCTTTTGCTGTGACTCGTACCATCTGTTGTCTTCACTACAACGTGTAGGTCACAAATGTGCTTTTGGTTTTGCGATGTTATGGAACTTTTTATGTTACTGAGATTTGATCTGAGTCGAAGTCAGATTCTATGAACGCCGTGGATTTTTCAAAGAGTGTAATTTATAAGAGTTTATAAAATGGTGAATTTTCTATCAGTTGGTTTGATTCAAGTTTTTATTTATTGCATATACTGTATGAAGAATTTTGAGTGAAAGTACAATGATCTCGTATTTTATGCTACTTTCAGGTGCACTGTAATCTCACTTGTTTCTTTGACATCATTCTGAGCATTGTGATGCATTCATTGAAACTTAGCTGTAGTCAGTAAATTTTGAGTTGAATTATCTTTAGCATTGTTCTACAAAAACCCTCATAACTTACGAGGCACGTCGTAAACTGAGACGCGCGACATGAGCACTCCTACCATAGTCACTCCCAGCATCAGCCACCTGACTGCGGCGGACTACGAGAGCATATATGAGCCCGCTGAAGACAGCTTCCTGATGTTGGACGCTCTGGAGAGCGAGCTGCCTCTGCTCGTCGCCCTGCAGCCAAGCTTGTGTGTGGAGGTGGGGCCCGGCTCCGGCGTAGTCATCACGGGCCTAGCCAGCGCGCTGGGGCCGCGGTGCTTCTACATGGCGGCCGACATCAACACCAGTGCCTGCGCTGCCACACGCCGCACCGCTGCCGCCAACGGCTGTGTTGTGGAGACCATCTGCTCCGACCTCCTCTCAGCCTCCTGCGACCGCCTTTCGGGCAAGGTACGGTGCGAGGCTGGCTGGTGCTGAGATCATTTGAAGTTTGTCGGTAGCCGCAAGGTTATAGACATCTTTGAGAATTTGTGGTGTTGGAATGATCTTGAGTCCTTGCAAAAGGTAAAGAATAAGTTTGGACTTTTGAATACGAGTGTGATGTAATTTTTTTTGTAGGGCCAACAGTTAGTGCCCAACCTATTTGATGTAAAATCAATTTTTCTCGTGAGTAGATAAGAACTCATTATAGTAGAGCTTGAATTTTCTGAAACGGTGGATGGCTTTGGTTCAGGTGGACGTGCTGGTGTTCAACCCTCCGTACGTGGTGACCCCGCACGAGGAGGTGGCCGCAGGGGACCTGGAGCGGGCGTGGGCGGGTGGCGTGCGGGGGCGGGAGGTGCTGGACCGCCTCATGCCCGCACTGCCGCAGCTCCTGGCCCCTCACGGCCGCTTCTACCTCCTCGTAGAGCAGCAGAACGACCCACGCGACATTGAGTCCACGCTCAACGCCATGGGACTCCAAGGGAAGAAACTCATCGAGAGGAAAACTGGACCTGAAAAACTTTCTGTTTGGGTGTTCAGCAAGAGGCAAGTCTTGTCCTAGCTCTTGTGAAGTTACTTGTGTATAATCTGGTGCGTGTATTGTGTACTTGGAATGCCAATCTCAGCGAGTTTTGTAAGTCAAGGTGTATTATGTGGTATTGTGACTGGCATTAACTTTCTTTTTAACTGGCGAAATATACAGAAAAGTTTGTATTTATGAATACGGGTGGGATGTAAATAATTTTTTGCGTGAGGGCCAGCAACAAGTGCCATATTTATGAAGGAATAAAGTTTATGTTCTGTGTAAAGAATATTTCTTCATTGATCGTTTGAGACCCTAGTGAAGGCATTGTTGTACTTGAGACAGTTTCTGCTCGTAATACCTCGTTTTTGCTCAGTGTCAACTTTCTATGTCTACTTGCATTTGAAACATCTAAGTTTTTATGAACTCGAAATGGATTTTGCATTCAAAGGAACTATTTGGGATCCATGGAACCGTTCTTTCCTCGCTTATACTTCATAGAAATTTGTGTACTCGACGTTCTTGCATTGAGACTGCAAATTGGCATTCGTGGACGTTAGTCTTCCTTCGTAAAGGTAAACAAGGTTACTAGCAGTTTGTGCACTACAAATGACAAACAGGGATTGAAAAGATGTAGTTCAGATAAGCTGTAAACAAAAGTGTCAACTATTCGTTGACTCCGGACTATTTAACTGTTAACCTTGATTGTCAACGTTCATAAGAAGCTCGTTGATTGACTAACTGATGTTATTCTTCTTTCTCAGAAATTAATTGGATTCCTTAGCCGCAAACTTTTGGCTGACGAGTACTATGTGAAAAACTTTTCCGTAAATTGTTTTTGATTTTGATATTTAAATGTTTAGTAAACAAAGTATTCACAACTAAACCCGTCCTCTTATGTTCAGAGCTAGTAACACAAACTTTAGCCCATCACTTGCATTCAAGTGGCCGTTGTGTGGAAGTGTTAGCGTAAATTTTTATCTAAAAAACAAGTTTATTGTATGGATAACTTACTTGCATTCACTTTTCACATGCTGTGCATAGCTCTCCACTTTTTCGGCCAAAGGATAAAGGCCTAGTCTACAATAGCAAGTCTCAGGTTAATAAAATCAATTTTTAAATACTATTTTCTCGTAGGAATTCTTAATGCATTTTGCATGTAAAAAGTTTGAGCGATAGCTTTCTCATGTTAATGATCTCTGAATTACGTATCACCGTAGAAGAAAGTTTTTCTAAATTCGTTAGCATATTCTTGTGAGTTTTTTTTTGATCCAATGCTTGAATAATTAATAATGAGAGCACAAATTGTAGTGTAGGGATATTCAGTAGATCCAAGATGCGACACAGAGATAGAAGATCAATATAGTAGGTGACGTTAGCAATGCTTGGACTTTCTCGTACCTACCTAAGCAGCATTATATATCAAGTTGAGGAAAGATATTGAGTGGTTCTTGTTCAAAAAATGTATCATCGATTCTGCCTCACATTTTATCAGCGTTATGCGTGCTATTTGTTTGCTGTTAGGCTGTGAGAGGAGGTATTTCCTTGTCATTCTTTTAAAACTTGTTCTTATTCCCAAGAGTTTACATGGGGATAATATTAATGTGAAATACGACCCGTGGACTCGTTGAACGCTTTTTGAATATTTTGTGTTGTGTCATAAGGTGCTTCATATGGAGTTGAGAACGCAAACGATTTTTATTTTGAAGAGAGCCGTCACTGTATAATTGCCCGAATGTTTTCAACATACTGAGCTCGAAACCTCAAGTTCCTCAGCTTGTTGATTTGGCTGTGGAAACTCGCATTTCATAAGGAATGCTGCTAAATCCCTCATCTTACATGAATAAAAATTAACTCTACCATTTGGAATCGCACACTTAATTTTTTCTGTCGTGTGGCGTAGTATTTTGTAGTTTACTTGTGCTGAGATGTATTTGAATTTTAACATTAGTGTTGCGTGCACGGTTCCTTAATTTGTCAAGACTAGATTTCCATTCATTCAATTTCGCTCCTCGTGAAGTCCCGAATAACTGAACATTCCTCGACTGGCTCATTTTCCAGATTACTTCTGAGAATAAGACATCACTAGCTATGCTGTCCAATAAAATTTTCCAACCACGAAAGCTGTTTTACTTCATTTGGCTGCAGGGGGTGCGGAGCAGTAGCTTGTCAACACGAAGAAGCGCTTCAAGTAATCTCATTGCACTCGTGTCCTAGAATATCGTACAAATTTATTAGCTTTGCTCGTTCTTTATTAATCTCTTCGGTCACTCACCGTGGGGATCATTACTGCCACGCGATTACTTTATTACTCGACTTGAACGTATTTCAATTTTTCGTCTTATTTGCCTCGAATTTTTTGTGGATTCATTGTAGTTTTGTCTAATTTTGTGACAGCTGGAAGTTTATGGTTCTCCTGCCTCCTTACTCCATTGAGGTAACTCGCGCATGATATCGTCCGTACAGTTCAGTAAGAAATACTGATATTAATAACAGTGTGTTGACCTCAGCCCATCTGAAACTGCTGCTCTCACCAGGAGGTTTTTTGTGACATCCTCCCGGCTTCCCGAGTCATTTGTACATTATAATTTCTGCTTTGAATTACAGAGTACATGGCGACTTTAAAATCGTATGAAAGCACCACGCTGTTGAAAAATTGGGGGCTCAGTTGACTTGATTTTTTTGTGCTTTGACTATCATGCAGGATTTTGGCTACTTAATTGTACTCAAGAGTTGAGTGCTACTCATTGCATGTCAGAAACATTTGCCTCGAACATGAACGTACCTTTTGTACGTGTGGGTGTGTTTTTCGCATCCACTCCTGTAAAATCCCTTGTGGTGATCCCGTATTGGCATCATCATACATGATATGTTTGTTTATTGGAAATCTAAGTTCAAGGAAATAAGAACCAGTATCGCTGGAAACTCTCTGCTCAAATAAATTTTAGACATTGCTCAAGTTCATCTTCTGTGTTCTGAATATCTGAATAGAAAAACGGTGACATGTGAACATCTCTACTAAACTAACCTTTTACATGTTGACCGCGTTTGAGCTGTTGCTACGGATGTTTAGGTTAGGTTATATGTAGCACAATTTAAGAAACAACTTCACTACTCAAAAAAAACGAGTGTTTTTAGAAATGTGACAAATATAGCACGATATTTTACCACACATGCTTAACCCTTAAAAAAAGTGTTGAAATAATTGCAATGTTGTTTATTTATACTGTCACGAAATTCAAAATTTTACCTAGCGATACACATACGAGTATGTCCCAATCAATACGCAGTGAGTGTGTTGAGGTGACGAATTCAGTGCAACTCGCTCTATAGTAATTGAACTGCAAAAACTACCCTTAACAAATAATGTATAATTCCTCAACTGATTCGCTTTCATTTAGTTGCACAGTGTTCAGAAATGTGCAAAAATGAAGTTAAGTGGTTAGATGCACTGAGAGGTAGATAGATCTTGAACATCAAAATTAACATACTTTAAAGCATAACATCAGACAGTGGTCTGTTAAAAGCTCTACCTCTAGAGTAGGCATGCTCTAAGGGTAATAATTTCGATCTACATTCAGTTCTCCACGCATGTGACCGAGATTTTTGCATACCTCAAGACGCCATCCCCTTCTGCTTAGATTCTGCATTTCCTTATCTCTATGCTATATGGTGCATTCCTCTTTTCTCTCTTTGGAACACTTTTTTGCTGTGAGGGAGGCTCAAACTAACATCTAATTTTTCTGTTTCTATGCGCACGGGATCCTGTTGGGGTACCCACCTTGTGCATAGATTCCGCTTTCCCTTAACTCATACTAAATTAAGCCTTCATCCTTCCTCTCTTTGAACACCTTAGTTGTGGTAAGGGAGGCTTAAAGTGACTTGTAATTTTATTAATGGTAAGTTGCTTTCTTCAAAATGCCTTGTTCTGGTTTAGGAGGGTGAAACTAACCTAAAATCTAACATTCTCCTTGGTTACTAGTTATACCGTAATAGTATGAAAACCTTAGCTAGTGATTCAAAGGAAAGAGCAAAATAAATTCTACTGTATTCCATTCGGCAACAGTAAGAGAATATTTTTCACTCACTGAAGTTTCATACAAATAATTATTGATTATTGTGAAGACGCAGTTTCAATACTATTATTAAGTATGCTAAATAATTTACTTAAACGTAGTTTTTGTGTTCTCATACATTAAAGTCTAATGGTAAGTCATCATTGGAACGAATTATTTACTTAATTTGACACTTCAGTGTTTGAAATTTGTACTCATATCAGCGTTCTTGCGACTATGTAGTGTCATTAGACTCGCTGGCATCGGGCTGTCACCTACGTGAGAATGACATAGGAGTGCCACTCACGAATTGACTTCAAAGAACACGAGGGTAGTAACTTGTCAAGAAATAAAATAATAAGCTCTACGTACAGAATTGGAGTTGTTCATAAATGAGTTCAATGAGCTGCTTTCTAATGTTCACTGACTGACTGATACTGAGCTGAGCTCCTCCACTGGTAGGCGGCCTGGCAGGAGAGCTTGTGACGCGACTGTGCCGAACTCCTTATGTCGACTTAAACACTTTGACTGCGACTACTGGCCATTAAGTTCAATGCCAAACTTAAATGTAAAGTCAACTGTAGTACACTATTTTGAAAAAAAACAAACATGAGCTGGATCATGCCTTCATTTAGCTTTGATTAAGTATTTATGAAAATTGAATTTGCGACTACTGGTCGGTCAGCAGTATTATGAAAATTACCTCCGTGTACCACCGATGGCGCACGTCGCAGTCAAAGTGCTAGGAATTCAGACTGGGAAAATGGGTCTCGTCACTAATGTTTTAAAGCCAATGTGAGGCTGAGACTCTTCGCACACCAATTGGTGGCATGATGCCTTTTTTTGTGCGCGTTTCTTGTGGTGATATTTACCGTTTTCTGCACTGCGCCTTCATTTTGAAATGAATGTTGTTCTCAGGAAGGATTTCCATTCAAGGTTTCGTGTTGAACATGACAAACTGTCTTGTGTTTACAGAAAATAAGTTCTGGGGAATTTAAGAATCCTGTATTGCTTGTGACTTAAGGAGTCTAACACAAAGCGTTTATTATTTTGCTTGTTGAACCTGTTTTTTTTTTTGTAGGGCCCATTGTTATACATTTATTGTATGTAGAGTCACACTACTGCTCTAGGCATTCGCCAGGTAACTAAATTCTTTCGTTGCAATGTTTAATTTGAACTTCAACTTAATCATTTTCAGAATTATCTTACATTGTGATCAGTGCATTCAATGTGCAACTTGAAACTTTGGTGAAATATTACAAGACCTGATTGGTGTTTGTGCTGGTAGCTGAAAAGGCTCCTTTCGTGATTTTGATGTCTGCGATTATCGTTGACGGCCGCTATCTGGACTCAAATGACAACGATTTTGCTCTCAAGATCCTGGATGAGCTACAGCACTTCGAGGAGAGCCTAGCTGCTGACCCTGGCAGGTGAGTTGAAACCTTGGCAGCACCAGTCTCGGCTTCGGCACCAGGCATTAGTTTGGCGCGCGGTGGTGTTGTCTGTAGTACGTTGTTGCTTTGGGGAATGTATAGAGGCTGAAGCCGTAAATGACTCGCTTTTTGTTGTATTTCGAGTTGATAGTATTAGGCTCGTGAATGTTGAGTGGAACTGCAAATTACGTGAGCGAAAAATGTTGGTGCTGAGGTCAAGTTTCAAAAGCAGCATTAGAACTGCTACCGCTGCTAGTGTCGGTCTTCTGTGCGGAGAAATTCGCCGTCTTGCTTAACCGTAGAACACAAACCGCATGAATGATGCTACACCATCACAAACCCTGGGTAAATATTATTCCGTTTTGGAAAATGTAAAGAATTTCGTTACAAAGCAGATTACGTGTAATTGAAAGTTCAGAACTTCATTGAAAACAGCACTCCTTAGCTCCCATTTCATCTTTTATAAAGTGACTTAAACCAAAACCTAATACTCTAGCGTAGGAGTGAATTTCAAAGATTGTGTGCTAGGGTTGATGTACGTACTGTCACTGAATGGCCTTGTCACGTTTTCAACAATGAACGTTAATGCATTTATAAGACACCAGCCGGGGATGTTGTAGGGAGATTGTTACTTTTTCGTGCCTTAGGCGAGATGCAGGACATCTGAGCTGTACTCACGAGGAGGTACGTATAGTGCAGTGAAGAAATGATAGCGCCTGACCTCGCAGGTATTATGCTTTGTTAACCAGAGTTCCTCGGTGGCATTTTTAGCTGCTCTCAACGAGATCAGTTTCGCCGTGCATGAATTGGGTGTGGTTGTTTGGTTGTACCTTACTCTTTTCCTCCGGTGTTTATCGTGAAATATCCCAGCGTACTGTGCTGCCTTATTTTTATACAAGTGTTTTCGTTTCGTATTTCACTTTTCATGATTTACGAGAGACGCTAGCTAGGCTGTTTTCATTGCTTGAGGATGGTAGGATGTTCTTTTTCGTATATATTCATTGTAACGCACTGTTGTAAACTTTCGTTTTTAGAAAATTCTATAAAAGAAAGGTAATGAATGCTGCAATGTTCCAGTCATCGTTTTTCAAGGAACGTAGATCACTGGGCAAACTGCTACCTCAAGTAAACACACAATGAATCTGTCTTGACGGAAGCATTGTCCGCCCATGAGGGTTGCGGTGGTGCCGCAACTGCTTGAGAAAAGTAAAATTTTACGTAACACATTTCGAAACTGTATTAAGTCGACGGAGATTTCACATGATGCACCAAAGCGAGTAATCCTTAAAAAATGGTGGCATTTTGCGAGTATCGGCTGACCTGTCAAGCTGCGCTGAAATAATGTCACGTTATTGCCGATGTCTTCGTAACTTTCGCTGCTTGCTCGCGAAATGAAGGCTCTACGTACGATTTTTCAGCAAAAGTTTCCCTGTAAATTTATCGAGGCTATGCCGCTCTCATGACAAGTACAACTGCAGAGTGAGAATTTCTCTTTACACTTGCAAATGTTTTACGTTGTGAGAAGTACTGAGAACTGCTTCATTGTTTGGGGCCCGAGCTCACGTCCTGGCCATTTGATGGAGGGTTAGTAATGTCAACGTGCGCCGCTAGATGTACTTTTATACCGTCTTCTGTTTAACTGTGTGTCTTCTGTTTGTGCAGTGGTCACTGGAAATGAATTGACGGCACTCCTTTGATGTGTACTTAGAATATAAGGGCTTGATCGCCTAATTATGAAGACTGTACGACAGTTGCCTCGTTCTGTCCCAAACGTTGCATTGGCTTTTGTGTGCTAATCGGCTTCTTTGACTTAATTTGCGACTGTCGGCGTTGGTCCATTGTTGTCGGAATAGTTTTTGTTTTGGCTTGGTCATATGATTTCTGTTGTCAACTCATTGTCCCTCAGGGAGATATAACTATTGTTTGTATGGGAATTAGCACCCTGGAGGAGAAAGAATACGAGGTCCCGAGTTGAAAGTTAGGAAGGACTTCTGTTTACTGAAACAGAAGAGGTTTTTGTTTCGTGAAAGACCGTCTTGTTTCGGTTCATTGCTGTACTGTTTTTCAGCAGCTTCTCTTTAACTTTTACCTTACTTCATGAGCTTCTTTTATAACTTACTGCTTCTATGTGCAGGGGATTTTGTGTGGGAACTTACCTTGAGCATAGATTTCCCGTTCTCATAACTGCATACTAAATGGTGCTTTCATTCTTCCTCTTTCGGGAACATATTTGTTGTGGTCAGATAGGCTTAGTCTAACTTATAGTCATCTATTTCAGAAATTGCTCTCTTACTGCTTCAATGCGCAGCGGATTCTGTGTGGGAACACACCTTGTGCATTAATTCTCCGTTCCCTGAATTCCATGTTAATTTTGTACCTTCTTCGTATATATTTTTCTTCTTTTTGGAACACTTTTATTGTGGGTAAGGAGACTAAGACTTTTCTTATCTAATTCATCTAATTTTGTCCCATTTAGATGCTTACGCATTCTTTGACAGCGTTGCAAGCTGTGTCACCTAAACATCACATTGTTCTATCTCGTTGTGCCCCTTGAACTTCGGGTTCATCGAGTTTCTTTGTCATGATCGCTTACCTCGGTAGTGACGGAGGCTAAATATTGATTAAAATTATAATCCTATTACTAAAAATTTTAAATTACGATATGTTTATATCTACTGTATTTTCTATTGGTAACGAAACCAATCGTAAGAATTCTATTTTTCCCGGTATGTTTTAGTGAGCATTTTCCTTGGAAATTTTCCCTGGAGAGTAAAGGGTTTCTCCCTGCCGAAACAATGGAGTCTATCTTTCATTAACAGGATCTGATAAGCTAACACGATTGAGGGAAGAACATTTCTATAGTTTTCTGAAAACATATGTTTTCAAAATAAATCTAGTGTTCCGAGTCATTCAAAGGTGAATCTTTGTATGGAATTATCTTTCCCTCTGTCATAACACTGAGTTATGGGTGCTCTACATCAATTGTAGTAAACGTTTCAGTGCTGTGTGAGCGCTGTTTTGCGATATTTGCTTTGTGCTTTTGAGAACATCTGATTACTTCGTTGAACTCCATTGTTCGTTTTGTCTCGCATGGAAAATTTTTGCGCTGGTGCTCGGTTTCTTATCAGGAGACAGGGATTTCACTGACCAGCGTGATACAGGGACAAGCATAATTATGTAAGCTTTCAGTTACGTAACTTATCTCGAACTTTTCAGGTGAATTGATGATGAAGTGGATGAAAAAGTTGTCAAATATCCATAAAACAATTGTCGGATGTGTGAAGAAGTGTTGTTTGTTCTAATTATTTTTCAATGCATCCTTCATTAGCAAATAATGAGTCGACGAAAGCTATCACTACACTCCTGCTATAGCACACAAATGAGCTCAAAAGCATTTGCTTCCAATTTTTTAACTCTACACAGTGCTCGTCAGTTGCTGGTTGACACCGCCCCGGTAAGAAGTTCTCCGCTACTTTCTAAGTCGCCTGTGGTGTTCGCTTCTACAGCACGACCTGTTTGAATTTTATCCACTTGTTTATCTAATCCACTTCCAAGGCGTTACTCAAGCGCTGTCGCACGCTCTGCTCTGCAGATTCAGTTGTGGATTCAATGACTTCATGATAGCCGAATAGAGACCCTATGTAGGCTCTGATGATGCGTGTTCTGCTGGTGCTCGGCTGGTGGGTCCCGACATCCCAACCATGTAATACTCTCATGAAAGTCAGTTGGACTTTAAATGTTTTTGTTGTTCAGCGCGTGAAGTTATTTCTTCATTATAAAGAGTCAGCTTTTATTCTCAAATCCCCCTCAGAGAGATACAACTGTTGTATCTATTGGAATCAGCTAGCGCTCTTGGGAGAACCCGAACGTTAAGTAAGCCTTCCTTTTAGTGAAATATATATATTTTTTCGTTACGGACTATATTTTTCCCTTCTGTTTTTCGTGAACGCCTACTACTTTTTTCAACTTTTATATTGTTTTATATTCATTTTTCAATCTTGCTGCTTCTATCTTTGCGCAGGGTGTGAGGACACGCCTTGTATAGATTCGCCGTTCCCCCAATTCAATAATAAATCGAACCTCCCTTCTTCTTCCCTTGGGAACACTTCTGTTGTGGTTTGGTTGGCTTGAACTTGCTTATAATCCATTCTAATCTTCGTACATGCCGATGTAGTCAGGAGCAACAAGGGGAAGAATGTGGCTTATCTTATCAGAATTTGCAGTAGAGATTAGCAGTGCTCTAGGTAATTTAGCAAGGACTCACCTTGATGTACACATGAAGGCAGTTTTATAGACAAGTATCTAATTAAAAAAGTTTCCCCACTTTCAATAACGACATCGAAGTCAAATTTTCATTCTAAAAGATAAAGATCACGGGATGAAACGTTCCCTCGTGTTTGAGAAATAGCTTTTCGTTTAAGTTCGCTCATGATGGGTAAATATATATTTCAGAGTACTTTGTTTGCTTCCATACAACAAATATTGAATAAAATCCTGTGACATGGAGCATGAGAAGTGTCGTGACTTCGACTAAGAGAGCATTGGACGGCGAGTCCCGTAAGCGTACGGGGGCTGCGACCGCAGAAGGGCACGAACGCAGCACAACGGTGCTCGTGGGTGGGTGCTTCCTCTTTTTTTTTTATCCTTCCGCCATGTGGCGCCCACTCTTGCTTCCGTGTTGCAGCTTTCTTACCGCAAATGATTCCCTTCGCCCTCACACTGCTTCAAATTCTAGGGGAAAATATGCAATCTCCCAGCGTCGTTCATTTGTGGCTTCCTCCTCAGGGGATGCAACTATGGGAGTTAGTGCTCGAAAAGGGGAATATGTGAGCTCCCGAGCTAAAGGTTGCGTAGATCCCTTGTGCGTATTGTTGGTATTTGGTATCTTTCATCGGTAATATGCTGTATGTGTTATATGGGTTGAGAATTATAGAAATTTGATTTTATTCAATTCCATCTGGTGAACTTACCATTGCAAGGAGTGGATCTGTGATATTTTTTAGCTGAATGAAAATGCGCAAATCGTATTTGCATGTTGTTGATAGGGCAGCTTGGTGAAAAGTTCCCTGCTTGCACAGCGCAGCTACCGGCTCGGACTGCTTTATGGTTAAACTGATTGAAGTCTAAACGTGAACTATTTTTCAAAATCAATCGCACCCAAATTTTACTCTGGGCTTTCAGTGTAGCGTAGGATCGAATTTGTCTGAGCTTGGTGCCACAATCCCCCGCCTGCTGCGGACTGGACACAATGGTGGCGATGTCGAATACTCGCCGACGAGCGCTGCGACCCGCTCCTTGACCTCAGCTCGCATGCGACCCACGCGCTGCGGCCATTGAACTGGTTCGTGACAAGTGGCTAGATTTTTTTTTTTTGACAAAATTTGGCAACCCTGCTGAGTTGCCAAGAGACTAATCGAACAAAACAAAAATTTGCGAAGGTTCGTTTGGTCGAGAAAAACGACTGATCTAGGAATCCTGTGCTGACCTTGGTCAAAACCACGCTGCTTTCCTCTACCTTGCGGAGACGGTGGCCTTCAACTGTTTGCAGCTGGTGGAACTCTCTGTGCATTCAGATAATCGAAGTTGATCACGATGAGTTATCATTGATGCACGTTCCTTTCGATGTGGCGAGCCAGACTTGCAACGCGCCAACGAGTGTCTTATTTAGTTCAATTCCGATCGATCTCGGCGCTTGACCATGAGGCTTTAATTCATTCGTACTTTAATACGTGTGAAATTTAGGAACTCTATTTTCAATGGACGCAAACTCGTTGAATTTTGCCGTGCATTAAATTTTGTAATGATGGGAATTATTGTATTTTTCATGCGCTTATAAATTATTTTGATGTAAGTAATAAGGTTTGACGGCTATTTGAGGACATTATTAGCATGCTAAATAAAGAACGATATTTATGGTAAAAATATGTACTTGAATCAAATGTATACAAATATCCTTGATACTCTTTATCATATTATTTAATGAAATTACCTTTGGCCTCAATGATTGCTTCTTTTCGAGTCTGGAGCCATTGATACGCTGAAATTACGTGGTCCTTATTCATTTCGGACATACCTGGACAAGGGAGGCGCCTCTCGTAAACTGTGGCGTTATAAGGATGTTGATTAATCCCGGTTTCAACGATGTTACGCCCGTAATAATTCATATGATACAAATCTGATGAGTTTGGGAGGTCACATGAACATAAAAATTTTCCGATAACTAGTCATGGGTTACTATGCCTTAGTGAAATGGTGCTGTGTCTGATTGAAATACGTATGGCCTTCCATTGAATATTCAACTATCCAGGGCTTAACACGCGATTTTAGAACATCAGTGTATCCAACAGCATTAATCCTAAGATCCTGTGGGAAAATATAAGGTGACATGACCTGACTTTCACTAACAACTCCTTTAAACAATCACAGCAGCCGAAAATTTGGTGTGCATCACCCTGGGTGCTTCTGAAAGATCTGACGTGTCATTCCGTCTGTCAAGTTGCTAATCCTTCCATATTTGTGGGGGAATTTTGGCTTTGTTAAATTGCAGGTTTTGCACGCATGAGGCAATTTTCTTGTCTCTGAGCTGATACGAATATACAAATGATTTGTATTGATCGTTCTGATGTACCACAGTACTGATAGTCCGCGCCAATACGTGCAGTTCTTTGACAACAGTCCTCATTGAACTTCTGGAGTCCTCATCGATGTTATTTTGAAAATTTCGTATAAATTCTAGTGTTCATAAGGTATCAGAAAGATTTTCTTTAGCTACAGGGGAGACATAGTCATCATATCTCTCCAGCTTCAATCAAACTTGAATTACTATGTATATTGCAACAACTATGGAAAAATAGTATAGCTACGTGTAAAAAGTTAGCGATTTATAAATTGCTGTGGTTGACGGTTAAAGTAACCATGATTGGATATCTCTACATTTTCTTTGGTTATCGTACTCGAAATGGGTTAATTAAAATGAAAAATGATGTAAAATATTTGATTGGGTGATAAACTGAAAACGACATATCCTTAAGTAGTCCTCGCACCCTGCCTAATAATTTCATTTTCTACAGTGGTACCGGAACGTCAGGTAAAGCGTCGCAGGACTTCGCGCAGGTTACGCGGTATTTTGTTGAAGTGCTTACATGTGTTAACTCTGCTCAGCAGCGAGCAGATCTCTTCATATCCGTATTGTTGTTCGGATCATGGGATATAATTGTAATAAAAAGCAAAACAGGGTATCTCCTTCCTTTCTCGTACCAATATTTACTAAAAACTCCTATCGTGTACTGGCTTAAAACCTTCCACTTTTCATTCCATTCTACCCTTCTATAGAATTACTTTATGATTATCTCTTACGTAAAATATTTGTCATACTTTTTCCAAAATTGTTGATATGTGAAAGAATTTTATAAGCCTAAGTGAGTTCAAAAGATCATGGACTGGATCGCGCTCTTGTTGAGGCATGATGAATTTTGATTTTTCCAAAATCCGAGTATAAAGTACAAGAATAGGAGCAATCGTGTTCGAATAAGACTTCACTGAATGCAACGTGAACAACGATTAAATGCCAAGGAATGCCAGCCGAACTCGAAACAAATCAGTTACTGCAGATTATTACAACTATTCCTGTTCATTCATGGTTTGTTGAGGCTGGGATCTCAGGGCTTGGTAGTTCTAGTGAAATTGACTTTGGTGATAGCTGCCTCACTTAGCGCTAAATCCAACGAATTCTCTTGTCAAGTTCTCTCGGGCGTATGCTTGTGGGGCTAGAACTGTGCATAAATTGTACTAGGACTTGAGTTTTAACCTTTGACATTTGAACGACAGAAAATTTTCCTGACGGGCCGGGACTCGGGCCTGTAATATATATACGAAACTGAAACATCTAGTGGTGTTGGACATCTTTAGTGCCATCTCTTTTAATGGTTATTCATGCTGTTTAGTAGAGTTTTCTAACGTTATTTATGTTTTGCGATGGAATTTTTGTATTTTTAAAAGTAAATTCAGTGATG
The DNA here is from genome assembly GCA_030386875.1 of Morinoia aosen. Lineage (NCBI taxonomy): Eukaryota > Metazoa > Arthropoda > Malacostraca > Amphipoda > Talitridae > Morinoia > Morinoia aosen. The sequence continues at coordinate 28,121,244 of CM059561.1, read as the reverse complement.
AAAAATATCTTGAATCAGACGTTTTCAATCACGAGGAAACATTTACAGTTTTTTCCTGTGTCGGTCTGGCGTCATTTATTGAAGACTTGAAATTGTTTTTTTCCCCAACCAAACATGGGTGCGATTTTTTCCTTTTTACTCCGTGCCATTAGATAGTTTGCCTAGCTTAACGATAAAGTTACCTATGTTTACTTTCTTATAAACTAGTCCATATGCTTCTCAATCCTTGGTATTGTTTTCTGACACAATAGATATTTCTCAGACTCGATCTATTTTCATGCATCTCAATTCGAGAAAGAATTCAATGTGAACTCGACTCGTCCATGTACACGTCTTTTTATCAAATTGTATTCAAACAGAGGCGCCTTATTTCGCTGTACGAGTACGCTGTGTTATGATGCCTACCGAGTTACCGGCTGGAGCTTAGTCAAGTGAGCGCTCGTTTGTTCGGTGAATAAACGGAAACGGGCGACAACGCAGCAGCTGCTACAACCTTGGTCGTACGTACCTGGCTGGCTGGCTCAGCCGCTCGTTACGGCCAGCGAGCAGTTTTACTCTGGGGTAAAATGTTCGTTTAAGGGTAAAAACAGTATATTGGGGTAGAAGTTAGCGTAGAAGATTAATTGAATCTCTTAACCTAGTTGGGCCTTAATCAAGTTACTTGAATAGAGAATGTTCATCTCACTGTATCTCAAATTGTACCTAATTGTTATAGGTGAGTAAAAGTTGATATTGTTTACTGGCTTTAAACGCATTGCACGTGTTGAAACGGTCTTAATATTAATAACAAAGGCCCCGTTGCTCTGATTTTACGGAATGTTCTGTGACGTTGAAAGAGCCACGTGACCATTGGCGTTGGTGATAAGTATGAGACTGTGATGGATCAAGTGGTTTTGAACATTTTATTTTAATTTTATTGTGTCTCGAAAGCTTACAGCATATGGCAAAAGGAAATATTTCAAGTACGAATTGACTTAAACTGTTAAAATAGTTTTTTTTTGCGCAGTATGCTTTTATGATATTCTGTTGCCAGATTTTGAAAATATTCACTTCATCATAGCAATACGGCTAGCAGCGTAATTTCTTCAAATGGATGTGTCTATGCTACATGCTGGGAGCGACTTTAATTTTTTTTTGCAATTTATTTAAGTCGAACGTGGATGTTCCTGGATATTGGGTACTTTATTACGTTGAATGAGAATAGAGAAGAAATAAAAAATCTAGATAGAGAAATTAACTAAGGAACATACATTCCTGGCTGTATAGTTGCGGCGACATGAATTGAATGTTACCTTCATCATCTTGCTTGTCAGTAAGCTAATGATTGAATGATCGTAAAAACCTTTGTTGATTACGATTATATATATATTTATATATATATATATAACTGCAGGTGTTCGTTTATTGAACACAACCACTTTGAAGACCTATCGCGGGACACTTGAAAAATGCTATTTTAGTGCCGTTTTACTGTGCACGGAAATATATAACCATGATTGAAGAACATGGCGCAATTTTAGAGTAAAAAACAGCCGCTTTTAAGGTAGCGACCGTGGGGTCGTGTGAGCCCTGGTCAGCTGCGGTAATGACGACGGAGTGCTGCCGATGGAGAAGCGAGAAACTCAGTTACACCGTAGCTGTCGTGGAGAGTGGTGGTGCGAAGTGATTGTCTGCACACTCTTTTTGTGACAATATTATTCAACTTGTTGTCTATCAATGTATTATCAATAGCATGAACGTTACAGTGAAAAAATATCTAGCGTATTTTGTCGTGCAGAAGTGCGTGTTTCAATAGTGCGTTCCAAATTCTTCTAGGCTACCCCAACGTGTGAAACGTTTGTTGCTGCGTACCTACTCGTCGATCGTATCAGGTAATATTTTGTTTTGATGTGTTCAACCAGGGTCCATCATCGTTCCGTTCATGACCGCCATGCGTAGGGAGCGAAAATACAAGTGAAATTTGCGTAGTAGAAATCGCGTTAAGTGACGTCATGCCGCAAGTATGACGTCAGAGTCGAACAAACGTCATCCGTACGCTTTGTTAAAATTGCCGTTCTATCGGGAACAGGTTTTGTTCTCATCGACTCACCCTCGCTCCCTGGTAATGTTGGACGAGTGGATGCCAGCTAGCTGTGTACTTTCGGGATGCTCCGCAGATGGTTACTAATCTGTTTTTCATAGGCATTAGCAAGTCTGGTGTAATGCTATCAAGTCCGCGAGGTTCACCACATGGTGGTGTGTTATGTAATTTTGTGGCTCTCCTTCATTTATAATGGAAATATTACCAAAACTGAAAATCTGTAACGGGGTCACAGGTGGGACACTGGTCTGCACAGAGATGATGAAATGACTCCTCGTGTGTTCGTGGAACTCCGGGTCTTCCCAACACGTTCTCGAGTTGGATATCTCATGCAAACCTCAATTGATGTTGATGCGGATAGAAATTTATCAGGTTATTCAACTAAAGCGATGTTTGATTTAACTTATGGATAACGGGGAGTAACTTCGCCTTTTTTATGTAAGTTGAGGTACGCATCAGACAGTGCATTACTCGATGATCGGCTGAATTCTGTTGTCCTTTTTAAGCAGTTTGTTCTCTAGTATCTGTTGGGCTGGTATGATTCCAAATCCCTTCCAGAGTGGTACAGACAGAATTAGTCCTCGAAAACTCTTGTTAGCACGTGAGCTCAAAACTTCCATTGACGTCTTCACGGTTCCATCTTCATGCTCTAAGTTAAGACTCAATTCTATCGACCACTTTTCTGAACGTAGGCTTTGTGTGTTCGAAGGAAGTTGCGATTTTTCCTGAAAAGCAGCCTGTGTGTGTGTCCGACTCCTCGTTGTTTACCAAAGTAGGATTTTTCCGTTAAAATATTTTAAAAACTTATGTAATCGTTATTGCAAGCAAACTGTTTTTCTTTTCATTATTTCCCGATCATTCATCAGTTATTAGAAAGCTTCATAACATATATCTGCTTGAAGCTTGCCATTCTTTGTCTTGTGTTTGGTGCTTCGACAGGTCTAATATGGAATTGGCCCTTTGCCTTGGGTGCATTTTGTTAACGAACTCTGATCATTTATCACTTCTTGATTGTACTCTTTTTTTTTAATGCATTAACCATGTGAGGGCCCGAGCTAAAGGTTAGGTAGGCTTCCTTTTTGTTGTAACAAAATAGGTTTTTGCTTTGTTACGGACCATCTTTTTTCGGTTCACTGCTGTCCTGTTTTTCAGCACCTACTACTTTCTTCTTCAACTTTTTTCTTGTTTCATGAACTTCTTTCCTAGCTTAATGTTTCTGTGCACCTTGTGCATAGATTCCGCGTTCCCTCAACTCCATACTAAATGGTGTCTTCCTCTTTCCTCTCTTGGAACATCTTTGTCGTGGTTAAGGGAGGCTAAAACTTTCTTATATAATAATAATAATTTATTAATGCATTTCTCTCAATATGACTCAGATTCGTTATTCATGTATTTTCTTAATATGAGATGGGTCATATGAAGATAGTACAGTAAAATCAACATCAACACGGTCGCGATGTGAGCCGCCGTGTACACGTGGTAAGTGTTTTTATAATGCTGCAGACCGACCAGCAGTCACAAACTCAATCTTTTGAAAATTGCTCTCTACAATTGACTTTGAATTTCGCTTGAATGTTGAACTTCAGTTTAATCCACCTTTGTGAATGTTTTATTTAATTCGTGTTTTTACTGCGATGTGAATTTTCGTCATGCGCACAGTAGCAAATGTTCGGAAATTATTCATTCAATTTGTGTTACTGATGTCCCCTCAGGGGGATACAACTATTGTATCCATGGGAATTAGCGTTCCCAAGGGAAAAATGTGAGGGCCCGAGCTGAGTTAGGTAGGCCTTCTTTTTGTTGAAATAAAATGTTTTTTGTTATGTTAAGGACCACCTTTTTTCGGTTCACTACTGTCCTGTTTTTCAGCACCTCTGACTTTCTTCTTCAACTTTTATCTTATTTCATGAACTTCTTTCCCATCTTATTGTTTCTATGCCTTTTCTGCATAGATTCCTCATTTTCTTATCTCCATACTAAATGGCACCTTCCTCCTTCCTCTCTTCGATACGCTCTTTTTTTGCAGCGGTTAGAGAGGCTTAAACTAACTTATAATCTAACCTAATCTGTGTTACTGATGTGCTTGAAGCTTTCATGAATTGATGAGAAAAAATTGTGAAATGACGCAATCGAATATCCTCCCTTGAACTTTTTGCAAGAAATATGGTGACCTGTCAGTATATTTTGGAAATGAGTTCAATGTAAAATCAGTTTATTGTGTTTTTAATTTGTGTTGCAAACGTTATATTTGACTCGCATTTGTTGTTGACCGTATGAGTTTCACATTTTTCTGAGCTCGTAACTCGTATAGCCGAGGTTACACGTTGATCGTTCCGTAGCTTTTCTTGATCCAATTCATAAGGCATTAAACACAGAGCGTCACTACACGTTTAGGTCAATTTTCATGGTGATTCGTTATGCATATTTTCGACCAACTAAGATCTATCGCATATCAACTAAAGCATCATAAATTCTTTCAGCATTCTATTGTATAGTTTCATTTCTTGAGTCATCGAGATAAGCAAAATATCTGCTGTACAATGAAGAAAATTCTTCGTCGTTCTGACCCTTCTGGGAACGAAACGCCGGTTGCAACCACTGGTGTGAGCAGCCGGCGGTGCGGCAACCCAAGTCCTTTGTTCAGTGCGCACGTGGAGCGGGAGCGTGGCTGTCTCCACTCCTACGTCTGCCCCACTCGCCCTCCTGATCCCTCCCTGCCTGCTTTATCCTCGGCAACCTCTACTTTTTTTACCACGTGCTTGGAGCTTGTGATTTGCTTCGCTAAATTGACGTCATCGGTGATCCCACCTCGCGCTTCTCATGCTCTCTTCCTAACTGGCTTCCAGTGTTATCTTATTCTTGATTTGAGCGTATCACTGATACGCCGCAATATCGCTGATACAATCGCGTCCGATTTCTGTGCTAAGTACCTACTGGATGCAGTGATGACGTATTTGCTAATGAAGCTTGTGCTGCTTGCCGCTATTTAATCTTCATGAATGTTGATACTCTATTTGTTATTGCTTGCTTAGTTTTTCTGTTCTCCTTATATTACAAATCTGGAAGCTAGCGGCTCCGGGGAAAAATGAGAAATTGTTTTCACTATGAAAAATATTTTGGTTCTATTTACTGCGTCACGTACTGTTAATTGGATACTTGAGCGCTACGTAATGACAGTTATGTTTCTGTTTTTCAATTGCGATACGCGTTTCTTGTTTGCATCTCAGGAGATTGATGTAGAGAAAATTGGAGGGGGAGTAATTTTTGTTATTTGTACAGATAACAATGAATACCAATGTGCTTCTGCGTCCATTAATCAACCGAATGATTTACGTTTTGTGCAATTGAAAGGAAATAAGTTTAGGCTTCAACTTGAAATGTGTGCGAATTAAAACGATCGAAATAATGGCTGAGTTAATAAGCGTGCATGAAATAATTTAGGCTGGTTTGACTTTCTGTGTGTCATGACGTGAGGCAAATTACAGTACGTGTGACAGAAGAGGAGCAATACTTCAGAAAGTTTAAATATTCATAGTATGCTATGAAAAATTAATAAATGTGCACGGGTGAGAAGTCTGTGATAAGCGGATCCGTTGATGCATTTTCTTTCCAGTAAAATATAATTATTTTCTATCCTTTTTACCAATCCCACACTATCGTTATAAAACACAGTTCCTGTATATTGCTAGTGCTCACGTTACCGCTAGTGATGTGATAAACTCTTTTATTTCTTGGCTTATAGGTTATATAACGCCACTGAATTTCATTTATTGTGGCAAACCAGGTTATTCATCAATATGTTTCTCATTATCAAATTATTAAAAATCGTATGATCGGCTATTTGCTCCCCAGTTTGAGAATTTGTTTCTTGTAATGACTTGCGACAGAAATGAATTTATTTTATTTTATTGTAAGTTCATTTCAGCATTCAGGATCTACATTTTTTACAAATTTTCTTACAAGTTATAGGTGAATCCTGGAATCCTTTGTTTATTATATTTAGTTCGATCGAGGCTTTTGGATAAATTGCTAGTTACAAACTATCGTTATGAGTTGGTATTTTGGACCTAGTGGTGAAATGGCCGTCACGTGCGCAGTCGTCGCTGCAAAACACGAGGCAGTTGATTGTTTACGAGTGAGTGCAGTAAATGGCGCTGCACAAGTTCTTGATGAGCCAGAATCCCATTCAAAATAGTATGAATGGTTTCTTGCTTATTTCGCCGTTTTATTTCATCGAGATGCGTGTCTTTCTTTCGCCAGCGTAACTACCAACCAAGAAGCCAAATTTTGTACTCCCCTCTAGCGACGCCGACGTTTAGCATATATCGATCGCTAAGTTTCAATCGAAATTTGTGTATTTTTTCATGATTAAGTGCATGACTTTACTTCGCATGTACGAGAAAAAAGTTCTCGTGATTGTATCTGGCATTCGATCCTTGAGATATTTTATTCAGTTGCTTGAAAAATTAAAAACGCATTTTACTATGATGTTCCTTCAAATCCTTGTGACAGAATTTCAGAACTTTCCTAGCCTCCTGGTTTTTGAATGACCGCCGGAGCAGCTTGCTAGCTGAGGTGTCCTCACAGTTATGAGATCTTGCAGAACATTTCCTATTCGTCTCTCGCTCGCAACGGAATTTTGAACCATGCTCGCCGTCTCACCTCTGCAGTTAGTTGCGTAAGTTCTTCTAAGTGGACTTGCACTGCCAGCTATACGGATACCACGACACGAATTGTTAATAAAATATAGCCGGAGGATTTTCCGGAGGAGATATTTTGTAATAACTCTTTAAAAGATTTAGTTCAGTAAAGGATGTAAATTGTTTCATCTAGGGTGCAAGAAAATGCTGAATATTTATCAGCCATCAGTGTTAGCATATTCATGGAAACTTTGTGGAGGAAGTAGTGTTAATATGCGCGAATATGCCCAGGTAACATTTGCATATAATAGCGCGTTTGTTATTTTAGGCTGCCGTAAAATTTTACCGATGCCCTTGTAAGCTTTTGTCCTAACGAAATACCTTGCCGGTATTTGCATATTCAACACGAGATAGGAAGCAGCTTACTTCTATAAAATTGAACGTTTGCATATCAATCTGAGTAGAATGAGAAGAGAAGCGAGACGGTTGTGAATGTAGTTGATACCAAGCGCAGCGGCGATCAGTGAGTGCGAGCTCGTCCGGCTGGGCTGTTCTCACGTACCCACTCAGGTCAGTTGACATCGACTGGGGCGATGGGGGAGCTCGTTAGAATTGATTTATTCGCGCCTGCAGCTCTGCCCCTCTGTTGCAGTGCCAAGAACACGGGTCACCGCTACTGCTGATTGATGGTAGTTGCGGGCTCAAGTCAGTGGGTTCATGAGCTGTCTGTCGTGTGCTCTATTGGATCACGTTAGTTTCTTGATGTTCTAGTGGTGCTCAGTAAAAAAAGTGGTGTTCAGTAATTGAATCATAATAGTTGGTGCACTGTGCCTGTGCATAGAAATGCATCGCATTGTTTCAAAAAAATGTGTTTGATACATATTTAAGCTCACGAAATGCTGGTTTCCAAGTTTTTATCCATGTCAAGTATCGCTGTTGGGCTTCATTTTTGAAATAAATTATATAAATCCAAAGAACATACCCTGGTGCTTAGAGAGCACCGACAGTTAGTATTGGTATGTTTCGCTGCTCTACTTCCCACTTCCTAGCAACCACTGAAAAATGATCGTGGTGTTTAAGTTCACCTTTAAATCTCTTTGCTAAAGCTTGGGTAGAATTGATGTAGGAAGAAATCGTTTTGTCCATTTAGGAAAGTCTTCTCAAGGTTTGCTTGCTGTTAAAACACCTGCTTCACCTTTACTTCAAGTCTCGTCCCCTTCAGGGGGGATACAATTATTGTATCTATGGGAACTAGCGCTCCCAGGGGGACAATGTGAGGGCCCGAGCTGAGAGTTAGGTAGGCCTTCTTTTTGTTGAAATAAAATGTTTTTGTTATGTTAAGGACCACCTTTTTTCGGTTCACTGCTGTCCTGTTTTTCAGCACCTACTACTGTCTTCTTCAACTTTGGTCTTGTTTCATAATCTTCTTTCACAACTAACTGTTTCTATGCCTTTCTGCGTAGATTCCGCGTTTCCTTAACTCCATACTAAATGGTGCCTTCCTCCTTCCTCTCTTTGGATCGCAATTGTTGCTGGGTAGGGAGGCTAAAACTAACGACTAATCTAAATCTTCCAGTCTCGTCAAATCAATAATACTGTTTCCTCATTCTAGCATTCGGACACGCACTCGTCCTCACTTCATTCAGATTTACTATATTGTTTTGTATTATAGGATAATCATGGTAACTTATTACCAGTATGAAGTTGACCTGGAGTGTATTCAGTGGAGTACAGGCAATTAAGGTGCCCATTGTACACTGAGCCGGGCGTGGCAGATGTCAGTGAAGTTCTGAGGTATTATTCTCTTATTTGTTGAACTTATTTTTTCGCCTAACGATCGTAACGTTCCTCTCGGTGAACGGGAAACCAACATTAAAACGAACTGCATAGCCATATGAGCATCCCGGTACCGTTGGAGGAAAGCCAGTGTTGCACCAGACCGTGTGTCCGTCCGTTAGCTCCGTTACGGTGACCGTGACCCTCGCCGCCGTCCGAGTTACGTGGATCTTGATGTTCGCTTCCTGCATTTGAGCTCATCCTCTTCCGCGTCACCTTCCTCAGCAGCTGCGCCCTCTCATTTCCATCGTCTTCCTCGAATCTTATAACGTTCACCTTCATTAGAAGCAGGCTATTTCGGGCAGATGTAGCAAGAACGGTAATTTAGAGTATCAACCTTGTGTAAATATTTTCTTGCTTTCGTATAAACGCGCTCATTTTTCATGGGGAACTGGGTAGGAAATGTTCAAGTTTTTTTCTTGCGGTCGTGGTCTATCAATTCAATATTGATTCGCATGATGGTTTGAGCACGCAAGATTTTATGTAGCTTCCATTTACTGTGTGGTCGTGTTGTTGAATGTTACTGTGGTTTGTCTTGCCACAGCTGCTGTATCGCTCACTTCCGACCAGCGGCCTTGAGGTCTCCTGGGCGTTTCTTCCCGACAAAGGTAAACAGCGCTGCAAAATTGACCTTCAGCGCCGCTAAAATTTCTAAATTTTCATGAAGTTACCTTGGAAACGACCAAATTTGACACTTTTGGATATGAGTAAAGTAAACCAGCCACCCCTGACCGTAAACGTGATAGAACAGCTGAGGAGGGACGACCTTGTGACTGCCATCACTTGCGTGCGGCGCGTCCCTCCTCCCTCACCTGCTCTGCCCTCGGGCGCTCGCCTTCATAACGGTGCGTAGGCTGATCTCCAGGTGACTGACTTGCGTTATGCCATTTCCGCTTCGAGGGTCGAACTCGTCCTGTGCCTCACCTTCGTACAATTTTAGAACGGGTGTTTCACTGAACAGTTATGGAACTCGATGTCATCAGGATATTTTTATCCGATTTTTTCGTCAAGTGTTTCACTGCAAACGCTTATAGCCCTGTCATTCATACTTAGTTTTTATGCATGGATTTTGGAATAATACTGGAGAACATTTTTATACATATAAGAATGAAATTTCTACACGTAAATTCAATAGTGAACTTGTTCTGCTCATGGTACAATGCGTGTGCGCTTGCTACAAGGGTACGCATTTTCTGCTGTATTATTTTGGGCTGATTATTGTGCAGCAGAAGGTGGCTCATGTTATTCAATCCTCTATTGTGTGGAAATAATTAAATTATTTAAAACTGAGTGACGAACTAAATTTAGCATACTTATGCCAGCAAAAAGTACCATATGGTGTGCTCCATTTAATGTGAGACATTATTAATGTTATTACGTTGCATGTTACGTTCACTGAGGATATAAATTGTGAGTTTGATGGATCTTAGTTGCTCATTTGCTGAAAGAATAGTGGGGTTTCGAGAGGTCAGCGAAGTTTGTAGGTAGATAGACGCTGCGCACAGGAACGATTGAATTTGAGCAATATACTACTTTTCGATGTATCTTTAAAGTTTTTCACTTGAAATTGAAACCTTAACCTTTCGACCTAACCTTATAAGTCCATACCTTTCTTTACATCTGCCTTCTTTTACTTCATTAGCAAAATTATTGCTAAAAATGAGACTTGTTTTATAAAATTAAATGCAATTAAATATGTAAAAAAGTAGTGAAAAATAACAAAAAATTACAAAATCATGGTTCACTTATTGTATCGACATCAATTTTTTATTATATTTTCATGGTATCATACTGAAAATATTCATGCTTTGTTGCCATCGAAGCGATCATCGAGTAAATTTATTTCTGCAAGTCGTGCTGTATATTGCTGATAAGCTGGAAATATTGAAGTTTGATCATGGACCAACATTTCGAAGGATATTTGAGGCGGAAGCACTCGGTTGTATTCTGTTTCTTTCACAATCAGTACATGAATTCAGAAACCAACGAGCCAAATAGAAATATGTGTTGAATAAGATGCGCATATATTGCTTGTTGGAACATACGAATGCCGAGTCAACTTCTTCATTCATTTATTTATCTGTTTCTGCCACCCCTGTCTGACCTGTTCAACTTGCCATGCGTTCCTCACATCGTTGGTAGTACTCGCAATCCTGGCGCTAGGTTTTCAGAATTATTCACGTCGTCTTATTGTGCAGCCGGCAGCGTAAATTCGATGTCGGTTTGGGTGCGCTGCGGCCTAAAAAAAAAACTTGACGCTGCCCACTAAGAGCCATTACGATATGAGATACTTGAACAATCTTGCCTCTCTTGTGTAAGAGTAAACACTTATTTTCAATGTTTTTTTTTCTTTTTTCGGCGCTGCAGTTAGCTAAGCACTGGTCTTGGAACGGAAGATATTAAATTCACTTTCCATTGCTAAGTGAAAAATACGTTCCGTTTAATGTATGAATTGTGACGCTATGGTTCTTATACATCCACCTTTGTTTGTTTCTGCAATTATGAGCTTGGCATTAAATTTTAAAACCGACTAATGTTCGGTGATGTGTTGTTCTCCGTTTTACTACTTGCAGTTTTGGATTTTTACTACTCGCCTTGAAACTGTAAAGTGTTGTGCATCTACTAGGTTTTATTAAAAGTTTTACAAGTAAAGGCAAAATGCCCTACTTTTCCCCTCAAGAGGATACAACTATTGTATCTATGAGAATTAGCGCTCCGTGGGTGAAAATGTGGAGTCCTGAATTAAAGGTAATGTTGAGCTTCTTCATGTTGAAAGTTTCTGGACACACACTTCGTACATCGAGTCCCCGTTCCCGTTATTCCACTCTAAATGATACCTTCTTCCATTTTCTATTGGGAACTCTTTTGTTGTGGTTAGTGAAACTCGAAGTGACAATCTAATCTGTCTTACGTCGTATGTGCTGTAAATGATAATTTCCTGGTGGACTTGACGTAGTTATCTTTCGAATGTCAAGTAATGTATCGTCATCGCTGAAAAATATTTATTTAGAAAGTTATTTTTAGCGGTATATGTACGTGATAATATTCACACGTTTTCTTGAAAGCGTACTCATAAGGAAGTATACAAACGTTTTTACATTTCTTCCGTCATTCATCTTCGTAAGGTTCCCGAAGTGTGGTGAGGTCGAAGGTTAATGGCGTAAATTCATTTAAATAAAAACAAGTCAGCGACTGCATCTGATTTATGCAGATTACGAAATCTGTTACGTGTGTCTCGATTGTCGACAATAACGTGAATGTAAAAAAGTGAAATATCACGATTAAAAAGAAATGAGAAATATGTCACGTCTCACGTTATGTATTAGCTGCGATACCAATAGCGCTTTCGAAACTCAGTGTTTCTCATAAGTATCAAGGAACCAGGTTTTCAAACAATTTGCATCGTTGTAGCGGTACAGCTGACCTGCGACGAGATACTGATTGTTTGAAAATCTGACCCCTGAAAGAGACGCGCCTGTTGGGCTTGTATTGGCTATTTTACCATGATCGAGGGCTTTGCTATCCCCGGGAGTTCTTTACTGCCTGTAACATACGAAATGTTTGGACGAAATTATTCTCTGGCATAGGAAAATTTTTTTCTTCCTCTTCTCTTGAGAATGACCCACATATCCCTAGTAACCTCGCATGCGATTGATATACGCAGTTTAACTTTTGATTTATCCTGATCGTCAGTATTTTCTGAGACTGGTATACTTGTTATGAATGTCAATAGGGAGGAGCCTAGATAGTGGTACAACTGAGTAATCTGATATCTGCGAGCGTCTGGTATCGCAATGCAACAGAGTTGGAGCAGTGAGCTCTTCGAGATCTGACATTCCCAGGACCCCGCTGTGCTGACGCCTCCTAATGCGCTGCGCAGTATCCTGCCCAGTCGCACGCTCTCCAGCCTTCTGTAGCGCCGTCAATGGTTGATGAACATGTTCGAAAATTTAAGAGACTCGATAATGAACCCGACACCAATATATTGGCATCGTACTATTTTTTACCAGTAATTTTAGGCAAAAATGAAATCATGGTGCCGCTGCGATTGTGTAGCTATTTATAACCTACCTTTCCAAAATAATGGCACTATTGGTGTGCAGTTTTTGTATCTCACATGGGTTGAAAGTCTCACTTCAGATTTGAAAGCAATTCAGCTTACTTTCAATCTAATGAAGATTGAATACAGATAATGGTATTGGTAACATGAGATGACAACCTTCTCAGAGCCTAGCCTGAGGTGTCACTCCATGACTGGAACCCTAAGTACACCGCGACCTCCTGCCGTTTTTGTCTACTTTTACTAACAGTGGGTTTTTACTTCGAGTATTGTATGCGTCTCATTGCCTTCTCGGCCTTGTAAAATCATAACTATGCTTACGTTGTGTGGCAGGGCTTTGAAGAGAATAATTTCTATAAGTTCTTAACCTGGCCAGCTCTACCAATAATTGAAATTTCTATAGAAACTGGAAGTAATTATGACGTTTAAAAATTAATACGGTATACTTGTATTTTCTAGTTACCGTACTATAATAATACACTCGACATTAGCCATCTTAGATCAGCTTGCTACATCAAATCTTGGTTTGCATTTACTCACGTGACCAGCATTAGCGTCTCATATGTTTGTGTGCCCGTGTATTCATTAACATCGAAAATAGCGAAAAAATTACTTAAATAACAACGATGAAAAATGTTTAAATGAACGTAGTTGAAGTTGATGAGTGTGTAGAAAGTGTGAAATTTACTCTTCGTATACCGAGTGAGCACACGGCCGCTTTCTCCCCCGACGGCTCCGTGCACAGTACAACCTTGTCGCCACCGTGCCGGCTATCGCTTCTACGCAGTTACTCTCACAATCGGCTGCTCAGATTTGTTCTCTTGCCATGTAGTCATGCACAAGATCTGATATGGATGTTGCCATTATAAAAATTCGTGGGTTTAGGAATGTTTTTACGGGAGGAATTTGATTCTCGATACATTTATGCCATGTGAGGTCCCGTGCTGAGAGTTCGGCAGGCCTTCTTTTCGTTGAATTAGAGTATGTTTTTTTTGTTAACTAACCTTTTTTTCGGTTCACTAATGAATTATATTTCAGCACATTTGACTCTTCTCTTCAAATTTTACCCCTCAGGGGGATACAATTATTGTATCTATGGGAACTAGCGCGCCCAGGGGTACAATGTCAGGGCCCGAGCTGAGAGTTAGGTAGGCCTTTTTTTTTGTTGAAATTAAATGTTTTTGTTATGTTAAGGACCACCTTTTTTCGGTTCACTGCTGTCCTGTTCTTCAGCACCTACTACTTTCCTCTTCCACTTTTGTCTTGTTTCATGATCTTTCACAACTTACCGTTTCTATGCCTTTCTGCGTAGATTCCGCGTTTCCTTTAACTCCATACTAAATGGTGCCTTCCTCCTTCCTCTCTTTGGATCGCATTTGTTGCTGGGTAGGGAGGCTAAAACTAACGACTAAGCTAATCTTCAAATTTTATTTCGTTACTTAACTTTTTTCTCAACTTCCCGCTTTATGCGCGAAAAAGTTCCTTTATCCTTCTTCTTTTTGGAAAACCTTTGTTGTGGTTAAAGAGGCTAAAACTAACTTTTCATCTCATTATCTAATCAAGCGAACTTGGAAGTCATTTCCTTGTGCAAATAAACCTCAAACAATGGTCTCTGCACCATTACTGAGTGATGTCAGGAGTGGGTGAAGTCGCCTAATTTTGTTGAAAATCTGCATTTCCCTAGGACACATTTCATTGGTTCAGCAAATGAGCCATCTTTCATTGCGTCCATTATGTGCATTTAATTGTTTATTTTTGATCCTGTTGACGCCAACTCCAACGGAAATCTCCTTTCTGAAGTTATTGTTGTCCAAATCATCAAGGACTCCGGTTTTTGTATTCTCGGTATTTTTTAGTGCAGGTATTGCCTCTATTGATTTTGAATGCACTAAATTGTTTTTGATGAAAAACCTTGCATAATTCTCCATCGCTGGATATGAAATTTTAGAGACCGCCATTCATGTGCCTCTCCAAAAGTTACTTTGATCGATCTAGTCTTTTTCATCATTTCGCTGATATTTTTGAGCTTGTACAGGAGTGTTCTAATGTCATCTTTGCACAGTCTGTGCATAGTTCTCCTCGACATTTGTAACTCTTTGGCCATTTTTTTTCTTTTTTTTGTTCGTTGGGATTCTGCTGATCTATCCTCTGACAGCTTAACTTGTTGACTTCTCTGGGCTCTTCGACGACCCGATTGAGGATGGTCTCGATGCTCTTAGTCTCCTCTTATTTGTCTAGAGTTTGTTCATTAAACATGACCTTCAGATTTAAATAATTTTACGTTTTCAAGATATCACTTTTTGATTTTTGTATCTTGTGCTATTACACAACTTTCTAAAATCTTTAAGTGAAAATATTTTCAAAGTCCACTGACAGTCTGCGATACCATTTTTGTTACTGCATTTTTTTCGTCGAGTAATTAGAGGAATGGAATTTAATTGTACATTGGAAAATGAAAACATTTACTTTTTAATTGATGCATGTAAGGAGTCTCTTTTACTCCTGAGATTCCGAGTCTAATTTTGTTGAATAATCTGCGTTGAATAATCTATGATTGCTTCCAAACATTTGTTGAATTGCAATATTAAATTAGATAGAATTACCAAAGCGACGACTACATGGTCTCGGATCGAAGTTGTCATTATCTGAGTATTTTTATTATTTCTTATAAATGTAGTGAACCTTGTTGTTTTTGCTCTGCTAAAGTAGAAGAAATATTAAAATCCGAAAAAGGGCCGTAATTTTTTTTACAAAAACATTGTTGTTGAACATAGAAAGTGGTTGGGTATTTCATAGAGAGTGAATGGAAAGAGTCTTGTTACACGAGGGGTTAAGGTCGTGAGAATACGATACGTAGGGACGTGTGTAGAGTGAAATTTGTGTGTTGCGATAGGTTGATTTGTGGTTCAGTTTGGCAATAAATGTACATTTAATGGAATAAAAGTAAAAGTGTAGGTTAGAGTACGAAATGAAAAAAGAATATAAGTGAGCTGTGTTTTTGCGTCGCACTTAAGCGTTCGCTTTAGAGGTACCTTTACAGAAGAGGAAAAACCTGCCACTCAATGAGGAAGTGGTGAACTAGCGAAAGCTGCCAGGTCGCTATATATTGTCACCGTACTAGTCGTATCCTAAAAGGGAAAAATGTTGGACTGGAAAACTGTAGGCTATTTGAACATTTTAGCGATATTTGTCGCCTTGCTGCATGGGAGTAGGAGTGCCTAGTGTTTCACTTATTTTTAACCCCAGTTTTAAATTTGAGTGGGGTCCTGATGTCGCGTTCTCTCGCGCCATCGTTATTAATGTCACTTGCTCGGCTGAATTCGAGCGTTGCACTTAAGATTTATTACACTTTTGATATCGCATTTTCTTGTCGCTTAAATGGAGGACAGGTAAAGTGCAGCCAGCAGTACTTTGGTACAATTTCTCTAGAAGAACCCGACTCTTTACTGATGAACACAAGACTCAAGTACAAAATCTGAGACGTGTTGAGAGGAAAGACCGTCGAAACTTTATACCTGGGATGCTGCTTTCCCCGAGTGTTGAAAATTGCTAGGTTAGCTGTGTCTACCGGTAACAAACTTGGTTGAGTACAATAATAATTTTTATAAATTACTCTTAGTGTGTACCTTTGGCCCGTGTTTAAAAACGGCCTAGAACAAATGTTGACATGTCAGAGATTCGTTTTGTTTGTGTTGACATGCTTATTATATTTTCTACAAGTAGCTCATTCCCATAAGTATATAGTTGATATTCGTGCGAAATCGTTTTGCAGCAGCTTGCTGTAGCTTGCCTAATACCTCACGTTTTTTCGAGAGAGTGATTTCGTTTAAATCTTGGGTCAACTTGGATGCTATGTTAAAAATATGAAATTAAGCTTTTAAACATATATGCTTCGATTTCATTTAAACTATTGAAATTTTACAAAATGAATGTATTACGTTCAGATCATAAAATGCCTTCAGGCAGATGCAACCATGGATTCCATGGGAATCAACGCTCCTTGGCGAAGATCTGAGATTCCTAGTTGAAGGTTAGGTAGACCTTTCTTTTGTTAAAATGGGGCTATTTTTGTCGTGTTACGGGCCATCTTTTTCGGCTCATTGCTGCAATCGTTTTGACTTTTTGAACGCTCATTACTTCTCTTCTTCAACTTTGATGTTGTTTCATACAGTTGTATTTAGTCTGGAATTTTAATGCGTAATATGTGGGGACATACCTTCCCCTTTCCTTCGTGCCTTCCTCCTTTTTTTTCTTTTGAACAGCTTTGTTGTGGTTATGGAGATTTGAACTAACTTAAAATTTAATCGAATCATATTATATAATTTCAATGATCATAGGACCTCTTCCTTTAATTACAAAAGTTTTGTGTTAGTTGAATGGATTTTATAGACTGACTCGTGAATCTTATGTCATTTCCAATTAACTACCATTGTCGTCAGTGACTCTTGAATTTTTAAGAACCTTGTGTTTTCGTGTTGACGTTTGTCAAGTCGTAACCATTGTGAAAGTTTTGAGCATTGTTTAGGAATGCGGTAGTGGATATTTTTTGTTAACTCAATTCAAGTTGAGTTCGTTAGAAGCATGTTCATCAAAACGTAGAGTGTAGTATCGTAGTGGAAGGCAATAATAAATAGGTCGTGCAGTTGTGATGTTGGCAACGGCTCGCCTGCCGCCGGGACGTTTATTTTTAGTGAACCTGCCACGCTGTGAGCGGAGGTAGCGTGTGTGTAGCAAAGCTGTGTGCTGCGGCTGCTGCTGCTTGTGTTGTGTTGATGTGCTGCTGCTGCTGCCTGTTTTGTGTTGTGTTGGTGTGCTGCTGCTGCCTGTTTTGTGTTGTGTTGGTGTGCTGCTGCTGCCTGTGTTGGTGTGCTGCTGCTGCTGCTGCCTGTGTTGTGTTGTGCTGCTGCTGCTTGTGTTGTGTTGGTGTGCTGCTGCCTGTGTTGTGTTGTGTTGGTGTGCTGCTGCTGCCTGTGTTGGTGTGCTGCTGCTGCTGCTGCCTGTGTTGTGTTGTGCTGCTGCTGCTTGTGTTGTGTTGGTGTGCTGCTGCCTGTGTTGTGTTGTGTTGGTGTGCTGCTGCTGCTGCCTGTGTTGTGTTGGTGTGCTGCTGCTGCTGCCTGTGTTGTGTTGGTGTGCTGCTGCTGCCTGTGTTGTGTTGTGTTGCTGCTGCCTGTGTTGTGTTGTGTTGGTGTGCTGCTGCTGCTGCTGCTGCCTGTGTTGTGTTGTGTTGCTGCTGCCTGTGTTGTGTTGTTGCTGCCTGTATTGTGTTGTGTTGGTGTGCTGCTGCTGCTGCCTGTGTTGTATCGTATTGGTGTGCTGCTGCCTGTGCTGTGTTGTGTTGGTGTGCTGCTGCCTGTGCTGTGTTGTGTTGGTGTGCTGCTGCTGCTGCTGCTGCCTGTGTTGTGTTGTGTTGTGTTGATGTGCTGCTGCCTGTGTTGTGTTGCTGTGCTGCTGCCTGTGTTGTGTTGTGTTGATGTGCTGCGGCTGCTGCTCCCTGTGTTGTGTTGGTGTGCTGCTGCTTCGTCTGTCGTGTTGGTGTGCTGCTGCTGCTGCTGATTCGTCTGTCGTGTTGGTGTGCTGCTGCTGCTGCTGCTGCCTCGTCTGTCGTGTTGGTGTGCTGCTGCTGCCTCCGTTGTATTCGTTCCCCACTACCGAGTGTTGCTCGTTGCATTCACAATTCTGACGAGGCTCCTCAGAGCAGTGAGATGTTGCGTAACTTCTATAAAAAATTGGAGCACATCAACTTTCTGCTCAACTTGGGTCTCCAGGGACTGTACATTGTGTAGCGCTAAGACCGTTTGCTCTTTATCAATGGCGTGAAAAAATTGTTTGCCCACTGCGCATCATTGGATCCCTCGCAATTCTCGCACTCGGATCTCTTACTTCAAAAATGGGGGACATGTTCTCTGCACTGTACATGATGCTTAACTTTTTCAGGTTGTCTTGGAGGCTGTTGGGTTTTGTTAAAAGGTTGTCCTAAAGGGTCCTTGGCTGACCAAGTCTGCAATATTTGGAGGTAGATGACACTTCTCAACAGTTTTCGTTTTCCCCATTTCTTCCTTATCGAAGTTGGACGATGTGGGGTTCTCTGGCGTGTTTTCATGTCTTCTGTTTTTAATCCTTTCGTTTATCTTTTTATGTGATTGTGGCACCATCACCGTTGGCTGTATCACACTCTGCCAACTGTGCCACTGTAATATTATTTAATCGAGGGATTTTTCATAAAGTATGGCTTAATTCTATTACGTAAGCTATTCAAGTTATGTATTGATTTTTTAGTTGGAAAAAGTTTTCAAACCGTTCATGGAGTAATACATTATAGATTCATATCCGACAAATTTCACCGCTGTTACTATTATGTGGCTCATTTATTGAAATCGAGCCCACTGATCGTTTAGCATTAATAGTCGAAGTTCCTCCATAGCTCATTAGGGTAGGGAATTATATCATTCGTTAGTAACTTTCAGTAAGACTGGCATCACCAGGATTTACTGTCTCGCAAACCTCTGTATTACAGTTGTCACTGCTGCAACATCGCTTGCTACTATGATCGAAGTAGCACTCCACACCGCTACTTGGCGTGCTGACGTGCAGATACCAGTGTTGCCCCAAACTTTGGTAAACCACTCGCTTCGACAATCGGCAGGCCCTATTTTGGCGAAATGTTGCTTTTTGCTCACTCGAAGACAGTTTGATTATCATCAACCCTCTGAAGCTGATGCAACTCGTTTGGGCGAGACATAACTTAAGCTCACTTGCAGACAGAATGCACTCGGTCGTGGGTTATGTTCTCTGGCGCTAGCTGACCTGCAGGGGTGCACGCTACGAGTCGTGGTGTATATGGTACGTTTTTGACTGAATACCACCGACAAGTGTGCTTTTGTGGTGATGGAAGCTGCGATGTTATGGAACGAGGTTCTACTTGGGAAACCCACGTTGTACTTGGGTTTAATTTTTTTTAACTTGAGTGGTCCAATGTTTCGCTGAGTGTGTGACACTAAAGGTATTCCTAAATTCGGGAATGGAATAGTACATGGTTAAACTAGATTTGCCTAATCAAATTGCGTATTTGACTCGCTGACTGCGGACGCACTGCAGTGGTATAGCAATTTCCGGATCTTATCTCATAATTCTTACCTATATGTGGAGGTGTAACGTAACTGCAAAATACGAAGCAAATTTTAGACTACATATGCTGGTCGTCCACTTTCGTACCGTAATTAGTGCGTCAATGAAATACTGTGAAAGTATTGTTATTTGATAACTGCGATAGTTTAAATTTGAAATCTAAAATTTCGTTTTTATTATTTTTTTTGTATTGTTTCTTTACCATAGACGTGAAGTTATTTATTAACGAACGCCATGAAAGAATGTTGTTTTTAACTACTTCTTTCTAGAAGCCTCCGCCATTATATGTTTTTTTAGAGCCAATAATTTAGTTGAGGTTTTTGCGTAGAAGTGTAGTGCGAAGTCTTGAAATATTTGTGTGGGTTTTGATGCTTCATTTTTTGAAAGAGCTTGTGAAAGTGGCTCGTTTCCACTACGGAGCGAAAGGATAAGTAAGCGGCAGCAGAGGAGGCCTCTCGTGACAGCTCGATATGTCGCGCGAGCGCTGCGCTCTACTTACTGACGCTACATGATCACCGTGCTTACCTCAAATAAACAACCGAAGGAAAACAGGTAATGATTATCGGTGACCAATGTTTCAATAGGCTCTATTAGTTCGTCAAAGTTTTCACGTTTTATTTTGCTGGGGAACCTGCATCGTGGTTTGTGCGCATCTTTGAAAAGAAATTGTGTAAAACGTTCAATATAATATAATATAATGTCATTTGGGACAACCAACCTGTTACTCGAGTACCATGTTAGTTGGTGTCTACTTTTCACTTCGCTCGTCTTCTCGAGATGCGCATGCGTTTTGTTTTTGTGTGACTGCTGTGATAACCTGGGCACACTTGGCGTCTTCGTGATGCTACTATCCCCTCAGGGCATACAACTATTTTATCTATGGGAATTAGCGCTCCGAGAGGGTAAATGTGACACCCTTAGCTGAGAGTCAGGTCGGCCTTCTTTTTGTTGAAACAATTTTTTTTGTTGAGGACCACCTTTTTCGGTTCACTGCTGTTCCGTTTTTCAGTACCTCTGACTTTCTTCTTCAACTTAATCTGGTTTCATGGCCTTCTTTCTTTTCTTACTGTTTTTATGCGTACTTGATACTTTGCGGGAATACCCTTTGTGTATAAATTCCACGTTCCCTTTACTCCATACTAAATGGTGCCTTCATCCTTCCTCTCTGTGAACATCTTTGTGGTGGTTAAGGGAGGCTAAAACTAATTTATAATCAATCAATGAATCGTGTTGCTTCCAACAGATTTTTACTGCGATGGTTGCCTTATTTGAGCTGAATCTGTGACAAAAAATTATGCACGTAGTTTCGTTTATCAACTCATCCGGTTTTTCGTATGTTCTTGCTGTTCAGTGCAGCGCATTCGCCAAAAAATTATTTGAAAAATATTATTGCGTCTGCCAGCAGCAAGAAACGAATACAGTAACGGCGACGACCTGACTGGCAAAAGTGCAAAGCATCATACGTGGGTCATTTTCTACTGTTCTTTTTTAATATTGAGAAAATTCTTGAGCAAGAAAAAAATTTCCTTGCTTTGAATGATGCCATTTTCTATCAATACTTCGTAAGTAATTAGATATGAATTTCAGTGCTTGTTTACTTCTGTTCGAAAAAGTAAATCCATTTGAATAATGTCGTGAATATTGTGTCTCAATATTCATTCCGGTAATTATAATACCTTTTCTTTCGTAAGGAATCATCCACGTTGTGACCTCAAATCTTTCTTTCCTTTCTGGTCAATCTTTTCTATAATTGCGTCATCAAGACATGAATTCTTGAGTCGCATTATTAATGGGAAACATTTGAAACGCTTATTTTCTTTGTCTAAATGTGCGGTTGTAAATATTGTCTCGTTCAAATAATATTTTATTTCGTTTCAAAAATTGACTGAAACAGTAACTGCCGCCACCCAAAACGAGATAATAATTATTGTAATAAAAATTGATATAATAAATTAATGAAGAAGTAGCGTGCAAGTTGGACTTCATAAAGGCGAAGTAAATGCTAAACAAATGTTAAACATATGCCAAGCGAATGGTATGGGTGACCTAAATATATTGCCTAAATCATCCGTCGCGTTAATAGTCAATGATATTGAATCATCTTTTTTTGTCTCTCCATGCTCTGCGTCTTCTTTTCTGAGAAAAAATTGTTAATATAATTCTATTAATTAAGTATTCCGTTATATGAAAAATTCGTTGACTGCACACATTATACCTGGAGGGGTCAGAATACGGGCTAACTAAATACAAGACGATTCATTAACAACACTCAATTTTGAGGCGTAATTATCCGATTGGCGGACGAGTTTTCGTGTGAGGCCACCGCGCCGGGTATTCGCGGTAACGGTCAGTATTCATGACCGACCGATTGTGAATCCTCTCAGATCACCAAGTCGCAATTATTGAGAGGATGGCGTTCGTTGTGGTTGAATTCCATAACTTGAAGTTAGTGAAATTTGAGGCTTTTGCTTCTTTGATTAAAGAAGCTGGCGACCGTAGAAGCCAGAGAAGAGAAGCAGAATGCCCGTACCCTCTGCCTAAGTCGCTGCCGTCCCAACTCCCCTCTGTAGCGAGGAAAGTATTCCGCTGCCTCTGAGTGAGCGTGGGTTTAAATGCCAACGACTAATTATGAAAATAACATCTGAGATTTCTAACGGAAAAATCTCTCCTGAGCTATTCAAGAATTTATAAATGACTTCTAGAAATAATTTTTGCAAGAGAAAGCGATTTCTAACTTATTAAGATAAGAAAAAATAAGATGTTAATGTTAGTCGAGATTCTTCGCGTCTTCTGATGGCGTCACGATACTGATCCGTGACATAGAAAGAACGCGTGGAAGTTTCGAGATGAGAGCTTCACAGATGCTTCGACACGTTAACTGCGACGGGTTGAACTGAAGTTCAATATTCAACTCGAATTAGAGATCAATTTTGGAAATGACGAACATTGAATAGGTTGCACCTTCATTTAGTTTTCTTTGAGTATTTATGAAAATTGAGTTTGTGACTGCGGGTCGGCCAGCAGCATTATGAAAATCCCCCCGGTGATCACCGGTGGGTCACGTCACAGTCAAAGTAGTGATGCACACACTGAAGATAATAATTTCAAGTACATTCACCCCAGTCTCTGGGGAACTTACTAATGGAATAATGCGCTGGCCAGTCGTATCTCCATGTTCGTAGCGTAGTTTTGGATTGTAGATCGTTCTCAATTGAGTAATTATTACACAATGTATTTTCAATGTTCGTGGTAACAATTCATTGTCTCTAAATTGTGTTTCCCTTCTGTCCACTTCTAAATTCTGCAGCGCTGTAAGTTCTGACTGCAGTTAAGCACCCAGGGCTTATGTATAACCACGACGTTTCAGTCGTTTGCTTCAACACAGCGCTGTTGTGGGGCTCAGATCGTTGCCCTGTCCTGAGAGACAGACTGTGGGTGCGGGAAAAGGGAAAATTTTTCCCTCGAACAATAGTCTCTTTGAATACGTTCGTACAGCAAAATACCAGGAAACTCTTGACACTATCTGATAACTTGCTCTCTTTTTTGTCGCCGGCGGTATATTTTCATATGAAATAAGTATTCTGGAAATTTATTTAAGATGTATCAAAAACGTTCTTGTTTCTAAAACGCAAAGATATCGAGAAGGTTTAATTCAAAAAAAGTCGCTTATTCGGAAACAGGGAAAGGCACTTCGCATGTTCAGAAATGCATACCTGATATCGCATTTGTGTATGGGGCTATTCAAGTGACACCGCGCACAAACATTGTGAAGTTACTCGAGCTACTCGTGTGATTCCTGTCCTCATTGGCGTCTTCTCTTTTAATTTTACTCGTGTTGCAAATAACCTCGGACTTTCTTCATGTACTGTTCGGATGAAAATAGGATATATCAGGTCAGTTTTTCGAACACAATTCTGTCGCTCTTGCGCCATACAGCACCGATGAAAGCATTGATTTTTAACACTGTCAATGAATAATAATTGTGCACGATTCCTATTGGTGTTTATTTCTCGTAGTAATGTCAGCATGGTAATCTGATTACGTTGTGAGCTCACATTGTACAAAAATGTTAATTTTTACATTTGCGTACGTTTAGAGCCCGCACCGAGTTTCTCTTCCTGTGCTCTATTTGAGTGGGGGGCACCGCTTGGCAGGCCTGCCAAGCATGACAAGTCGCTGACTTGTTCCTAGCGGGCGGAACAAGTCCGTGCCAAATTTACATTCAATATTGCTAGAAGGTTTGAGTGGCGTACCCCACTCGTTGTGAGTCACTGCGATGCAATTACAATCCTGTACACAGGCTGAATTTTTTTAATTTGTGAAAAATGTATTTTAAGATTACGTAATATACATACACCACATTGGGTCTATTATCTCATCCTGGTCTATTTTTTGGCATTCATAAACATGTCTTGAGAGTACTCAAGAAAGTTATGTGTTCTCAAAGAAAATTGGGTTTAAATGGCATAAAGCTGAGTTTTGGTTGATTTGGGCAACACTCTAGAGAGCTATTCAGTCCTACACGAGTTTAATTTTATTTACACGCAGCTCTGTTAATCTCAGGTCTTGCCGTTACGTCGTGTGTCGCCTCTAGTTTTCGAAACAAATATCGCTCGCCTTTCGTACTCTGTTTCTTAGGCTTTGTCACCTTCGATGGAGTAATGCTGAAATTCGAGCACTCATGTCGTTTGAAAGTTCCGCTATATTGTGCTGCAAATCTGTCTCCGTGTCACGTATTGTCTGACAGCAGAGCAGACTAGCTTGCTTATTTTGAGACGCTGCAATCGTGTCAAGGCCCAGATTGTCTGCGGACAGCTTGTGATTGCATAAGCAGGTTGCGGAGCAGCGTTCCGGCTATGTGGAAACAGCATCGGGTCTCCCCGCGTCGAGTCAACGCTACCCTGTCATTGCCTGCGTTCTTGCCGGTAGAGGATCTGACCTCTTTTCTTGACTGTGTCTAATTTATGGAAGTATGCATTATCTTCTCTTCTTTATCCTCCAGTTAATGCATTATAAACGATTATCAATGCCTGTATAACAGTCACGCGGAAGAATAATTCGGTGTTCCAATTATTCATGACGATGTGTGACATTTTGACCCGAGGTGTGTGCGTGAAAGCTCTCCGCGCTTGTTGCAGTTGTGGCTGCTCTGGGGCCGGATTTTCGAACAATTAACGTCGGTGACGAAATAGTTGGAGCGTTAGTTCTTTGGTCGACTATGCTGCGCTCCATGCTTCTCTTATGGCCACAATCCTCGCGTTTTAGTTTTTTAAAGTATGTTTTGTGCCCTTGAATTCTACGTGGATGGTGCCGCACAAAATTGCTATTATTGATCGGAACACAGTATGGTGCGTTACCAAGTCGACAGTTAGGCTTACGCTGTTTGCTGTTGCGTTAGAACGACGTTCATCTGTTGTTAATTCCTCTCCTGGAGCTCGATGTTCAAATATTTAACGTTGCCGTAAAAAAATCCTCTGTCGACTTGGCTACCCGACATGTTATTTTTCTGCACAAAATTCTGAATCACCGCTTTTTCTTGTAAAATGCGCACACAGCCTCTGGCAACTATGCCGGATTTCCAGTGTTTTTCGCATTAACAATAGAAAGGCACGCATGGGTAGACAAATCAATAGGTGAACTTGTACTGCCGACTGAAACGCTTCAACGTACATTTGAAAATCTGGCGTTTGAACAGCGATTCCTACTCCAAGTAAACCGTCGGTCTTCAGCTGTTTGCGTCGTGCTTTTGTCGACTTCTGACGTGACGCAGTGACGTGACTGAGTCACTCGACTGCTAGATGTTTTAGGAGCGACATAGGGAAAAAAGCATGAAATCATCGTTTGGTGATAGTGGAAAAAATATTGTTTTGGCACTTCCTAATCAACGCCCTCTTATCTACTCACCTGCCGATCTCAATCTAAGTTTGCTGAAGGAGTTATCTAAACCTCAACACAAAAGAGAAGCAAAACAAAAGCGTATTATTTTTGAGTAGGCTATGCGAGAAGCGCTCAATAAGTACAAAGAAGTGTACCTTATTCAACGAATTCGCGTGCAGTGCAAAATGCTCGATGTTCACTGTCTCCAGGAACGCAGACTTTATCTCAGAAACATTATCATTCCGGACATGTTCTGTCATTTAACAATTGGACGGAGATTTAGGAGAGTCGCCTCGGTCATTACTGTTTTGACGTTTTCCACCAATAAGGAATAATTGCACACATGCTGAAAGACTGGAGTGGTTCGTCATGTTTAATGAACTCAAGTATGCGAACGTGACGTCAGGCCTGAACAGAACCAGAGGTACTTCGCGACATTTCCGCTCTCACGCGCATCCCATCTTTAGAGGCTACCCAAGAATTGTTAAGCTTACCGCCGTACTCACGATGCATAGATCGGATAGCCTCGGACAGTGTACGTCTCTCAGCTTTACTTGTGAAAGGCCCTCTTAGCTAAACATCTATGCAAAGTAAGCCAGACGGGCGCCTGTTGTACAGAAATTTATTACTCTTAACATACTGAGGGCACACGCAATTACAAAAATTAACCGATTAATATCATCTATTATGAAAAATGCGTATAATTTAATTTTTCTTCAGAAGGGAAGCTATGAGCAGCTTAATTCTGTAGTTTAAAGAAGAGAATGATTTCGTACGAGAATTTAAGTGGTACGTTCAATTCAAAAGTTATGTCCACAAAATGAAAAAAAGGAATAGCCAAATTTCAGCTGTTTTGAATAACGTTTTGAATAGCGATCTCCACGGAAATGCAAGTATTTTTTTTAAATTTTTGCGTTTCATTTCGTTTTTGTCTTCAGCAATTTTTCGTGAACAGAATAAAAATTGCAATTAATGTCTGAATCAATATAAAGTAAGCCAATTATTCACACGTTCAATAATTCAGTTTCTTTTCTAAGACTAATTTCCTTCGAAGTTGAACTGTTCCTTCTCACTAAACATAAATGTTTTACAAAACTTCGACATAATCATGTTTTCAATACTTTACATCTACACTGCAAATTCATTGATGTTTCGGCTTTCGAAATTGGGTGCCGAAAAATGCTCTTTGCGCTGCCGGCTTTCGTAACTATATCTTTTTTGATCTACTGAACAACTCAGTTTGAGCTCTTCTATTGAGTCACAGCGTGCGTTATAAGTGGAGCACACAAACATTCTTGGTTGGTACCCACTAGCCCCGACCTGAAGCTGGGTTTCCCCTCACTGTCTTCGTGTTCTACTGAGCAACCAATCGTGTTCTGTGACGTAACGAGTGTTCACGGGTGAGCATCACGATCATCGGTTAGATGCCGCGTTTAGTTACCACGTTCACCGCGGTTGTAAACGGTTGATTTGGTTAAGTTGTAAGAAGCAAAATAGGGAAATCGACTTTGATGCTCCAGTACATTTTTATCCTTCACAAGAAATATGAAAAATACATTTCCGTTGTACATTTCACCTGGTATGACAAAAGTTATTTCTTAAAAAGGTCGCGAAACAGAAGTAAAGTCATTCATTTATACTGGTGTGTGAATGAGCAACTTACCGACTGGTACACATATGGCCCGTACGCGGGGAACGTGTTAAGACGTTACTAATTTAGTGTTGTAACCAATAACGCAACTTTTTCAGAAGGGCATTTGGTTAGAATTAATCAATCTCTGCCTTAACAGATGGGAACTCTTTTCTTAATGCGTTAATATTTCATTCAGCGCAATCGTATGAATACTGTTGTTACCAAAGTCTTAACATTTAGGTTGCACATATATATTCTTTATTTGATAACATATTTTAGCTCAGCTTGCGTTCATGCCTCCTATTCTCCTTTTGTCTATTCTTCGAAATCTGTGTTCGTTTAAATTTTTAGAAACATTGTGCTTTCTTTTTTGTATGCCACTTTTACCTTCTCGCGTTATTTACACTGAACAATGTGATGTTCTTGTGATTCTCCAAAATTCCCTGTCAAAAATAATTATTCCCTGTAAATGTACAGAACATCACAAAATGAGGTGTTCAGCCTGTGACAGACCACTGCTTGTATATCGGTAGACAAAACGCCGAACGGAAGACGTCGGTAAACGAAAATTCCAGTGATAACCATAGATAATTCATTGTCAGAAACAGAACAAAGGAAATTCCTGAAAGAATTTATCTGCGGAAACAGTAGCTTCCTCTCAGAACCCATCAGAAACGGGGGCATTTTTACATCTCAGTCTGGTGGAAACCTGAGTCCTAGTTTTAATGCTAAAATATTGGAAGGTTATAAACATCCCACCTTCTAACGCCTGCTTCTAGCGAGACTTCATTGAAAGTTTACTGATAAAACAAATACGAGTGGTTCTAATGCCCAAATTCTGTCCTGAGCATGTCAGGGGTCGCTACTTCCGGCAACTGAAGAAACTGAACAGCATCACCAAAGAACAAAGCGAGCTAGCACAAATATGATTATTATCCTGATATTACTGTAATGTTTTATCTTAACCCAATTTGTCCCCTAGTTCAGTTCTCCGACTTTTATTGTTACTGTCCTTGGGTATTTTGCTAGGTGTTAACTACATTGATGTTGAACGATTGCGATGTATCCCGTATATTGATCTTGACGGCTATAACCGTTTATAAATATCAGGTCGTACCATAAGTTCTGTCCGTTTTTAACTAGTATGATAAGGAGAGTAAAAACATATGAAGAAAGATTCATTTATTCAAGAAGATATTCTCCATCGTTAGTAACAACTTCTGACCATCTACTAACCAATTTTCAAGTTCCTCGTTCATAGAAATCTTTGGTTTTCGAATCAAAAAGACCTGCAATTCGTTTTCGAAGTTTTGTCTTTCAAAAGTTTATCCCCTTAAATGATTGTCTAGACTCCTAAAGAGATGGAAGAAGGAACAATGTCTGGAGAATAGGTCGGATGCATCAATGTTTCCCATTTCAGCTTTTCAATTGTGCATTGTCGTGCTGAAGGATGACGCCCTTTCGATTGAATGAAGCATGGTGCTTCTTTTTTAAAGCGCTATTTAGTCTTTGCAGCTGCTGACAGTACAGTTCCGCGGGACAGTTTGGTTGTTTTGCAGAAGCTCGTAACGAATGATTCCTCTCATATTCCACCAAACACACAGCAAAACCTTTTTCGAATGAAATCATGTTCTCAGTTGTGATTGTGGTCTTGCATGTCGACCTAGGTATTAATGTTAACGTTTAATATTGCTGTACATAATCCACTTTTCGTCGCCGATAACAAATCTGCCCAAAAATGTGTTTGCAATTGACAAAAACGCAAAGATGCGCAGTCATACGTATTCGGTTGATAGCTCCATATTAAAAAATTATTAAATATCCATAAGCACTTCACTGTAAAGTGTATGGGAGACCACAATTAACTGATAACCTCGCGGAATAGATCACAAATTTATACCTTTCTCTGTAACACAAGTTCAAAGTTGTTACTACATGAAAACGGTCAGGACATATGGTACGACCTGATCCCTTGCTCTGAACAACGCAGAAAAATATTCTGTTGAGTTCTTTCTTGTAGAAGGTCTCTCCAAGTGTTACTTTGTTTCTATCTTAGTTTTTGTTTAATCATTTCTCAACCCCTAAAAATTGAACGTCTGGATCACAGAGTATCGTGAAGATATCCGGCATCATAGTTTGTACTATCAAGTGGCTCAATGCTCAGGTTTTATTAGGGAATTTCTTTCGATACGCGCCTAAATTCGTCTTGGTTGTGCTTCATCATGCCGAGACTCGTATTGGTTGGCCTTCATCACGTTGCCGTCTGGCTGGGGTCGCTAGAAAATCGATTTTCGATTAGTGGTGAACGTAGGGGTCTGTGCGCCATACGCTGCTCGACGCTGCCTACTTTCCTGTGGGTTGTTCTGTCGGTAATTTTACAGCAGTATTTTAATGCCCATTTGTGTTCATTCTTATTGTACTCTCATTTTTAACTGCATTGAAATATTAAGTAAATATCGTATAGAACACTTCATCAGGACCACGGACTAATACAATAATTAACGTTAAAGTTCACTGTCAGCATTAGAGCGGAAAGCTTAGAGAAATGAAAGATCTGTTTTCATGAATCGAAAAGAGAGTGGTGTTTCATCCGGCCTGTAGACGGCCGCATATTGAACAACTCACTGTCCCAAAGACTGAAAAACTGAAGGAAAAGTTCTTCTTCTGCGTTGTTCTCCAGACTTTGCTCCTTCAGTTATCATTTGTTGCATAGTTGGCGGAATCATTTCGATGAAGTGAGTTTCAAAAGGCATCAGGAGAGTGAAACTGAAGTTTCGGGATTCTCTTCGGAACAATTTTTTTCGAAAATTGTGTTAAAAAGCTTGTAAATGGAGGGAAATAAGTTGTAGATGATCATTGAAACTACGTTGTTTATGAATTTTTAATAAAATGTAAGATCCGACATTTTTTATTCGTAATCTAGACAGAAATTCCAGGGTGAGGTGATATTATAGTGCTTTATTGACCATTGATTGCTTCGTAACTGCACCCTGGATAAATCTTGAACAGTTACCATGTGCTTTGCTTTGATTCCGATAGTAGAAATAATTGCTGAACGATTATAACTTCTTGGCCCTAAATTGAGGGTTTAGTGATCAAACATTCTAACTCGTGGCTAGTGGAATTTTGCTGCATACCATTTATACAGTGTTCAAAACTTGACAATAACCTGTAAGGACTTGAGATCGGACACTTGTGCGAAGTTCACATTGCAAGTTCAAGTGGAGTAGACGAAAATCATTGCTGAGGTTTTGAGCAAGAACCATCAAGCAATTTGATGTCAGGGTTTAATTGTATTTTTTACCTCGACATCTACAGATTAGGTTGCATGAACCTGCCTCTAAAGTGTTAGTGTAATATTTATGAAGGTCGAAGGAATTACAGCTTACGCTGTAATATTTATGAAGGCTTGAAAGCGTTTGCACCAATACTGAATGGTTTGCACTCAAACGGAGCATTCGAACTGCCATGAATGGCTGTCACTTTTGAGACTGAGCACTTGGGTGATATTGCCTTAGTCTTAGTTCCATACTCTTTGATTGTTAACGTTGTATTATTGGATTTCTCTCTGAACGGCTTCATGTTATAGTGTATGCATCATGACAAGTTAGTGTGAATACGAAACGGCTACGTCGTCGAGAAGAACCTCACAAACTCTTCCCTTCCCTAGAGGGAATACAACTATTGTATCGGTCGGAATTAACGCTCCTAGGGGGAATATGTGGGGTCCCGAGCGTTAGTTTTAGTAGTTTTTTAGTTTTAGTTTTTAGCATTAGTTTTTTAACTAACTAGAGTTAGTTTTGTTTGTTGAAATAAAGAGTTTTCTGTTCTGTTAAGGACCATCATTTTTCGGTTCACTGCTGTCATGTTTTTGAACTCTTTTGACTTATTTCTTCAACTTTTATCTTGTCTCTGATCCTCTTTTCTCAATTTAATGTGTTTATGCGCAAGAGATCTTGTGCAGGAAGACATTTTGTGCATAGATTCTGCGTTCCCATATCTCCATTCAAAATGGGGCCTTCATTTGTCCCCTTTATGAGCACATTTGTTATTGCAAGGGAAGCTGGAACTATCAACTTCAAGTACCCTTGTTTAACTGTAGGTCAAGAAAATATAATTTTTATTTTACCATTATATTACTTCCCATGTCAAGGGAGTCGATACCCTTCTCTTCACATATTTTCGGCTGTGTTGATCATACAAAAGAAAAAAATTCGAAAATTCTAACGTTCTTCAATTTAGCAATTTTTTACCTTCTTAGCCAAACATTTTTTGAAGCTCTGTACCTTCAAATTTTATTTTGTCTTGTAACAAAATTATTGTGAAAATTTCTGGTATTCACTTTCCTTTGTTCTGATACGTTAAAAATCGACAAGATTCAAGCGTGCAGTTATCAAGTTCTATTATTAGTGGTGCATTAACGAAAACTAACTTACAATTACATCCCTGGGTATTTACTACAATATTCCTGCAAAACCTGCTCTTCTTCTATCTCCATTCCCTCCCACAAAAATGAGTGCGTTCCTACTATGTGATTTTTTTTAAATACGCGCGCTTAAGTTCGATTATGATGATGGGTGGATTTTTATTTGATGTAGTACTTCGTACTTCATTAACCTTCTAAATGTATTAAATTTGTTTGATTCGTTGTTATATTTCCCTCTCAGGAGGATACAACTATGGTATCTATGGGAATTAGCGCTCTCAGGGAGAATATGTGAGGTCTCGAGCTAAAAGTTACGTATGCCGTTTTTTATAGTTTTTTTTGTTACGGACCATCTCTTTTTCGGTTCACTGATGTCCATTTTTTCAGCACCCACTTCTTCCTTCTTCAATTTTTATCTTGTGTCATAAATTTTTTTTACAACTTACAGTTTCTATGCACCGTGAGCATAGATTCTGTGTTCCCTTAAGTCCATACTAAATGGTGCCTTCCTTTCTTAGGAACGCTTTTGTTGCGGTTAGAGATTCTTAAACTAACATCTAATCTAATATTCATTTTTTAGTTAGTAATTCAATATTGTGATATTCTTCGTTTAATATCCGATATCTTAGTGGAACAAGTTTTAACAAATTGTTAATCGTTTCCCTCTAGTCGTAGCATGCCAGTTGGGAAACACTGGAAATGCAACACGGTCATTTTACTAACGGCTTTCTAGTCAGAGAATGTTATTTGATAACATCTACATCTCATAGGTAAAAAGCTTTTGTTGTTAATTGAAAAGCGAATGAAGCCTACGGAATTCTTTGGTGTACGAAAGATTTACATAGATTTATGAAAGGTTTATTCAGGTGCAAAATATGAAAGGTTCATTAGGTGCATCGTCGACGCAGTCAAATGAGCGTATTCTGTAAGAAATTTCACATCATGTTTATGTTCACATACCACCGCTTCTGTGAGTAAAGATTGCTGCTGCCAATGCGTGCATGCGTGTAAAGTAAAACTGCATACCTCGTCGAAGAATCTTGCTTGTTTTCCTTGCTGATCAAACGCCTTGCGCTGCTCTCACCGTTATGATGGTTCGTGAGTATAGTGTTGATTGAAATTCCCTGTAATTTCATTACCTACCCCGAGGTAGCTCTAGACGAATATTTGCTGAAGCTATCGTTGAGGCACAGTAGCATGTGCGTTAGATTGTGCCTCCGTTTATTTCTGGCACGAGAATGTTTGTTGTCCGTCAGCGGCAGCAGGGAGCTCATCTCAAAAGTCGTTGGCTGACGCTCGTCGCCTGTTGCCAGGAGCGCGTGTGACCCACATGCGCCCGACTCGACGGGCACCTCCACGGCAAAAAATAATCTATTGTGACGCTAGTTGGGTCCTCCTGCGTGTTGTACCGTTCTCACTGATTGCGTGCGTGCTCCAGCGATAATAGTACGTTCAAATGGAATTACTCCTGACAAACTTGGTTGTGTTGTTGAATTTTGTTTATTTATGGATATTTTTTTAGCATTTCTTTAATAAAATGGAGCTTAATTGAACTTTTGACGTTATTGTTCTTCCATTTGATTTTAAATTGGATGGAACTGCCATTGCGGTTTACTCAGGAACTCGGAAGTCTACCTGATGCTGATCAAAGGTAATGGTGGTCGCCAAAGCGTACTTGAGATGCTGCTCCACTTGTAAACCCGTATCACGAAGCTCAAAAAATAACTCGTATTCACTGGTGCAGGCAGGCCAACACGCCAACCTCGCTCGGTGAGTTGAGTGGTCAGTTCCGGCGCAGCCTCGAGTGGTCCGGTCAGCCGCTCCGACTTTCGTAGCAGACCTCCCTAGCTGCACCCTGCCTCTCTCTCTCTGATGCCTAATCTCCCTCATCTCTGGTGTTCCTTACCCACTCTTTTTGTTGGGAGCCCCTCTTTTAAATTATCTCCTGTCTTCAGTTCGCGCCCGTTCTGAAAAAGGAGTTGGTCTTCATGGAATGTCTGGAGACATGAAGTATGGTCTGACGTTTTTCTCTGTAAAATTCACGCAAAATTTTCTGGTGGAAATTAAAACCTTTGCTTAGATCGTTGAAATTTTAGTATACTCATTGATTATTTGAGTATTTTTATCGTACAAATTTTTTTTCGAGTGATCCAGGAAGCTTTGTTTACTCTATTTACGAAGTGTTAGTGATGTTTATCATGCTAAGAAAATCTTACGCACTTGCGCTCCTGGAATAAGTGGTGCAATGCTGCCACATTCACTCATGGCGTTTCTCAAGGTTGTCCTGTGTATTTGAACGCTACTTCTTAGGCTGTGATACGGGGAGTTTTGCGCTTTTCCTAATTTTTCCGTCAGCTAGAGCTCACAAATAAATTGGCACGAATATTTTGTCCTCGAATGGGATCATATCTGCTTCACAGTTCAACTCAGTTGTTGGGATACTTCTGCTAATGCCATAAGCAGTTTAATTCATCAGTCTTTCAGCACAGTTAATATTTTGGGATGGTTTAGTTGCGTGAAAGGGGGGGGAACTATTCATGTATTTTGCAGAAAGTACGAATTAATATCTAAGTATAGATAACGTCAGTTTGACTCGATTCAATGTTACTAGTTTAGAATGAAAATAACATAAATATCCTTAATGACCGATTCAATTTTTGAATGCGAGGTCTTTCTCTCGCCACTTTTTTAGGCATTTATGCAGCAACAGAGGTAGCTGGTAGATCCATGTAGTAAATTCCTTATATTAGTACACCTTCGGTAGATAAAATACTTCATAGGCCACGGAATTTACGAAAAAATATTTTTGAAGAATGTTAAGTCAATCCTAGAAAAGTAATATTCAGACCTCCAATTCGGTATCTGACTCACCAAAACGCAAGGCTTCGTTATTCATTACATTTGAAACAGTATTTCGTGTTCATCAAACTAACCAATTATTGCTTCAAAAATCAAGCCGATTCTCGTTTCATTTTACGTTAATTTTTTTTAAATAGATGTTTTCTCCACTCGATTACTTGTGAAGCCTCAATAAAGAACTAGTATCCCGCTGAGTATATATTTTGATTGTGCATATCTTAACACATTACATATGTAGTTTTTGATCACTCACACATATATCACAGTTCTGATGGAAATTGTACAGAGCAATGCATTCACCCC
Source organism: Morinoia aosen (assembly GCA_030386875.1). Lineage (NCBI taxonomy): Eukaryota > Metazoa > Arthropoda > Malacostraca > Amphipoda > Talitridae > Morinoia > Morinoia aosen. The sequence goes on along the minus strand of CM059561.1, from coordinate 28,086,405 downwards.
CATTGGATTCTTGTCACCAGCCACCGTTAAACGTCTGTATAATGTCCTGTTTCAAAATCTGATTCATTCCCTAAACACGACCCGAGCCCCATGGCAGCCAGCACCTGCGTCCAGTGACGATAACGAGACCCCAGCACGAGACTGCGCCGGTCAAGGCCCCAAGCAGGGAGCGCTGCCGTGTAGTGCCAGCTCAGACCTGGGCTGCTCGACTGGTCTCTTTCTGACCTAAATCTTCTGATGGGGCGTTTGTCGTATGAATTTTAAGTTGTGAAGCGGTTTTTGCCGCAATTTCATTATGCTCACTTTTCGATGCGATGATTTTACCCGACCTGAAATGGTATTTCCGAATCTTCGTGAAAAAAATGCGAATCCGGGGTTCGAGTGTGTTTTGATTAGATGGAGTGATGCTTGTGGAGTCGTATTTGATGCGCATTGCCTAACCGTACTCAGTGTATATTACCCGTGGCATAGTGTAAAACGGTGAAAAGTGAGCGTTTTTCATTTTCCAGCAATATTTTAATCAAATGAACTTACTAAACTTGATTTCACATTGACAAATTTGAAGTAGGTTATCACTCGAGATGTTTGAAAAAGCGAAGTCTGAGAATTTTGTCGAGTAAATAAAAACAATGTGGAACCCTAGCTCAGGCAGCGCTCTAAGAGACGGCCGGCCATATGGCACGTGCTCATGCCAACCTGCCGTGTTCTGTTGACCTGGACGCTTCTTCGACCAATCTGGTATTTTCTTAATCCTTGTCACAGACAGGGTAATGAGACCATTAGAAGTTCAGTGATAAATTCAATAATCTTTTAACAGTTATGTGCAATAGTTGTGGAAATTGCGATAGAAAATTTTCCTAAAAATTCGTTTTCATTAAGTGAATTTTTCTTCTTCGTATCGTCCGAAGAAATTTTTTCTATAACTTCTTGAATTGATGCAAATGATATTCTTGGTATTGATTAATTGAATCTTAATTTTCAACTTAGGCTGTAGTTTTTGTAGAGTTTGTGTTGCGCAAACAGCGGGGACGTTTCAAAACGTTCGCTGACAGAACTATTAGCTGGCAGCTTCCCGCCTCCGAAGTTATGCTTCTCTGCGAGACAATTCCTCCCAAAATGCTTCTTTTCACTTCTAGCGTTCGTATGTGCTCTTATGAAAGTAGAACTCCGCGCTATGATGACATCCCCACTCTCAGGGGACTTCTTGGTGTGGTTTTCCCGGTCACTGTCACTTCGTCTGAATTGAGTTCAATTATATTGAAATAAATTAATTTCTAATGCATCCATTCTTCGGGTACTATCTCCAAGGCATGCAATTTTCTTCTCAGTTTACACGTTTGAAATACAAGTATGCATTTTTATGTTTTATCACTTTTAAATGCGTCTTTATTGAACTCAGACTTAGATCATGTCGGTGATGTTAATTTATCATGCATCGACTAAAGTCATGACCGCAGTGAGTCATCATAAATCACCATAAATCACATGAACAGTAGTTGATTTAACCTCCCTGAAAAATTATCAAATCCGTAAAACTCACTGAATTGAACATTAAAGGCTTGGCGAGCCTCCGCTGGTAACTAAGGGGATTTTCTTATGTTGGTGCCGCTGAATTTTTAGATGTAGTTGATGAAAATCAAATGGAGACATGTTCTTTAATTTTTTGTGCTGGTTTAAAAGTTTTAAGTTGTGTCACGAGAAATGTTACTCTTCACCTCCTTGTTAACAATTCATTAACAAGAAGATCAGGTTCTCGGAATAGAGGAATGGCACACCTCCAGGCTATATACACAACACAAATTAGATGAATTATAATCGGCAAGTACAGTACATATACTAAAAATAAAGGTACTCACCGGGGATCGCTGACCCACTTACGCAGCGCATTTTCTGGGCGCCCTCCGTTGCATTACGATGGATTGCTTCTAATATTGTGGGGCATGATACACAGGGTGAACTATGCTTAACATTTATAATTCCCAGCTATACGTGATACAAACATCAATGAGCGCACACACAATGATTGGTGTTAGGAACAATGCTAATTAGTAATGAAAGCAAATAGCATACGTCAAATGACCTACTGCACATAATTACACAGAAATTTGGCTGGCCAGCCTTTAACCGCAGATTGCTTATGCACCCAAACATAACACAAATAATGCCTACAATATCTCAGCGCCCCCCAGCAGCCCAGTAGGCGAAGGTCACTTCAACCACAAAATTCGTCCGCGACTCGCTTCAGTTCAAAGGCCTATCTTATGCACTGTTCAGAAAATGTCTAGTGAGGACGTTATCTTGCTCATTTCGTTTCAGCATGTTCACACGTCGATTCCCTTCATTCGAGCTGATCAATCCTCAGATGTGTGACTGAATTACCGTCCCGCCTGTCAAAGATAAAAATTTAACTTGTTACTTTTTAAGCGCATCAATGACTGAAAGACAATGAATTATCGCAATATTTATCTCAACAATATCTTTACTCTTTCTTTTTTTTTTAAGAAATGTATCTCTTACCCTCCCTTCTAGTGCAGCATCTCCACGTTCCATCAATAACTCCCACGGTGGGTTATGTTTTGATAAATTTCCCCTTTGTGAACGTGGTGACGGGAACACGTAAATTTTCTGCAAGTGAAACGAGAATGTGTTACTTTCTGGATTACATTATAGCGTGAAACTTAGTATAATTTTCAATATAGCCACTTTTCTTATTATTGCATTAAGCACGCTTGTTATTGTGAACACACCCGCGTTTCTTGGTTGCACCTCACGTTACGGTTTCGCCGGTCGAACTGTCCATTGTTCCTCAGACGCCTTGAGCCCTGGCGCATTTTCTTCGAGGGTTGTGCACTCTTACCTTCGGCCTATGAGAATCTTAGGAGCCTCGGAGTGCCCGCCTACCTCTTTTCTAATTGGTAGTGCCGCCGCTCGCCTTTATTTCTTTCTTAGCCTCATTTTTTTTTTCTCACGCTCAGCTCCTTCGAACCGACCGTTACTCCTTCACCCTCGCAGCTCAAGGGTCGCGATTTATGTGTCGATTTATCTTTGACAAGAAGGCGACTTTGTTCTCGCTTGTGTAGGCATTTTTTCGCGCGTCTCAGGTTTTCTCGCCCTAATGAAAGATTTGCCAAAGTCCCCTCCAGAGACAACACACACTGTAAACATACATCGTTTGGCTCTCGCACCTTATCGCAGCCTCCTAACATTGCTGAGTTGAAAGAAAACATACAGGCGTAAAAAAACCTACATGTTGAAGCGACATAAAACATTCATGTTGAAGCGACCCCTCTGGCTGCTGGGATTATCTGAGATATTTCAAGACACAACTTTTTACGTAAGCACAAATTTGTTACATTACACACACTTTAATTCGCAAAATTTTTGATCATTCTGAACATATTCTCGACAGTTGATCTTGACTTCAATTTAATTTGAATGTTAAAACTTCAGTTTACCCAACGTCAGTTAAGGTTGTCAGATGTGCTCACAGTATTTCACTGCCCCTCAGGAAGATGCAATTACTATATTTGTGGAATTAGCGCTTCCAGAGTGAAAATGTGTGGTTCAGAGCTGACGAGTAGGCCTTCTTCTTGTGGGAATAGAACATGGGGTTATTTGTATCGGACCATCGTTTTTCTGTTTACTATTATCTTTTTTTTTGTATCTACTCCTTTTTTCTTCAATTTCTATTTTGTTTCATAAACATCTTGACTTGTTTATATGCTAAGGGTATTGCACGCCTTGTGCATAGATTTCCGTTCCCTTTACAATATCTAAATGGTGCATTCATCCTACCTCTCTTTGGAGTACGTTTGTTGTACGTAAGGTTGCACACTAACTTCTAACCTCACTGGTTTTGGCAGTTTCATTGTCCTGTCATAGGGTGTACCTATGGTTTCCTTGCCTTGTGTGGAATAAATGGCATCACGTTAATAGTCACCAAATGTGTAGATTGCGCTAAGTTGTACGAATTTAATTTTCTAAAAACTTTGTACGAAGACTTATTTCATCTCTTTAAAGGTTAACCTTCATGTTGTGCACTAGAATTAGGCGTTCCTTTGAAATACGTTGCAAGACCTTACCAAATCTCCAATCAAGCGAGGAAGTCTCGCCTTTACTTCGGAGGTTACAAATATTTTGTAATTTCCTTTTTCAAGATACTATCTTTCTCGTTTAATAGTTTTCTTTCTTTCCATTTGAGTTGCATATCATATAGTCTGATTGCCTTATTTTTGCGTTTTTCTCCTAATTTTACTCATGAAAGTACTTATGCATATGCCTGCTGCTGCACGCAAACTTACGGTTGTGTGATTCTATGTATACTTGAACGCATCGCATTCACGTTTCAATGCTAACGAATTCCACCCAAGCAATGATTAAGCCTTCAGTGTACAAGTTGATCTACGCAAACCACTAGATGTATGTTATGCATTTTGATTGCTTAGTTCATCGGTGCCTTCCGAGCACCTTCATTATTGCGACCGAGATGTCATGGGACTTCTTTTTTAAAACTTTCTAAAATATTTAAATCTCTTTCCCACTGTTGAACTCAAACATAGCTAAGGTAATTAGTGGAATAGCTTCTTGCAATGGAGTGTTGGTTTACTTTCTTCACCCGACTTACTCCTGTGAACATACAACAACATCGTATACTGCACTGCACTCAGCTGCTTAATGGTCAACTTCCGTCTCCATGTTCCGTGCACTACGTGCCTACCTTATTGCCGAGTGCAGCTTACATGAGCAAGTTGTATTTTCTGCTGTCAGTTTGCGTATGCGTCCTAAGTCGACCTCAAAATGCGGAAGCTAAAGTGTTGTTCCTGCTGCCTGGCATGGTTCGCTAGATTGTTACGCGAAGAGTTCAGCTGTACAGACCGGGCTCAAATTGTTGTATTGTGGCTTGCGTCTTCGTTCTGACAATCCTAACGAGCACCGCAAAAAGTTTTCCTGTTCACCGCCAAATTTTGATCAGATTAAAATAATTTTAAGCGAACCAATGCATTCATTTTCCACGTGGGTTAAAATGTACTCTCACTTGCAGTATTATTTATTTTTTGGTTGAAATTACCAGAAGAAAAAGTACCATGGCGTTGAACTACATGGGCAGCAATTTTATGAATTTTGCCTTATTCAGTCTGAATAGTATCGGCAGAATACATGATATTGTTTTCCATAAACTGATGTGGATACTTTCATTTCAAGTTATATATCATCTCTTGATTTGAGCCTTGAACACTTGGTCACTAGAGTGGCCAAGTTTATCTTAGAAGTTGCTGGAAATTTGTCATGAAGATTTAGTTACGAGCCACGTAATTTCTCATATCTTGATGACCAACTTTTTGAGGAGACGGATAAACTCTTCAAATAGTGAAAAATTTATTGACACAAACCTGACGTATAAAAAATGTAGACATGTTTGGATTCTGATAATGGCTTTCCACTTCATAAGTCCCATTTCATTAAGTTTGAGCAGTTTATGTCCTCTTCTTCTGATTATTTTTGGTAGCTTTACCCTCTATTGCGTTTCTCTGGCCGAGGAGACGATAATTTTGACCTTGATCGGTGCCAGGTGAGCGTGAGTCAGGGCAGGTATTTGCGCGGCAGCTCTAGCTGTGCTGTAATGCATCATGGACGGCCACAGGTGTCACAGCTTCGCATGTGCATGGCGTCCACTGGGAGGGAGAGAAGCTTATTTTCAGCCACTAGATCTCATTTTGTTTGTGTAACGGGACGAAGAGAATGCCTGCGCACGCTTAGATGTCTTAGCTAAAGCTCGCAGGCTTTAAGTGGGGATATTTTAATTCGACTGTTTTGTCTGTCTAATTAGTTCTTAATTAAAAAAGATTAATGGTGTGCTCTTTGTTTTCTATGACTAATGGCGCGCTCTTTGTTTTCTGTGACGAGTAGTATTGCTTTGAAGAGAGATGGATGGAATTCATTTCCTAAATTTTCGGAGTTTTGACATACATATGACCTAACTATGAATCACACTCGTAAACCAAAAATATGTTAATATATTTAGATTTAGAGAATTGAACCATCCCATGAGCTGAATATCAGTGTTTATTGCTTATAAGTGCGCGAGGGCTGGCATTAAAGAGGGTTGTTTTTCAGCGCATCTTGGACTCTAGCGCTTCTCGGGGATGTGCAGGGTTTTTGAGCCACACTCAAGGTGTTTGCTGATAGTATCTGTCTTTGTCAGTTATGCTTGAGGAGCCAGCACTCTAGAATGGTAACCCGCGCTACTCACTGTTTAATTCTCTTGAAGGTTTAGCTTGATAGCTAAGCGGATCTAATCTAAGCATACTGAGCTTCTCCTTTCTGTAGGGAAAGGCGTGCATACCATGTAACTGACCTCCTCCACGAGTTTCTTTGTGTCTTTTATTCCATCTTCTCATTTCGCTTTGTCTTCTCGTCGAAATGCTTACGTCTTCATTTGCGGGCTGTGCCAACCGAGTTACCGTAATTTATGGTCTTATGGTGCTACTTGAACTTGATACCCTCTCGTTTATAGTCATCTACCGAGTTGATTATGGATAAGATTAAGTTGTAACACATGACACTACTTCTGAATGAAATTTATAGCGAAGATAATTGACTTGGAAGACGGTTCTACTATAATGGGGCGTTTCAGCCGTCAAAAGGCGTATTTAGTGAATTTGCTCAGTAGATGCATACTGCAATTTTTTATAAAAAAAAGTATCATTCCGGTGTTATACAGTTGAGAAGAAAAAGCTCTTCGTGTGTCTTGTTATGGCTTCCAATCAAGAAAAGCTGAAAAAGTAGTTACAGTTTCTCACTGGGAAAAATTTTTTGTGCGTTGGCAGTCAAATTATTTTTGTCAATTATTGCAGATTAAAAAAAATTTTCTTTTCTAATATATGCCATTTGCTTCTGTAATTTATTTTTTTATGCGTAATATTGCCCACTATGTGGGTCTGTGTACATGAGTTCTACTCCGCCTGCTCTGAGGATCAAAGTTATTGAACACCACATTGGTAGCAGCATCAGAACAACCAGTCTTTCAAGTAAACCTTCCCATTCAACAATACACCCTCATTCAGAACATCATAATGTACCTGTCTTGCAGCGGGATTTCTCAGTTTTAGCCTTAGCAGATTTAACCTTTGAATTAATAATACTTGAATTCTTGTTATAAATTGACAGCAAATCTTAACGACGTGCAGTCATTTCCTCCGAAAATAGCTTGGTCGCAGCATCAAGTAATTTATCATCTTGTTCTTTTTCCTTTCCTTAATTTACATATTAATACCATTTTTTGGTGATGATTTGTATATAATTGAGCATGCGTCTTCGTGCTTCATTTCAGACAATCACTGACGATGGCCTCATTTTTAACAGAAATGTCTTTCATGTCGATTGTCATCTTGATTACAATTACGTTTGTATGGACTCACTCGAGTTTTTCTCTGGCAATCGCTGGAATAAGCGAAATCGAAGGTTGAATCTCGAACAAATATAAATGTTGACGGATAATTTCACGAACACTTGGCTGAAGTTGTAACCGCGTGTGCTACTTGCAGAGTTCTGGTGCTGCCCCCGCTTCCTGCACGCCACCGCTTCCTCACGCACCAGCTGACGCAGGACCACCACTCGGGGCTGGTCACCCTCAGCGTGGGCAGTGAACCTCACCGGCGCCTCACGGTCAGAGCTGCCCCCCTCCAGCTACCCGCTACCGAGCCCCGGCATCCTGCTGTCTCTTCTCCTCACAAGTGAGGCCTGAATAATTGCATACGGCTAATTCCGAATCTATAAAGAAATTTCTTTAGGCGCTCTGAAGATGATTGTCTTGAGCACAGTCCTGAATAATTTTAAACGTTGAATTCAGAGTCTATGAAGAAATTACTTTAGGTACGCTCAAGATGATTGTCTTGAGCAAATTTTGGATTTCTATGGAGGAGACGATTATTGTGTGTATAAGAATTGACGCTCCCTGGGGAAAAAATTTCCCGAGCTAGAGATTAGGTAGGCCTTCCTTTGGTTGAAATAGTTTTCATTAAATAGATTTTGTTTTGTTACGGATAATTTTTTTCAGTTTACTTCTATCCTGTTTTTCAGCCCCAACTACTTTCTTCCTCAACTTTTATATTTTGTTTCATAAATTTATTTTTTAACTTACTGCTTCCATGTACATGAGATTTTGTGTGGGAGTACACCTTGTACATAGAATCCCCGTTCCCTCAACTTCATACTAAATCGTGCCTTCCTCCTTTATTTTTTTGGAACACCTTTATTTAAGTGAAGGCTTTAACTAACGTATTGTCTAATCTTCTGCTAATAGTGCTCAACCGTTTTTTCACTCATCAATTTCAAGTTTTTCTTATTAGAATTTTATTAGTTCACTATTTAGTCGAGGCTAATTTCATTATTTGTGAATTATAATTTGAGAGAATTTCGTTTTCAAAAATTATTTTCTCGCTCTAAATAGATCTCTATGGAACAAAACTTTTTACACCTCAAGAAAACATTAAAATCATGATCTTGAAAAAAATGAAGTTTTTATTGGAAGTAAGCTGCCTCATGCATGAGCGGAACAAGCTCCATGCTGTGGCATTGTCATATGTATATTAATATGGTGATGTTGTTGCCCTCTACTTCGGTAGAATCACTTTCGGTAGCTTTGAGTTTCACAGTATTAAATAAAACGAATTTCTCAAAATGAGACATTCTCACGCTTCCGTGATCCGTTTTTCAAGAATCATATGCACGTGAAGTGTGCTTCGGAAGATACTGGTGTTTCAGCAACAAATACATCGTTCAATAATAACGATATTATTTTTTTGAGAAGATAGCTATTGTAGGAGAATGCTTCGTTAGTATGTCGAAGTGCTGACCAGAGTGTGCGGTGATGCTGATGGTTTTGTAACTCACAGGAACACAGGAAGAATGACTGGCGGCGCTGAGACCTGTACTGCCTCTGCGCAGCAGCGACAGCCTCGTAGAAGTGAGTCGCTCAAGCAGCTTGGGCAGCGAGTCTTCGTCTACTCCTACTTCTAAGATCTACGTCATTTGGGGCTTTGAATTATCTTATGAAATTTTGTTTATTTTGCGCAGCTTGTGGCTTGTGCTGTGTTTTAGAGAAACCTTTTCAAATTGCAACCTAGAGGTTTAAGCGACGCTTTGTTGACCCCAGTGATAATTTATTTTTCAAGTTTCGACTATCAAATGTGAATTATAACTGAATTATTGAAAGATTGTTTGCATATTTTCAACTGCTAAACTTCACGGTTTTTTTATTCATACTACTTTTATTACAACCCCGTCACTAAATTGCCACTGGCATCAGGAAATCACCGATATCAAATGAGGAAGGAACTGGCTGTCGCCAGAGAATTTCAAAGGACACATTAGGGAACTAATTCCATAAGAGATATAATTTATTCAGGCTATTTTCGGGAGAGAACCCAAAACCCTGTGGGATGTTCAGGGTTAAATTTTGCTGCTCTCACGAGTGGGAAAACCCTCAACTTCTGTTTGTTGTTCGAACTCTTACAATTGAATTCAGACTTGCCACCGTTTTCTAATTGACCTATTAGTTTGAATTTCTTAATGGAGAGAAGTTGTGCATATCTATGGGTTTTGTTTAGAGATGTGACTAAAAAAAAAACCATGCCGTTTTTTAAAAAAAACACGTTTTTTTACAAAAAAACCGTGACCAAAAAAAACGTGGATATTATGGTTTGTTTAAATATTTTGTCTGAAAATAACTCAGCAAGAAAAAGAACCACATTACATTATTTGTTTTCATGTCAAATTACAAAATAAAACAGCATACTTCTTAATTGATGGTTTTCTATGGTTTTATGAACTTTTTCTTCATTTTCTGCGGTTTCATGCTTTGATATTTCATTTATTTTACAATACATGTGAATGACCTTAAACTCCCAAAATGGTGTGTTATAATAACATATCTTTACTTATGGTCATTGATAGAGATGTGACTAAAAAACCATGCTGTTTTTTTTGAAAAACATGTTATTTATACAAAAACTATGACTGAAAAACATGGAAATTAATATATTTGTGACCTTAAAAATCCAATGCTGTTTTTTTTTAAACATTGTTTTTTTACAGAAAAATCTTGACTAAAAAAACATGGCTATTATATTTTATTGGACCAAAAAAGTTTTTTTTATAAACATATAAAAAAAATCATGACTAAAAAAACACGGATGTAAATATCAGGAAAGTTAGTTTTCTTTAATCGAATTGTCTTTAGAAACTTATAAACAAAGAATGCTGTTAATATTGAAATCATGTTTATTAGAACTGTACTAGGTCTTAGAATAAAATATCTACATAGAATCTATTCACTCCATAAAACCTTTCTGAGACCAGCTCCATCCTCAGTCATTCTGTAAAATTTTGTGAAATGGACAATGAATTTTCACTGTTCCTTTGAAAAACATTTGACTGAATGACTTACTGAGGATGGAGCTAGTCTCCAAAAGATTTTATAGAGTGAATAGATTCTTTGTGGATATTTTATTCTAAGACCTGGTACGGTTCTAATGGTTATTAAAATATCTTATGTGACCAAAAAATCCATGCTGTTTTTTGAATGTTTTTGTTACAAAAAGTCATGACTAAAAAACACGGATATTAATATACTTTATTTTACGATAAACAACCATGCTGTATTTTTTAAAATAAACATCTTTTTTACAGAAAAATCATGATTAAAAAATGTGGATATTAATATATTTTATATGCCAAAAAAACATGCTGGTTTTTTTAAATCATGTTTTCTTAACCAAAAAAAAATCATGACTAAAAAACATGGATATTAATGACTTTTGGTGAAAAAGAACATGGTTTTTGAAATGTCATGTTTTTTTTGGTCAGATAAAATTTAATAACACATGTTTTTTGTAAAAAATCTTTTTTTCAGAAAACATGGTTTTTTGGTCACATAAAATAAATTAATATCCATGTTTTTTTACAGATTAGATTAGTCATTAGTTTTAGCCTCCCTACCCAGCAACAAATGCGATCCAAAGAGAGGAAGGAAGGTTATGAAACAAGATCAAAGTTGAAAAAGACAGTAGTAGGTGCTGAAAAACAGGACAGCAGTGAACCGAAAAAAAGGTGGTCCTTAACATCACAAAAACATTTCATTTCAACAAAAAGAAGGCCTACCTAACTCTCAGCTTGGGCCCTTATATTGTCCCCCTGGGAGTGCTAGTTCCCATAGATACAATAATTGTATCCCCCTGAGGGGTTTTTTTTACAAAGAATTCGTGACCAAAAAATTAATAATATTAACTTTTTAATAAAAAAAAACATGTTTAAAAAAACAAGGATTTTTTGGTAACATAAAATATGTTAATATCCATGATTTTAAGACACGATTTTTTATGAAAAATACATAAAATAAAACAGCATGGTTTTTTGGTCGCATAAAATATATTCATATCCAGGTTTTCTTATGCATCATTGTTTGTAAAAAAACATATTTTTAAAAAACAGCATGGGGTTTTTTAGGTCTCATAAATATATTCATGTTTTTTTAGTCATGATTTTTTAGTACAAAAACATTTTTTTGGTCTCAAATATATTATTCATGTTTTTTCAGTCATGATTTTTTAGTAAAAAATGTGTTTTTTTTTTTAAAAACTGCATGGGGCTTTTTAGGTCACATAAAATATATTGTTTTTTAGTCATGATTCTTTGTAAAAAAAACAGCATGTTTATATTTGGTACCAGAGAATATATTAATATTCATTTTTATTAGTCAGAATTTGGTCAATGTGAAGTTTAATGCAATCATGGAAATTAATAATTGTATTCCAAACAATCACTAAAGGAACCCATTTAAGAACGTTTTACAGGAACGAATTCTGCCCGCTGATGCTTTATTTTCGAATCATTGAACTTTGAAGTTGGACTTCCCGAGCCAAAGGAAGCGAGCGTAATTTAATTAAAAACGGAAGCTAACCCCCTATTACAAACGTAAAGAGGTTGGGTCGTGAGGGGGAGGCACAGTTCTTCTAGCGAAAATTATAAATAAAGCATCTAACCCACCCATTAACGTGACGACCACAATCTTGTTTACATCGGCTCCAAGATGGCGACCACCATGGGCGCTGCCATCTTAGATCCGATGTCAACAAGATTGCGGTCATCACCCAAATGGGTTGGTTAGAAGCTTTATTTATAATTCTCATTAGAAGAACTGTGCCTCCCCCTTCCGACCCAACCTCTTTACGTTTGTAATAGCTTCCGTTATTAATTAAATTCCGTTTCATGCGCTCGCTTCCTTTGGTGCAAAGGCCAACTTCAAAGTTCAATTATTCGAAAATAACGCATCAGCGAGCAGAATGTCATTCGTGTAAAACGTTCTTAAATGGGTTCCTTTAGTGATTCCTGGGATCGCTAATTATTATTTTCTGATTGCATTAAACTTCACATTGACCCAGAATTTTTTGTAAAAAAAACATGTTTCTAAAAAAACAGCATATTTTTTTGGTCACCTTAAATATATTAATATCTATGGTTTTTAGTCATTGTTTTGTAATGAAAACATGAAAAAGAAACCATACAGTAAAAGTCGTGGCAGATAACACACAATTACCTAGAGTCTAAGAGGTACAGCAGGAGCCACAGAACTTATATTGATGGAGTCAAAATTCAGAGCTTATTATGGCAAATCTGAAGGATATGTCAGTTATCGATTTTCCACTTTTTGGTGCCTGAACCTAATTAATTGAATCAGAATAAACAAGTTTTCTTCTACGCACCTTCCGTCTCAAATGAGTATTTTACGATTTATAGCGATAAGTTTAGTTTCGTCTTTGATGACGAATGCGCTCGAATAAACAGCTACTCATCGATTTTCGAATTTTTGTTGCTTGAATCATGGTAATAACATCGAAATTAACATTTTTTCTCCTATACACTTTTCTCGTCAAAAGAGTATTTAACGAGGTATAGCGGTAGGTTTGGTTTCGTCTTTGATGACGATCGCGCTGGAAGCGAGTGCGCATTGCAGTGTTGCTGTCCGACGTGCTCCTTGAATTACTTGCCGCTTCAAACACAGGAGTTGCGGTAAGTCATTTACCGCTATAACTAATAAAATACTCATTTGAGACGGAAAGTGCATAGAAGAAAACTTGTTTATTTCGATCTAATTAACTATGCTTAGGTTAGGCATCAAAATTTACAAAATCGATAACTGACATGTCCTTCAGATTTACCCTTATTATCTCTGCCAAGTCTGATTTTTTTGGTCACATAAAAATAAAATCAGGCATAGTAGAGATAGTAAGCTCTGAATTTTGACTCCATCAATATAAGTTCTGTGGCTCCTGCTGTTCCTCTTAGACGCTTCTAGGTAATTGTGGATTATCTGCCACCACTTTTACTGTATGGTTTCTTTTTGATGTTTTTATAACAATGAAATGACTAAAAAACATGGATATTAATATATTTCAGGTGTCCAAAAAAAAAACCAGACAAATGCTTAACAAAATTTAGGTGTGCAAAAAAAAACAAAAAAAAAAAAACACATAAAAAACACGTTTTTTTTGCAAAAAAAACGCAATCAAATAAAATCGTTTTTTTTGCATCACTAGTTTTGTTACATGTATCTCATGAGCTTGATTCGTCTTTGAGTAGTTCTTGACGTCTTTTTCACTGTACTCCTCTCGTGAGAAGTTTAAATTTCAACCAGATTGCCTCTTAGCAGCTTGAAAAATACCACTGAATGTGAAAATAACTTTAGTCTATTCAAATAAATTTTTGTTGAAAAGAAATGAATGGCTGTATTCATTTTTATTCTGTCAATGTTCTTAATTTCTATTAATAACTACCTCTCGAGAAGTTTTAACAAATTAATGATAGACGGTAGATGTTGATTGTTACGCAAGGACTATGATAATTTTGAATATTTCTCTGAAAAGCTTTTCCCGATGTTCTCAGTAATCATAAACTTCTATTATCCTTCATTGTTCTCGTCTTCTACAAACGTATTTTACGTCACGCATTTTTTGACAGGTAAAGTAACTGCTGAGATCTACAAGCCTCCTGCGGCGCGGCAGCAACGCCCGCAGCAGCCTGAGGCCCCGGTGGCCACTCCAGGGGCCCGCGGTGGCAACAGCAACAACCGCAAACAGCCCAACCCTCACCACAACTTGGGTGTGACGCATGCACACCACAAGCCCCAACATGTCAAGTCTCCACGCTCCAACCGTCGCAAGCACCCTCAAAACGATCGCCTCTCATTAAGTGAACGCTCATCCTACTCCCCAGAGAGCAGCTTACTGGCCAAGCCCGCCTTGCGCGACTACCCTTCCTCCTGTGAACTGTCTTCTGAAGCCTCTACCTCTGTTGGTGGCACTACAGTGAATCCTCCCGTGTCTGACCTTTCAATTGGAGCCGGTGAGGGCGACCGTCTCCAGCATGAAACTAGTGTCTCGAAGAGTGTTGACCAACCCGAAGTTGGACAGAAAGGCAATGATCCACCTAACAACAATCGCCATCTCAATTCGAACACACCAGTTCCTAACGGTGATTTGAGGAACTATTTAAACCGGAAGAAGCAGGCGGAAGAGATACAAAATTTATGTAACGCTGTAGAGTCAGTATCTAATAAGTACTTTAATAAAACTGCCAGTCCATACAGGAAAGAGAACGGTGAAATTTACCAACATTCTCATGTTCATCACGATCAAATTCACCGGAATAACAACCAGAATTACAACGAACATCATCGTAACGGCAACTCTTCCAATAGCTGTGTCGAAAATACTGTCGGCAATAATGGCCACAACGATGGGTATTGTTTCAATAGTAAGATGATAAATGATTCCAGAAGGGCGCGCCCTGATCAAATACTCTACGTTCCACGCGGCCGCCGTCAGTATGGAACCGGTGGAGACTCGTATAGATACGGCAACAATAACTCTCCTTTGACAGACCACAATTACCGACCTCCATCACCTACCTTCTCCATTACGAGCATCGTGTCAGAGTTCAGTGGACGTCAGCGGTATGATGGAGAAAGCTTCAGTCGTCCCGCAAGCAGACTGTCCATTTATGACACTGATGATGAAAGATTCGATGGGAGGCCGCCCCACGTCGATAGCTGGTATAATTCCAGCCGTGAATCTACACCAGGTCCCAGCAGGCCAATGGGCAATGCTAACAGGTTCAGTCATACCTCTTTGAAGCTCATAGAACGAAGTCTTAATCAAAATTCTGTAAGGCCGGCTAGTAGAAATGGTGAGCACTCTGTTAGTGAAACTCACAATAGTCAAAGTAAGCAAGACATCGACGACTCGCATGGAATGAAACTCTCACCTGTGGAGAGAGGCGACCGAGTCAGCAAGAGTCCGACTCCTAGTCGGGATAGCGTTCACAGTAAGGAAAATATGATTAACCCGGTCAATTCAAGTCCCAAAAAGCGACGATCTAGGAAAAATCGTAAGCGCCAATCTCGTAGCAGAGACCATAGTTTTGATTCAATTTCCCGAGATCGTGGTAGTTTGGGCAACATCAGCGTGCAGAGCGGCTACAGCAATCAAGGCAGGAGTAACGGTCGAGGTTACCACAGACCACAGGAAAACTCCTACACCGTTTACAACAGTCACATGAGAATGGATGGACCGGCTAGCTTGGCGACGAGTCGTGTCAACAGCCGCAACCCGAGTCTTGAAAGAAATACGCGAGATGGCTGGCGCCAACAAAAACCGGTAACTTATCCCAACACTCCAGTAAGATCTCAAAATTTCCCAACGAACAGCCGTGCTCTAAATGATTTTAATTCACTTGATGGACCATCATCTTTGCCGTACGGTACTGATAACATGTGCCGCAGGAATTCCGCTGACAAGCCGCCTACTGGCAAGATTCGCTCTTCTAACGACTCGAGGCGAAATTCGTTTTCAAACCGAGTGTATGGTTCATGTTCAACTTCAGCTCGAGGAACTCCGACTGAAAATCTGTCGCCGACTGATGAAAAGTCTGCAACCCAAGCTTTTGAATGCGTTGCTTCTCCCCAGGAGAGTCTAGGAAATGTTGACTCAGCACCTTCTCATGAGGTGGAAAGCGACATTCTAGCCGAGTCATCTGCGTCTCATGCAAACGCTGATGTTGGGAGCCCCAGTCCTGACGAACAAAAAACACCGGAGCACCCCCTAGATAATTGTGAAACAGAAAAGACTGAAGACGTTTCGGTGCCCCTCAGTCCAGTTGTAGATGACGATGATGATGATGAAGATGATGAGCCATTAGACTGGGCAGCAGAAATGGACCGAGAGGACCAACGGCAGGAGAAGCTGCGGGAGCAAAGAAGGCAAGAGGAAGCTCTACAGGCTGAGTTAAGGAAGCACAGCAGCGAGTCGGTCGGTGACAGGCAAAGGCTAGAGAAGCCTTCGAAAACATCGCCCCTCAACGTGGACGAGCGGACCAGGCGTGACATCGGCGCCGCCATCGGTAGAGATGCTGACATCACGCCTCCTCGCCATGACTTTGTGAGTGTGGCGAACCTGCCTTCAGATTTTATGCTATTTTAGGCCACATTTGTGTCATTCAAAATAAGTATTTTATCCTTGAAGAATTCATGGTTGTTTTTTCAACTATCTTAACCTGACCTACTAAATCCTTGCTTACTGTAACTTAACTTGGTCTAACCTATCATAGAGCAAACTTAGTTTATCCGATCATGATATAACCGATAAATTTTGAACTCGTGCTTACCGTACGATAGTGGACGAGATAGCAATTTGCATTCCTTTGTGGGGATGAAACTATTTTGCCTACAGGAATTAGCGCTCCTTTGGAGAAGACGCTAGTTCCTTAGATGATGATTAAGTAGGCTTGTTGAAATAGAAAAAGGTTTTATTTTGTTATGAACCATCGTTTCTCAATCTCTTGCAAAATCGAAAGCTATAAACTTGGCTTGGCCTAATTTTTCATTTTGTTGTTTTATCATTTTCTCATTCTTACTTCACATTTGTTACATAACGGTTTAGTTTATAATATTGATAACAAAACCAAATATAGAGGTACAGAGAATAATTGAAGGTATTCAGTGTGTATTATAACGAATGAGAATTTTTTTTTCCAACAGAGTGCTTACGGGACAAACACTTCTAGGCAGCTGTACATTCCACCCAACGAGCGAAAATCTCCCAATAGAAACAACGGGAACAGTCCTCCGCGACCACGCCTGCAAAGACAATATTCACCGCCGTGTGGCAGCGACGACCACAGCTCCTCTGACTCACCGTCGTCGCCAACGTCAGCAGATGAGAACAGCCAGAGTGGACTGGCCCACGTGCTCGAGCTGTTCGACTTCCCCTCCAGCTTTAGGACAGCAGACTTGGTGGCTGTGTACCAAGGCTACCAGGCTGCCGGCCCGCTGGACATCAAATGGGTCAACGATACAAGTGCGCTCGCTGTCTTCTCGTCGGTTGCTATTGGTCAGTGTTCATTCGATTTAATTTTTCTTTATAAGAAGTTAACACCAGCTTCAGTCGCTTTTCTGCATTCAGGAGATACAGCTATTGTTTCTATAGGAATTATTAGCACTTCCTCGAAGGAAATGTGAGGTCCCAAGCTGAAAGTTAGGTAGGCCTTCCTTATACCATTACCATCGATTTTCTCTAAGTGAAATTCAACTTTTTAGAAATGGACATTAATTTCCTTCAACTCTAAATCAAGTTCTGCACAGGGATGATAAATGACCTCTCGATAAAAATCAAGCTCCTCTAAAAATCATGTTTCTCAAAATGAAAACCAATTTCCTGCAATTGAAATTGAAATTTCTCATGCCATTTGATGTTATTGCCTCTTCATGGAAATCAAGCTCCTCTAAATGCATTTCAATTTCTCAGATGAAAAAGACGTTCTATGACGTTCAGACGTTCTATGCTCTGTGAGCGGGTTTAACGAAAAATATAACTTATAAAACTATTTTTTGCAAGTGGAATGAAATAACTTTGCATTGGCATTATTCTATCTAGCTACCGCTGGATAAGGAAAAAAGTCAAAATAATTTCGACAGAAATAATATTAATTTTTATTTGTTGCATTCAATATATTGTATATCTTTAATTTAGTTACTAAAGTATTTAGGACTGGTTGATAATATTTTCCGACTCTGTTTAATAACTCATTCACGTAGCCGGAGGAATTTCTGAGGTAGCTTGAGCAGATAATTAAAAGTTTCTGATCCTCTACTTCTTAATTGACACCGTTGGATATCGTTCTATGCTCATGTTTTCCATTTCCTCCCAAGCATGCGTCTGTGTGACCTTTTAGGAACGCTCTAAACCAATTCAGTTGGGTTCAATAACTAAGTATATAATGAAGCTAGTCTTGAGAATATGGACGTGTGGATGACGTTGGAATATTTGGGGGGGGGGGGGTTCGAACGCCACGTAATGAGTGCAAATTTCAAGACTGTAATTTCAATTTATTTTCATTGACTATAAATCATTGAAGTTCAAACGGAAGAGAGCAAACGAGCAATGGGTATACATTTAAACTGTTGATACTTTAGAAACAACCACAGATTAATTTTCTGAAACTCTTTCATGAAAAACATGCATGTTTGATTGCGGACGTACACGATTTTTTTTATAATTGTCTTACCTTCGTTCATTTCATTTCATTCACAGCGGAGAGAGCCTTACAGCTGCAACACGCTCAGATCAAGTCCGTGCGACTAAGTGAGGCGTCCGCCGCCGCGAAGAGCAAAGCGGTCACCATCGACGAGGAGTTGCTGCCTGCTCGCCCCCGCCCCCAGACGAGCATGATGCTGGCCAGACGCCTGTTGTCGGGGGCGCTTGGGGTCAGGGTCAACCTCAGCCGTGAGGAGAGAGAAAGAGAAGCCAAGGCTATCAGGGATGCGAAAGGTTGGTGCACGGTGGGCTACTGGAAAATCAATATTATCAAAAATTCTTAGGTTTGTATAAGGTTAGCTTCAGCCATTTTGTAAAGGAGAGAAGCCAAAGGTGTCAGGTGCTTTGGGTTAAGAAAATCAATCAGTCAAAAAAATTTTAAGACCACAGATCGCCTGAAACCAGATTAGTGGAGAAAACTGGAGTGAGACCAGGTGGAGCACAGAATGTGTCGTGGACACTCAATTGACGCTGACAGATTTTTTCCTAGATCGTTATTAATAAAACCTACGCATTAAATTTAACTCACACAGTAATGTTTCTGTGCTAACCATCGAGACCTGCCCGGCTGTGTTTCTGAAGCTTTTATTGGAGATTTCCTGTCCTGGAAAAGATCAAGCTATGGGATTGGGGGTTGTGCCTTTGCGGTTATGTAAATTTACTGGTTAATTCTGATTATATCCATGACAGATCTGCGCCAAAGTTTAGAATTTCTTCTTTTATCTTTAAATAACTATTCAATTGAAATGATAGTTTAAAAGATGATTGGGAAACTTCTCGTTGATTCAGTGGCGCACCCAAAACAAACCCCGGCATAAAGAGGCTTATGAAGGTATTCAAGGCTTCTCAATTTATAAAAAAAAAAACAGTTAAATGCCACGTTTGGTTTAAGTATCATTGAAGTTCTAAACTATTGTGTTACCATTAGCCTTCAACAGAGAAACTAGTGAGCATTGAATGACACATCAATTTACCAGGTCATGTCAGACTGATATGCGCGGAAGACTAATTCCCATCATTTCCATCAGTATCTGTAAAATTATTGATATCATCCCATCCTATTAGTGAGAAGGTATTGAGTCCAGTCGCTTGATGTTACTTACATTAGGTGTTACAGCCGAGAGTTAGGCCCATTGCACTGAAGGCGCGTGACTATCTCCACAATGAGCTGAACGTTTCTTACCCTGGCAGATCACAAGCGGCAAGTCGCGAAGCAGAAGGCTGACGTCTGGGAGGGCAACGTTTGAAGATGCTGTCTTCAATGATACACCACGCCTTCGGTCCCCCCTTGTGATATTTGTGTCAAAGCAAGCCTCGAGATTATCATACTTGCGTGTTAACTTGTGTTAGACAGCATTACGTCGTGTTCTTATACCTTAGATCTTGAACAGTCTGATGTTCTTCTGTACTGATTGTTAGATGCCCAGCAACTTTTTTGTTTTGTCATATCTCATCCGCTGATGAGGTTGGTCTCTTCCTGAGGTTATTCCAGCGTTCGTTTGTTTGGCCTAGCTACGTTGTTAGTAGCTCACGTGTGCCTCGTCACTCCTCTAAAGTTTGTTTAGCATTGAACTTTTTATAGTGATTTTTTTTTGGGGCTGGAAAACTTAATGTTTCTCTTGACTTATAACAAAAATCCTGCTGAATCCATATTGGCTGCGCTTGACAATTGCCTCCATCTTGTTGAACTGTGCGAGCTGCGCGACATGCATCGCTCTGAGTGAATTTCGCCGTGGGATGTCTTTTCTTGGCTGTTTTAGATTGACCAGTCTCTATTTAATTGTTGTGCTTTCTGCTTTCTAATTGAGTTCTCGATTATTTCTTGTTTCCTTTGCTGTGTTCTTGTTATTTATTATTTTACGTGTAGCTGTAGCTTAAGTATTGTATTTTACACGCTTTACCTTCAAGCTATTCAGCGACGATTTTTTGGCAGGAATAATAGTGAGTAATTTTTTGTGTAAAGTTTCCTGGTATATTTACAACGCTTTAATACCCAACCAATACAAAGTATGGGCACTTTTGAACGCCCGCCCGCAGTAGGTTTTAATGACCTTCTTTTTCTAGTGTCATTGTAATTATTTTGTGCACTGTTTTGTCTTGGAATAATTCTTTAGAATGGATTTGTATTACTCTCACAATTGGATTGTGTGGCGCGTCTCGGTTCACTTAGTGCAGTCGCTGATCGTGTTTTAATACTCAAGGTATGGCAATAATTCCCATACCTGACGTTCATCGAAGCACGTGTAATGTGCTAATGGTGTGTGCGCTCTTGAGGATTGACATTCAATGTTTCATGTGCTGTGGCTGGGTAGGATTCGTACAGCTCCATCAAGGTGTGTTGGTAGTACTTGTTCTCATCAACAGACTTTGAGGACTTGTCTCTTCTCTGGAAAATCGAAGTCTATCTGGTCCCCTCTGTCAGAAACTCCCATGTTCTGGCCAATGTGGTGTAGATAGGCCAGTGTCCATCACTTCTCGGAGAGGCAGATGAGTGAGTTACAGACCGGTCGCAATACTTGTCTCAGCTTATATCCTATTTAATTGAAAAGAAACATTACTATGGCAACTTAGACTAGCGAAACCTCAACTTCGAAGCATAATGAAGTTAATCAAAGACTCAAACTTTCTCGCATTGTGCGCGTGTCAGCGTAATTTGTACGTGACAGCCAGATATTATAAAAAATTCAGCGCAAGTTTCATATCGTGTATTGTCGGGGATTTTTGTATGTACATTGTATGTGTAATCACACCCTAGCTTATGATTAGTGTAGGCACCTATAAATAAGTCCGTCAAACGTTCAATTGTTCTTGCTGTATATTTTCTGCTAGTTTGTGCTTGTCGTAACAGGTATTTTCGCTACTGCAGTTCTTGTATTGTGCATTATAGCAATAAGTACATGACAATACAAAATAATATGGCATTTCGTACTTTTGCTTTTATTTTCCTCTCCATATATCCAATGAATAATTTACACCCTGTTGTTTAGCTAATTCCATTGGAATTCTTGAAGCTCGGTAGTTGGTCAACTTTCCGCGGGTAAAATTGTCATGAACCGTAGTGTATTCTTTTGTTCATAGCTCACGAGTTTCTCTACTGGTATCCTTTCCCAAGAAGGAAGAAAAAAAATTATACAGGCTATGCTTTACAACCAACTGGATCTTCGATATTTCTAATCTTAACCCTTTAACGCCCCAGAGGACACCAGTGTCCCCTTTCAAAATTCCCCTTCAATATATTTTATTTCTTATTCAATTAGTTCCCTAATGTGTTCTTTGAAGTTCTCTGCCGAGTGGCAGTTCTTATCCCATCCTGATATCGGTGACTGCCAGATGCCAGCGCCAGTTTAGTGACGGTGGTTGTGTTAACGGTAATATGAGTACAAAAATTCGGACGTTAAAGGGTTAAAGATCATAAATTACTGGATGAATCAGAAGTGAACAATAGTCATATCAATGACTAAATATATAATTGCAGTAAAGAATTAAAATCTATTCCCTTGGTTTGAAAAGACGTACACACTAGTCACAAATGAAAACGGTGGAACATAAATGGAAAAAGACCTTGGAGGACATCCAGGGTCTGACAAAACATGAAGACCGTTGAAAACAACGTTGCTGTTCAAAACAGCTTTGTCTTTTTGGAATAGATGATACAGGTCCTGTACGGTATCAAAGAGAATCGTATACCATTCTTCTGATAAAATAGCCTTGTTAGGACAATATTATGTCGATTTAGGACTCCACTACCGAGACTATATCATGAGAGCGAAGGAAAAGGAACCATTGAGTTGGGACTGTAGAAAACGGGGAATCTATGAACAAAGTGAGCTCCTATACAGGTAAAACTTAGCATAGAAACAACGAGTTGCGAAGTGATAGGAAAAAAAGACGAAGAGAGCGGGTATGGCATGAAAACAGAGATGCCGAGTTGGCACGAAAGACAAGTCCCGAAGGTCTATCTAGAGCTGAGGTATCCCAACAGTATTTCCCCCTGTCATAAGCCTCACAACGTAGCACGTAAAGGTTGAGAGAAAAATATGAAAATGATCAAATTAAACGAAGTTTGATAAGGGTTATGAATAAATAAATATACAAAAGCAGTAAAGTATTGAAGGAAAACGCTTTTTTGACAGCCTCCACTCATATTGACTTACGAGCTTTATTTAGCCTCTACGATTTCGGTGAGTAATGTTGAAAGTAAAATGGGCAAAGGTAATTAATTTGGAATTAAACACTGTAAAGTTGATGTAGCAGAAATTTGCAGCCATCTATCCGAGTAAGAAAATGATAGCGAGGAATAAAGCTTTGAAACTTAGCATTTCAAATTAAATTCTTTACTGTTAAAATTGAATGTTTCGACTCAACGAAATGCGCTGGAAAAAAATATTCGATTTTTTTCCAGAGCATTTTGTTGAAAATGACTCATTGAGTCGAAACGTTCAATTTTAACAGTAAAGCTTTTAATATAAAATGCTAGGGAAACGGGGCCGCTGGCCCCACTTTTTTCAAAGGGAATTTTTGGGAAAATTGCCATTAATATTAGGTTGTTCTTATTTTTTAAAAATTCTCCTACTATTGGGGAATATATGGTATGAATTATTCGTCTGTAGATTAATTCAAATTATCGTGAAAAATTATTTTCTAAACAGTGTCAAAATGTGGCCATTTCCCCAGGGTTGGGACAATGGCCCCATGGGCACTGCGCCAGTGAAGTGGTTGAACGACGCTAGAGCGCATGCGACATTATCTGCCATACCTAACGAGCCATTATCTGCCTTAACCCGCTATGGGCCCATTACCCGCAGTGGGCTCGTTTCCCCATGTTGCCCTAAGTATCAAATCCTTATTCCTCGCTATTATTTTCTTAGTTAAAATTTGTAAAAATACAAACCGAAATAATAATAATAATAAATTTAGGGATGAGTTTCCACCAGGGTCACCAGCAATTTGCAACTATGGACCCCCCTAGTTTACACTAGGTAATCATGGATTGAGCTAGCTGAATCCCCCAAGTGGGGGTTCCAGCAGCCCTCCCTCTCTTTGGCCGAGCGTCTTACCCGTGCTGGAACCCCCTCATAAGATGAGAGTGGTAGCACAGAACGCCCGGCCGCTTACTTGGAATACTCTCTGTTGTTGTGGAGCTGGTCTTTCATGAACACACGTCGGTTATAGGGCTTCCAGGGTGCTTTTTCATAGTATACTGTTTGTGGTGAGCGTAACAGTTGATTACGGCAGATGGTTCAGGGCATAGATGCTTTCCACGGGATTGGTTGGACGATTTATATGAGATCATATGCGTTGATTTTCCGGAGATATTCTAGGAGTTCAGCAATAGGTGCTTCATACCCCAACACGTCCTTGATAGAAGGAGGTGGGCTGCTGTTATCCGCGAATAGGCTGATGTAACGACGTCTTGCGTGATGTAAGGCTGGGCAGTCTAAAATTACATGGTGCACGGTAAGGCGGGAACGTAGGCAGAGAGGACAGCCGGGTGGAGGCTCTTGTAGTGCGCTGTTCATCAGGTATCCATGGGTAAGGTGTGTATGGCCACATCTGAGACGGTTAAGAATGACTTCATTTTTTCGGGATAGTTCGTTCTTTTTGTGGGGATACGGGTCAGGTTGGATGTTCAGTAAAAAATTTCCCTCTTGTTGCCAGTTTTCTTTCCACCGGGTATTGATTTTGCAAGCGATAATTGGGTACCAGTCTCGATAAAAGAGCATTACACTTTCCGCAGGGCGAAGTGCGGCACTTTTTGCAAGCTTGTCGACTGCCTCGTTGCCGTCTATACCCACATGACTCGGAATCCAGCACAATTTAACAGTTTTGCGGTATTTGAATATGTCATCAATTTGGTGTTTGAGGATTCGTACAAGAGGATGGGACGTGCGTGCGTTTCGCAGTGATGTCAGAGCGCTTAGAGAGTCTGAATAGATAACGAACTTATCCCCACTGTGGTCGCGAATGATTTTCAATGCCAGTTCAAGTGCGTGTAGTTCCGCAGTGAATATTGATGCAGCGCTGGGGAGAGATATCGTCCTTTTTGTTCCGCTACACTCCGCCGCAGCACCGACTCGGTCGTCGTATTTAGAGCCGTCCGTAAATATCGGTATGTATCCTCGGTATTCCTCCCGTCGCAGCCTCTGGTATTCCTGGACGTATAAGGCTGGGTGGGTGAATTCTTTCTTGTAGAAGGTTAGGTCCTGGTTCACGTCTGCTGGGATAGTATTCCATGTGGGTACATCGACGTTTTGCAATCGGTACGAGAACGAGGGCTTTATCCGCAGTTGGTGAAGCTGAAGGTTTTCAATTAGTTCGTGGGTGCGAACAGCGAAAGACGGCGTGAGCTGCTTGTTTACAAACAGTCTCCAGTTGGTAGGTGGTATAGCCAAATTGCGGGCTGGGTTGGACAAGTGGCTTCTTATTTTCAAGTAGTATTTCAGCGAAAGTTGCTCTCTTCGTAGCTGGAGGGGCATTTCGCCGGAGATGACTTGTAGACTGGGAATAGGTGTTGATTTGAATGCTCCCGTTGCAAATCGTAGGCAGTCGTTTACAATGGGGTCCAGAAGTTTGAGTGTTGATGTTGCAGCGGAGCTGTACACGATGCAGCCATAGTCCAGTTTAGATCGGACGAATACTCTGTACAAGTGGAGTAGAGTGTTCTGGTCTCCACCCCAGTCGTGGGAAGAGATTGATTTGATTATGTTGAAGTTCTTCTTGCAGCTTGATTTGATGTTGTTGATATGGGTTTTCCAGGTCAATTTTCGGTCCCACGTGAGCCCAAGAAACTTAACTTCGTCCACAAATTCGATGGTTTTGTTGCTGATTTTCAGGGTAGGTGGTACTTGAAGGCCTGGAAGGGATGTAAAATGGACAGCCTTAGATTTATCCATCGAGAAGGAAAATCCATTGTTTTGCGTCCACAGTGCCACTCTGTTGATGCATTCTTGAAGTTTGGCTTCAATGATGCTGATGTCACTGTGTCGGTAGCCAAGTTGGAAATCGTCTACATATAGTGATGCATGGAAACGTGGGTCTTTAGGGATCTGTGAAGCTATTTCGTTGATTTTGATAATGAAGAGGGTGACGGAAAGAACTGAACCCTGTGGGACCCCTTCTTCCTGAGGGCATGGATTGGATAGGTGGTTATTTACTCGTACCCTGAAAGTACGGTCCCGTAAAAACTCTTGGATATATAGAGGCAGTCTTCCCCGGAGATGTAGATGATGGAGGTCTTGCATAATGCCGTAGTTCCAGGTGGTATCATATGCCTTTTTGAGGTCGAAGAAGACACTAACGAAGTGTTCATTGTGGACAAAGGAGTTTCTGATAATGGTTTCGAGACGGATTAGGTGGTCAACGGTGGACCTGTCCCGGCGACCCCCGCACTGGATATTGCTGAGGTGGCCGTGCATATCGCAATAGTCGATGAGTCTATTGTTGATGAGGCGTTCCAGAACCTTCCCGATGCAGCTCGTGAGCGCAATTGGCCTGTAGTTGTGAGGCGAATGTGGGGTCTTTCCAGGTTTTTGAAAAGGGATTATTACTGCTTCTCTCCAGGTAGCCGGGTAATACGAATGAAGCCATAATTTGTTGTAGAGAAACAGTAAGTTTTGTTTACCAATTTCTGGAAGGTGCTTGAGCATTTGGTATGAAATTCCATCTGCACCAGGTGATGTATTTTTCGTAGTCTCCAAGGCAGAATCCAGTTCGGCGAGGGAGAATGCGATGTTGTATGTTTCGTTGTTGTCCGATGAGAAGTCCAATTGGTTAGTTTCTGCACGTTGTTTTCTTCGTAAAAATTCCTGAGGGTAATTCGTCGCACTGCTAACTGAGCTAAATGTTTCTGCTAATTTGTTTGCTATTTCTGGAACGGTAGAGTAGCTTATATTATTTTCTTGTAATATTGACAACTGTCTTTGAGGTCTGCCTTTAATTTTTCTGATGTTTTCATAAATACGGGTCATTGGCGTGTTCTTCGTAAATGTGCTGGTGAATGCTGTCCATGCCTTCCGCTTCTCCTCTCGCAGAAGGTTTCTGTGGATGGCCCTGGCTCTTTTCCAGCGTAGGGCATTTTGTGCAGATTTTGTTTGCCTAAATTTTTGATAGAGGCGTTCGCGGTTGGTGCGTGTTTGTGTCAGCTGCGCGCTCCAGTAGGGCTTCGGAAAGAATTTTGTGAGTTCTATGGTTGGAATACAATCGTTTGCAACTGCTGTTAAAGTGTCGATAAAGGTGCTGAGAGCTTCAGAGCATGTATGCTCGTCAGAGATTTTAAGTTTTTCCCAGTTTTGGTGCGCCTCGTAAGACGTCCAGTCTGCCTTTTTGTTGTTCCACATTGAGCGTTTCTGATCGTTACGTTGTGCATTAATTAGTCGTACTATGATGGGAATATGGTCACTGTCTTCCGGAGATCTACAAGTCTCCCATACCAAGTCCACACTCAGACGAGGAGATGCCAGGGTTAGGTCAATGGCGGACTCAGAGTTGTAAGAAACTCGTGTGTGTGCTCCTGTGTTGAGGAGAGTTAGGTTATGTTGGTCTATAAATTCTTCTATTATCCGGCCACGGGCATCTGTCGTTTCACAACCCCAAGTTGTACTATAGCTGTTGAAGTCCCCCATCAAAATGATTGGCGGAGGTAGTTGATTTATTAGTTCGTTCATTATTTCCTGAGTTATGGGGTGGCTTCTTGAGGTGTACAGCGACGCAAATGTTATCCGTCGAGTGATGTGGGCAGTGGCTGCGATGACCTGGATGGCAGAAGTTATGGTGACTTCTTGGAATGGAATTGACTCATGAATAAGCAGTCCGACTCCTCCATGAGGCGTGACGTTAAAGTGGCCATGTTTGGTAAGCAGATTGTAATGGGGTATGGAAAAATTTGAGTTGTGCCAGAGTTTAGTTTCTTGGAGAGCAACAACATATGGGTTGTGCAAGTTAATTAGTTCTAAAAGTTCGCTCTTTTTGGCTCGAACACCCTGGCAGTTCCACTGTAGGATGCAGATTCCGTTATTCATTTTGGTTTCCTTTGACTTCTTTTTGGTACTGGTTATAAATTCTTCTGGTTTCGCTTCTAACGGTCGGGTTGTTCTCACTTGTAATTTCGCTGTCGCTCATTGCCGAGTCGTAATCTGGTGTAATTTGTACTGGGGTAGAAAATATTTCTCCTGTGCTTGGATCAGCGTAGACTGCTTCCGCTACCTGCTTCTTTCCTGATGGTTTTTCGTTGCTTTCAGAGTTTTTTCTTTTCCT
Source organism: Morinoia aosen (assembly GCA_030386875.1). Taxonomy (NCBI): domain Eukaryota; kingdom Metazoa; phylum Arthropoda; class Malacostraca; order Amphipoda; family Talitridae; genus Morinoia; species Morinoia aosen. The sequence continues at coordinate 28,058,506 of CM059561.1, read as the reverse complement.
TTGCGTACCGTCTGAGAGCTGAGAGGGCCCTAGTGGAAGAGCTGGAGGAGCTGTCCCCACTTGTTTAATCGGTGTTGGAGGTTGTCGGCTGGGTGTTTGTGCAGCGGTAGATGTTACGGCAGAAGCGTAGTTCCTGTGATATTGGTGTTGTTCACTCTCCAGCTTTTGTCTTGCTTGCACTCTGCTCAGTTTGTATTTGTGCTGGATTGCAAGGATTTCCTGTTGGTACTTGAATTCAATGCATTTATAGGAGCCTGCGAAGTGGTCTTTGCCGCAGTTGTGGCATTCTATCTTGATGCTCGTGCATTCGCCGGAATCGTGGTTTACATTGTTGCATCTCGCGCATATCGTTTCAGGCCTGGTGCATCGTTTCTGGGTGTGGTTATACTCCAGACATTTCTTGCAGAACATGGGGCGCGGCACGTATGGAAATACCTTGGTTAGTGATTGTTCTCCGGGTATGGTTATGTGGTTTGGGAGGTTTTGCCTGAATGTAAGTAAGATTGCTTGGGAGACAGGGTTTTTCGGTTTGATCCAGGTAGCTCTCACTGCATCACTCAGTCCGTAGTCTTCCATGAGTCCGTCCCGGAAGCACTCGAAATTGGAGAGGTCGTACTCATATAGATATATGAGGCCTTTCACTGAGTTGAAGTAAGGGTGTTCAGCTATGGAGACAGGGATGTTGTTTAAGGTTTTTACATTACGGATTAGGGTACTTTGTTCTTTGGTGGCAATTTCAATGATATATGAGTCTTTATCCTGTGATGTAATTCTCTTTGGCTTTTCACCCAACTCAAGTTGAAGGCTTCGCTCGAGCACCCAGGGTGAAATTTTGCGCTTTTCATTAGAGTCCAAAGTACATTTGAAGTGAGTGGCGTAGGGAGGGGCGTGTTTTTCATTTGACTCAGTTGGGCTGTTCAGCATCTGTCTAGCACGGCGCTTCCCGACCTTGTGGTTGTTCTGGATTGTAAGTACTTGTTCCTCTTCGATTTGCTTTGGGCAGGTTTTGTCTTTAACTTGGTGAGGGCCGTGACAGTGGATGCATTCGGCTTCAGAGGCAAGGCACTGACTGCTGCCGTGCCCCACTGCCCCGCACCTTCCACAGGTTGTGGCTCGGCTGCAACGCTTTTTGGTATGTCCGTACATCTGGCAGTTGGCGCAGTGCATTGGTTTGTCGATATATGGGTATACTCGGGTGTCTGATCGTTCGCCGGGAATGTATATGAAATCGGGGGGAGACTCTGATTTGAATTCCAGAATTATCGCGCTTGTTTGTTCGTATCTTGTCTTGATGAAGGTGGCGTCAATTACTTCGCTGATGTTATAGTTTTCTTTGAGCCCAGTTTCGAATTCGCTGAAGTTCTCCATGTTGTATTCGTTGATATAAAGGAGTCCCTTGGATTTATTGAGTTTTGGGTGGGCGAAGACTTCACATGGCACTCCGTTTATATTAGTGATGGTCAACAGTGCCTCGCCTTGCCTGTTGTCTCTGGCCTCGAGTGTGAAGCTCTCCCTTCCACTGGTGGTGATGGATTTGGGCGGAGATCCGGTGGCTGAGCGAATTACGTTTTTCACCAGGTAGGGGTCTATCTTACGTTTTGTTTCGGGTGTAAACTTCATGGTAAAGAAGCGTGTGAAGCTCCGCTGTGGTGGCTGTTCGGTAACATTGAGAGGGACAAATTTGTTCTTCCTATGTCTCGCACTCTGGGTCACCTTCCCTTGTTCCTCCGGAGGTGACAAATGGGCTGATAGAGCTTGGGTTACTTCCTCGACGGTGTTTTCCAGGTTTTTAATTCTTTCCTCGATGCAGGTTGGGGGTATGTCAGAGTTACTGTCTTCGGTATTCAGTTTCGAGATGTCACGATCCGGTAACACCCTGCTCATCGATCTAACCAACTGGTTAAGGTTCCTCTCTATGTTGGTGATGCGGTCGGTGATATTTTTTTGGTGCTCTCCATTATGAGCTGTATGGTTCGTTGCCATCAGTGAAGATCCACACGTAGTTGTACAGGCACTTGCTGGCTCGCCTGTCATTGCGGCGATTGGTGTCCTGATAGATTTTACTTCATTTGGCTGGGTCGTCACTTTTGTTGGCTCCTTCGCTCGCTGCTTCTGGTCCTTCCCGGTGCGTCCCCGGTTAGGCCGCGGGCCTCCACCGCCCCTCCTCATATCGCCTGGTCCTCGGGGCACAAGGCCACCGGGACCAGGGGTGTATGTTTCCTTTTTACTCGCGATATGCGAGTTTTATTCAATGCTCAAAACACAGGTTCAAGATAAACATACAAAACTAAAGATAAAAGACCCAGATGTTAGTGGGCGCCCCCCACGTTGGTTCTACCCACGGACAACACTCGTATAAATAAGCTTATGATCACTATGTTGCCAATTTACATAAACGATATGTAATGAGTTGCAACTCCTAGTGGGTATATTAACGGTACCACCACGGGAAGGTGTGGGTGGGCTGGAATACTTGTTATGGACAAGTAATCCTTATCAAATATCCTTGTCTATAGACTGCTCCCTTTACGATACAAATGATGATAACACAGTTCGGCACCAGTAAAATTGGTAAAGGGAACAGTGAAAATTCCCAAACCGAAAGGTGCTTCCATCAATCCGAGTATACATGCCGAAATAGTCCCTATAGTAACCAGCTCGAAGACATGCTTTACCACACAACAAATTTGCGGTATTTTCTACGCAAAATAATGTTAGCAGAAAGAATTGAAAAAAGATTATTTCCAATATAGTTGGAACAACGAATTTGTTATAATATTGGCTATAGAATAATTCTTAATATAGAAGTCTTTCATTGGTACTGAAAGCATTACAGATATTATGATTGTCATGTCTATGGCTGAATGAAATATCGATGGAAAGACAAATTACCCGTGCCTTGATTAGTAAGCCCTTATCGAATTCATCCCTCCCAGCTATTCTAAAACAAATCACAACGAAGAATCCACTTCATTTGAAGACAAAAAAAATTCGACCTCTGACGAAAAATTTCTTTCCATGCTTTCGAAGTTTGATTGATTGTTTGAGGTCGCTTTTCCACCGGGGTCGCCAGCTAATAGCAAATGTGGACCCCTCCGCTTTCGCGAAGCATTTACAAGGAAACAACATGGATTTAGAATGGGAGTACAGCCTAGTTCCCAGTGGGTTTCAGCTGCCCACCCTCCAATAGCCAAGCGCCCTACCCATGCTGAAACCCAGACCGGGCTACCAGCGCAGGAGTATTAGTAGTAGTAACGTGAGTTTACTATCGCTTTAGTTATTCAACTATATCTCACCGAAAGTCACATATTTTAACCAATATCAGGCTTTTCCAGTTTACCATATAAGACGAACATCAACTTCATTTGACCATCAAAAATTATGTGATCATGAATATAATTACAACCTAAGATTATAATTGTTTTCCCATTGAAATTTTGTACATACTACAGTACATTTGAACACACTGGGCAGCCAAACCCCGTAGGGGTTTCAGCCGCCCACCCATTTATGGCCGTACGCCTTACCCACGCTGAAACCCCCCGGAGGTACCAACGTAGAGCGCCCGGCCATATTGCAGTTTCTCCACCCGAATTGCCATGTGCTCATATAGAGTCTAAGTCCTATACTGCTTAGGAACGCCAGTATTTCTGTCAGGGGGCCACCATCGCACAGTAGGTGCTGAATGGTTGCTCGGGTGTTTGGATTCCTGAAGATTTGGATGGGAGTAGTTCTGGCTTCAGCGAGGTTGGGCTTTCGAAGAGAAGCTCGAATCATTTTATCGGTTACTATGACATTAGACAAGTCAATTTATACGACTCGACTTGATAGAATAATTTTCCATGTTTAACACGTTAACTGCGATGGGTTAAACTGAAGTTTAATATTCAATTCGAATTTAAATTCAATTGCAGTAATCTACTTTGAAAATAGCAAACATAAACTAGATGGGGTTTTTCATTGAGCTTTCATTAAGTATTTAAAAACAATGAGTTAGTGACTACAGGTGGGTCAGCAGCACTTTGAAAACCACCTAAGGGACCACCGGTGGGTCCCTTCGCAAGGAACGTGTTAATGGAATAATGGAATGGATTCAAAGCCTTATCCAGAAGATACGGATTTCATCTGGCTCATACATACTAATGATGTAAACTTTAGTATCGATTCGACATAATGATATTTAAATATTACATCTACGGAAATTAGAACCCACGGGGGAAAACTGTGAGGTCCTGAGCCGAGAGTGAGGTAGGCTATTTTTTGGTCGGAATAAAATGTTTTTCATTTTGATGGCCATCTTGCATTGCTGTCCTATTTTTCAGCCGCTCTGATTTTGATTCCTCAACTTTTATCTTGTTTCATAACCTTCGTTAGTCGTGTTGACCATAGGATAACCTGAAGTCACTGAACTTGTTCGGATCCACAAGTAGATACTTTCAAATTATATATATATATAAATAATAATATAAGAAAGAAAGTTTTAGCCCCCCTTAACCACAACAAATATCTTCTAAGAGAGGAAAGAGGAAGGCACCATTTAGTATGGAGTAAAGGGAACGCGGAATCTATGCACAAACTGCACAGAAACAGTAAGCTAGGAAAGAAGTTCACGAAACAAGAAAAAAGTTGAAGAAGAAAGTAGTAGGTGCTGAAAAACAGGACAGCAGTGAACCGAAAAAAGATGGTCCGTAACAAAACAAAAACCCATTTTATCACAACAACAAGGAAGCCTACCTAACCTTTAGCTCGGGCCCTCACATGCTTCCCCTGGGAGCGCTAATTACCATAGATACAATAGTTGTATCCCCCTGAGGGGAGATACTTTCAAATGCGTTCATTGTAATATTCTTAAGAAAGCATCTAATTGATGGATCACTTGTGACACATTGTTTAAAAAAAAAACCTTAAGCCTGAATACCGAGTTTCTCGGGGCAAATGAAACAAAATAACACCGAGCAACGAGAACTTCATTGTTACGCGGGAAGACCACCAGGCTGCTGCTGTTGCATGGTGGCAGCAGTGGGGATCATGGGCTTCTCGAGCTTGCTCTCTGAGTGAGGCTCGGAAGGCAGATTTTCTTCCTTGGGGTCCTGAATGCTGACGTGGTCGGGGAGGGCGAGACGAGGTCCGTTCTTGCCAGTGGGGTCATGAGGCAACATAATCTTCACTTGGATGCCCAACACACCTGCACACAAACAGAGACCAATTAGTATAAGCATTACACACGAAATAACAATTAACCAGATGAACGGCCAATGAAGTTCATGTACATTAGATGGTTAAATCGGTATAAAAATTAAGGAAATTCACAGCTTAGTAATTAAAACGATTAGTTTAGCTAAAGAATATGGATAAACCCAAAGCACACTACAGTACATCTAATGTGAACCATACCTGGAGCTTTGCAACTTTATACATGTGTATTTTCAAAATAAATAAAAAGAGAGAACAGAACACCCGTTATCACCTTTAGATCAGAGTTGACTGTAAAATCTGTGAAACTAGTGAATATTTTAAACAGCAACTTCTAGATTTTTTTCGACCTATACAAATAGTTTACACATTGGATTTAGCATTCCATGTTCGATGCAAGTACGATGGAAATGCTTCAAAATTGGTCTTGGTGCCCCACCGGTTTGGTCTAGATGCTTGAAATTTAGCGCGAGAGTTCAAATACGATCTCAGCATCGATTTCCAAAATGAACTGAAAATCGGACACTTGATTATTGTGGGGTTGCAAGTTCCTCATGTACAGACGATCCTCGAATTATAAATTACGAACCTCAATCCATACTGGTTAGAAAAAGTTTTTAAAACTTCTATGAGTCATCATATTGGATGCAAAATGGACTCCTTTTCATCCAAATAAGTTGAGGTTCACATATAAAGATGTACAACACGAGGGTCGATGGTATTCGCTTATCATTGAGACAGATTGTGCAAAATAACTTTAAAAATTGGGCATGTTACTACGGCAGGGAGCTATGCGTCTTGCCGAGGCTAGAAGCAAGCTGCTGCCCCAGAAGTTTAATCTAGTCCACCGAGAAGCCTCTCCACTTGATGCAGACAGGGATTAGAAATGGACAAAATCAGAGAAAATGAGACTTCAAATAATACTCCTAACTAACCCAAGAACCCCTCCACACCACAAGACCGATCACTGCATTCAACACAAATCGCAATTGAAAGAAGATGCCAAGGCTGACCTCGCACTAACACCTAAACTAGCATTGAGAGCTATTGCAGAACCAGCCAAAAGTAATCCTTTGCATACGAGGCCTGTCGAAAAAGTATCCGACCTTAATTTTTCCCGCGCAAAGTAGTGATTCTAAGGCGGCGCCACTGTGCACGGTGGAAGGAGGAATCTTAATGCGCATGCTTGACTTTTTTCACCGCATTCACTTGGGCCAGTCACTGGCTGGTGGTCGCCAAGTAAGGTGCTGTTCTAAGTGTTTGTCGAAATTCGTGCCCAAGTTGTTGTCGCCGGAACAAAAAGACCTCCGTCGTGACGTTGCACAGGACCTTCTGGACACCGCCAACACTGATCCTGGGTTTCTGAACACCGTGATAACTGGAGATGAGTCATGGGTGTACGGGTACGACCCAGAAGCAAAAAGACAGTCATCCCAATGGAAGCATCCCGAGTCTCCAAGGCCGAAGAAAGCGCGGCAGGTGCGAAGCAAAATCAAGGTGATGCTGACTGTTTTCTTTGATGTCCGTGGAATTGTGCATCACGAATACGCACCGGAAGGACAAACAGTGACAAAGGAGTACTATCAGGATGTTCTCCGGCGACTTCGTGATGCAGTTCGGCGCAAAAGACCAGACATGTGGACTGCGAACAACTGGCACTTGCATCACGACAACGCGCCCGCACATTCATCCCATTTGATCCGCAATTTCTTGGCCAAACATGGAATTACGACCGTTCGCCAACCTCCCTACTCTCCAGACCTGGCTCCTTGCGACTTCTGGTTGTTTCCAAAATTGAAGACACCACTGAAAGGATCCCGTTTTGAGAGTAGAGAAGAGATAATGCGGAACGCGACGACAGAGCTGAACACCATTCCAAAAGAAGACTTCCAGAGGTGTTTCCGGCAGTGGAAGGATCGGTGGGCTAAGTGTGTGGAAGCACAAGGAGCCTACTTTGAAGGGGATTAGGGTCCCAACCCCGTCAGGTTGTTGAAGTATTTTTTCTGGCCAAAGGTCGGATACTTTTTCGACAGGCCTCGTAAAAGCGCAGGAAAATTTTGCTGCGGTGTAAATAAATATTTTCTCCATCAAATAACCCCTTTCATTTCATACAGATAGTTAGAATTGACAAGAGCTAACGGTCCGTGCTGGGAGCCAATCAAAATGCTCAATAATAATAAATTTAGGGATAAGTTTCCACCAGGGTCACCAGCAATTTGCAACCATGAACCCCCCCCCCCCCCCAGCTTACACTAGGTAATCTTGAATTGAGCTAGCTGAACCTCCAAGTGGGGGTTCCAGCAGCCCTCCCTCTCTTTGGCCGAGCGTCTTACCCGTGCATTAGATGAGAGTGGTAGCACAGAGCGCCCGGCCGCTTACTTGGTATACTCTGATACTGTGGTGCTGATCTTTCACGAACGCACGTCGGTTGTAGGGCATCCAGGGAACTCTTTCATAGTATGAAGTTTGTGGTGAGCGTAACGATTGATTACGGCAGATGGTTCAAGGCACAAATGCTTTACAAGAAGTTGGTTAAACGATTTATATGAGATCGTATGCGTTGATTTTCTGGAGATATTCTAGGAGTTCAGCAATAGGGGCTTTGTACCCCAACACTTCCTTGATAGAAGGAGGTGGGCGACTGTTATCCACGAATAGGCTGATGCAGTAAGGCACCGACTGCTGCCGTGCCCCACCGCTCCGCACCTTCCACAGATTGTGGCTCGGCTGCAACGCTTTTTGGTAAGTCCGTACATCTGGCAGTTAGCGCAGTGCATTGGTTTATCGATATATGGGTCTACTCGGGCGTCTGATCGTTCGCCGGGAATGTATATGAAATCGGGGGGAGACTCTGATTTGAATTTTAGGATTATCGCGCTTGTTAGTTCGTATCTTGTTTTGATGAAGGTGGCATCAATTACTTCGCTGATGTTATAATTTTCCTTGAGCCCAGTTTCGATTTCGCTGAAGTTCTCTATGTTGTATTCGTTGATATAAACGAGTCCCTTGGATTTATTGAGTTTTGGGTGGGCGAAGACTACACATGGCACTCCGTTTATATTAGTGATTGTCAACAGTGCCTGGCCTTGCCTGTTGTCTCTGGCCTCGAGTGAGAAGCTCTCCCTTCCACTGGTGGTGATGGATTTGGGAGGAGATCCGGAGGCTGTGCGGGTTACGTTTTTCACCGAGTAGGGGTCTATCTTCCGTTTTGCTTCGGGTGTAAACTTCATGGTAAAGATGCGTGTGAAGCTCCGCTGTGGTGGCTGTTCGTTAACATCAAGAGGGACAAATTTGTTCTTCCTCCCTCCTATGTCTCGCACTCTGGGTAACCTTTCCTTGTTCCTCCGGAGGTGAAAAATGGGTTGCTAGAGCTCGGGTTACTTCCTCGACGTTATTTTCCAGATTTTTAATTCTTTCCTCGATGCAGGTTGGGGGTATGTCAGAGTTACTGTCCTAAGTATTCATTTTAGAGATGTCACGGTCTGGTAACACCCTGCCTATAGATCTAACCAACTGGTTGAGGTTCCTCTCTATGTTGGTAATGCGGTCGGTGATATTTTTTTGGTGATCTCCATTATAAGCTATATGGTTCGTTGCCATCAGTGAAGATCCATACCTATTTGTACAGACACTTGCCGGCTCGCCTGTCCTTGCGGCGATAGGCGTCCTGATAGATTTTACTTCATTTGACTGGGTTGTCACTTTTGTTGGCTCCTTCTGGTCCTTCCCAGTGCGTCCCCGGTTAGGTCGCGGGCCTCCGCCGCCCCTCCTCATATCGCCTGGTCCTCGGGACACAAGGCCACCGTGACCAGGGGTGTATGTTTCCCTTTTTACTCGCAATATGCGAGTTTTATTCAACACTCAAAACACAGCTTCAAGATAAACATACAAAACTAAAAATAAAAGACCCAGATGTTAGTGAGCGCCCCCGACGTTGGTTCTACCCACAGATAGCAACCTAATAAATAATCCTATGAGCACTTTACTATCAGTTTACATATAAGACTAAGTAAAGAGTTCAACTCCAGATGGGTATCCTATCAGTACCACTGCGAGAAGATGTGGGTGGACTGGAATACTTGCTAGGGGCAAATAATCCTTATCAGATCCTTGTCTGTAGACCATTCCCTTCACGACACATAAATAATAACACAGTTCGGCACCAGTAAAAACTTGATAAAGGGAACAGCGAAAATTCCTCGTGCAACATAACTTTAAAAATTGGGCATGTTACTACGGCAGGGAGCTATGCGTCTTGCCGAGGCTAGAAGCAAGCTGCTGCCCCAGAAGTTTAATCTAGTCCACCGAGAAGCCTCTCCACTTGATGCAGACAGGGATTAGAAATGGACAAAATCAGAGAAAATGAGACTTCAAATAATACTCCTAACTAACCCAAGAACCCCTCCACACCACAAGACCGATCACTGCATTCAACACAAATCGCAATTGAAAGAAGATGCCAAGGCTGACCTCGCACTAACACCTAAACTAGCATTGAGAGCTATTGCAGAACCAGCCAAAAGTAATCCTTTGCATAAAAGCGCAGGAAAATTTTGTTGCGGTGTTAATAAATATTTTCTCTATCAAATAACACCTTTCATTTCTTACAGATAGTTAGAATTGACAAGAGCTAACGGTCTGTGCTGGGAGCCAATCAAAATGCTCAAGAACGCTTTAAAATCACTTGGGCTATTCAGACGTAGTCGAGTACGAATAAAAATCAGAAATGTCCTAGCGCCATCCGCTCAAAGATGGCAAATTACCTTCCAAGATAACGATGGAGCAGCGGTACTTCAGTCTTCTGAAAAACTCTTCCCTTGAGCTCAGTACAACAGGCCTCGCAGAAGACATAACAGTTTAATTAATTCTATGGTAAAGCGACTCTAAGCACCTACGCAGAAACGTAACCAACAGAGACATATTCAAGACGTGCTCAACAGACGTCCATCATTGTACCCCGGATTATCTGGAGATGCAGACGAGAATTAAAATGAATATCTGATGGGTTATTAGATCACTGGCGTTTATTGTGTGTAATTTATCCAGATCGAAATCGTAAATAACATCCAAGCTGGACTAAAACCCGATGTGCTAAGAACACAAGCAACCAACACAAAGCTTAATAAACTTGGCATCAGGCGAGCAAGACCTCTTCAGCCGTCACCAGAGACAACTGGTCCACCTCGGAACTTGCTTGAGCATAGGTGGCGACGCAAACGAAAGACAAGTAGTGAAGTTAAAGGAGAAGAATTTATTTAGTGTAACTGCTGAACAACGTGTCGAATGCAAGCACGAAACAATAGGTAAAGCAGAGTATTTGATCTTGTCCACCGAGAAGCCTCGCCGCTTCATGCGGATAGGTATTAGAATGGACATCAACTTCTCATCAACAATGCTGTTTTGACTTCACTACTAAATGTCAATAAAAGAAAATAATCATTGAACAACATTAAAAATTCCAGTTTTTTCTCACAATACCACACCCTACATTTATGAATGCTATGTTATCAACCCACAACATCTGGCTGTTAGCTAAATAATTCCACTTGCGCTTCCAACCACAGTTCAGAAAAACCAAAAGCGCTCTTAGGGAGAACACGACAAAGATATGGGTTTACTAGCAGTGGAAGAGCTTTGTGCATATGAATCTAATTTTATTCAAACACGAATCTTCTTTTAACCTAGAGAACCCTAATACTTGCACATAAATAACACTCGGGTACAGTTAACTATTACACGTTTAGGCATTGCTGAACTCCAGGCGTGCAAGTATCACAGAGCTGTGGGAAGCATTTATCCAAGGCGAATTAACTTCGAATCGGTCAAACAGCTGTCCCAGTTCAATGTAGGACAGTAGGATTGCACTCCTCCAAAGATCAGTGCTAAATTATTTTCAACTGTCCATAAAGCTAAGGAATACCAATTCATTTTATGATCTAGAAGTTACACAACAATGTGCATTGAACTTCAAATACATGAGACTAGAAAAGTTCAGAATTAGAAGCACACACACAAAAAATTCCCTGCTGAATGAAGTTTACAATAACCAATAAAATGGACATTCAAAACTGCTTCCCATGCAATAGAAGCAAGTCCCAAAAATATATGATGGCAAAAAGTGTCTGAAGAGCATAACCTATTTGAAATACTCCAGAACAATTTTCTCAGCTGGCAAAAGCAGAAGGCACATGCCCTCACAATACTGCTATGCAACAAACGAGACGAAGAGTATGGCGCCTCACCTTGTCTGAGGGGCACGTGGCGCACGGCAGAATCTACGTAATGCCGCCTGGGGTCACCAGAATGGATCATGAGACCATCTGTGAATTTCATGGACTTGGCACGCTGTCCACGCAGCTTGCCAGACACCACCACCTCGCAACCCTTGGCTCCAGACTCCATGATGAATCGCAGCACACCATAGCAGGCCCTGTCAAAACGGCATGTCTCAAAATGCACCTCTGGGTGACCGACCACAAAAGTGAGTACAAAAACAACGTGCTTGAGCCAATCTAATATTTTAATACTGAATAGTAGTTGGCTCTATGAAAACGAATGTCAAAGATGCTGCTGCTGCAGCCACTACTACAAGAACACTCTTTTTGTGCTGTTTACACAACTTATTTCAAATGACAATTATCCTGTACAGCTTTATCCATCCAAGAGTGCTCTAATATTCAGTAAAATTAATCGCACAGAATTGTCAAGTTGAAAGAAAATCAATTCTGTTGAAAACTAGGAATGGATTTAGGCCTCAATCTCTTACAGATCACTTTCAATTTATACTAAATTGTCAGGGTATTTGTCTACTATGAAAATAAACAGTAAAATTGGCTAAAGATAATTGCATGTTTCCATAAAAATATTACTCTGAATACTGATGAAATAACAAAAATCATCGATTACAGCATTCATAATGGGATGGAGCAACAGAAGTAATTTGCTCACTAGTGAACCAAGCAGAAAAAAAAATTATCTAGATAAAAACAATTCTGACCTCCTGACAGCAAGTCCACCGACAAGCTTGTAGCGAAGAGACTCAGCCTGGGCGATGGCGCAGAGACCACGCTGGGCAACCTTCTCAGCATAGAGCTCGACGCTGTTGGGAGGGAAGTCAAACCTCTTCTGGACAAGAGCAGTGAGCTCCCTGATGCGGCGACCCTTCTCCCCCAGCACGTTCTGCGTGCGGGTGGCTAGGATGATGATCTCGCGGCGAGCTGGTGTGTGGCGCACCTGCACACCTGAGTAGCCATCCTCGGCCAGCTCATTTGTGAGAAAGCGGTTCAGTTCAGCCTTGAACACACCATCCTTCACGAACTGCAATAAAAATATGTAAAAGGTTAATTAAGGGAGAAAAAGCTTAACAGCAACTTACAGCTTAAGTTTGTATAATTATTAATACTGATGCCAAAAATAACTCAATTGACCCACTTTTGTCCGATATTTCTGAATTCCATTTGCAAGTACCTATGTTGATTTATGAACAGTGAACTGAGGTTTTGTGAGGAAAGATTCTTTACTAGGAGTGTCATTTATTTGAAAATTTTTAACTATAAAGAAAATTTATGCATTAATGAACAGCCCATGATTGATGGAAAATGGAGCCTAATCTTTAGGCCGCGCGGCCAGACAAACAGCAGTGGAGCAAGGCAGAGCTGACACAGCGCGGTGTTTTATGTTAGTGGTATTCCTATTAGGGTGGCCAGACAAGTAGCACAGAGCAGGGCAGGGCAGCGCTGTCTGAAGCAAGCGCCAGCGGCGTTTTATCTTGGATGATAAAACACCGCTCCGGAGCTAGCATTCAGTTGCACCCTAGCGTTCGTAGGGAGAGGATGTCATCGGAGACGATCGGAGATGCACCTCATATTTCGACCATAACTATGTTAATGAACAATGGTCATTTATAGAAGACGCCATGGAAGTTAGTATTCAGTGGGCTTGTATTATTTATACGGATATAGGTACTTTCCACCTCATAAATCAAAAACTAAACGTTTACCAAGTATTTCTTTGTCAATACCTACACTTTAAAGCGTACCACTGCCTAACATTTTATATTAGTTTTTTCGTGTTAGGCGCATGGCACTAAAATTGACTTCAAACATACTTTTTTATGTATCAACTAATAGTTTTTTGGTAATAGTTTAGCTCGAAGCGCTGCACACGGCCGATACAGAAATATTCAAGTTTACGTTTTATCAGTATTACATTGGTAAAAATAACTTTGAAAGCATGCAGTTTATTAGTTTATTAGTTAGTTTAAGCCTCCCTATCCTCAACAATGAGATGTAAAGAGAGGAAGGAAGAAGGCACCATTTAGTATGGAGTTAAGGGAACGTGGAATCTATGCAGAAAGGGCACAGAAACAGAAAGCTAAGAAAGAAGTTCATGAAACAAGAAAAAGTTGAAGAAGAAAGTGGTAGGCGGTGAAAAACAGGACAGCAGTGAACCGAAAAAAGATGGTCCGTAACACAACAAAAACCTATTCTATTTTAACAAAAGAAAGCCTACCTAACCTTTAGCTCGGGCCCTCACATTGTCCCCCTGGGAGTGAAAGCATGCAAGTAAAAAACTATTAGTTTCTCCATAAAACGATTGTGATGTTCGAGTTCTGTGGGAAAATAGCAATTAAATTGAAACGTAGTGCCGCAAGCAAAATACCAAAGTACCTTCTACACTTTGAAATTTTTTATTAATTTATTAATTCAAAATTCGTGTTGTTATATCCATAAATGTACATATTTATAGGCTTGGACGAATAAGTTCCTTGTTCTGTAATGTATCTACACGTAAAGCACTGCAAAATAATTCAGATTCAAGTATCTAAAAGGTTTCAAGTCATTCGTCAGTGAATTCTTAGCATTATTATTCCCTCAGCAATCATAACTATCATATTATGCAATTAATTTCTTGAGGAATTTTATGGTGCAATTTTAAAACACTATTAAAGCCATTTAATTTGTTTAGTAGAGCAATAATGTAGGGAGATCAAAAATAAAATACAACAGCGTCCGGATGTACTTGTAATGCTATCAGCATAATGCGTAGCATAGAAATATATATAAATAAACATAATTAGATGAAATATTGGCAGTTCTACAGCTAGTTACTAAATTAAATTTGAGGTAACTTCAGTCACAAAGCACTGCTCTTCTTAGCGCCAAGATTACAACTGCTGCGAACTCAGGACTGCCACTGCTGTTTGTTTGGCCGCCTAACTTGCTAGCATAAGCTAGCAGCTACCAGCAAGCCGAAACTGCTCTGCTTAGCCCTGCTTCACTGCTGTTTGTCTGGCCGTGGCCTTATGCTAGTACATCACAAGTGAGAGCAATACTAGCACAACCATACAATTTCCAACTGATTATACAAATCAAAATGGACATGTGTGAACATGACAGTTGTAATTTCTTTCCTTATTAAACTTCAAATATATGCATAAAAAAAACATGAAATGAAGAGATATGTCACCATGTCTAGTGAGAACACCTTCAGCTTAGAACTTATTTTTTTACAAACTTTAAAATATACTATTATTTTTTCAAATTAGAAGAACCTGCTTGATCATTTCTAATATAGTAACCTTCATGAGTTGCGCTTATTATGCAGAGGATATCAGATGAAGATGATGAAGTAATAACAGTTTAACAAATTACATGGAGCACCTACTGCATGATTTCCAGATTAGCTATAAATCAACTTGCATTGAAGAAAACTTGTTCATTTTGATTTAATTAACTATTTTTGAGCAACAAAAAGTGGAAAATCGATTATTGACCTTTCCTACACATTTACCAAAACATCTTAGAGGTGGGTTCAGGCTCCGCGGGGTTCCTTAATAATAAATTACGAAAAACACAAACATACTCTAACAGCTTCAGCACAAGCGCGCAATTGACAAACCCCTATGGAACACGAAAATTTCAAAGTTCAATAACTCTATTTCTTTTGGTGATGGTTTCATACTGGTTAAGGGGGTCCTCCGGAAAAAAAATTTTTTGATCCGATTGGTCTGAAACTTGGTGAGTATATGTAGTTTTGCAAGACAAACATATTTGAACTTAAAATTTTCTGATTTAGGCCTTAGTTTTTCCGAAAAAATTGAAATGTAGGTTTTTTGGGTCATTTTTATGCATATTTCAAAAGAATAGAAGTCATTGAATTTTTACGCTAGAACAAATTCAAAGACAGTTTTGGAATCCTTGAAACATTTCTAACAAAGATATATTCGGGGATTTTGCATTTTTAAAAATTTTTCTACATGCGAAAATTTACCAATAAATAAAAAAAAAAGAAATTTTTGAATTTGAACCATTATAAAAAAAATGTAATGTAAAAATGGAAAAAAGGGAAATATAACTTTGTTAGAAATGTTCCAAGGATTCCAAAACTGTCTTTGTTTTCTTCCTAGCATAAAAACTCAATGACTTTTATTCTTTTGAATTTTGAGAATAAGTGACTTAACAGTATAGGCCAAAAATTAAATTTTTTGTTTTAGTGTGATATAATGGAAAATTTATGTAATTGAATGCTGTTTTCATTTTTATTTCGATTATCTCCATGCATAACATCATATTCACACTGTGAATTGTAATTTCCAAAAAAGAAAAAAATTAAAAAATTTTTTACTTATATCATAAAAATTATGAAATTTTTTGTTTTCAGTTTGATTCTTATCAAATTTGACTATTATATGTAACTTTTGAAAAGAAAGACAATTTCCTCTGTACATTTTTATGATTCAGGTCTTAGTTTTTGAAAAAATTTGACATATTGGTTTTTAGTCCGCTGGTATTGATATTTCAAAAGAATAGAACTCATTGAGTTTTCAGGCTAGAACAGAAACAAAGACTATTTTAGAATCCTTAAAACACATCTAACAAAAGTACATTCGCAAATTTTCTATTTCTTCTTTTGTTTTCTTTTTATATGGGGTCGAAATGGGCTCAAAAATTTAAGATTTTGGTCCTCTTATCCCCCCTGGAGGGGATCTATTGTCCGTAGCGCCATAAAATTTTAGGACAGAATAGTCCACCAACTAAGAGTTCTTTTCCAACGATAAAATGAAAAATGACCATCGTGTTCAAGATGGTGGCGCCCATGGTGGTCGCCATCTTTGAGCTGATATAACCAAGATTGCGGTCATCACCCTAATGGGTGGGTTAGAAGCTTTATTTATAATTTTCACTATAAGAACTGTGGCTAACCCTCACGACACAACCTCTTTACGTTTGTAATAGGGGGTTAACTACCCTTATTAACTAAATTATGGCGCTGGCGCCAACTTCAAAAAACAATTATTCAAAAATACCGCATCAGCGAGCAGAATGTCATTCTTGTAAAAGGTATTTAAATGTGTTCCTTTATTGATTATTTGCCGCCAAATTATTAATTCCCGTGCAGCACCTAAAATAGATATTGACCGAACTTTTGTAATGAGATTCAAAACTTGGTCGAAATTTTAAATTAATTTTGAATTTGGTACGAACTTACGAAAATTTCAGTTGGACAAAGTGAATGCAAAGCAAATGTTTTTTTTTATAACAAGATGTGAAAGGTGCTTTTTAGAGCAAAGCACGATGATCCCGATGCATTTGAGCTTTGTTGACGACATTTGCTTGAGCAATAGCGATTTTGTAAACCGTTTGAGAGGGTTTGAAGTTTGAACCGTTTACATCGGACAAACTTTCGGACTTTACCCTATGGTGTTTGCTTCCCTAATTCCAGTAACTCATTTACCGCTCTAACTTCTAAAATACTCATTTTCCCTGGGAAGTGCAGTGAGGAAAAGTTGTTCCTTTTGATCTCATTAACAATATCAACGCATCCTAAAGTCAAAAATCAATTATGGTCAACTCCTCAACATTTACCCAGAATTGCAAGGAAACAAATGGTCAACACAACCTCAAATACAAATGTCTCAACTAAATAGAAACAACCCTTTTCCTTGTATGAATACAATTTCTTGCTACACCTTTCGGTAAAAAAGAATAATTAAGTGTGCTAAATCAAATTGCTTACACCTCAATTATGCCTTTCACTCCCTACCGCATGAGAAAAACTGTTACGGTCGAAGTTTATCCTCGCAATTCAACATCATGACTTCAAACAAAAAATTTGGTAAGAATTTTAGATTTTGGCGTGCTAAATTCTACTTTAAACCAATTTAAAGGTACATAATTGATAATACATGCTGGATATATTAACGTCTACAACATGCTCATCCATTTCAATACGTTCCCAGAGAACGTTCTTATAATACCGAAAGAAATTTTCGTAAGCACAAATTGAGTATTCTTCAACTTTCGAAATAATCACACCTATCTAAATGTTTAATAATGAAAAAAATACCGATTAACAGCTTCTATTACAACCAAAACGGTCTTTGCAACACGCTAAAATACAAAACAACACAAACAAACCTTCCGCTTCTTGCTTATAGCTTGAACTCTTGCTGACATTTTCACTAGATGAACCACAGATATATCAAGTATATTTAAACTATATTTTTTAAATCCAGCTAGTTTTCACACCACACGACCTCATCCACAACGAACATGAATAACAAGGGCGAAATGTTGCCATAAGGATTGCGTGAGAACGGAAGTGCTAAAATGCAAACTTAGAGGTACAAAGAAAAATAATTATTACACACAATTTTTTTCGCATTTAGGAAAACTTGTATCCATTTTTGCATATTTTACTCTCATATAAAAATTTTATTTAATTATTGAACAACCAACATATTTTGGTTCACATTTGAATATGTGGGGAGAATTTAGGACGACATGTAAAATGGATGCACATTTTCATAACAAATAAGTAATATTTTTACGTATTTCAAAAATTCTATTTTAGTAAAAGGAACATAATGAAAAATTGTAATACAGTTTTTTCAAAAATGGACCGGCAGGTCCATAATTTCTTGAGCCCACCTCGCGCGACTTTAGACTTAAGTTTTCCACTCTTAACTTTTGAAAGAATGCACCAATTGCCTTCAAATTACTCTCAAACAAAAGAGAAAAGCATTTTCTACAAATTTGTTATAAACACATCCAAAAAAGTTTTCTAAAAACAACAGAAATTCTTCGATGAACCTGTGCGACTCACGCGCCGTCGAAAGACCTGTAGTGATCGCCCTCAGCCGTACTTCAGTCTAAGATTCATAAATTATTAAAACCATCTTCTAAAAATTAAATAAAGTTAACGTAATCATTCTTAAAATTTTAGATCACTGTTTTCATTCAACATTACCCTTAAATCTATTAAAATTTGACCAAAGAAATACTTAAACAAGAAAGAGCGGCGTTTTTACCTAGAACCATATCGCAAGTTCATCCGCATCCGGAAAATTCCGGAAACGCTCGTCCGCTCAAAGCGCATATAAGGCCGGCGTCACAGGCCGAGTGGTCATTCTCTTATAGATTCCCCTAGCGCTTGGGCCCAGAGCGGGCAATTGTAAGTATCAAGTGTAACGATAAGTGTGTATTATGTCTTAACTTTCGTGTGTGTGTCTTAACTTGTTCCGTGTAAGGGAGCTCTCGTTATTGTGTCGTAGAAATATTCACTATGTTGTCTCTGTGCCAGTGTTAGTTAGTCATCAGCCTCCACCTCACTGCCCCATCTTTGTCACTGTTTCGTGCTTACTACCCTCCGATGATACCGTATTGTGCTGTCAGTGTTAGACGATGTTGGCATTTGCTCCTTAGTTATTTTAGTGCTGAGCATAGTGTTAAGACACCTTGCTGCCCACAGAGATCATTTTTGGTTTGCTCATCTTTTGTATGTTCCAGCTCCAATTAATTGTGTTCTCAACTTTTGTATTTTGACTAAGTCAGGTTTAAATAATTTTGGAATTCCTCTGCAATTTTTAGTCAATGTTTGAATTCATATCTTGAGAAATGAAGCTATATTAGGTTATTTAAACCAGTAGAGATTGTATCTTCTGTAGACACTCACTCAAGTCAAGTCACTTAAATAATCATTCTTTCTTGCTCATCGGAATAATAGAGTATAGAGACTTCACCTTTTCTCATACTTATATCTTAGTACATTAATTATATAATTACCTCAGTGCTCTAGCTATTATTTTTGGCTGTAGTTCATTTAAACTCAGTTGTGCTGCTGCTTGTAATGTCAGGATAGAGCTTGTGACCAGTTGGTCTGGAGCACTGATTCTGGTGTTGAGATGATTCAGGCTGCGACTCGGGCGCTAGAGTTGCGGACTGACTTTTAGCACCGGACTCCTGCCACTGTTCCTCCTGTGAATGTTACAGTTGCGCAGTCTTGCACATGTGTATGAATAGACTCAAATTTTGTGTTCAAAATAATTCAAGTCCCCTGCTCCCTCACAGGATCGACGGGACCACACATTCAAGCACTCACAAACACGTATGAAACCAAACCCTAACCTCTTAATTTAAGGAGCTTACCTCCTCCGAGTTCTCCTCCAAGTTCTCGCCTCCAAGTGTTTCTCCTCATATTCAAATTTCACTATACTGGAAAGGCCTGCATCCCTGCAGCTAAGCCGCTAAAATCTCCAGTTGAGACCATTGGGTCGAGAGTCCTCACCATTGTTACCGAGTTTTCCCAACCGGTAACTATTCCCAAACTCATCATTCAACTCACTACTCACTTGGTGTCGGAACCTCCCACACCTACACCATCCTCGACTTCACACTCCAGCACGCGCTTCACAAGCCTGAGCTGAACGAATCGTCGGGAGTCCTCCAACCTCCTCGGACTCTCCCCAAGAAGTCTCGCAACAAGAAGTCTCGCAACAAGAGTCAAGTCTCGCACCTCAGCGTGCAACCTTCTCCTCAATAAACCCAATACCGGCGAGTTAAACTATTCTCTCATTTTCCCCCGGTGTTGGCTTGTGGTAATTTGTGTTGTTTCATGGATTATTTGACGCTTGAAAAATTGCGTCCGAAGACCCCGAACTCCTTCTGAGTCATGATGCAGAGGCCGTAATTCATTCATTTAGCTATTAAGTGTGCTCTACCCCGAGCACTGGTGACCTCGCCATAAAAGAACATCCTTCCTTGAAATCGATAATCTAACAGCTTGATCTCAAGTTTCCAATTCAACCTTTCAAAAAGAAAACTCAATAGTTTCCCCATTAGGGAGAACTATAAACTGGTGACCAGAATTCATACCAGAGTTGATAAATAATCCAACAACTGAATTGCCGCAGCCATCATTTGGAGGTTTTTGAGCGCATGTCGAGGCTGTTGCAGCTGTTGCATGTTGAACTTTGGAGGAGGTAGTGTTCCTTTCCATCCGTTTCCTCTAATTCTCAGTAATCAAACATAGTTTTTCCTCTCTAAAAACTCTTCCCTAATAATAAGTTATTGCTACTGCAGCCTATTCTAACAAACTCTTCATGTTTTCCATTGCTACTGAAGCCACCTTTTACAAAACTCTTCATGCATTTCCATTGCTACTGAAGCAAACCATAGGAGACCTTCTAGGATTATTTCCATTGCTACTGAAGCTCCTCACTAATTAAACTTCGCAATTTCCATTGCTACTGCAGCACCATTGCTACTGAAGCACAAAAGTAAACAAAATGTCTGTGTGTGAAACACTACCTTGCCATCCTGAGCAATTTACGGATATAAAAGAACGGCCGTCTGCAGACCGGTTGTCCTTTAATAGTTATCCGTATCCCATACGGGTTGGAATGCTCAGCGCAAATATTTCACCATCACTTGACTAAGTCTTTCCCGATCTCCCAATTTTCGTGTCGCCGTCTGGTCGGCGTGCTTGTAGCCTTGGGGACGCCTGAGGAGCACGCACGTTGCCTAGGGAGGCTGTACAAACGACTCACGTCGCACAATTGCCGCTGTAACCGGCATATGTGTTTTGGGAGGGAAGGAACTGATTTTTTGTACTATGGCATACTATAAAAACCTATACTGCGACTTCGCATCAGGTCAACACCTGTCGAGCCAACGAATTCGTACGTCTTAGTTCGCTTTGAGTCCCAAAGTCGTGATAGTCGACCAATTCTAGATTCCCCGTTATACCGTTCAAAAAACGCAGTCGGAATCAGGTAATTCGGGCGCCTCCATTTCGGCGGATACTCTGGCACCGTATGCCCAGTGATGCTAACCTCACAGATTTTTTATGGTCCCAGTTCGGGATCCGAGCTGAAACTTTCATAGTTCCACAGTTAACCTTCCACTATTTTCATCTATTTTCTTCTGTCAAAGCATCTTTTGGAATCTCTCCTTCGTATTTCTGACTTGCACTTTACAAGTACCAGCTTCACTGTTACCAGACCTTTCGGTCTCCTTTGGGGGAAGGGTAGCTGTAGTGATCGCCCTCAGCCGTACTTCAGTCTAAGATTCATAAATTATTAAAACCATCTTCTAAAAATTAAATAAAGTTAACGTAATCATTCTTAAAATTTTAGATCACTATTTTCATTCAACATTACCCTTAAATCTATTAAAATTTGACCAAAGAAATACTTAGACAAGAAAGAGCGGCGTTTTTACCTAGAACCATATCGCAAGTTCATCCGCATCCGGAAAATTCCGGAAACGCTCGTCCGCTCAAAGCGCATATAAGGCCGGCGTCACAGGCCGAGTGGTCATTCTCTTATAGATTCCCCTAGCGCTTGGGCCCAGAGCGGGCAATTGTAAGTATCAAGTGTAACGATAAGTGTGTATTATGTCTTAACTTTCGTGTGTGTGTCTTAACTTGTTCCGTGTAAGGGAGCTCTCGTTATTGTGTCGTAGAAATATTCACTATGTTGTCTCTGTGCCAGTGTTAGTTAGTCATCAGCCTCCACTTCACTGCCCCATCTTTGTCACTGTTTCGTGCTTACTACCCTCCGATGATACCGTATTGTGCTGTCAGTGTTAGACGATGTTGGCATTTGCTCCTTAGTTAT
This sequence comes from Morinoia aosen, assembly GCA_030386875.1. Lineage (NCBI taxonomy): Eukaryota > Metazoa > Arthropoda > Malacostraca > Amphipoda > Talitridae > Morinoia > Morinoia aosen. The sequence continues at coordinate 28,036,413 of CM059561.1, read as the reverse complement.
TTTAGTGCTGAGCATAGTGTTAAGACACCTTGCTGCCCACAGAGATCATTTTTGGTTTGCTCATCTTTTGTATGTTCCAGCTCCAATTAATTGTGTTCTCAACTTTTGTATTTTGACTAAGTCAGGTTTAAATAATTTTGGAATTCCTCTGCAATTTTTAGTCAATGTTTGAATTCATATCTTGAGAAATGAAGCTATATTAGGTTATTTAAACCAGTAGAGATTGAATCTTCTGTAGACACTCACTCAAGTCAAGTCACTTAAATAATCATTCTTTCTTGCTCATCGGAATAATAGAGTATAGAGACTTCACCTTTTCTCATACTTATATCTTAGTACATTAATTATATAATTACCTCAGTGCTCTAGCTATTATTTTTGGCTGTAGTTCATTTAAACTCAGTTGTGCTGCTGCTTGTAATGTCAGGATAGAGCTTGTGACCAGTTGGTCTGGAGCACTGATTCTGGTGTTGAGATGATTCAGGCTGCGACTCGGGCGCTAGAGTTGCGGACTGACTTTTAGCACCGGACTCCTGCCACTGTTCCTCCTGTGAATGTTACAGTTGCGCAGTCTTGCACATGTGTATGAATAGACTCAAATTTTGTGTTCAAAATAATTCAAGTCCCCTGCTCCCTCACAGGATCGACGGGACCACACATTCAAGCACTCACAAACACGTATGAAACCAAACCCTAACCTCTTAATTTAAGGAGCTTACCTCCTCCGAGTTCTCCTCCAAGTTCTCGCCTCCAAGTGTTTCTCCTCATATTCAAATTTCACTATACTGGAAAGGCCTGCATCCCTGCAGCTAAGCCGCTAAAATCTCCAGTTGAGACCATTGGGTCGAGAGTCCTCACCATTGTTACCGAGTTTTCCCAACCGGTAACTATTCCCAAACTCATCATTCAACTCACTACTCACTTGGTGTCGGAACCTCCCACACCTACACCATCCTCGACTTCACACTCCAGCACGCGCTTCACAAGCCTGAGCTGAACGAATCGTCGGGAGTCCTCCAACCTCCTCGGACTCTCCCCAAGAAGTCTCGCAACAAGAAGTCTCGCAACAAGAGTCAAGTCTCGCACCTCAGCGTGCAACCTTCTCCTCAATAAACCCAATACCGGCGAGTTAAACTATTCTCTCATTTTCCCCCGGTGTTGGCTTGTGGTAATTTGTGTTGTTTCATGGATTATTTGACGCTTGAAAAATTGCGTCCGAAGACCCCGAACTCCTTCTGAGTCATGATGCAGAGGCCGTAATTCATTCATTTAGCTATTAAGTGTGCTCTACCCCGAGCACTGGTGACCTCGCCATAAAAGAACATCCTTCCTTGAAATCGATAATCTAACAGCTTGATCTCAAGTTTCCAATTCAACCTTTCAAAAAGAAAACTCAATAGTTTCCCCATTAGGGAGAACTTTAAAGACCTAAGTCGCCTACTCGTAACTTTTGAAAGAATGCACCTATTAACTTCAAAGTACTCTCAAACGAAAGAGCAAAGCATTTTCTACAAAGGTGTTATAAACACATACTTCTGTCTTTTCCTTGCGGTTACTGTCTCAAATGAGCTATGTTACCTTTTTATTATTTTATTTCATTTAGGAGTTCAACCAATCAAATGTTCATTCGTACCCTAAGTTTGGTTTGGTATCTATTCCAAAATTATATAAAACAACCATTACGGTTAAAGATTTCTGATGAACTAATTGTGGCAGTGCATAAAAGATTATTATGGCATGTCTGTTTTCATTTCTACTTCTTTTAATCAGGTCATTTAGGCGCTTTTTCATTCCTCCGCTACGATTTTTGCGTTATGTTTTCCGTAGAGGCCAATGCGTTGAATTGAAGTTTATGTCATTCTTCATGTCTCCTTCGATGCCTCAATGCGTTATTTCAGGGTGATCAGGTATTTTTGGCTATGTTTTTTTTCACAATTTCTTCCAGTTTCACAAGCGTTTAAGATGCGTCTAGTTCAAAGTTGACGTCTTACGAGTATTCACGGGTTTATTGTATATTTGATTTAAAATTAAAAGCTATATGTAGCATTCGCTACAAAGCGTAAAAAGTGTAAACTTTCCCGTTCGCACTTAAATAAAATAATTATTAGCATTAAAAACCTTACTCTGAATTATTATTAATTAATTTCTACTTCTAATTCGTAATCGTTGAAGTTTTTGTGTAAATGCATGAGACAATAAAATAACACTCGACATTTTTCGAGAGAGAAGCCCCTGAATGGCAATACTGCGCAGTGGCGCGTCTCTTTCAAACGCACTTTCACATTGGCGTCTCTCTAGCTCGGTGTTACAGCATTTCTCGACCTCAACGACATCAACAAACACCACAAAACATCCATCCCTGGGCCTTTAGTTTTTGGAATTTAGCTTTGCCTTTAATTTGCCTTTAGCCTGTATATTATCTAATTACTGGCTAAATTGTAAGCTGCTTCCAACCACGGACATTTTTCTTCAGTGTACAATGATCTTAAATTAATAACCAATTAAGATCTATTATCACCTTTAATCTCGGCTCAAATTGATATCATTCGTCTGCTCAAATTACGCAGGTTTTGAGCTTACCCCTGAAATCACATTGATTTCTCTTGCCTACTAAATTGCCCCACTCATTAAGTGAATCCCATAAGGCGCCACACACACACACACACACACACACCGTCGACTTCGTCACTCTCCGGAGCCTTTCGCCTGCACGGACTGCGAACCATCTTCAGCCAAGTTCTTCAGTAAAGCAAGACTCGGCGGTCCTTTCCGGCTCCTTCAAATAAACCAGAGACAAACAAGCTGGGTTCCCGCCTTATTACCCTTCTCTCATGGTTAAAAAATACTTATCGAGACACGTTTAGCGTTTGGCCATACCCACGGCCAATCCTAACATATATGTCGAAAACATTTGCGTTAGTATTGTTTTAAAGAGTTAAATAGGTGAATTGTTGAAAGCAAAAGTTTCCGAACCTTTTAAGAATGCAGGATATTTTCAGAAATAAAAACCATGCTTCTCCGTCATGAAATTGTTCAGAAATTTTATATAGTCACGCACAATACGTCATTGTCTACTTTGATGTGTTTTTGGCTTTGACATTTGGGATCGAATTTTCCAACAAGCTCCTATATGAAGTGAATACTTTTTATTAATTTCCTCTCAGCCACCTCTCCTACAAGTGGCTTGGCGATTGCCTTGTGTTACAGTTTGTGCGCCACTTATTATTGCTCATCTAGTTTCCTATGTTTCACTAACTCAGAATGAATTAGAACTGCACATTTTTACTGCTTACTCGCCGTAGATACTACATTGCCGAATTGATGTTTATGATTTGATTGAATTAATTTAAAATTCTAATTTGAACACTTTCATTTAATCATTCTTAGAGCACAATGTATAAATTAATCGCATCAGCTTTTTGGAGATAAAAAATATTTTAGTTTCAATATTTTTTTCCAAGGGTGAATTTCGTTAAAGTTCTCAATTTTGGCGGAAACGATGTGCGTGAAAAATTTCAGCTTTCGCATATGAAACTGTAAAAGTTAACTGCACACATCTAAGTTTTGCTTTTTGCAAAGTCTGACAATAAATAAAATAGCAAGGATAGTCGCTTTTAAAAGACCCATTATCAGTTAGTCGTTTAATAAATAGAAGAACCTAAAATGATATATAAAATTGAACGTTTCGACTGCAGGAGTCATCTTCAGCATTAACAAGATCTATGGAAGACAAAAAATACATTTTATTGAAAATAAGTGCAATGGTAAAAACAAATAAAAAGAAGTGGACGAAAAAGGATGGAGAACAATACTAACATGCTATTAACAGAGGGAATGACGATTCAGTTTCATTTAAAATAGGTTTGTCTTTCATGATAAAAAGAGATTCTAAAATACGAAGGTCTGATTGACTAGATGTGGTTCCTATAATCTGGAAGTTGTCCAAGCGGACTAGCTGGTCGCACTTCTCGGCATGAGTGCGTACCGAAGAGTGAGGGGGAGAGGCAAGGGGATTATTGGTTCTTACCATTGCACTTATTTTCAATAAAATGTATTTTTTGTCTTCCATAGATCTTGTTAATGCTGAAGATGACTCCTGCAGTCGAAACGTTCAATTTTATATATCATTTTAGGTTCTTCTATTTATTAAACGACTAACTGATAATGGGTCTTTTAAAAGCGACTATCCTTGCTATTTTATTTATTGTAAAAGTTAAATAGGAAACAAACAATTCTTTTTTTAGTTCATATCCATCGTGAAAGTCTTAATCTGACTCATAACCAATGTGTGCGAGTGACAGCTAGGCGCCGAGATTGTTTTACTGACACTGCAACAGCCGCTGAGCAAGCCCTCTGACTGATTTAGGACCCAGAGTCCTGGGCTGGTGATATATTCTTGTTCCATGCATGCAGCGTTAGTTCTATTTCTAGCTTTTTCGTGTCAGGTTGTGCTTCTCATTGACCACAGGAGACCTTAATCGAAAATTCGCCTTATCAAAGATCAAAACTTGTGGCTATTAAGGCTATAGAGAATTGTACGTGTATTATTTTGTGATTTGTCCTGTGAAAATGGATTGGGAACTCGAGCTCTTGAAATCTTTTCCGAGTAGGAGCATTAAAAGTAAACGTCAACTGTACCGAAAATTATCCAACCTTTTAGGAAGTACGCAATTCGAAAAGACAGAACGCGCTTCAGCAAATTAGAGGGGACCAGTGCAGCGTTCAATTAAGTTTAAGTGGTCAAAATACTTCAAGTAAGTTTATAAACTTAACTTCCTTCATTTTACGCAAAACCAGTTGGTGTCAAAAGGAGTTACATAAATAGGCGTTACGATCATAGCATACGATTGCGTAGAAGATAAAATGAATTACTCTCTGTTATTAAGCTAAATATATGACAACTCCAATATCGCACCTAGAGATTGTTATATGTTTGCAAATTTAAATTAAACTGTATTCTTAATAATGCGAGGATTACTCCTACAAAATATGAGTCCGATCACAATCCCAGTCTTAACAGAAGAAATTGTAATAAAGCTAAGATGACAAATCCGTCTCGCGTACTTGTCGGTCTACTGTTGAGGAAGTGTCAATCTGAGTGTGCGACCTCTCGAGTTTAGTACAGAAAAAATTGAACTTAAGCGAAAGAAGAAAAAAGAAAAGAACAACAGTTTATTTTCAATGAAGTACAAAGATTCAATGTTGATACATTGGTTTTTAAAATATTTTAACATTTTCATTCTTAACTGATTATAACACATTGGTAGGGTAATAGCCATGTAAAATGTCAAAACAAAAGTAACTGATAGAAAAACACAGCAAAATGAGTTCCTTTCGCTCCGTAATCTGATTTCGACAGTGCATTTAAATGAAAGTAACTAAGAAAACATAATCCTCGTAATGCTTAGTTTAAAAACACTCTCGTTAGTGCGCACATGTAATGAAATAAAAGCTAAAAACGCATTCAAATGCCTTCACCTTGAGGCCCTCAATGGCTATTCATACATGGTTATCGTTATACCCATGCTAAGTGGGGAAACAAATTATTTAGATCTTAAATTCCTATTCATGCATGGTTCTCATCATACCCAGGATAATTGTCGAAACATGATTCGGAGAAAAGCACGAAAAAATGCGTTTCTCTTTGCTGCGGTCGTCGGATTTTGGCAATGTACTTAATACGAGCGACTAAGAAATCATAACTCATGTGCCGCATTGCTGAAAACCCTCTCGTTAGGTCGTACTCGTGTTTGTCCTACGTACCCATGTACGTACAATGTTGAAGGAAATACCGAGAGGATGTGAAGCCCGAGATGATTTTGTTGTTGTTCATAGAGTGTAACTTGATTTCCCTTCAAATTTCCAGTAGAAAACTACAACCTAGTTCATTTTTCCTCTTTTCGCAGAGTTATTTCCCTGCTGCTTATTTTCCATTCAGTTATTTTCATACGATTACACTTAGCTCGACTGTTATTTTCGAGGGAGCAAAGGGACGTTTTAAGTTTTGTTTTTATTGTTTATCCTAATACTCATTTTCAATCCGTATTTATATGAATGTGTGGGTGTATGTGCGTGCGCACGCCAACGTGTAGGTTTATGTGTGTGTATGCGTGTATAAACAAGTACATATATAATATATATCTTTCTATTTCTATTTTATCCGTATAAACAAACCCAAAAGGCTCATTACATTTTACGTAAATATATTTTACTCCCAGCCAGTTGGTGTCACTACTCACTATGAGTTACACTCATAGGCATCACGATCACATTAGACGATCGCGCAGAAAATAAAATTTCTCGCTGTTGTTCAGCTTAGCTGTATTCATATTGAATTATTGAAGAGAGACTTTTGTTTTATTAGGAATTAATTATAATGAAAAATGAACGCGCTAACCGTAAGATTTTCACGACAATATTTTCTATTGGGGAAAACATTTTTGAATAGGATAATCTAACATCGAAATACAAACGACTGAAGGAAGTAACTAATGACTTTTATAAATTCAGTGTAAATTTTACACGTATAGTAATCTCAAGATGCGATAATTAAGTGTTCTTATACTCACCTATTTTCGTTTTTTCTTTTACGTTCAACAGTTGAAATGCGACACAAGCAAAAAACCTCCTACCGGAGGCGTTCGTTTGAATGAATATTTTCACGAAGAAAACGTCGTAGCATCTACGGGGAAATGTGCAAAGGTGAGTTCTTCTAATCAATTATCACTTGTCTAAAGAAAAGTGGTGAAGAAATGGTTTTCGGCAAATTATTTCCGAGCGAAATTAGCGCAGTAAGAGGAAAGAAAAAGATTCTCTCAATTATTTGGCGATCATATTGTCAATATCATTTCTTTCTCATTCCCAAATTCTCAAATCTACGAAATATTTAAATTTCTTCACATGTTCAAATACAAAGGAAGCGTCTCACAATTATTTTCCTGCACTACGTCAATTGTTAAAATTCTATGCCGCTGCCATGCTATAAACTCAACGTTTCGATGAAGCTACTATATTCATGCTGAAAAAATCAAATAGATCATATTTTTATAGTCACATCGACAAAAATGTCAACCAATTGCTCAAGCACAAGCAGACCCAGTAATAACACAAAAAATACATTGTAAGACGACTAGATATGAGTAGTTACCGTAAAAATATCGAACACCAGCAGACTGGCTAATATTCCACAGCAGTTACATGTTCATTGCACCAGAGACGCAGGAGAAATGGTCGAACAAGCGTATGTTTCAAACATTTAGGCGGCATTCCTTTTTAATAGTTTTAAAGCAACGAAATTATTAAAATTTTCATTGAGGGCCGGTTTAATGTTGTGGACATATAATGCGTCATTAATTAGGATATGTTCTTTGTAAACTACATGATACAGAATTTTTGTGTTTGGATAAAGATCCTCAGGTGAGCGCTTTCCAACCATGATGACTAAGGAATCGATTAAAAATATAGCCATGATATTTATGCGCAGTTATTCCTTTCTTCAGAGTCATCTTAGTGATGCTAATGTTTATTGAGAGACTACATTCTCTTCCTTAGCACTTAAATTGATTTATTACATTGGCTATGTCTACGTCAAGGTTCGAAAATTTCTGATAAAGATTTAATTTCCTAATTTTAGGAGGAAAGTCGAGAAGAAAAAGACCTTCAACATCAGACACCTGAAAAACAGAAGAATCGGCATGATCCGAAGGACGAGTACAGTGACATGACTGACCAGGGGACTTATGAGACAGACCATGATGGTCAAAATGACTCGAATGATGGTGAGTACAGTGACATGACTGACCAGGGGACTTGTGAGAGAGACCATTATGGTCAAAATGACTCTAATGATGGCGAGTACAGTGACATGACTGACCAGGGGACTTGTTTTACGTTATTGATGGTCGTGGTAGACTGTACGGGGATACCGAACCACCGAACGCAAATAATCTCGAGAAGACGTTTAAGATCACGATAACGAGAGGGGAATGACAACAATCTTTGGATTGACTCAGCTTGGATATTTTATTGGAGAAAACCGGGAGGACTGACGGTGAGCTTGACTTCTGAAGAGCTTCTCTTAGATGGGAAATCCGTGCAGGCGAGGTCCGGCGAGCGATGACGTTGGCAGGGTGTGAGTAGGTGTGTTTTTGTGGAGGTTCTAGATAAGCTCACAGTCTGTTTAATTTTTAGCGACTGGCGGAATATGAATTTAATCCGTGACGTGTGGATGAGTCACTATTTATGGGTTCAGACATTTATGATCATTCCACGCTAAAAAAAGTTGTCGTGATTGCAAGGTGATATATAACCAAGGTCAGAAACCGTCTCACGTAAAAATTTTAAACAATTTATTTACCACAGGAGATACAGAGGTAGAATGTTTCTTAAGTCTAGTACAATGGACAAGTTTGAATATAGCTACCTGTGGGCCCGAATAAGTTCAGCGACTTCTGGGGCATCCTACCATCAACATTATTCTAAGGTGTACATTAATGTTTAACCTAAATCACTTAACCTAGTTTCACATTAGACTGATCAGTGAGATAATTCAATCGATATCAGATATTTCATTTTACAATATAGGTTATGTGGACTATATTTAACAGTACATTCGATAAAAGATTTAACACCAGACTGAAGGCGAATTACATATTACCCATGGCAAATTTCATTATTGGAAACAGTCATGTTGGAGACAAGATTTGACTTGGTGATCTTACATGACTAATATTCCGATAGGAAGTGAGTCTCGAGATTTCTTTTGAATAACTTGTAAGAATTACTATCACGGATCTCCGCAGGTATTGAGTTCCAAGTTTTAGTTCCAACGAAGAGGATACTGTGTTGCGACCGGGCCTTTGAATAATAAGGAAGCATGAATTTACTTCTATTTCGGGTTAAATGGTCGTGATGACCAGTTTGCGCACTTAATAATAGTTTCAGGCTATTGTCGCCATCATTTCTTAATGTTTTGTAAATGAAATTACAAATGGAGATTTTATAGAGATCTGGAAGTTGAAGTATTTGTAAATTTTTAAATGAATCATTTGTGTGAGCATTATATTCTAGATTCTTTACCGCTCTGATTGCTCTTTTTTGCAGAGTTAAAAAATTATATTGGTTTTATTTTTATCAGTTCCGTGCCATGCTTCTATTCCGTACTGCAAGTATGGTGAAATGAGCGTTCGGTAGAGCATTCGTAAAGCTGTTTCAGGCAGGTAATTTTTAACTTTATTCAGGATTCCGATGGATTTCGATAATTTAGAACTAATATTAGCGATGTGCTCTTTAAAGGTCAGATGTTTATCTATTGTGATGCCCAGAAACTTGCATGAGTTGGTTTCTTCGATTTCACCTTCGCCAATTTTTATGTGTGGGAGAGATATGCTTTTCTTGTATGAGAATGTAATATACTTTGTTTTTTCGATGTTGAGGCTTATTTTATTAGCTTTAAGCCATAATGAAACCTTATGGAGTTCATTATTTATGCTCTCCGCAATCATAGCGGGATTTTGGCTCGGAAGGACCGTAGAAAGCGTGCTGTCATCGGCAAAAAGTATGAATTTGAAAAATGTTGTTGATTTGATAATATCATTTATAAATATCAGAAATAGGAGAGGCCCTAGGACAGACCCTTGTGGAACTCCATGGCTAATTGTCTGTGGGTCCGATTTTGCGTCGTCAACGACAACGTATTGCTTCCGATTTGTTAGGTATGATTTGAACCAATCATGGGCAATTCCTCGAATGCCATAACAGTGTAGTTTCGAGAGTAATATCTTATGGTCCACACAGTCGAATGCTTTTCGAAAGTCAAGAAAAACGGAGAAAACAAGCTTTCCTTCATCTATATTAGAGTAAAGGTACTGTAAATGATTTAATACAGCTTGTGTCGTTGATTTCTTAGAACGAAAACCGAATTGTCCGTCATAGAGAAAAGATTTTTGTTCAAAATACGAATACACTTTTTTATACACAATTTTTTCAAATATTTTGCTCATAATTGGTAAAAAATGAGCGATTTAAGCGGTGTAACTCGATGAATGAGTTAGAGATAAGATGCCAAGTTAATATACGACTTGAGTAAAGCTCCAGGCCCAGGGAATGTGTGTTGTGGCGTTTAATGACGTCGAGGATGAGAACGCTGTAACACACAAGCTAAAGACGCGCGTGAGAATGACGCTCAAACAAGGCGTCCCGCGCGGTGTTGCCAATTACAAAGGCTTCAAACTCGAAAATGTCGATCGTTATTTTATATCTCATGCATTTACACAAAAACTTCAAGGATTACTAATTATAAGTAGAAAATTATTAATAATAATTTAGAGTAAGATTTTTAATGCCAAGAATTATGCTATTTAAGTGCTAATGAGAAATTTTAGAATTTTACACTTTGTAGCTAGTGCTACACTTGTGAGACAGACCATGATGGTCAAAATGACTCGAATGATGGCGAGTACAGTGACATGATTGACCAGGGGACTTGTGAGACAGACCATGATGGTCAAAATGACTCGAATGATGGCGAGTACAGTGACATGACTGACCAGGGGACTTGTGAGACAGATCATTATGGTCAAAATGACTCGAATGATGGCGAGTACAGTGACATGACTGACCAGGGGACTTGTGAGACAGACCATGATGGTAAAAATGACTCGAATGATGGCGAGTACAGAAAGAAAGAAAGAAAAAACTTTATTTCCAATCGAGATTGTACAATAGTACAATCATTGGTTTTTAAATATCTTAAAGTTAATACACCTAGATGATACACACACATCAGTCTTGTAATACCCATGTCACTAGTCGAAAAGAAATGATTGAGGGCAATGTACTCCTAATCTTGCTTAATCTACATTTGATAATACATGTAATGATAATTATAAGAGATAACACAAATTCATGGACTCTGCATTTTTATTGTGGGGTGAAAACATTTTTGACAGTTTACATGTACATGACATAAAACTTCGCAATTATTGATGCCAGGAAATAAGATTTGAATCGCTTGTTTCGGCCAATGTTCAAAAGTGTCATTTTAAGGAAGCATGAAAAAATATATAAATACATATCCATATACATACATACATACGTATATATATACTACTATACTTATTAACTAGCGACCGTTATGCAAAAAATTGTTGAATTAGAAACACAAAACTTACAATCTTCCCGGTCCTCACGCTCATGTGTACATATATATATATATATCTGTATGTGTATGCGTATGTATGTATGTATGTATGTATGTATGTATGTGTGTATATATATATGTATATATATGCATATATATACACATACATATATATACACATATGTATATATATATATATATATATATATATATATACATACGTACACATACACATACACACACATTACAGTGACATGACTGACCAGGGGACTTGTGAGACAGACCATTATGGTCAAAAGGACTCGAATGATGGCGAGTACAGTGACATGACTGACCGGGGGACTTGTGATTCAGACAATGATGGTCTAACTGACACCAACAACTCATCCAACACAGCTAATGATGAGGAACACGAAGATAGCAATGAATACGGAAGTGGAGTTTCTGATACTTACGATAGTGTCAGTGAAGTGTCTCAGGACTATAACTCGAGTAGCTATCCGAGAACGCACCAGCATGAGCACCAATACGGGTCCCAATGGGAGCTGAGCCACGTAAATCTCCAAGATTATAGCGAGGAAAGATTGCAAAACGAATACCATTATAACGTCGATAATGAACTTTCCGATGCGGTAGAATCGGACGAACGAGAAAAACCGGTCAGTGGAAGAGAGTCTGATTCCAGAAATGTATACCATTCTGTGCGTACCCCTGACTGCCAAACAGAAACAAGGAATGATGTGGGAGAGTATTTTCAAAAGCAGTGCATGCTAGTAGAAAGAAGAACTACCGAAGAAATCCTAGATGAATACTTACGACACGGAAAAGGTAAGCACTATCACCTGAGACAAACATTTCTTATAAGGAGTCATGGTTGTCCCCCTAGTGACATATTTGAACCACGGCACGAGCGACACAATGCTCTTTTGACAAGAATAAGACAGAAAAATGAAGGATGTTGCTTGAGATTTTACGACAGGCGTGCGTTCAGGAAGAGTTATGCTGGAGAGCCTACTTTCAGCTTTCTGATTGCTTGCCGTGACTCATCTTGTCCCTTGAAGCAGAAAGTTGTTTACCTGAGAGGTAAGAAAGCCACCGATGACATACATAAAGTTTTTTTGCTAGAAAAGGTGAAAGGTTTAAAGAGCCACAAGCCAACAAAGCGACAAATCGAACAGGAAAAAAGAAGACTCCTCGGAGAGAAAGTCGTGCAGGAAGGGCCTTCAAACGTTAATTATGGCCAACTTGCCTCTATGGAAGGAAGTAGTAATGCTTCTGCGAATATCCGCTCCCTCAACAATTTTAGCAAACTCGGGCAGAAAGTTGAGAATGCCGGTAAAATGTCTTTAGATGACGACACGGATCTCCAACTAACTATTTTAAAACTTCGCAACGAAGACGCCGCAAAAAATAAAATCCTCCCTGGTTTTGTACATGAATTTGACTGCATAAACTTCAAACTTGTAATGCAGTCTGAGCATGAGCTTCGACAGCTAGCTAGAATACCTAATGTAACACTTCATTTGGATTCGACTGGTGGTATCATTAGTGGTTGCAAAGCGGACGCCTGCATGTACCACGCTGTGGTGTTCCAACCAAAAAAAGGAGTAACTCCTTTGACGGCAATCTCGATGTTTTCAAAAAGCAGTGCATCTAACCACATAGAAAGTATGTTAGCAGCCCTGCTGCACAACTTTAGGCAAGTGATTGGGAAGGAGTTCAAACCGAAGTGTATTGTTGTAGACCACAGTTTCGCTTACCTGCATGCTATTACAGCTGCATTTAAGCTCGGCGATCTGCACAACTACATCGACCGGCTATGGATGCACCCCAATGAGGCTGAACTGGACTGCGTTTGTATTAAATTATGCAAAGCATACTTCATGAAAACTATTGCACAAAAGTGCAAGAAATATTACCCTGATATGAGGAGTAAAAATTGTAGTGTAATCAAACAGTACTTCGCCGATATGGCAGAAGCTTCCAATAAATCAGACCTGTATGCAGTCTTCAGAAATTTAGCAAAAGTATTGCAAAGCCCTTTTCTTGAAGTAGAAATAACGTCTCTCATCGACCGTGATAGTTTCATTGATATCGACTTCGATACTAGTGAAAATCTTGACACATTAGTGGTAGAAGAAGCAGGAAGATACAGGGACAAATGTGCTGTAGGTAAAAAGTTCGTGGCTCTGGCGGAAGACGTAAAAAAGTACGTGGCGGTTGACGGAGAGAAAAATAATCCTTTTTATTCCCCCAAGATGATGGAGGACATATTGACTTACAGCATGCCATTTACGCCACTCTGGTGTGGAGTGCAAGGTGGCACGGAAACCAATGGATTAGTGGAAGGGTGGCACAAAATTATGAAGAGAAGTATAATAAATAATGAGCGAACTTCACCAGCATCCTTCGTTCGGAAAATGTACGTATAGATAAAAGGGCGCTGTAGAGAAGCTGGTGATGATTACAAAGTTGTTAAAATGAAAATTAAAGCAAAAGGAATAGTCAACCAGTTCGCAGAGCGTTGGTCGAACAAGAAGAAAAAAAACACAAAGCCATCATACGCCGAAATAGCCAAAGAAAAATTCAAGGCATTGCAAGATCGCCGAAAAGAGTACAATGATGAGCCCAGAGGAAAATGGGAGCATGTAGCAGATTTCTTGACACTGAAAAAATTTCGACGTAGAAGCACTTCTACATCGCCACGCAAAAAAGAGCCTAACAAGAAAATGAAATATGTTGAAGAGATTGACCTGGAAAGCAGCCAAGAAAATATGACTTGCGATAAGACATCCCAATCAGAAGAAGAACACATGTCGAGCAAAGCAAAACGTGGCTCCCACATTTCAACCTCAAAATCAAGCACAAAGAAGACATTCTGAAATCCTCAAGTTGGCTGTCCAGTGATGCGATTGAAGCATTCGCTATTCTCATTCGAGATAACTATCCGCAATACGGATTCTCTTCTCCTCTCACTGTATTTAAACCAGAACCACTGATTAGTACGACCGACATGTTTGTGCAAGTCATTAACACAAGGTATAATGACTGTAAGTTAATACTGGACAACGATGGTTACGCAAGTGCGCATGACAGCGGAGCCATTGGGTCGTTGTCGCAAACGCAATGTGTCACAGAGCTGCTGAAGAAGGTGTGGCGTACGTCCAACACATCTGTTCGCTGAACGGTGACCCCAGTCCAGATGTTATAAAGTATATCAAGGAGGTGTACAAAGGCACTAAAGCCTTTAAAAAACTTGTGTTTCAGTGCCTAAATGTACAACACCAAATGGACGGTTCAAGTTGTGGTCTATTCGCTCTAGCATTATCTATGTCTGAAGTGAAAGGAAAAGACCCATGTTTTCTCGCCTATGATGTGAGAAAGATGAGGAAACATCTTATTTCGTGCTTCGAAGAAAATTCGTTGATGGATTTTCCACTCATGGCAACGTCTGAAAGCGTCAGCTTTGAAAAAGGGAAACTTCTCGGGCTCTATGGACCACGAATCAGAAAAGAAATAATGATAAATTGTGTTAACTAAATGTTTAATTATGGAATACATGCATTTCCATTATTAAGACGTTCCCCGCGATTCCAAGGCTGTAAACGGTTGGTTTGGTCAGATTGTAAGTAGCAGAATAGGGAAATCGATTTCCAACTTGAATATATTTTAATAGTTCCCGATGAATACGAAAAATACAAATGAATGATAACATTTCAATTCGCATGGCAAAAATTATCTGCAAAAAAGTTTCAAAACGGATACAGTGTCGTGCAATTATATCGGCACGTAAATTGGCAATTTACCTTTTGATGTACATGTCGCCCAATACGCGAGGAACGTGTTAAAGATCAAATTACAGTTTTTTGATTGACTATATCTAAGAAACTTAACATCCAATGATATTTAAACTGTGTGATTAAGTAATGAATGTGGATCATGTAAGTTATGTCACGTTATGCTATGAATATTGATAAGTTATAAATGTTAATTATATTATCATGTATATTTTAATAAAATTACAGGATTTCATTGGTTAATGTAATAGTGTACCTTGAGCTCAAATAAAGGCTGGGAAGTGTTGCCCAGCAAGTGGACAAGGCCTATATTTTAGTCCCACTTCTAGGATTAACTGAAAACAGCAGCTTGTCCGAGTGGTGGGGCTGGAATCGAAAGCCACAACTCAACGAAGCCCGAAGAAGAGAAAGACCAACTGAACTTCATGGCAACCCTCGACGTCTCTCAGACATTCTCTTATTGGGATTAGTTACTTCGTTGATGACTTTGAAAGTAAAGCGGAAGAGGCAAATGGGAGCTGCGCTTCTTCCCTCCGGGTAGTGCGCGCAAAACATTTATGTAATATCTAGTCCGTTGGAGAGATGTATGTGCTGTAATTCTAATGTAGATTAAAGCCTCAAGGAAAGAAAAAAAAAGAAAAACAGTATATTTCCAATATAGATGGTACAAAAGTACCATCATTGGTTTTTAAAATCTCTTAAAATTAATACACTTAGATGATACACACACACACACACACACACGAGTATTGTAAAACTCGTGTCACTAGTCGAAAATAAATGATTGAGGGCAATGTACTCCTAATCTTGCTTAATCTACATTTGATAATACATGTAATGATAATTATAAGAGACAACACAATTTCATGGACGATGCATTTTCATTGTGAGGTGAAAACACTTTTGACAGTTTACATGTACATGACATAAAACTTCGCAATTCTTGATGCCAGGAAATAATACATGAATCGCTTGTTTCGGCCAATGTTCAAAAGTGTCATTTTGAGGAAGCATGAAAAAAAAAATATATATATATAAATATACATCCGTATACATATACACACACATATAAATTCATACATATATATACATGTACATATACACACATACATATACATGTATACACGTACACATAAGCATGAGGACCAAGAAGATTATAAGTTTTGTATTTCTAATCCAACAATTTTAACATAGCGGTCATTAGTTGATAAGCATTTTATTTAAACAAAAAGTGGATGATCGCACAACAAATGTATAGTTTTTACATGAATGCTTTACAATAATAAAGAGATGACGAGTTGGGTAATGTTACAAGTTGAGAGTGAACAGAAAAAAAGACCATTATCTCTAGTAAAATGCTAGTTGTCAGTCTAGTACACACATGTGTGCACATATATACGCAAATATATACATATACACATGCACGCACATAATTACACCAAACTCGTAAGGATGCACAAATGCATTTCTATGCATCGAGGCAATACATACGCATTCTATTTAGTGTCATACGCACAGCGCGCACACGTACAGATATCTACAAGTAAGCATGTGCGCGAATATCAGCGTAAACCAGTCAGTATAAACCAGAAAATTCCAATCGAGGGAAACGGAGAAAATATCTTTTATTATCGCATGAATTTTATAAAAATTCGTACTACAAATAGTGGCACAAAACAGTCTACCTAAGTCTGAAACATGAAAACGATTGTGGGACGTGAATAAGAAAGAAAACATTAATGTCCTACAAAGGTTTCATATTAGAAAAAAAAAATCACATTATCTTTGAAATATGGCGCAAATTGTCGGCAATTGATAAACAGACATAGGTATCACATTATTATAAGCATATAACTATAAGCGTAATACTAAAGTATAAATGGGTGATCACACAACGAATTTATTGCTTTTTTTACATGGTTGCTTTACAATTTCATATTAGAGAGAAAATCACATTATCTTTGTAATATGGTGCAGAATGTCTGCAATTGATAAACACACACACACACACGTAGGTACCATGACGGTCTAGTTTGATGCTTGCACAGAAATGGAGAGGAATGACATAAAATGCTACCTTCGACTGGTTTATCTACTCTAGTGCACACAGGTGTACGTGCACATATGCACACCCATATGCCCACATACACCTATATACGTACACACATGTTCAAGTAAGCATGTTTGCAAACGGCAGCGTATAGGCGATCAAATCACACTACCTACGCATACTCTAAAACTGTTTTGTGATATCTTGTATTATAAAACAATAAGCGAGGGAGGTTATTGAGCAATGGAGATACCAGGCAAATGAGATTCGACAGTACTTATTCTGTGTGTTCTGTAACTAAGAATTATTCTTGAGACACTAGATGACGAGTTATTTTGGCTTTAAATTCTCTCGGTCTTTGAGGGACTTTAATACTCAGGGGAAGTTTGTTCCACAGTAAAGCGCCTGATATGGACAGAGCCTTCTGCCCTAAGTGAGATGAACGATAGTTGACTAAGACATTATTGTTTCTATTCGGTTTTTGATTGGTTACAGTGGGTGGATGGAAACACACTATCTCAGCATTGCTCTGAGGAAGATATAACGAGGAGAATACGTATTGGGCCTTCTGCATGAGGAGCCTTTCTTGGATAGGAATCCAGCCGAGTTTATTGAGGAGAGGGGTTACGTGGTCACTTCTTTTGAAATTACCGTTGCATACCACCTTCGCTGCAAAATTCATGCACTTTTGTAAGTCCCTTTGAAGGTATTTAGGTAAGTCTCCCCATACTAGGCTGCAGTAGTCAATGCGCGATAACACAAGGGATTGAATTGCTAATAATCTGGATTTTTCGTCTAGCATACTTTTTATACGATGAAAAAACATTAAAGTTCCGTAGATTTTGTTGCAAGTAGTCTCAACGTGAGATTTGAAGGACATATTTCTATCGAACCAGATCCCTAGATTTTTAACTTTTTCTGACGCATTTATTTTATCATTTCCAACTTCAAGAGTAAGATCTGAAGTTTTTTTAATTGCATATTTGGATCCAAAAATAATGCATTGTGTTTTATTAGCATTTAATTTAAGACCATTTCGGTCATACCATGATTTCAGGCTAGTCAGTAAAGTTTCGGCTTTAATTTGCGTCTGTGGTATTTCCGATACAGAACTTGTTATTGCAATTTGAACATCATCTGCATACATCGAGATCCGTGTGTTAGAAGGCATTGGAGGGAAATCATTAATGAAAATAGAAAACAGTAGCGGACCAAGAATGGATCCTTGGGGAACACCAAAATTGTTTTGAATGAATGGGGACAATTTGTTTTCTATGCGGACTGCATGAGATCGATTTGACAAGTAACTTTCAAACCATTGCGTGTCCATTCCCAAGTTCAGTATTTTACGTAGAAGTCTATCATGTTCGACGCTATCGAACGCCTTAGAGAGATCGAGTAGCAGCAAGAGTGTTACATTCTTTTGATCGATGTCACTGTATATTTTTTCAGAGATATTGAGCAGAGCGTCTTGAGTGCTAGTATTTCTTCTATTGGCATATTGATTTTGGTGGAGTAGATTTGAGTCGTCCAGGTGAAACGACAGTTGATTCGTCACCACTTTCTCTAATAGTTTTGACATGACAGGCAAAAGACTGATGGGCCTGTAGTTTGATGCTGTATTTAGGTCACAACTTTTATGCAACGGTCTAATAATGGAGTGTTTCCATTGGTTTGGAAACATGTTGGTTGCTATTGATGTATTAATTATCAGACGAATCCATGGTGCTGTAACAGGGAAACTGTCTTTGATATATTGAAGACTGATACCATCATGTCCAATTGCCTTTGTGTTTTTTAGTGAGTACAAGATATTTTGTAACTCCGGTAAATCGACAGGGCGTGGTCTCCACTTGACATCAGTCCTCGAGGGTGCAGTGTGGCATGAATTTTCAATTGTCGTTTCATCTGGATTGGTACACACCTCACTGAAAACTTGAGCCCCTACTTTTGAAAAGAATGTGTTGAAATCTGTGGCTGTTGCCAAGGGATTTTCAAATTTACTTTTGCGATCTAGATTTTTATATGGGGCTACCTCACTAATGATTTCCCAAGTTCGTTTCGGGTTATTTTTAGCCGTTATCAGTGCCTGGTGGAAGTGAGTTTGTTTCGCTTCAGTGATTTTCTTTCGAAGAATTTTCTCATGTTCTTTATATCTCTTGTATAAGGTACTGTTTGATCTATTTTTTTGTACTCTCGCAAGTTAGCTTTCTTTATTCTGCTCATATCTTTCACTTCGTCAGTAATCCAAGCAGTTCGTTTTGGCTTGGTTTTTCTGGTAACGTAAGGTGCACATTCGTCGAGAGCTGCTGTGAAATTCTCGTTGAAGATTGACACTTGAATGTCAACATCGTCAGTTTGCATCATTTTCTGGAATTCGGTGGACCTATCGAGAAGTTTTTCTTAAAATAGTTTTGCTGAATAGTGCCTTTTCGAGCGATAGGTCATTAAGTGGTATTTTTGTCTTTCCTTTGCAACATTAATTTCACATTCTATAGAGTGGTGATCGGAAATAGAAGGTGATATTACTGTACTAAGTATTGCAGTGGGATTATTTGTGATTGCTAGATCGAGGTAAGTTGCAGAGACTTTAGTGATGCGAGTCGGTTCTTTGACCATTTGTGATAAGCTTAGTTTATACAATAGTTTGCTTAGCTGATTGTTTTTGTCCGTTAGGTCAACATTAAAATCTCCGAAAGCAAAGAATGTTTTTTTTGCCTGAAGGATTTCTTTGAAGGTTTCCTCAATGAAATCTAGTGTTAGATTTAGGGGAGACGATGGGTGCCGGTAAAGGCTGCCAATGATGATTGATTTGTGTTTATTTATTTGCGCTTCTAGCCAAACCATTTCAATGCCTTCGCAAACTTTATTCGCTAATAGTGAAGATGTTGAGTACATTTCTTTCACAAAAATACAAGATCCACTACCTCGGCTGGTTTTAGCGCCATCGTAGCGGTACAACATGAAATCAGGAATGTTACAAAATGAACTTTGGGTTCGTGAATCAAACCATGTTTCTGAGACACACAAAATGTCAATTTCTTCAGTGACCAACATTACTCTGATTTCATCCAATTTACCATTCAGGCTTCGAGCATTTACGTGCTTAATTTTGATTTTACCTATATTAGCACTCTTTTTGAAGGTAGCAAAGTTACTATTTCGATGGGATCGTTCAGGGGATTTATCGATTTTGTCTAAGTTGCCCAGGGTGTTTGGCCCAGCTTCTGCTATGTAAGAAAGTCTACTATTTGGCTGGGCAGCGGCACTCTGTCAAGATGAGGTGATCCCGGTCTGATTTTTGCCTTGTGTGACAAGAGCACTGTAGTGATCGCTTTTACGATGGAGCAGTAGTGGAGGGTTATTATTTGATAACTCTGAAAAGGGATTGACTGATATTTTCAAAACACAATGATCTTGTTCATCCAGGACGAGAAGTTTTTGGCGTGTCACATTTGAAATGATTAGTGGTATAAGGTCTACAGCAGCTTGATCAAAATGTTTGTCGTCAATGTAATTATCTATGAGGTTTTGCATGTCTCCACTGTTCTTGTGAAAAAAATTAGCGTATGTGCTGTTGTTTGCTTTACTCTCTGTTTTGATTGCAGCCTTTAGGGAATTGTAATTCCAATTTGATGCCGGTTGTTTTGTAAGTAGATGAGCTACTGCATGGAGGAGGCAGTGTCCATCGGCTTTGGTGGGAATCAGTTTTATGTTCCATGATCGTTTCAATTCATCCATTGTGGAATTCATGCGTTCACAAATGGGGCTGGAGACGTTTTTTCGTACTTTTTACGTCATTAAGAGGTTCTGAGAGGTGCGGGGAATTTATGTTTTTCTGGCTCTGAAAGGGCGGGCTGTGGTGATTTCTTGTATGGGGATTTGCATAGAACTGAGAAATGCTCGTGTCAATTCCATTTTTCTGGCGATGATTGTGAACACAGTTGGGTAGTGGATTTTCCATCGATTGTCGACTGCAATTTTGCAGCGATTTCTCTCTTCCTGTTGATTTCACTGCTTCCGAGTATGTGATTGGATGTTGATTTATACTCGTGTCTAAGAGAGGCTTTTCATCCCCTGAATCAGCATTGGATAGCAATGAAAACCTATTTTTTGTAGGCACTCCGCAATTGTTTGTGGCAGATGCAGGAGAGGGCTTGTTACATGAGGGTAAACATCGGGAGGAGAGGGGGGGGAGAGGGTTTCTTATATGAAGGCAAACATCGGTTTATGCTCCCGGAGGTTTCACATGGAAAGGCGGTCAACTTAGAACAATCATTCAACTCATTTTGCTGTTTTTCATAATCATTAGAGTATTCAATTTCTTCATTCAGGTCATGGGAGTTTCTGGCACAGGAGATAAAATGTGAAGTTAGTCTCTAAGGGGATCTTAGAGCAATTTGTTGAAGAAAATGATGCGTGTCTTCTCGCGTAACAGGCCAAGTGCGGACGTTGTTGTAAGCTTCATTAACAGTAACGGTTTTTACATTTGCTCGCAGCGGAATCAGTTTAAGACCAATTTTTCTGCACAGGCTCGATGCCATGTACAATTGCTGCCCACTGCAGGCACTCACCACATAAATACGAGAAAGAAGATTCTTTGTCATGATCAGGTTTTTTAACTTGGTGAGATTTTGGGACGAGAGGCTGAAACCTTTGAAACTAATTATATAGTTCCTGAAAGGAGGTGCGCGTTCAATCTCACCATAGAGATCATTGAGACGTTCCGAAAGTTATGGTCTGAATTCTGCATGCACTATCAATGTCATCTCTGTTGATTTTTGTGAGACTATTGTCTCCAACGAGAAAAGTGTCTAAAGGGGGTTTCGCATAAGGATGGTTACTCGCAGCTACCACCGGCGTAAAATCATGAGCGCTGATACGATAATTTAAAGCAAAAAGCTGTTCTGTAATCATTTGAATATTTGATACAGTGGAAAAAATCGACGCTGGGCTTGGCGGACGATTTTGTCTCAAAGCTTTATTGAGAAATGCAGCTGTAGGAGACAGCGTGTTATTTATTTCGTGAATAGTTTGGGAACTGGTCATTTGGAGAGGATGTAAGTACCCCTCAAAAGCGGTAACAGGTCCGTTTGTATTGTTCTCCAATGAAAATCTTACGTTATCCTCGCAGTTTACGCTCTGAGGTATTTTACTGCCAGTATTAGCTGCTTCGTATGCATTTTCAAACAAACCTTCGCCACCTGAAAAGTCTGCACACAATTTATCAAAAAAATTATAATTAAAATTACCCCTTTTACTTTCCAAAATTTTATCGCGTTTTAACGATGACGTTGGTGTTTCCGTCGGCGGTGAACGATTTTGAGCTTTCTCAGTGACGCAGGGCAGGGGCGACGTCGCCATGAAGCAACCGTTTCGGCGAGACGAAGGAGCTCGCAGTGCTGTGGCAGATTCCGCCAGTGACGCGGTATCTTCTTTATTAAAGATTCTCAGCTTTGTGGACGATGAGTCTTCTCGGACACAGTCCAAAGCGTGGGGTTGCGAGTCGAGTGCTGCTTGTACGTAATTTCTTGAACTCGCTTCGGGTGTGCCCGTAGCAGGTTTCAGAACTTGAGAAGATGAATTATTACTGGGAGCTGAATTATTACAAGCAGCGCCTGAGAGATTTTCGCCCGTGTCAGATGACTCAGATTTTGCAGTCATTAGTGATGCTGTCACGCTTACCGGCAAGAAGCGTCAACTTCCAGTTTTACCTGGCATTTAACATAGTCTCTTCTGAACCGAGATAAATAAGATAATGACAAGCTTCACAATAATAGAAGAGTGCTCACCTGAAGCTTCGAAGAAATTGTTCAGGGAACATTCTCCACTGTTAGCCGGCTATCCGGGGGTTTAGATACCCAGATGCAGGGCCGGTAGAAGTCGTCGCACGCAAGGCTCACGTGCATCCGACCTCGTAGATGAACTCTCACTGAAGTGGCAGGCCCGCGAGAGCTGCGACTTCAAGGACGCTTCGAATCCGCAGCAGTGGCTTCGGATAAGCTCGCAACAAACAAACGAACACTTTATGGTTGTTCGATATTAACTTTTGCTGCCAGGAAGGTGAAGCACTCCAACCATTGCTCGCTTGTCATATTTAATTAGCGTTTTAGTTCTTTAGGTCAGTTTAGGGTAAATTAACGACCTAGTCCCCGATTGCAAGATATTAATGATCTTGCAAGGGACGTAAAATGGGAAGCAAGGCTGGAGTTGCGACACAATCCCGGCAAAAGAAGGCACGGAGTTTTCATCGAAAATTCCGGGAAATACACACAAGTACATGCAAACGTCCTTCCAGCACAACTGGATAGGACTAACAATAATTTTTTTTTTGCGCATTACACATAGGTTGAAAGGGTTCATAAATGCCCTTTCTTAATTAGATAATTTAATTTGCTACGTTGCTGACGCGCCGCTTGCCTTTGAGGACGGTCAGCAGAAGTAACTACGGGTTCTTCGGAAAAGGCCGAAGAATCCGTATCAGAAGAAGAAGTATTAAGATGCTGAACTCTAGGGTGTTCGGAGGTAGAACCACCCCGTTGAGTTTCAAACCTCGCGGGAGGTTCGAAACGAGGGTATAATTCCTCGCCTGAACTACTCCCGTCTGCGCCATCTCCCACCTCCTCTGGAGTAGGATCGGTGACAGCTAACTCCAGCGGGTACAGTAGCGAGACTTTGATGGCGCTTTCAGTGTTATCAGCCCTTATAACTCGTACAACACGTACCTTGCCATCGCGACCAGGGAGCAAAGCACTGATGCGAGCCAAGGCCCAAAACGGTCTGGGTTTTATAGGGTGTTTTACAAGTACCACTTGACCCACAGATAATAGCTTGTTGTTAAAGGGTAAAGATTTCAGAGGATATGGACCTCGCAAAGAAATTAAATACTGAGTATACCAGAGCTCCCGGAACTTGGCGACCATGACATCGCGTCTCTCCAAAAGCGAGAGCAAATGTTCGCGATGTTCAACATCGTCGGTCTCCAAGTCCGGAAGCTCATCGGACAGAATTAAAGAATTAGATGTAGGATAAAGTTGAAGGAATTGAATAGGCATTATAGGTAAGATCGTGTCCCCCATCTCAGTGTAAGAGAGGGGACGCCGATTAAGGTTGAGAGAAATATCAGAAATGACAGTGAGGAAAGAAGAATATGAATAAGTGCTGCGACCAAAAAGTTTATACACGCAGTCCTTTATGGACTTAAACAGACGTTCCCAAATCGCGCCAAATTGAGGACTGTAGATAGGGATAGTTTTAAACTTTATATTAAAAGGGCGAAACCGCTCTTCATACAAGGAGGAAGTTAACACTTCCGATAGAAGATCGGGAGCGGCGGTGAAAGTTCTAGCATTGTCAGAATATACAGTGTTAGGAATGCCCTTTTCGTTTGTAAAACGAATGAAGGCAAGACAAAATTCCTCCAGAGTCATGGAGGGAAGAAGTTCGATATGTATAGCTCTAGTTTGAAAGCACGTGAATAATAGTAAATAAACCTTTTGTTTGTGGCCAAAAGGGTCTAATACCCAAAAGTGGGCAGAGAAGTCCATGCCTGTTGTGGCAAAGGGCCTTACGAAATTAGTACGAGAGTCAGGTAGAGCAGGAGGGTCAGGATAAGAAAATGCTTTAGCGTTTAGCTTCTTGCATACAGTGCATTTAGCCAATACGCCGCGGACAGTACGCTTACAGCGAGGCAAGACATACCCGTCCAGCTTAAGCTTTTGAACGGTGATATCGAGCCCTTGATGGTTGAGAAGTTTATGAGTATGCAAAATTAACAAATTGGTCAAGTGAGAAGAACTATAAAGTAAAATGGGGTTGCGAGTGTTATAATCTAATTCTTCAGCGTTTGCAATACGACTGTTAGATCGAATTAGACCGTGCGAATCAAGGAAAAGATTAAAGGTTCTAACTAATAGAGGCGGCCGAGGACTTTTATTTTTCAAGGCCTCGAGCTCGCCTGCAAAGTATTTACTTTGCATAGAAGAAATAAGAAAAATGAATGCTCGCAATTTTGCATTGCCCAAATCTGCACGTCGAAAAATAGCGACGGCTTTAAATACTTTCTCCATCGTGCCTAGTAATTTAGGATAGGAGGAGAAGCGTTCAATCTCCAAAATAGGAGCTTCACACGGAGGAACAATATTGACATTAATACATGCAGAGGAAACAAATTTATGGGGAATGCAACCCAGGTGTCCCTTGGGCCACTGGTCCTTACCTTCTCGAATCCAGTTAGGACCTGCCAACCATACAGTTTTATTCTCGAGAAACTTAGTTACTTTAATACCTCGAGTTAACAAGTCAGCCATGTTAAACATGGTAGGTACGTATTCATAATGAAAAGAAGCTGAGGTTTTACCTTCCAACGTCTGGCGCATGCTGTCTATATCCTTAATTCTATTACTAACGAATACATTCTTTCGTGGAGGCTTACCACTCAATAACCAAGCCAGGGTAACCTGGGAATCGGTAAGAAAAGTTATACTTGAGATTGCATAAGGGAAGTTAACGTCACACATTAGAAAAACAAGACACTGATAAGCAAGATACACAGCCAGGAGTTCGAGAGAAGGAAGAGTTCTTTGCCTAGGAGGCGAAACTTTGACTTTAGAGAAAATGAGCGAGCTGCGCTCTTTTTGGACACCGTACATGCAGGTTCCAAAAGCTCTCGCACTAGCGTCACAAAAAATTACAAGGTCAATTTTTTCAGTTTCAACAAGATTCATCCTAGGGAACTCAAATTCATGCAATTCAGAAAACTCCTGACAAAAGTTACGCCATTCTTTACAGATATCATCTGGAACGTCTTGATCCCAGCCTAGTCTCAACGGTGTTAACTTACGCAAAATGAGTTTGCCGCTAACAGAGAATGGTAATAGGATCCCTAAAGGGTCATACAGAGAAGCAATTTCCGACAGCATACTCCTACGAGTCTTACAGGAAGGATTCAAACTTTTTACAGATATGGAAAGAGAATCAGAAGAAGAATTAAAGTTAAAACAAAAAACAAAAAAAAAAAACCGTTTATTTCCAAGTTGTCACATGAGATACATATGCCAACATATTGGCTTTTAAAAGTTCCTTAATATAAGACGTCCTAAAACAAAAGATCCATACGAGGAGTATTAATTGACAAACCATCCGAGGTGTAAAAATAGATAAGCCATACGAGGCATAATAATCGACAAACTATATGAGGTGTGCTAATAGATAAACTATCAGAGGTGTACAAATAGATAGACCATACGAGGCATATTAATAGACATAATATACGAGGCGTACTATAATAGACAAACCACACGTGGTGTGCTAATAGTCTAACAAAGTTCCATACGAGGAATACTAATTGACAAACCATACGAGGTGTACAAATAGATAAGCCGTACGAGGCATAATAATAGACAAACTATACGAGATGTAATATTAGACAATACTATCATAGGTGTACAGATAGATAGACCATACGAGGCATATTAATAGAAAAAATATACGAGGCGTACTAATAGACAAACCATACGGGTCGTGCTAATAGTTTAACTCTGTCAAGGGTAGTTGAATGAGAAATGAGAAATATTATCTCTTGGATATTTTATATTCCAAGAGATTCCGGTACAGCGCTTCTTGCCTTTTTCCTACTTCGATAATTTCAACTAAGAACTTGGCAGTTTCGAAGAATTCTTTAGTATTTTTCGAATTATTTATAAGATCGTCGAAGTAGGAAAAATACAAAAAAACGCTACACCGTACTAGATTGAAACAACACCGTAAATGACAATCAAGTATTGAGAAAAAGATGGTCTCGAAATAATTTGTAAAGAACATCGCGCAACACAGCACGCACATCTAGGAATGCGTAAACAAACTTACACTCAAAATTGAAATACATGGCTTGTTCGGCATACAAATATAGAGATAATTTTTGCACGAGTGCTTTATTTCCTTTGTCTGTTTATACTTTTTAATTTCTTCTGTTCACAGAAATGCCCTTCGGGGTCGTGATAGATCGATTTATAAATCATAAAGCAAGCGCAATCAATTTGTTTATTTCTGAAATTTGGTGCAGTGTTAACTGATCGCAGAGCTTTAGGTAAAATGTAATGTGTCTTGAGGTTTTGCTTTTTATGCAAAAAGTAGAAATAGAAACCGATATATGTACATGTGCGCATATATGTGTGCGAAACGTGTGCATGTTTACACTGATACATAAACATTTATGTTTGCGTGCGCACACGTACATACTCACGCACACACCAACACACATATTCATATATATACGTATTGAAAACGAATATAAGAAAAATGCTAATAGACATGAAAAATAATCTTACTCTTTCAATATTTAAAATGACAGCCCAAGCTCTGATGAATCGTAAGAAATAACCTGAGGAAAGATAAGGAATAGAAAAGGACTTCGAAAAACGTATAAATGGAATGGTTTTTTAATTTCCTAAAGGAAATTTTAAGAAAACTCAAGTTACCGCTGAGGAACAACAACAAAAAAAAAACATATATCTTCAATATATATCATATATCATATCTTCTCGATATTCTCTGCAACATCATGCGGACATGGGTACATGGGATAAAATGGAGATACAGTGTAGGCCAGTTACCACTCATGATTGACAATTATCTACAAAATTTTGGCAGAAATGCGCTAACAAACATATACTCAACATCAAAATTTGCTTTTACAACATACGGACAGAAAGATAATTTTACCACGATTCATACGCTCAAATTACGATTAATTTCATTAATTGTATTTATCATTAATCCGATTCACAGAGACGTCCTCTGGTGTAAGTGGGAGATCTATTTTTGAATCATTTCGCTAGTGCAATAAAATTTATTAACCGGATGGTTTTTGTGTAAAGAAATGAAATAGAAACATGTATATCTATTTATGTAGATATATATATATACCTATATACGTACACACACATATTAATATATGTATTTATTGAGAATGAAATATAAGAAAAAAATACAAATATAAAATAAGAGGATAGAAACAACCTACCATCTATTACACCGATAATGACAGTTGAGCTCATTGTAATCCTAAGAAATTATTCGAAAAAAAATAACTAAAAGGAAAAGAAGACTTCGGAAAACGTAAAATGAACTGGTTTTTAGTTTCTTTATAGAAATTTTAAGAAAACTCAGGTTACAGTCAAGAAACAACACAACTCTTCAGCATTATACAGACATGTGTACATGGGATAAAATGGAGTAACATTGTGGCCGGATATCACATTTGAGTGGAGAATATTTACAAAATTTGGCACATATGGGTAGATTAAGCAATGGTCCAAAGTGATAATTTTGATAACAGAAATTAACAGTTTTTTTCGATTTTAAAGTTTAGTGCTGGTGTGCACTGAACGCACGGAAAAATATTAAAAGACTAAATGAAAATGCTTAAATTAACCTCTCCCCCCAGCTCAGCCGAAATCGATTGAAAACATCTTCGAGAATGATTTTGAAATAACGAGACAACGTTAGCCAAAATTTAATTCATTATAAACTTTGCACAATCCTCACATTTATAAACCTGTATATTGGTGTACACACAAAATGTATTTTAGAGTATGTTTTCCATACGGATGTTAAATATTAACACAGAGAAAAAAAATAACAAATAACAAATAACCCAGTACTCTGGAGTGCGCACTGGAGCTACAAAGAGAAGGATCAATTTGAGACAAAAGATTAGAGTTATTAGACTGCCATTGACGCAAAGGAAAGCCACTCTCTTTAAATGCTTTGTTAGCGCGTTGAAAAGTGTCAAGCGCAAGCTCGGGACTATTGGTTGTGAATATTAGGTTGTCCACGTACAGCTTGTTTGCCATTACGTCTCTAACCACCAAATCACTGGAGTTTTAGAAGAAAATTAAGAATATACGGGGAAGCGACAAAACCGAACAACAATGTTGTATATCGGAAATATTTAAATTCACCATCTTGAAAGAGCACAAAACTAAATTGATTTCGGTCAAATGTCTTGGCTAACTCTACTTGAAGGAACGCTTTAAAAATGTCTGACAGCACAACAATGGAATTAGACCGAAAATACACTAAGAGACCAAGTAAATCGTTCATGAGGTTAGGACCTATATAGGAGGCCTCATTCAGACTAGGCAATTTACCTCGCTTTAGTGAACAATTGAAAACAGGGCGTATCTTAGAAGTAGTAACGTGTTCTCGCACGACAGGCCTATGTGGTATCCACTTGTGCTCACGCACATCTAAAGTTTCGAGAGAAAGAGGCTCAATAATACCAAGCTCGAGTTGTTCCAGAAAGACATCGTTATACTGTTGCTCTATCCCCCTACGAGAGTTAGAAGCAGCAACCTTCGGAGCGAGATATCGCGCTAATCCGAAATTATGAGGAACTTTCGCTAATAAATTACGGTTCCAAGGCAAGCGGACACTATAGCGGCCTTCGGCATAAACTACGCTACTCTTGAAGTCTTCCAATTCTTTGTCATACTCTGTTTCCTTATCAGGTACTCCTATTAATTCTAAGTCTAGCAGTCTATCAAGACCAGCTTGCACATCACATTCAGCACCATCTAATGCTGAAGGACATACCTTGGGAGGTTCAAAAAATGCCTCCAACACACCATGATAACGATTAGCTTTAGATTTATTTTTTTTTGGTTTCGTTTTTTGTTTATTTGCAACAGCAAAGGAAGAAGAAACTTTAGGCGGAACAGCAGAGGAAGAAGAAATTTCAGGTGAAACAACAGAAGGGGAAGAAATTACAGGCTGAACAACAGAACAAGACGAGCCACCGTTTTGTTTTTTAGCGGCCGAAGCCACGACAGGAACCAAAGAGGATTTATAACATTTTAGTTCCCCGAAGGGTAAGAAACCGTTAGCCACGCGCATAACTTTATAGCCTGCGACGTGTTGCAACTCAAGCACACGAAAAGCTTGCAGACCATCAACACCTAAAATACCGTTGATTTGAATATTGTCATCAACGACTTCAGGAAAGGAAGTTGAAAGAGGTAGCTTAGTTTTAAGCAGCTCGAGTTTAGATTGCAAACCCTTCATCCCCATCTGCAGGTTCAAATTCTGCATCGCAAAAACATCAAGCTCATGCTTCTCACAGTCAGGAAGCACGAGCTCGACATTAATGTGCTTGCCCCGTAACGGGACAGAGGCACCTACCGTGTTTACAGTAAGTTCTTGCAAATCATCGGTAGTACAATTAGGACTAACCGTATCCAGGTCAATCAACGTTTGTTGACACCCGGTGTCAATCACGAAATTTACACGTTTAGATAGATTGTTAATTTTAGTTGAAAGAGCGATAACAGGGCACATTCGAAAACGTGCCTTTAACCGTCAGGAAGAGGTGGCGGCAAGAGAGGAAAAACTTACGAACTTGGGACATAACGGACTAACATGAGTATTAGCCTTGCAAAGCGAACAATTAAAAGGCAAGCCTCTGCTTTCTGCAGGGCAAGACTTAGCTAAGTGATTGTGACTAAGACACACGGAACACAATTGCAACTCGCCTACTTGCTTCACGCGTTTCGCGTGAGTATCAAATTTACGGCAAGAAAAGGACGTGTGACCGGTCTGCTTACAAAACCGGCACACTTTTACACTAGGAAGGTTAGAAGACTCAGGAGGAGATTTAAATTTAGTTTCGGCTCGAGTCTTTTCCTCCACCCTATCATTGCGAAGGGAGAGAATTTTTGGGGGTTTAGATTTAGTTTCTAAAAGAGACAGTACATGATGTGCGTTCTCAAACATCTCTAGTGAGAAGAAACTAGCTTTGCAATAACGAAGAAGTTCTAACAAGAAAAAGTCAGGGAGCTTGGTTTTAATTATGGCGGAAAACAAAAGATTGCCCGATTTCTCGCTACAGAAATCTACACCAAGCTTAGAGAGCTCAAGTAGACGAAACTTAACTTTAGAAAAAAAAGTACCTATTTCTACTAAGCTTAGAACACTGGGAGAATTGATTAATTCATCCAGAGCAAGGGAAATGAGTTTATTAGCATTTAAGAAATCTCGCTTGAGCAAATCCCAAGCAGCTTGGAAACTATTCTCATTAGGAAGTCCCTCAACAAGGCTAAGAGCTCTTCCCTGTAATTGATTTTTTAAAAATATAAATTTCTGCACTTCGCTCATATTTGGATAAGCTTGAAGAGCGTTTAGAAAAGATTCTTGAAAATGAAGAAAAGAAAAAGGACAGTGTTCATTATCACTGAACTTTCTCAAAGTTAACTGAGGAGCTCTAAAAATATTTAATGGCACCTCCGCAACAGAAACCTTACTAGCCTCAGAAGGAGGCGCGGTATCATTAGAGTTTGATACCGGTGCCGGGAAAACTGAATTTTTTAATTCAGCTATTAATTCAACAATTTGGATTTCGTATTCTGCTCGTCTAACTAGCTCCTCGTCTGAAATTTCTTCAATGTCAGAAGGCAGAATAGAGGAAAGACGGCGAAAATCCTTTAGAAGGCCACTCAACTGAGGAATAGCCTCCCTTAGGAGAGAAGGTACACAACCAGGAGCGAGCACTTTTTTGCGCAACGCGGTTATACTACATTTTACTCCCCGCATTTTCATGCTAAGGGCTGAGGCTTTATAAGCTTCGGTCATGATTGCAAAAAAAGGTAATAAGTAAATAGTTAATAGGCTTATTAGAAAAAATTTCAGCTAATCATAAAGGTCTGCACTTTAAAAAGTGGACAGGTTAGGTTTACATCCTCAAATTTAAATATAGAGAAAAAATACAAATGACCCAGAAATATACAGAAATGTTACATCCCTCACCAATTAAATTTTTATCACATTAGAACGTTTACACAATTAGACTTTTCACAAAAATTTAATTTAAATTTTTGCTTTAAATATTATTTAATTTTTCCACTTACATACAAGCACAAAAGTTCAACGAGAAAAAATGAAACTTCATGTAAGGTAAACAATACACTAGCCCCTAAAAGCACAAGGAGCTAGCAACACGAAAATGGTACCTTACACAAAAATACAAAAATACACCTTAATTCTAGTGAGATGAGAGCCACACCGGCACTAAGCCCGGACAGCACGGCCAACAGCAAAATTTTCCAAATTAAGGAAAATTTATTAAAACTTCTTTTTATTATTATGAATGACAGTTAATTCAAATTAGAATAATTAAATTTAGAGAAAGAAAAAAAAGATGTAGCCACCAGGACTTTCCCTGAAGCTTCTCCAGCCTTGCTAAGCAGCCGGCGAACTAATTGCGTAAGCCAGAACTGCTTTTCATAAGAAGTTAAATTCAATCTTCAAATGAACGAAAGAATTTTAAATTAAGGAATTCCTCGTATAAAGGAATTTGAAGATAAGGAATTGAATCTTTAAGTGAATAGAAGAATTTAATTTAAGAAATTCTTCGTTAAAGAAAATTTCGAAGAGGATAATCAATTTCTTCGAATAAAAGTTCGAAGATAAATAAACAATTTCTTCGAATAAAAGAACTATGTCACGCTTACCGGCAAGAAGCGTCAACTTCCAGTTTTACCTGGCATTTAACATAGTCTCTTCTGAACCGAGATAAATAAGATAATGACAAGCTTGACAATAATAGAAGAGTGCTCACCTGAAGCTTCGAAGAAATTGTTCAGGGAACATTCTCCACTGTTAGCCGGCTATCCGGGGGCTTAGATACCCAGATGCAGGGCCGGTAGAAGTCGTCGCACGCAAGGCTCACGTGCATCCGACCTCGTAGATGAACTCTCACAGAAGTGGCAGGCCCGCGAGAGCTGCGACTTCAAGGACGCTTCGAATCCGCAGCAGTGGCTTCGGATAAGCTCGCAACAAACAAACGAACACTTTATGGTTGTTCGATATTAACTTTTTCTGCCAGGAAGGTGAAGCACTCCAACCATTGCCCGCTTGTCATATTTAATTAGCGTTTTAGTTCTTTAGGTCAGTTTAGGGTAAATTAACGACCTAGTCCCCGATTGCAAGATATTAATGAACTTGCAAGGGACGTAAAATGGGAAGCAAGGCTGGAGTTGCGACAATGCTACAGGGGCTGAGAAACACTTGCTGATACCAGACTTCACGAACGTCCGAGAAGCATTTTTCGTTTTGAGTGTTTGAGGACCTTGAGCTGATGGATTTACAGGGGCGGATTTATTAGGTCTGCCTTTCCGCTTTATGGCTGGTGCTTTGCGCTTTTTACTGAGCTTTTCGTACGAAGCTGTACTGGAGGATGTTGTTTTTTCAGATGGGGCAACCTTCCGAGTAGTTGAACGAGTTCTATATTGATACATTGTGACGTTGATAGAGTGGAAGAAAAAAAATTAAATTTTGTTCATTGGGTTAAAGTAGAAGACCTCGCCTTTTAAAGGTAGATAAAGAGAGACTGCCAGTAGGAAAGCAAGGGGGGGGGGGGGGGGGGGTGCTTGGGGTGTAAGCCAGAGGAGGACAGAGTGTGAGCGGGAGGAGGGGGCAGGATGCTTGCGGTCGGCAGAGCAGAGCAGCGTTGCTTGCTGTCCTGCTTGGGGAAGAAAAGAGAAAAGAAAAAAAAGAAAGAAAAGAACTTCAACTTTTCCATTAGAAGATTGCTCTGGTGAACTATTCGAGAAACGTCGTATTGTTCAAATTTACTTCACATTGTGAAATTATGCTCTGTCTGTGAACACAGGCTTACTATGTTTAACATGGTAAATTATTTCCGAAGTTGCTGGATCAAGTTTATTTAATTTTTATATTTAAAAGTTCCTTCAAAGAAGAAGAAGTTTTTTCTCCTTCTCACATATAACGTCAATAGTTAACCAAAATTGTCCATCAAAAGAACATGATAATAAGGTAAGCTAATTTTTTTAATCAAAAATTGAATGAGTACATTAGAAATTTTCAACATTCATGCTCTATTGTAACAAAAAATAGTTCACAAAAAAATGGTCACCATTATTTTCCAAAGATGCGAGTTTGACAGAGCACACTTTCTATTTTGTTTCTGGAGATAACGGCCCTTGTTCTTCCATGTTAAGAGTCGGGATGTTTTGGAGGGATGGAGCGGAGATGGAGGGGGGATGGAGAGGGTAGGGGTGAGCATGTTCGCGCTGCTCCTCACCGGCACTGCGAGGGCAACACAGAGTTTTCACATCTCGCCGCTCTGATCTACTTGTTAAAATGATCATAATTGAATCACCGAAACACAGAAAGTTCACTTTTACCATTTAGTTAGGTAGACGGCACATTCACGGACACTCAGTTCTAATTTCGTACTTCGTGGAGTTTTCCTTCCCTCACATTCTGAAACAATTTAGCTCCGGTGGCATGGAGCGTGCGTTCACGGTGACAGACGGTGACGTTCATGTTATTCATGAAACACATGTTCATGAAACAAATGTTATTTGAGAATTAGGAGCAAAATCAAGCGTTTCCCCCTGTTGTATGCAAATGCTCAATAATGTTTTCCTATACGATTTCCCCTCATGAATGTTTCAATTTTTCGTTTGAGAGTACTTTGAAGTCAATAGGTGCATTTTTTCAAAAGATACGAGTAATGGACTTAGGTCTTTCGACGGCGCTTGAGTCGCACAGGTTCATCGAAGAATTTCTGTAGTTTTCAGAAAACTTTTTTGGATGTGTTTATTACACATTTGTAGAAAATGTTTTTCTCTTTTGTTTGAGAGTAATTTGAAGGCAATTGGTGCATTTTTTCAAAAGTTAAGAGTGGAAAACTCAAGTCTAAAGTCGCGCGAGGTGGGCTCAAGAAATTCCTGTACTTCTCGCAAAGTGTTTCTTGAAATGTCTTTGCTGCGGCCTGCCGGTTCTTCGAGCTTGCTGTTTCTGTACCCATGGTAACCTTTGTAGTGAACCCTAAGCCGCACTTCAGCCTAATTTCATAAAATATTAAAAAACTAACATCCTAAAACTAAATTATACAAATGTAATTATTTTTATAATTTTACAAGCCCAAATTAATTCGATTAAACCCAAAATTTTACCAAAACTGTGTTTCGAAAATATTTGCCGATCACGTTTCCGTGCGTCACTTCCGTTGGAAACATTACGTAGAACCATTTCGCAAGTTCAGATAGCCATTTTCAGGCAGAGGCGTCATTCTCGTATTCAATTCTCCTGTGTTAGTGCTTGGGCCCCAGAGGGGCAATTGTAAGTATCAAGTGTTAATGTTAAGTGTGTATTATGTCTTAACTTTCCTGTGTTGTGTCTTAACTTGTTCCGTGTTAGGGAGCGCTCGTTATTGTGTCTTAGGAACATTCACTGTGTATCTGTGCCGGTGTAGTCAGGCACAAGCTTCAAGTTCACTGCGCCATTTCGTCAGTGTTTTTCCCTGAATTAATTTAGCCGTGCAAACTTGCATATTCACTTTAGCATCAGATCCCAATTGGAATTTGTTTAATTTAACGGATTCGCACTGGTATTTTTACCAGTTCAGTTAGCATTATAATTCAATTAACTTTTGACACTGCAGTAGCTAGAATTTTGATTATTTCCCGCCATAGCCATGTGCTAGAAGGTTCTGCCGCCGTTCGGGAGACCCGGGATCGAATCTCGGCGCTGGCAGTGGCGATTTTCTCTGTTGGGTATAGGAGAAAAATTCCAAGCACAATACCCCACTCTACCCAGGTGTCTGAAATGGGTACCGGTCTTGACCGGGGGAAAGCGTAATGGCGTCCTCGCGTTAGTTATAAGTCATTTGAAAATCCAATATACAAGGTGATATGTATCAGGCTTGATTGGAAATAAAGCATCCGTAGATGCCTTCATTTATTTCATTTTACTGTCGGTCATTGTAATCAAGTGTGTTTGTTTTAGGGTGTGAAGCAATCATAAATTATCATTTTTAATATCTACAGCTGTACTTTTCTTAATGAAGTTAGGCTTGCATCAATTATAAGCTTGGTTTTCACAGCTGTATTTTCAATTAAGTAGGGTTTGAAATAATTACAGAATCAGTGTTCTTATATTTCGATATTTTTCCAAGAATTTAATTGAGCCTTTGTAAATCACTGTAACTTTGTCCATCTCTAGTTTGTTTTTACTGTCGTGTCTTTTTATATGCAACTATTTTTTTATGTCATTTTGCTGCAACTCTTGCTCATCTGAATAATAGAGTATAGAGACTTCACCTCTTTTCATACTTATATTTTAGTACATTAATTACCTAATTACCTCAGTGCTTTAGCTATTTTTGGCTGTAGTTCATTTAAACTCAGTTGTGTCACTGCTTTGGATATCAGGATAGAGCTTATGACCAGTTGGTCTCGAACACCGGTTCTGTGTGTTAAGATGATTCCGGGTGCAGCTCGGGCGCTGGAGCTGCGCACTGACCTTAGCACTAACTTCTGCCATTGTTCTTCCTGTAAGTAGCAGATGCAGCAGTCTTGCACATGTGTATGAATAGACTCGTTTTTTTTTGTTCAAATAATCCAGCACGATTTCCCCTGACAGGATCGACTGGACCACACATTCATGCACTCACAAACACGTATGAAACCAAACCCTAACCCCTTAATTTAAGGAGCTTACCTCCTCCGAGTTTCTTCTCCAAGTTGCTCCTCCTTTTCAAATTTCACTATACTGGAAGGCCTGCATCCCTGCAGCTAAGCCGCTAAAATCTCCAGTTGAGACCATTTGGTCGAGAGTCCCTATTTCTTACCGAGTTTTCCCAACCGGTAACAAATCCCATACGCAGCACTCAATTCACTACTCACTTAGTGTCGGAACCTCCCACACTTACACCAGCATCGACTTCACACTCCAGCACGCGCTTCGCAAGCCTGAGCTGAACGAATCGTCTGAAGTCCTGCAACCTCCTCGGACTCGCCCCAAGGACGTCTCTCGAACAAAAATCAAGCCTCGCACTTCGGCGTTCAACCTTCTCCTCAATAAATCCCATACCGGCGAGTGAAACTATTCTCTCATTTTCCCCCGGTGTTGGCTTGTGGTAATTTTCTTGTTTCATGGAATATTAGACGCTAGAAATATTGCGTCCGAACCCCATCCTAAACTCCTTCTGAGTCAGTGGCCGGAATTCATTCATTTTGTAATTCAATGTGCTCTACCCGAGCACTGGTGACCTCGCCATTATCAAAAGAACATCTTCCTTGTCACTTGATAAATTCCTCAATATCAACCTTAACTCTCAAATCTAGATCATCATAACATTCTAACAACTTGATTTTAAAGCTTCCAATGCAAGGCCTTTAACCAAATTCCCACTTTGGAAAAAGTTGATTTGTTGACCCTTTTAGAAGTTAAAACTTGAATTACGCCCATCAGCCAAAAGTTTACATTGGTGAATCCCCAGAGCTAGATGAATAATCAAACAACTGGGTTGCCGCAGCCATCATTTGGAGGTTTTTGAGCGCATGTCGAGGCTGTTTGCAGCTGTTGCATGTTGAACCTTGGAGGAGGTAGTGTTCCTTTCCATCTTTTTTTCTCTACTCTCAGTAGTCAAACATAGTATTTCCTCTCTAAACTCTTCCCTAATAATAAGTTATTGCTACTGCAGCCTATTCTCACAAATTCTTCATGTTTTTCCATTGCTACTGAAGCCACCTTTTACGAAACTCTTCATGCATTTCCATTGCTACTGAAGCAAACCATAGGAGACCTTCTAGGATTATTTTTCCATTGCTACTGAAGCTCCTTACTAATAACCTTCGAAATTTCCATTGCTACTGCAGCACCATTGCTACTGAAGCACCAAATTAAATAACGTGTACGAAACACCAACTTGTCATTCTGAGCAATTGACTTATTTTTTTTCAAATATGTTCCCCAACCATAAATTTCAACGCTGCAATCGTTGCAAGGGACTGCCGGGTGTGCACCGTTGGTCTTTTGTAAGTTCCTCCGTAGCCCAAATACCAAGCTCTTACCCGATCTCCCAAATTTTGTATCGCCGTCTGGTCGGTGTGCTTGTAGCCTTGGGGACGCCTGAGGAGCACGCACGTTGCCTAGGGAGGCTGTACAAACGACTTACGTCGCACATTTGCTGTATTTAACCGGCATATGTGTCTTGGGAAAGTAAGGAACTGATCTTTTATATTTTTTTTTGAGGGCATAATGTCACAAACCCAGACTGCGATTTCGCCTCAGGTCAACACCTGTCGAGCCAACGAATTCGTACTTGTCTTAGTTGATTGAGGTTCCTAAAGACGTGGAAGGCGACCAATTCTAGATTCCCCGGTATACCGTTCAAAGAACGCAGTCGGAGTCTGGTGATTCGGGTGCCTCCATTTTGGCGGACACTTCTAGCACGATTGTGCTCAGTGATGCTAACCTCACAGATTCTTTTATGGTCCCAGTTGGGGATCCGAGCTGAAACTTTCATAGTTCCAGAGTTAACCTTCCACTCTTATTATGGAGTGGATAGCCCTACACTAGAGCACAGCATAGGTTCCACATAGACACAACATAGGTATAGTACTGAACACAATAGACAATGCTATGACACAGCAATTTAGGTAAATAGTTCACTCACCTCTTGGATACCTTAACTTAATACTCCATTTTCAATACTGTGGCTAGCAAGAGTAGAGCGGAGATAGACGGGAAATATATAGAATAGAGTAGAATAGAATTAGTACATTAGTTTAGAACTTAAGAAGTTAGATACCAACCACAGTAGCTAATTATATACACCCTCGGTCAACATGTACTTGTTGTTGAACCCGAGGCCAATAGCAGACTGACTTGCAAGTGTTGCTCTCTCGAGCGTTGCCAACTTATGGTCTCTCTAACTAGAACTTACACTACTCGCTATATTACACCCCTCCCTCCTTAATTAGAAACCCTCCCCCTGTATCCCCAGTCCCCTTATTCAATATCGTCAATCCTTAAGGTCCATTCTCACCACAGGCTTCTGAGCCCGGGTAGACATGCGTGAGATGTTAGCACTTGGAGGCTCGTGCATCCTAGCCTCCTGGGTGGGAGTCGGGTAATCAGGTGTTCCGGTGTCAGGTTCATTGGTCGGAGGTGGTGGGTATGAATTTTGAGCAGGTTGTGGAAACACGACGGTTTCCTCCGTAGGTTGTTCCAAGGGTTCAGGGATGGTGTTCGAGCAGGTAATAACTTGGTCCTGGTGTCGACGAACGACCTCTCCCCCCTTCAGTTGGCACTTGTAGGATACCGGGCCTGTTTTCTCAATGGTGGTAGCAGGGGTCCATTTTGGGAACCCGGCGTGTATTGACGGACCATCACAGGAGACTCCGGCGGAATATCAACCGCGCGAGACCCTGGGTGGTATCTTTTCTGAGCGTCCTGGCGTTGAGCAACTTTGGACGCGATTGCTTCTGACGGCCAAAGCAGATCAAGACGAGAGCGAACTTTTCTGCCTAACATCAGTTCGGCGGGCGTAACACCTGTTGTCGTGTGGGGTGTCAGCCGATAGTTGAACAGAAACCTGTCTAGTGCTAGGCGTAGGGGTTCCGTTGACTTTCGTATATTCTTCTTGAAAGTTTGTACCATGCGCTCTGCCAGTCCATTAGTTGAAGGGTGGTATGGTGCGCTCGTAATATGTCGCATACCACATGCCTTCACAAATTCTTGGAATTCAGCCGATGTGAAACACGTTGCATTGTCAGAAACAATTGTTACTGGAAATCCAAATGTCGCAAAAGTGTGTTTCAGGCACGAGATCGTTTCGCTAGAGGTTGTAGTAGATGTGGGAAAAATTTCAACCCACTTAGAGTGTGCATCCACGATCACTAGATAGTATTTTCTATCCATTGGGCCCGCGTAGTCAATGTGTATGCGATGCCAAGGCTTCGCAGGCCATTCCCACGGATGGAGTTCAGCTTTCGTTGGTGCAGCTCGAGTGCTCAGGCACTCGCTGCATGACTTAGTCGTTTCTTCTAGATCTTTGTCCAGCAGCGGCCACCATACATAGCTGCGAGCTAACTCCTTCATCCTGGATGATCCAGCATGGCCAGAGTGCAGTTCGTCCACAATGGCTTGTCTGAGAGCTTGGGGTACAATAATTCTTGCTCCCCAGAGCACGCAGCCATTTTGTGTGGACAATTCGTCTCGCCTCCTAGTATATGGAGCGAGATCAGGGTCACCAATTACCGTCGAAGGCCAGCCTACTTGGCAGTATTTGTATACCTTTGAAAGTACTGGGTCCCTTAGGGTGCCGTCGCGGATGTGGGTGCTGGTGACTGGAGCTGACTCGAGGAAATTTACTAAGGACGTCCATTCCGCAGGAATAGGTGTGGCTTCCTCGGGAGTTGTCAAAGGTAGACGACTGAGAGCATCAGCTGTGCCCAACAGCACGCCGGACCGGTGACGCAAGGTGAACTTGTAGGACTGCAGTTGTAAAGCCCACCTTTGAATGCGCCCGGATGCCATCGGAGGAATGCTTCTACCCGGATCAAATAGTCCTAACAAAGGTTTGTGGTCCGTAACCACAGTGAAATCCTGTCCCCACAGGTAGCAATGAAATTTTCGAAGTGCGAACACCATAGCTAGGGCTTCTTTCTCAGTTTGAGAGTAGTTGCGTTCTGTTGCTGTTAGAGTTCGGGAGGCAAAATAGGCGGGGCGTTCAATCCCATCAATAAGGTGACACAGCACCGCTCCCACACCATACGCACTACTGTCAGCCACTACCACTATGGGCTTCTGAGGGTCAAAGTGGACTAGAGTCTGAGAGTCCAGGAGGGCTTGTTTAGATTTCTGGAAGGCTCTCTCCTGACTTGCATCCCATTTCCAAGGGGTTTTGTCTCTCAGTAAGGTATTTAGGGGCTCCAGCATAGTTGCAGATGATTTTAGAAATTTCCTATAGAAATTTAGCAGCCCAAGGTAGGCTCTCAGTTGAGTTACATTAGTAGGAGCTGGTGCATTCTGGATTGCTGCTACCTTCTCTGCAGTGGGGTGCAATCCATCCTTGTCAATTTGGTATCCAAGGTAGGATACCTGTGGCACTCCAATTTGGCATTTATCCATTTTCAGTTTTAGTTCTGCCTCCTGTAGTTTAGATAAGACTTGATAGAGACGCTTGTTGTGCTCTTGCTCATTAGTGGCACTCACCAGGACGTCATCCAGGTAGCAGAACACTCCTGGGAGGCCCTGCAATAGACCTTCCATGGCACGCTGAAAGATTCCAGGTGCGGACGCAATTCCAAAACTGAGACGGTTGTAGGCAAATAAACCTCTGTGGGTGTTTATTACCGTGAGTTCCTTGGAGTCTTCATCCAAGGGTAGTTGAGCGTATGCCTGGGACATATCTAGCTTGGAGTATATAACTCCTCCTGCTAACCCGCTAAATAGATCTTCCACTCTGGGTATAGGGTAGGTATCAAGCCTAGTGGCTCTGTTGACTGTTAATTTGTAGTCCCCACAGATGCGGATGCTTTGATCAGCCTTGGGCACAGGGACGATCGCCGCTGCCCATCTCGAGTATTGTACAGGGGTGAGGATACCTTCCTGCACCAGTCTATCAAGTTCTGCCTCCACCTTTGGTCTCAGTGTGTAAGGCACGTTCCTGGCCTTACAAAACTTTGGTGGTACGGCTGGATCCACTTCTATTTTGAAATTCCTTCCCTTAAAGCAACCTAGACCTGGTTGAAAAAGGTCGGGGAATTTATTTGCTAACTCTTCAGGGCAGGTAGTCAATTTGTTGACATTATTTGATACTATAGTTAGCCCGAGGGAATCAATCAGGTCCCTACCCAGCAAAGCTGGCCCCTCCCTGTCTACAATCACAATAGTTGCTAGTTGAGGAACCATATTACCAGGTTCACGCTGGATGTTAGCCCTAATCTCCCCACAAATCATTAGGGGGGTTTCCCCATAAGTCCTAAGCTTAACATCAGAAGGTCTCAGCTCGGGTCTTGACTTAGCTGGTATTTTAGAGTAGGTGGCCATTGAAAGGATAGACCTGGCAGCACCTGTATCTACCTCCATCTCTAATGGCACACCATTTAGTAACAATTTTATTTTGATTGGGGGTTTCATTTCCTCGGCTATTGAGAAAATCTCCCCATAACAGCCTAGATTAGCAACTGGATAGTCTGCACAGGTTTCATTGTTAGTTCTATTAGGGTTAGGGTGGTGTTCCCTCCCCCTTTTCTCATGCATAGCATGCACAAAATTATTTTTGTTGCCTTTAGCAGAATTTTGCTTTTTCACTTTAAAGCAACATTTCTTAAGATGGCCTCTTTGGCCACAACCATGACAAAC
Organism: Morinoia aosen; assembly: GCA_030386875.1. Lineage (NCBI taxonomy): Eukaryota > Metazoa > Arthropoda > Malacostraca > Amphipoda > Talitridae > Morinoia > Morinoia aosen. The sequence continues at coordinate 27,994,247 of CM059561.1, read as the reverse complement.
ACTGTCTTTATAGGGGCAATCTCTACGCCAGTGCAGGTTACCACAGCCGCTGCATGCTGATTTGGGGCTAGCTTGAGCCTGAGTTTTGCCCTGAGGCTTAATAGCAGTTTGCTTTACTCTATGCTGGCCCACATTTAGTATGGAATTAGGTTGCCTTAACACAACCGTCTCCCTAAGTTGAGTTTCTTTGGCAGTTGCCAGATCCACGGCTTTTTTCCATGTGAGGTCTGCTTCATTAAGCAAGCAATTTTGAACATCATTACTGGCCACACCCAGTATTAACCTATCTAGCAGCGTTTCTTCCAGAACTTCCTGTTTGAAATTACAGGTGTCTGAAAGATCCTTTAAGCTAACCACAAAATCAGCAATGCTCTCCCCTTGTTTCTGGTTCCGCTTATGGAACCTAAACCTTTCAAAGATCTGGTTGCGTGTCGGCTTAAAATGCCGTCTTAACGCTTCCATGATCTCCTCATAGGTAGCATCTAAAAGTCTTTTAGGTGAGAGTAGGTCTTTGGCTAACCTAACAATTTTAGGACCCACCAGAGCAATAAATGTTTTAGCTTTATTTGAATCTTCCACTTTATTAATACTCAGGAAGCAGTTTAGCCTGACTTCATATTCTAGGAATTCTTCCTCTAAAGGATTGAATTCTCCCACTGAGCCACTAGAGCTAACATCCAGCGTGAATCTGGTAATATGGTTCCTCAACTAGCAACTATTGTGATTGTAGACAGGGAGGGGCCAGCTTTGCTGGGTAGGGACCTGATTGATTCCCTTGGGCTAACTATAGTATCAAATAATGTCAACAAATTGACTACCTGCCCTGAAGAGTTAGCAAATAAATTCCCTGACCTTTTTCAACCAGGTCTAGGTTGCTTTAAGGGAAGGAATTTCAAAATAGAAGTGGATCCAGCTGTACCACCAAAGTTTTGTAAGGCCAGGAACGTGCCTTACACACTGAGACCTAAGGTGGAGGCAGAACTTGATAGACTGGTGCAGGAAGGTATCCTCACCCCTGTACAATACTCGAGATGGGCAGCGGCGATCGTCCCTGTGCTCAAGGCTGATCAAAGCATCCGCATCTGTGGGGACTACAAATTAACAGTCAACAGAGCCACTAGGCTTGATACCTACCCTATACCCAGAGTGGAAGATCTATTTAGCGGGTTAGCAGGAGGAGTTATATACTCCAAGCTAGATATGTCTCAGGCATACGCTCAATTACCCTTGGATGAAGACTCCAAGGAACTCACGGTAATAAACACCCACAGAGGTTTATTTGCCTACAACCGTCTCAGTTTTGGAATTGCGTCCGCACCTGGAATCTTTCAGCGTGCCATGGAAGGACTATTGCAGGGCCTCCCAGGAGTGTTCTGCTACCTGGATGACGTCCTGGTGAGTGCCACTAATGAGCAAGAGCACAACAAGCGTCTCTGTCAAGTCTTATCTAAACTACAGGAGGCAGGACTAAAACTGAAAATGAATAAATGCCAAATTGGAGTGCCACAGGTATCCTACCTTGGATACCAAATTGACAAGGATGGATTGCACCCCACTGCAGAGAAGGTAGCAGCAATCCAGAATGCACCAGCTCCTACTAATGTAACTCAACTGAGAGCCTACCTTGGGCTGCTAAATTTCTATAGGAAATTTCTAAAATCATCTGCAACTATGCTGGAGCCCCTAAATACCTTACTGAGAGACAAAACCCCTTGGAAATGGGATGCAAGTCAGGAGAGAGCCTTCCAGAAATCTAAACAAGCCCTCCTGGACTCTCAGACTCTAGTCCACTTTGACCCTCATAAACCCATAGTGGTAGTGGCTGACAGTAGTGCGTATGGTGTGGGAGCGGTGCTGTGTCACCTTATTGATGGGATTGAACGCCCCGCCTATTTTGCCTCCCGAACTCTAACAGCAACAGAACGCAACTACTCTCAAACTGAGAAAGAAGCCCTAGCTATGGTGTTCGCACTTCGAAAATTTCATTGCTACCTGTGGGGACAGGATTTCACTGTGGTTACGGACCACAAACCTTTGTTAGGACTATTTGATCCGGGTAGAAGCATTCCTCCGATGGCATCCGGGCGCATTCAAAGGTGGGCTTTACTACTGCAGTCCTACAAGTTCACCTTGCGTCACCGGTCCGGCGTGCTGTTGGGCACAGCTGATGCTCTCAGTCGTCTACCTTTGACAACTCCCGAGGAAGCCACACCTATTCCTGCGGAATGGACGTCCTTAGTTAATTTCCTTGAGTCAGCTCCAGTCACCAGCACCCACATCCGCGACGGCACCCTAAGGGACCCAGTACTCTCAAAGGTATACAAATACTGCCAAGTTGGCTGGCCTTCGACGGTAATTGGTGACCCTGATCTCGCTCCGTATACTAGGAGGCGAGACGAATTGTCCACACAAAATGGCTGTGTGCTCTGGGGATCAAGAATTATTGCACCCCAAGCTCTCAGACAAGCCATTGTGGACGAACTGCACTCTGGCCATGCTGGATCATCCAGGATGAAGGAGTTAGCTCGCAGCTATGTATGGTGGCCGCTGCTGGACAAAGATCTAGAAGAAACGACTAAATCATGCAGCGAGTGCCTGAGCACTCGAGCTGCACCAACGAAAGCTGAACTCCATCCGTGGGAATGGCCTGCGAAGCCTTGGCATCGCATACACATTGACTACGCGGGCCCAATGGATGGAAAATACTATCTAGTGATCGTGTATGCACACTCTAAGTGGGTTGAAATTTTTCCCACATCTACTACAACCTCTAGCGAAACGATCTCGTGCCTGAAACACACTTTTGCGACATTTGGATTTCCAGTAACAATTGTTTCTGACAATGCAACGTGTTTCACATCGGCCGAGTTCCAAGAATTTGTGAAGGCATGTGGTATGCGACATATTACGAGCGCACCATACCACCCTTCAACTAATGGACTGGCAGAGCGCATGGTACAAACTTTCAAGAAGAATATACGAAAGTCAACGGAACCCCTACGCCTAGCACTAGACAGGTTTCTGTTCAACTATCGGCTGACACCCCACAAGACAACAGGTGTTACGCCCGCCGAACTGATGTTAGGCAGAAAAGTTCGCTCTCGTCTTGATCTGCTTTGGCCGTAAGAAGCAATCGCGTCCAAAGTTGCTCAACGCCAGGACGCTCAGAAAAGATACCACCCAGGGTCTCGCGCGGTTGATATTCCGCCGGAGTCTCCTGTGATGGTCCGTCAATACACGCCGGGTTCCCCAAAATGGACCCCTGCTACCACCATTGAGAAAACAGGCCCGGTATCCTACAAGTGCCAACGGAAGGGGGGAGAGGTCGTTCGTCGACACCAGGACCAAGTTATTACCTGCTCGAACACCATCCCTGAACCCTTGGAACAACCTACGGAGGAAACCCTCGTGTTTCCACAACCTGCTCAAAATTCATACCCACCACCTCCGACCAATGAACCTGACTCCGAAACACCTGATTACCCGATTCCCACCCAGAAGGCTAGGCTGAACGAGCCTCCAAGTGCTAGCATCTCACGCAGGTCTACCCGGGCTCGGAAGCCTGCGGTGAGAATGGACCTTTAGGATTGACTATATTGAATAAGGGGACTGGGGATACAGGGAGGGGTTTCTAATTAAGGAGGGAGGGGTGTAATATAGCGAGTACTGTAAGTTCTAGTTAGAGAGACCGAAAGTTGGCAACGCTCGATAGGGCAACACTCGCGAGTCAGTCTGCTATTGGCCTCGGATTCAACAACAAGTAAATGTTGACCGAGTGTGTACATAATTAACTACTGTGGTTGGTATCTAACTTCTTAAGTTCTAAACTAATGTACTAATTCTATTCTACTCTATTCTATACCTTTCCCGTCTATCTCCGCTCTAACCTCACTAGCCACAGTACCGACATTCGAGTATAAAGTTAAGGTATCCAAGAGGTGAGTGAACTATTTACATAACTTGCTGTGTCATTGCATTGTATTGTGTTCAGTACTATAACTATGTGGTGTCTATGTGGAACCTACGCTGTGCTCTAGTGTAGGGCTATCCAATCTATAATACTAGCATTGGCATTTTTACCCAGCTTTACAGCTAATTGTCAGATATCTACCTGAAATAGTAGTAGCAACAATATCAGTTGCAAGAGTAGCCAATTCAAGAGACTGCAATAAAACACCTTGTTAAAAAAAAATCAGAAATTTACAGCATCAATACTCTAGTCACTGAATAATAATATAAATTCTGAGTTCCTTCATTAGTCTAGCCTCTCCCAATAGTTCTACAAAAAATAATACTCGTCGCCAGTATTATGGAGTGGATAGCCCTACACTAGAGCACAGCATAGGTTCCACATAGACACAACATAGTTATAGTACTGAACACAATAGACAATGCTATGACACAGCAATTTAGGTAAATAGTTCACTCACCTCTTGGATACCTTAACTTAATACTCCATTTTCAATACTGTGGCTAGCAAGAGTAGAGCGGAGATAGACGGGAAATATATAGAATAGAGTAGAATAGAATTAGTACATTAGTTTAGAACTTAAGAAGTTAGATACCAACCACAGTAGCTAATTATATACACCCTCGGTCAACATGTACTTGTTGTTGAACCCGAGGCCAATAGCAGACTGACTTGCGAGTGTTGCTCTCTCGAGCGTTGCAAACTTATGGTCTCTCTAACTAGAACTTACACTACTCGCTATATTACAACTTTTTTCATCTATTTGCCTCTGTCAAGCTTTCTTTTGGGAACTTCCCTTTTTAACTCCCTCGAGCACCTTACAAGTAACAGCTTCACTGTTACCATACCTTTCGGTCTACATGCGTTGGGGGGTAGCTGTAGGGAACCCTCAGCCGCACTTCAGCCTAATTTCATAAAATATTAAAAAACTAACATCCTAAAACTAAATTATACAAATGTAATTATTTTTATAATTTAACAAGCCCAAATTAATTCGATTAAACACAAAATTTTACCAAAACTGTGTTTCGAAAATATTTGCCGATCACGTTTCCGTGCGTCACTTCCGTTGGAAACATTACGTAGAACCATTTCGCAAGTTCAGATAGCCATTTTCAGGCAGAGGCGTCATTCTCGTATTCAATTCTCCTGTGTTAGTGCTTGGGCCCCAGAGGGGCAATTGTAAGTATCAAGTGTTAATGTTAAGTGTGTATTATGTCTTAACTTTCCTGTGTTGTGTCTTCACTTGTTCCGTGTTATGCCGGGGCCACACTAGGCTAACGTTCGTTCGTCAAATGAACTCCGTATGTCAAATGAACGCTGGAAGGCCCGTTCGCTCATCATTTGATGAATGTATGCTCATCATTTCGGGAAAGGTCGTCGGAGGTTTTCAGTCATCAAATGAACTACGAAGAACAAAGATGGCGGAGAGTGTTGACAAGTTTCGCAACTGTTATGTTGATTTTAAATGATGATTGTGGCCAACATTGGCAGGAGATATATATTAGATATGGTTTTTAGCTGTTTTCGTGGTAGTATCAAAATGTAAAGCAATGAAATTCAGTGCTAGGTCTTGCAGTTTAGTGAAAAAGCAAGTAGCCTGTTACCAATCAAATTTAGCATTCCTTTCCAACAATGTCAACATGTTTTACATGGATGATAATGTGGTAAATGAAAAACTTTTGGTTTTGTAATTTTTTAGCATTGCTCATGAATGCTATTCACAGAAAAATGTGTCAAACAACTTGTTTGGCAGGCGTTTTCATTGAAGTTCCTTCCAGTTTATTAAAATTTATTTATTGTTTCATAAGTTATAAGAGTTTCAATATAATTGAATAGAATTATATTTCATGTTAAAGTGTTAAATTTATTTAATGTGTTCTGTAAAAAAAGATCCATCTAATTTTATTTTCTTTTGATTTACAGATCCTAGACAACCAGAAGGTAGATATAGCTTAAAACTTGCATTAATTATGTAGACCTTTAAAAAACAATCGTGATTAATAAACTTCGTGAGTGTATTCAGGTTTTTGGGAAACACCAATCAGCTTTATACTTCTAGGTAAGTGTAATGGTGTGCAAGAATGCCTCAAGAGTTCATTTCTTTTTTTTTTGCAGGTGTTAAAAGTGAGTTAATTATGTAAATATTCTAAATGAGCAGTTATTTCATTCGACAATGAAATAGGTCATTTTGAGAATGCAGGGTTAAACATTGGCTGAAATCAAATAGGGATTGATAATGAGAAGAACAATGTAATTGAAAATGTAAAGTATTTTTGTTTCATGTTACACTTTTTCTTTAAGTGGAAATTACAACGGTCAATTTTTGCTATAATCTGGTCAACGATTTTCATAATTTTGTTACTAATAATCAATAATAGAACACATTTAAAACGTTTTACATGAATGACATTCTGCTCACTGATGCGTTATTTTCAAATTATTCAACTTTGAAGTTGGCTAGAGCGTGCCAGGCTAGAGCGTGAGGGGTAGGCACAATTCTTCTAGTGAAAATTATAAAATTATAAATAAAGGTTTCTAGTGACGTCCATTTACATCACCTCCAATGACGGCCACCCGGTACCCAAGATGGCGGCTTAATTAAAGATTAACTTGTTCATGACTTAACCTCTTTACATTTGGAATAGGGGGGTTAGCTTCCGTTTCAACTCTGATATTGCGCGATAAAGGCCATTCAGGAGCGCCGCTCGTATAACTTCAAACTTAAATAACTCGAAAACTAAGCATTTGCGAGCACATTGTCATTCATGTAAAACGTCTTAAAATTGACTATATTACCTATGTGTGGTAACAAAATTATGAAAATCGTTGACAAAATTAAAGTAAAAATTGACCGTAACGACTAACAATGACTTGATCAGGTTTAAAAATCCACTGTTTTTTGTGATTACCATTAGTCATTTATTCCCCTTCAGGATTACTGCATAATCTTATGTTTTAGCAAATGGTGTTAGATAATTATTTTTAACTTTCATGTTCTGTACAATGAGCATGAGCATGTCAATGTTAAACACAACAATAATGATGAGTAGGGCCATTATTACCTACCAGAGTTGATAGACAAACAATATTGACATTAGGTTATGAGTTTAGATAATGTTTGTAATGGTATTGTTGTTCTGTGGAGTACAACAAGTTGTATAAATGTTAGTGGTGACCTATTTAAACTGCCAGTTACTTGTATCACATTAGATCCTGAAATTTTGCTCTTAATTTTGAATTTGTTGTTTTATCTATTGAATTGTAAATAATCTATTTATCTGAAGCTGCTGATCATCTATGATGAAATTAATCTGCTCGATGTTGTTGTACTCTTAAATTTGTACCTTTTTGCAAATGTGAAAATTAGTACAGATGTCTTATTGCCATTCTGAATGTCAGTGGAATTTGGGCATCAAGTTTGATACATTTGTTTTAAAGTATTTGGCACAAAAGTTAGAATTCTGAAAGTGGACGAGATTCTCTGCAAATTATTCTGAATTTAGGCGAGAAGCTTGTGGAAAAATGTGCACTTGTTACTGACAGTTCTAGAAGCGAAGTAAACATAGCTTGATAGTATTTTTTTCTTAACAACGTGAACATTTTGCTAGGAGGGCAATTTCTAATTTAGATCATACAGTTGAGGTTTTATGAAAACTATCATTATGACACAGGTGAATCTTTGTAGTCATGTGTGATTCTCATGTAACATAAAGTGGAGGTTTTTATTGTTCCTCATTTGAGTTCTCAATGAAACTCATGGAAAACTTTTCCTTCATTAGCTAATAATTTTCAGTGTTGGATGAAAGTCAGTCCCAGATTGTGTGACTCTGAACATTATTTTAACAATACCTAATGATATTTCTTTCAACATATAATTTTCAAACATTTCACTACACATATCTCTACTTCTTGTGTTATTCCCTAACAAAACATGTTTATTTTCAATAAAGCTCATGTACTGGAGCAAACAAATATGTTCTATGCACTTGAATAATCAAGCCTGTCACAAACACTATTGCAAGAATTAATATTACCAGTAACTATGTGAAGGACTATTATATCAATGGTGTAAGAATAATTCTAATTGATATTATTTTTTTCAGATCTCCTAAAGAAGAGGACATCCCTCCCATGCTTCTATTTCTTGCGGCTCCTCGCTTCTGAAAGGATGAAAATATCAGGGTCTGGAGCTGTGGAGAGCAAGGCTTGGATGCGCACTAACCTTATGGCCTTTTTTTCGGATTATGGGCCCCCAGACTGTAGCATGAGCAGCATGAATATTAATTCAAGTGATGATTTTGTTACCCACATTTCAAGTGAAACGCAAATAATCAAAGAACCCTATACAGAGTATTGTTGTGTTGGTCGACAGATTGGTTTCAGGAAGAGCTTAAAAATACTGTAGAAACTCAGTTAATGGGCACATCAGCCGAAATTGATAACGATATCGTTCATGTAAGTAGTGGATCCAAGCCTCAAAATTGTCTCGCCTGAACCAAGCCTTTCCCGGTAGCAGATACATGTACTGATGTCATGGGCAGTGGGGATTTTGTAAGTGTATAAGGAGTAAGAAAGATAAGAGCATTTTAATTTAGTACGGTAGAGTTATTTCATGAAAATTTTTTTCATGTTGAGAGCTCATTAGCATGAAAAAGGAGTGCTGGAAATGATAATTACATTACCAAACTTGCTGTGAACTTGTGCTTGATAAACTGAATGGCCTTGCGGGTGAAGAACAAATGAAATTCATGTCGAAACTTGCTAAACTCTGTTCTAAGAATTGACAAGTGTTAGATGTCATTTACTGGCCTCTTTAATAATAATCATGAACTTATCTATAAATTGCTTCCCTGCCTGACTGTGAAATTGTTCCTTTCTTTTATCTCAATGTATGATAGGGTCAATTAAGTTATACCTTATGTGGTAAAATAGCATATTTAGGGTCAGTACAATGCTATTCTATAATATGTTACTGACCATCCTATTATTTTTGCTCCTCTTTGACTTATTTTTCCACTCCAAATACTTCACCCTTAACCTTCATCTGACTTCATAAATCTCCCGATTTTCTGTTTCTCTATCACGAGAAAAAACTATTGTATCTAAGGGAAGTAACGCTTCCAGGCGAAGAATGGTAGGGCACGAGCTTGTTAAAATAGTGTTTCTGGTTTTGTTTTAGTGATATGTTTTTTCGGCTCATTGCCATCTTTTTCTTCAGCACCTACTACTACCTTCTTGCATGTTTATTCTATTTGAATTTTCTTCCCAACTTCCTGTTTAAATACGCATTGTATCCTGTGTGGCAAGACACTCGTTTTACCACACAAGGATGGCCTGTGTGAGGCACACATTGTGCTTAGATTTCTGGTGTACGTGTCCGTACTCGATGGTCCCTTCACTATTCCTCTCTTGATCACGTCGTTGTCGTGACTAAGATGATCTAAACTAACCTAAATAATTATAATAGTAACTAGTAATTATTCCCCTCAGGGGGATACAATTATTGTATCTATGGGAACTAGCGCTCCCAGGGGGACAATGTGAGTGTTATGTCCCTAGTACGAACCGTTAAGTTTTCGCCACAAAAAAGAGTAAAGGGCGGTTGGACGTGAGAGCTTACACCGAACTCTGCTATCAAGAAATCTCAATGCTCAGCAGTATACAACGCGCCAGATGTCGATGTGTACCCAGCGAGGGCTCGACCGTTACAAAAAAGAGGCAACACCGGCTCCCAGGGGCAGCGTGGCAGGACGGCAACAGCGGATGGCAACAGCGTGGCACCAGCATGGCACCAACATGGCATCAGCGTGGCACCAGTGTGGCAGCGGACGGCAACAGCAGATAGCAACGGCTGGCGCTGCTACCCGAAGGCGCGTCTGGGCCTAAGCGACGAGACTGGGGGCGTCAACTTCAACGGCTATGATCAGCCGCGGTAACTCCTGCAGCACGACAGCTACTTAAAGGGTTCGACGAGGGTTAGGGCATCATCATTATAGAGCGTAACTCCGACGTTAGAAGGTCTCATCGTGCCACTTCATTAGATGTGTTAAATTTGCATACGGCGAGGCACTCCGTATTTGACTCTGACTCTGTGTTAACTTCACTTGATAATTTAACGTACAATTCGAGACCTTATTATAAAACTTCGTCGCCGCTGCATACTCAAGTTGCGTGAGACCTAAGTAACAATTGTTCCTATATATATTTGCTAGTCTCATCTACCCCATTGTCATATTTTGTGTACACCTTTCATCATAACAAGTAAAAATGACGTGGCCACGTTGAAAGAATCGTGTTTTCTTTCGGAAAATAACTCCTTTGATTTTTAGACTTGAAAAGATGAAAAAAATTGAAAAACCTTGAACTTGGATTCTAAAAGAAAGAAGTATAACAATTGGTGGACAGCGAACGTGGGATCATAACCCAATAACGCTCAACGTCTTCGCAAGGGACCTAAAGCCACGCTACCTATTCAAAAAAAAAAAATTTTTGTAACGTAAATTAAATGGCCCGAGTAATTATTTAAATTCATTCATCTCATTTATAGTTTGTAATATTTCCCTAGAAATGTGTATGTCCTCATGTCACTTTATTTGCGTATTGATTTATTTCTTTACTGTGTGTATTAATTCATTTAATTCGTTTTATTAACTTAGCCCTATTGATTTATTTCCTTATGACATGTATTAATCCATGCAAAACCGCTTCCGTAATAAGATTATTGTGCTCTTTATTTTGATGCCATTGTATCCATGTGTGTTGCTTTATTCATTGATTTAACCCGTTTTATTAACTGATTTAACCCGTTTTCCTATTGATTTGATCCGTTTTATAAGATTATTGCGTATTCTATTTTTGATATTTCGTGTCTATGTGCATTGCATTGCTTTTGTTGGATCTATCCAATTATTTCTGTGCATTTGGAAACTTATTGTGCGAAAGATTCAATTATGTCTGTGTATTTGGAAACATATTGTACGAGATATTGCATTTAAACTTCTAATTTGAAACTCTAAATTGCTATCAGTGTTCATTGGGAACCTATTTTGCCTCGCCAATTTTGCCCTAAATAACTGTTGGAATCATGGCAGGGAACGATAATGAAGATAACCAAAATAACAACGGTGAAAATACTCAAAACAGTTTTGTCACTTTAAATCATGCAATTGATCTGCCTAAATTTAACGGCGAAGGCTGTGTAACTTCATTTTTAAAACACTTTCAAACCAGAGTTGACATCTACACGAATGACATCGATTTGCAATGTCGTTATTTGAAAAATGCTCTTACCGGGAAGGCTTGGGATTCTTATGTCCTCAAGTCCGACCAATTAGTCACACTGGAAGATGTTAAAACTTGGCTTATTTCTGTTTACAAGGGGGCTCTGAATTATAGAAAAACTGTTCATAAAATCCTATTTAGTCTGCGTCAAGAGAATGATGAGAGTGTCAATGCATTTGCAACTCGCGTTCTAGCTAGCTGGAAAGACGTGTTCGGCCAAGAATGGCACTACGAGGATGCCAATGCACAAAAAATTCTAATCCCGACTATCATTAAAAATATGAACCCCAAGATCAGTGAAAAATTATCACATGATTTCGACCCTGAGAGTGTGACAAAACTCTTAGATAAAGCGAGATCTATTGAGGAATCTTTGATCGAAGAAAGATCCTTGTTGAACCGCAAAAGGCGAGCCCACGAGAGTGATGTAGTGGTGGAGAAATGTCAATACAATTCACCACAAAAGCGAGCGTACCAGCCTAAGAACCCATTTAAATGGCAAAGTGCTTCACACAAAAATGCTCGTCCATTTAATAATTATCAACGCAAATTCAATGGCTACCCGAGTCAGAATGGTGACATCGCCGCAGTAAAGTCAAAAAACTACTACAGCAACCGAAAAGCTTTTCCCCCGTGATTTTATTAAACGTTGAACAGAAAAAGTGCTCTACCTTCGTTGACTCAGGCTCTTCCGTGACTCTTGTGAAATCTTGTGTAATTAGCAAATTATTCAAAACTCTTCCCCGAATTAAACGATGCACTAAAGTTCTTTGTTCTGTAAATGGAGACAATCTCCACACTCGAGGTACGATTGACCTGAAATTTAAACTAGGTGATGTTGAGTATTGCCATTCCGCTATAATTGTGGAAGATTCTTACTTCCCTGGAGCTGTCTTGATAGGCCGAGATTTCCTTAAGAGGTTCGGCGTTGAAATAAAATACAGTCAGAATGAGAAAGGTCACGTGAGAATTAACAATAAAGTTTACCCATTTCAATCAGTTGCTGCTTCTAATTCAGTAAATTTTGTGAAACAATCTGAGGATGCATCATTCAGTGTCGCAAGAATGTCACATGATCTGACTGTTGAAGGAGGCACGTTATGTCATTCCTTTTTGAGAGTTCCCAAGCACATGAATGGAAAGACAGTCGTTCTAAAGCAGAGCGTTACATGCAAAGGAATAGCAGTGCCTCGCACGTTAGCTACAGTCCGTGATGGCACCGTGCCTGTAGTTTTTGTAAATTATAATGATAAGAATGTTCTTGTGCCTAGAAATAAAATTTGTGCTAGTTTAGATGTTGCCATTGAGGACCCAGAGCCTGGCTCAGACGAAAGCGAAAGTGATGCTCGAGCTCAGGCACAGCGCAAGGCCTATGATGCCGTGGCGACAGTGCATGACGCCAGACGAGCTCCCGCTCTGACTGAAAGCCCCTTGAGTCAGTGCAACCCTGAGTTACTGCCTAACAGTGAACTGTTGCCAGTTGCAGAGAAACGAAATGAACCTGAATTCAACCGGATGATTGACGATGTTGACTTGTCACATTTGAATTTAGATCAGAGAACGACCCTTGTAAATTTGATTAACAATCATAGGAATGCGTTCGCGGTTGGAGACGAGATTGGTCATGCGCGAAATGCTGTACATAGATTAGACATTCAGGGTCATGAGCCAATCAATACGCCCCAATATCGAGTTCCTCACGCTACAAAACAATTAGTTGAAGAGCATGTCCAAGAGATGCTGAAACAGAAAGTTATAGAGCCAGCTTACTCCCCATGGTCGTCACCTATTTTGACAGTCAGAAAAAACGATGGAACTCATAGGATAGTTGTCGATTTTCGTCTTATCAACAAAATAGTTAAGAAAGACACTTTCCCTATCCCGCATATGACTGACACCCTCGAAAGTCTAAAGGACTCAAATTTATTCACGACCCTTGATATGCGAAGCTCCTATCATCAGATCGAACTGTCCCCAGAGAGCAGAGACATTACCGCTTTCAGAACGCCGACAGGTAGTTACAGGTACTGCCGGTCACCCCAAGGTCTTATCACATCCGCAGCTGCACTTCAAAGAGCAGTTAATATGGCTTTTTCCCCATTCATTTCAAAATTTCTGTTCTGTTACGTTGACGACATCATCATCTATTCAAAAAATTTCGAGACTCATGTCGAACATTTGGATAAGGCGTTACTTCAAACAGCTGCTTCAGGCTTCAAATTAAGCCTTAAGAAATGCCAATTTGCGGCCAGTAGCGTGACTTTCCTTGGTATCAAAGTCAGTTCAGAGGGACTAACTCCCAGACCTGACAAAGTGCGAGCTTTGGCGGATGCTTTGAGACCTAGGAGTGCTAAAGAGGTGAAGAGATTCTTAGGCTCTACCGGATTCTTTAGAAAGTTCATTAAAAATTATGCTCATATCGCGGCACCTCTAACCGAGCTTACAAAAAAGACGAACTTATTTAAATGGACTGACGTCCATCAGCGAGCTTTCGATGACTTGAAAGATAAACTTGTGTCTGCGCCTATACTTAAATGTCCTGACTTTCAGAGAGAGTTTGTGTTGCACACTGATGCCTCGGGCATTGCAATTGGAGGAGCATTACTTCAGATGCATGACGGCATTGAGTTACCTGTAGCATACTATAGTCGAAAATTGAAAGGAAATGAACTTAAGTACTCTGCAACAGAACTCGAAGCTCTCGCTATCCATGATTCAATCAAACATTATGATGCGTACCTGTACTTAAATGAGTTCGTCGTAGTAACAGATCACCGTCCCTTAACGTTCATTTTTGCTAATAAAACAGGTAATCACCGTATTTCAAGATGGGCTCTGCTTCTCCAGGAATATAATTTCTCTGTTCGGTACAAGCCGGGAGCACAACACCATTTGCCCGACTATTTGTCTAGATCCGAAAGAATTGTCAATGCTGTCGTAGACACTGCTGAGTCAAACTGTAGTAATAAGAATGATCCTAAAATTAATGCTGATGTTCCTTCTAGAATTAAGCCTTATTCTAATAATAATGCGACAGATGTTCCCGTCGACGACGTGTGCCCTCCACCCGTGTACAGTGAACGTGATAAGAGTGTTGCCGTCGAGGCAAAGCAATTGAGCCTGGATGATGTTGTTTCAGAGCAAGAAAAGGACTCACTTTGGTCTGGTGTAAGAAACTTGTTAACTGGCAATGACTTGGGTGATACTAAGATTTCAAACATTGACGAATATTTTATTGATGAGAACAATGTCCTGTGTAGATTGTCGAGAAAGAAACGCAGAAACGGTAGAAGTAATGTACAAATAGTCATTCCTAAGTCTTTAGTTAAGGTAGCTTTAAAGTTGAGCCATGACAACGATTTGTCCGCTCATATGGGTTTCCTAAGAACTCTTGAACGTGCCAGGGATAAATTCTTCTGGATTAATCAAATTCGTGACGTCAAAGACTATGTAAAGAAATGTCTAGCTTGCCAACGAACAAAATGGCAGGGTCAATTTAAAGTTCCCTTGGGAAAATTCCCTGAAATTTCATATCCCCTTGAAAGAGTTGCAGTTGACCTTGTTGAGCTTCCTGTTAGTTACGCAGGCAACAAATACCTTCTAACGATAGTTGATCATTTTACTAGGTATGTTGATGCTTATCCCCTTACAGATAAGTCTGCGGATACTGTCACCAGAGCTTTTGTCCAATACGTCGGAAAATTCTCTGCCCCGAATACGATCGTCAGTGACAGAGGCAGCGAATTTACCAATAGGTTATTCCAGGACGTCTGCAAAAATCTCAAAGCGAGATCACAAACGACGACTGCTTACCACGCGATGGCGAACGGTTGCTGCGAGAGAATGAACGGTATCTTAAAGACTGCAATCTCTCACTTAGCGGCTGAAGATAAGTTCACTTGGGACGAGAGCGTTCCCTTTGCGACTCTCGCGGTGAATACTTCCTATCAGACTGCGATTAAGGACACGCCATTCTTTCTGTTCTACGGCCGAGACGCAAACCTTCCCTTCCACGACATCTTCAAGGAGCAGCCTATAAACTACGCATGTGATAAAGAGTATTCAACTGAAGTCTCGCTCCGACTGTCCAAAGCATTTGCTGCTGTTAGGAAAAACTCTGAGGCGGCCAGGCAAGCTGCGGCGAAGATCTACAATCGAACGGCCAAAGAATGTGATGTCCAAGCTGGGGACCTTATTATGTTGAGGAATGAAGGAGTGCGTGTCGAGGACAGAGCCTTTCCATCGAGATTCCGAGGCCCTTACAGAATTACCTCCAGACGTGGAAATAACATCACTATCAGAGGTCTATATTCAGACCGAAAGGAGCAGACCGTGCACCTGAACCGTGTGAAACGTGCTTATCTTGACGACGCCATGGCCTTCCCTTTCAACAACGACGAAGAAAAGGACGAACTGCAAGGGGCAGAGACGAACGACATTCCTACAGTGCCGAGCACAAGCCAGAAGAATGAAGGAATGATTCCTAGGTACTCTCTGAGGAATCGGACGAGACGCCCAAACTATGTATGATTATTTGTGTCTCGCAAGGACGTCCCAAAACTTCAATAATGATTATATCATTTCACTCCCAAATGTTCTATGTTTAATATCAAGAACGTTTTCTAATCATTTCCCTTGTGTTTAACATTTCCTTCATATTTCAATTTTGGGATAAGTGCTTCGACTTAAATTTAAATGATTTCTCCAGCGAAATGCGGGTGCGATGTATTACATAATTAATGTCGATTTATGAATCAATTTATGTATTTACCTTGATCAATCAGAAAGAATTCTACTCGATGTCAAATTTGTAACCCGTTCGTATGTCTTTTATAGCTCTTCCCCAGGAATGCGTGATAATACGTAAGAACTTTCCTTTACAGTCTACTAATTATTCGAGATATTGAATGTCATATTATGTGTTTCTCATTAATTTCATTTACCGTGCATTTATCTCATTTTGTGTTCTCTAACGGATTTCTTTGAGCTTATTGCGTTAGATTACTTTGATCTCTCATCAATTTAATTTACCTTTCATTTATTTCATTTTGTGTTAGTTATAATGTTCTCTAAAGGATTTCTTTGAGCTTATTGCTTTAGATTACTTGATCTAGTTAAAACACAATCGAAGGGTGATACACCGGGCTGTAAATGGCATGGGGGAGAT
This sequence comes from Morinoia aosen, assembly GCA_030386875.1. Lineage (NCBI taxonomy): Eukaryota > Metazoa > Arthropoda > Malacostraca > Amphipoda > Talitridae > Morinoia > Morinoia aosen. Next base: position 27,977,826 of record CM059561.1, on the reverse strand, counting down.
GTGATGAGTAGATGGACACAATTGATTACGATAAGTCAAAAGAAATCCGAGAGAAAAATCTTACCAAGCGCTGAAATTAATGTAGAACGGTTGTTACAGCACCTCAGTGTCAACTGAGGCAGGCAGACGAACGACCGACTACGGCACGCTGGGCAAGCGAGCGACAGGCGGAGGCCTGAACAGCACTCACACACCGCTCGCCACTCGCCAGTGCACCAGCGCAGCGGCCGAGAGGCAGAGTGTGTGAGCACCGTGTGCCATCGACGCCTGGGCTGCAGCACTGTGGTCTGCCAGCCGTCACAATACGCTTCTGCTGCGCGCCGACCACAAACGACCTTGCGAGTAAAGGGCCACTCAGCTGTCCGAGCCCGCCGCTACCACAGCTGCGCGTGACGCAATAGGCGGACCCAGCTTCCCATCTGCAGCAACAGTACACCCACTCGTACGAAGGACGGGACTTTCCCCTGAACATCTATATTTTCGCCAGACACGGATTCAACAACGGCGAAGAAAAAATAAAGAAGATACCGTTGGACAGCAATACGTCCATAGTAACTAAACGCAGGAGGTCGAGTATAGACTGATCGATTGCATATTCGATATTTTATTAGGATGGTTTTTACCCCTTTGAACGTCTTCAGAAGGCCTCTGATAGAACGTCATTAGCCAAGAGAGAAGGTCTTCGATAGTGAATTGGAATAGGACGTCCCGACGACCACAATAAGCTATCGCTTGTTCAAGATCTTCGATTCAGAAGTGCGTCAGAAGCACAAATCTCAAGGCTTGTCTAATTTCGCCCCTGCAACGAAGTACGAATCTCAGATGCGTGACTTCAGTAGACGGAAACTTCCATTTTTACATCCGGGAGGATGTTGATTAATATAGGTTGGGGGGATTCTGTTATGTCCCTAGTACGAACCGTTAAGTTTTCGCCACAAAAAAGAGTAAAGGGCGGTTGGACGTGAGAGCTTACACCGAACTCTGCTATCAAGAAATCTCAATGCTCAGCAGTATACAACGCGCCAGATGTCGATGTGTACCCAGCGAGGGCTCGACCGTTACAAAAAAGAGGCAACACCGGCTCCCAGGGGCAGCGTGGCAGGACGGCAACAGCGGATGGCAACAGCGTGGCACCAGCATGGCACCAACATGGCATCAGCGTGGCACCAGTGTGGCAGCGGACGGCAACAGCAGATAGCAACGGCTGGCGCTGCTACCCGAAGGCGCGTCTGGGCCTAAGCGACGAGACTGGGGGCGTCAACTTCAACGGCTATGATCAGCCGCGGTAACTCCTGCAGCACGACAGCTACTTAAAGGGTTCGACGAGGGTTAGGGCATCATCATTATAGAGCGTAACTCCGACGTTAGAAGGTCTCATCGTGCCACTTCATTAGATGTGTTAAATTTGCATACGGCGAGGCACTCCGTATTTGACTCTGACTCTGTGTTAACTTCACTTGATAATTTAACGTACAATTCGAGACCTTATTATAAAACTTCGTCGCCGCTGCATACTCAAGTTGCGTGAGACCTAAGTAACAATTGTTCCTATATATATTTGCTAGTCTCATCTACCCCATTGTCATATTTTGTGTACACCTTTCATCATAACAAGTAAAAATGACGTGGCCACGTTGAAAGAATCGTGTTTTCTTTCGGAAAATAACTCCTTTGATTTTTAGACTTGAAAAGATGAAAAAAATTGAAAAACCTTGAACTTGGATTCTAAAAGAAAGAAGTATAACAGTGAGGGCCCGAGCCGAGAGTTAGGTAGGCCTTCTTTTTTGTTGAAATAAAATGTTCTTTTGGTATGTTAAGGACCACCTTTTTTCGGTTCACTGCTGTCCTTTTCTTCTACACCTACTACTTTCTTCAACTTTTTGATCTTTTTTCATGACCTTCTTTCACAACTTACTGTTTCTATGCCTTTCTGCGTAGATTCCGCGTTTCCTTAACTCCATACTAAATGGTACGTTCCTCCTTCCTCTCTTTGGATCGCATTTGTTGCTGGGTAGGGGGGGCTAAAACTAACGACTAATCTAATTTATTATCCGCCGTTACTATGCGCACGTAATCATCTGTAAGAACACATATGCATGAATTTTTCAATACGCTGTTGAGTTGTAATATAATTTAATCTAAGGTGAATAAAGGAACTATTCAATTTAACTTGTGAGGATGCGAACTATAGCTATGCACCATATCTGCATGATGGTAGGGCATACGAGTAAATGGATGAAACTATTCCAGTTAGTGGCAGATTTTTAAACTAGATATGAGTGTGGACAAAACTGTTTATTTGGTAACATTGGTTTACGTTGTTTGTTATTAAAAATCGGATTTTTATACTTGTTGAAACTCTGCACATGGATTTTGCGACAATGCGTGATTGTGAATTCAGATTATGGATGTTCCTAACCTTAACACGTAATCTAGTTTTCAGTAATTACATTTCCTAAATCCTGTTGATGTAGATCTTTAGTTAGCCTTCTTAAGTCAAATAATGATTTGTCAATGTTTCATTTAACGAGGAAAAGCTGGAATAAAATACATGATGTTATTGAAACAATTTATTTTGTTGATTGACCTAATACATTCATTCCAACAAGTAATACCAGAAAATAATGAGGAACTATTATGTCTCAGATATTTCTAACACTTTTAGGATGCATTTCCACAGTAGTGTTAGTGCATGGAGTCCCAACACTTTATCCAGCAAGCATACAGCTCCTCCGCTTGTGAAGTAGTTCTTCAGCTGGTCTCTGATGGCTGTAGCTGCCACAGCCGATCGACCGCCTCAACACAACGAACCGAATGATGTCCAGTATTTTCCCACCAACTGCGGGTTGTGCACGATCCAGTGATAATGTCCTTTTTTCAAGAGCAAGCGGGTTGACGTAACGGAAGTCTTTATGATCATTTAGGTAATAATAAAGAGCGCAAGTTGCTAGAGTGGTGGACTGGATTCTCTTGACTGTGATGTTTGTATCAGTACGGAAAACTCTGAACGTACTTGACAGTAAGCCGAATGCGTTTGTCTCTGTTTTTCGTGCTCTAGAAAGACCAGCTGAAAACTCTTTGGTCGTGAGAAAGGTTAGTACAAGGATAATGCTTCACGAAACGAGTTGGCAATGGGAACGCATCATCTGCCGCTATGGCATGTGGAGAAAGGAAGTTGGTCACAAGAAGTTCACGAGTATGGGGCATGTTCAAGCAGTTAGAATCGAATGATTTCCTGAAGGATGAGTTATTGAACACTCCTGCGTCATGATACTCGATCAATTGTAGCGAGGTATCAGAGGGTAATTCCGAGTCGATCAAAAGCAGGGAAGCATTTCTGGAACTTGGTGTCTTGCTTGCAGATTACCGAGCCAACTTTGCCCAGTATGTCTTATTACTTCCGCAAAGAATAAGAAAATTTTTGCATAATTCTTGTGTATTAACGCGTATAAATGACGAACACCAAAATTATATATCGAAGAAAGCATTATATTATTCTCAACGAAGGCGGTGGAGAAGACTTATATTGAATCAATTTTTTTAACGTTTCATGCCCTAAGCTCATTTTCGACAAGGAAAACTTGCACAATTTTAACAGATAACAATAGACAGACATGCAAAACATAAATGGAGAAACCTTGACAGTTTAATGACTTCAATCCCTCCCCATTCGCTCTAACTGAGCGTTGCTGAGCACACCTTCAAAAATCATCAAACTGGTAACATTCTTGGATCCCCTTTTCATTCTTGTATTAAAGAGCATTGCTCAACTCAGCCATATTACCAAGGTATTTTCTGCGGTAAATTCTAAATTTTACTCTCCAATTAAATAAAATCATTTATGATCCGTTTAAAAGAAACGTTCAAAAGTAATCATTTTCTCCGTAGGAACAATCTCACTTAACTGCAATCGTTTACATCAGCAAGCAGATCTTCTCTCAATCGATTCGGATTGTTAGCTCTATTTCGCCATGGTTTTACCCAACATCTTCTTTTAGGTTTCGCTTTTTTTGTACTTTCATAAAAAGTTGCGGTCACAAAAGTTCCTTCGACATCAAATTTCTAGAGCTCACACACATTCGCACGTCCTGCTCATCCATATCGCGTACGTACTTCGGTTTGTTTACATTCGATGAACGTCGGACGCTCATCACAGAGCTTAGTCAGAGCCACACACAGTCGTAATGTGGCCTGACTTGCTTAACGGCCGTTTGACATGACGAGTGTCCGTCATTCATTTGACGAACGAAAAATCGTAGTGTGGCCCCGGCATAAGGGAGCGTTCGTTATTGTGTCTTAGGAACATTCACTGTGTATCTGTGCCGGTGTAGTTAGGCACAAGCTTCAAGTTCACTGCGCCATTTCGTCAGTGTTTTTCCCTAAATTAATTTAGCCGTGCAAACTTGCATATTCACTTTAGCATCAGATCCCAATTGGAATTTGTTTAATTTAACGGATTCGCACTGGTATTTTTACCAGTTCAGTTAGCATTATAATTCAATTAACTTTTGACACTGCAGTAGCTAGAATTTTGACTATTTCATTTTACTGTCGGGCATTGTAATCAAGTGTGTTTGTTTTAGGGTGTGAAGCAATCATAAATTATCATTTTTAATATCTACAGCTGTACTTTTCTTAATGAAGTTAGGCTTGCATCAATTATAAGCTTGGTTTTCACAGCTGTATTTTCAATTAAGTAGGGTTTGAAATAATTACGGAATCAGTGTTCTTATATTTCAATATTTTTCCAAGAATTTAATTGAGCCTTTGTAAATCACTGTAACTTTGTCCATCTCTAGTTTGTTTTTACTGTCGTGTCTTTTTATATGCTACTATTTTTTATCTCATTTTGCTGCAACTCTTGCTCATCTGAATAATAGAGTATAGAGACTTCACCTCTTTTCATACTTATATTTTAGTACATTAATTACCTAATTACCTCAGTGCTTTAGCTATTTTTGGCTGTAGTTCATTTAAACTCAGTTGTGTCACTGCTTTGGATATCAGGATAGAGCTTATGACCAGTTGGTCTCGAACACCGGTTCTGTGTGTTAAGATGATTCCGGGTGCAGCTCGGGCGCTGGAGCTGCGCACTGACCTTAGCACTAACTTCTGCCATTGTTCTTCCTGTAAGTAGCAGATGCAGCAGTCTTGCACATGTGTATGAATAGACTCGTTTTTTTTTGTTCAAATAATCCAGCACGATTTCCCCTGACAGGATCGACTGGACCACACATTCATGCACTCACAAACACGTATGAAACCAAACCCTAACCCCTTAATTTAAGGAGCTTACCTCCTCCGAGTTTCTTCTCCAAGTTGCTCCTCCTTTTCAAATTTCACTATACTGGAAGGCCTGCATCCCTGCAGCTAAGCCGCTAAAATCTTCAGTTGAGACCATTTGGTCGAGAGTCCCTATTTCTTACCGAGTTGTCCCAACCGGTAACAAATCCCATACGCAGCACTCAATTCACTACTCACTTAGTGTCGGAACCTCCCACACTTACACCAGCATCGACTTCACACTCCAGCACGCGCTTCGCAAGCCTGAGCTGAACGAATCGTCTGAAGTCCTGCAACCTCCTCGGACTCGCCCCAAGGACGTCTCTCGAACAAAAATCAAGCCTCGCACTTCGGCGTTCAACCTTCTCCTCAATAAATCCCATACCGGCGAGTGAAACTATTCTCTCATTTTCCCCCGGTGTTGGCTTGTGGTAATTTTGTTGTTTCATGGATTATTAGACGCTAGAAATATTGCGTCCGAACCCCATCCTAAACTCCTTCTGAGTCAGTGGCCGGAATTCATTCATTTTGTAATTCAATGTGCTCTACCCGAGCACTGGTGACCTCGCCATTATCAAAAGAACATCTTCCATGTCACTTGATAAATTCCTCAATATCAACCTTAACTCTCAAATCTAGATCATCATAACATTCTAACAACTTGATTTTAAAGCTTCCAATGCAAGGCCTTTAACCAAATTCCCACTTTGGAAAAATTTGATTTGTTGACCCTTTTAGAAGTTAAAACTTGAATTACACCCATCAGCCAAAAGTTTACATTGGGATGGCGAGGTCACCAGCACGTTGGAACGTGCATTGGATTATACTACTTTTTCCTTCATCTATGCTCAATAAAGAGTACAAATTTATTTGACATATCATCGACACACACATGGGCATCGTAAATGTATCAGATGAATTCTGAACATAATTGTTTGGGGGTGCGATAAATGATTGTTCACAATCAAAGATTACTCGTTAAAAAATGTAAATCATGCATACCAGATAGAGTTAATCCGGTACAAGCTAAATTATGGGGGAAATATAACCTCGTAGTACAAAAAACTACCTGAGCTTGTCTCTAATGTCAGATTAAAATTTAAAATTAAAATCATAATCGAAATAAAAGTGTAATCGAAATAAAAATTTGTGGGAGAAAGCGCGTCAAGAATTCATTCACGAAAGTTGTGTTTTCTCTATGATTGTAAATAATTTTGGTCATTTTTATTTGATACATTTCCTTCTCAAATGCTAGATTAAATAGAAAAGATTAGAACTGAGTTAACTGAATACATTAAAGTTTTGACGCCCCTTCTAATTAGTCGAGTTACGAAGAGGATTACGGTTACTGCGCTACCGTTTGACAATTAAGCCTAATCAATTAGTAGGCTAACTAGTGTTTCCTAAACCATGTGACTCCTATTATTGCTTAGCAGAAAGGAGGAAATCTAAAAAAGTTACTTTGAACATATTATAGTAAATGTTTCGTCAGATATTTCCATATTTTAGGTTTGACGAGGTCCTGAAGAAAAAGGGGGTAAGGTCGACCAGGTGGTTGCTTGACATTGGATGCTTGACATTGTGCATCCATACAGGATGTTTGACATTGTGCATCCATACAGGATGCTTGACATTGTGAATGGATATAGTACAGATTTCAAGATGAACTTTGGTGCCGACAAAAGTAAGGTATGGTTATAAATAGTGATGAGACTGATAGAGACAGACTGTGGAATATTGGAGAAATCAGAATAGGTAACTAGAACAAAAGAATACAAATATCTAGGTTGTATGATAAGTGAAGATGGATGCACTAGAACTAAGGGTGAAAAAGTGGCAAAAGCTATGCAGTGGAGTGGACGGTTAAGTAGTGTGGCCAGATACAGAGCAAACAAGTATGAATGTTTGAGAGGAATGTGGAAGTATGTTGCTGTACCTAGTGTCATGTATGGGATGAGTGCTCTTGCCTGGAATGGAAGTGATCTTGAAAAGCTGGTTGTAATACAAAATAAGGTAGGACAGTTAGCATTGGGTGCACCGAAATGGACAGCTACAGAAGCCATTAGAGGTGACCTTGGGTGGAGCCTATTTTCAGAAAGAATGATGAAAGCAGTACTGAATTATAAGGTGAGAATTGAAAGAATGCAGAATAGCAGATGGGTAAAGCAAATTTTTGAATGGAATCTGAGTGTAAGCTATTGGGAGAAAGTGTGTTGGGGCCATGCAAGGAAGCTTAGTATGCAAAAGATTATTCATGTTAAAATTGGGAGACCTGTGGATGACTGGAGTTTATTAAATATTGGAGGTGTAGGGCCTGAGTGGGACTGCAAGAAGTGGAAAAAAGAGATTGAGAGGCAAACAAAAGAGTATGGATTGAATAAGTGGAAGCTTAGCATGATGCAAAAGCCTACACTTGACTGGTATATGAAAAAAGAAGCACCTAAGTTTGAGATTTTCTATGATGGTAGTTTTGGAAGTCAACTCTTGTTTGCTGTGAGATGTAAGTCAATGAGTGTGAACAGACGTACATGTAGGTGGAATGAGGTTAGAATAATAATAACAGTGGAGTGGAGGAAACAATTGAGCATTTTGTGCTGGAATATAGTAAGTATGAGCAGGAGAGAGAGTTTCATGAATGTGGTGCTTGAGTAGTGTGGAGAGAATGAGTGGTATGCCAGATGTGCTGAAGATGATTGCGGTATGAGCTGTCGTGCTGAATTGGATCAGGAGTGTAATTTGAGTATCATTGAAGCTATGAAAATGTTTCTTGTGCGTGCCTGGAGTAAGAGACAGTGACTGGAATAAGCCAGTCAGGTAGAATGGTCAGTAATGACCCAATATGCCTGGGGATGTTGTTTTGACATGCTGGTTATCCCAGTGATACCATCCAATGGCAGTTTGTGACAAGGATTGGTAGATCCTGAGGAGTTTAGTGGACAAGTCTGGTACCAGACGCTGAACTCTTTGTGTGAAAATTGTGGAGGGAATTGTAGGCCGTTACAAAGGCCCTGACGCTGTCGGCCCTCAATTTCAAGTTCAAGTGAATGTATAGTGGCTCGAGTGCCAGACATATTGTACTATTGAAGTTTTCAATGAGATACAAGTGAAAGAACTAGTGGACAAATATAATGTGCTGTTGAATAAGAGTATCCAAAAGTTGAGATATTTTAAACTTGTTGCTTTGGCTGACCCTGCAAAATTTCTTGTGGGATGTTGAATGAAAATGGAGGCTAGTTACAGGAAGTGACAGATGAAGAACTAAAAGGTTAAACAAAGTTGATGTGATAAAATCTCCATGTTGTAAAAGGAATGATTGACTGAAAAAATTAGAAAAAAGAATAAATAGGTGTATGTGAATTTTTTTGATGCTGTAAAGACAAATGAACAAGTTGACCAATTGAGGCTTTTTGACACCTTAACAAAAGTCAATTGAAGTGTAAAGATTGTAAGTTTAGTAATAATTATATATAGGTAAAGGTTAATACAATGCACGGGTTAAGCAAATTAAAAAATGGGCAGATGATTGTGACAAAAGAAATGGTCTGAGGAGTGAGACAGTGATGCACTTAAATGTATTTCCATTGCCACTTGGCTTACACACTGGCAAGTTATTTGTCTTCCTGTGAATGAGTAGCTAATAGTTAAAGTTGAGAGTTGTTAAGAATAGGTTAAGAAGATTGCTATCTGATAGCTATTGGTGTGGTTGATGAGGAAGGGCTGGACCTTCAAAAGATCCTTGAGATTGTGGAGAGGCTATGATTCAAAGGCTGAATTTTATTGAGCTAAAAGTGAGATTGTGGTTATAAATGCTAATGAAAATTATAATAAAATAGGTAAATATTGTTAAAGTTGGAATTAGCAGGGCAAATGAATGTCAGCACCTTTATTATATTTTAAGGTAAAATGGATGTGTAGGATTAAAAAGCTAAAAAGTAACGGTAAATCTGAAGGATATGACCGTAATCAATTCTCCGCTAATCGGTGCCTAAAGCTAATGAATTGAATCAAAATAAACAAGTTTTCTTCTATGCACTTTTTGTCTGAAATGATTATATTACAAGTTATAGCGGTAGGTTTAGTTTTGTCTGTCATGACGAATGCGCTTGAATAAACAGTTACTCATCAATTTTTGAATTTTTGTTGCTTGAATCATGGTAATAGCATCGAAATAAACAACTTTTTCTCTATACACTTTTTTCTTCAAATGAGTATTTAACAAGGTATAGCGGTTGGTTTGGTTTGTCTTTGATGTCGATCGTGCTGGAAGTGAGAGTGCATTGCAGTGTTGTTGTCCAACGCGCTCCTTGAATTACTTGCTGCTTCAAACTCTGGAGTTGCGGTAAGTCATTTACCGCTATAGATAATAAAATACTCATTTCAGACGGAAAGTGCATAGAAGAAAACTTGTTTATTTCGATCTAAATAACTATGTTTAAGCATCAAGATTTACAAAATCTATTACTGTCATATCCTTCAGATTTACCAAAATACCGCACACCATGCAATGGTATAGAAAATTTGACATAATGAATATGAGTAGAGCAAACCTAACTAGAAACAGTAAGCAAAAATGTATCGGAGGAATGTTTGAGTATGTAGCACTTATTGATATGGATATTTGTGAAGGAGAGGAGAGTAATCAATTTTCTAGTTTTTGCTGCCTAAACATAATTTATTAAATCAAATGAACAATTTTTCTTTTATGCACTTTCCGCCTTAAATGAGTATTCAAAGAGTCATAACGGTATGTTAATTTTTGTCTTTGATGGCTGGAATGCTCATGATCATTCAAGCATGATGGAAGGGAGAGTTCATTGTAGTCTTCCCCTCTGAGCAATTTCTTTCAGCTTCAAATACTAGAGTTGTAGTTAGTATTTACCGCCATAACTCATTAAATACTCAGTTCGGTAAATATTGAGGATTAACCGGGAATCGATATTTGATTTTTGGTTCCTTAACATAGTTAATTAGATCAAAATAAACAAGTTATCTTCTATGCACTTTCCGTCTTAAATGAGTATTTTACGAGTTATAGCGGTAAATGTCTTACCGTAACTCCAGTGTTTGAAGCGGAAAGAAATTCATCGAGCGTGACCAATGGCAACACTGCAGTGGAGTCTCTCTCCCGGCGTGCTCGTCATCAAAGACGAAACTAACCCTACCGCTATAACTCGTTAAATACTCATTTTCCAAAAAATGTGCATAGAAGAAAAGTAGTTTATTTCTATGTTATTGCCATGATTCAAGCAACAAAAATTAAAAAATCGATGAGTATCTGTTTATTCAAACGCATTCGTCATGAAAGACAAAACTAGACCTACCGCTATAACTCGTAAAATACTCATTTACGACGGAAAGTGCATAGAAGAAAAATTGTTCATTTAGATCTAATTAACTATGTTTAGGCACCAAAAAGTGGAAAATTGATTACTGTCCTCTCCTTCACATTTACCTTGAAGTGCCTAGTACAGAGATATGAGTGCAATGTTCAAGTCTAAATGGGACACTGTAAAGCAGCAGGTGTTGCAAAATTAAGTAGCTTGTATTTACAAATTAGGGTTACCAAGTCCAACTCAGCCATAAAAGTAATTAAAGGTAATTTTATATAGAGTCTGATTTCTGGGCAAATGATCAGATTAGGGCTATTGAGCCTGTCCAAGATATAGATAAGAATTATAAAAATGCTGAATATTGCAGAATAACATGTACAGTGATATCTTGGTATAAGAATGCTTTAACATATAAATTTTTTAACTTACAATGGAAAATTAGATTTAAATTATTGACTCTACACTTGATGGAAAATTAACATATAACGTTAAAGTTTTGTTGTTAAGTCCGCTATTTGGCTTGAAGGTGAGGGCCGACAGTATTAGGCAATTCCTTTGGCAATGCTCAAAATTTTTATGCAAGAATTCAGTGTCTGTTTACCAGACTTGTCCATTAGACTACTCAGGATCTGCCGATCCTTGTCATAAACACTGGAATAACCTATACATCATAAAACCACCCTCAGGTAAGATGGGTAACTTCAACCCACTCTACATGACTACTTCATTCCAGTCACTGTTTCTTACTCCGTATATGTTTAATAAAAATTTTCATAGCATCAACAATACTCAAATTACATTTTTGATTCAATCCAGCGAGACAGCTCATACGGTCATACCACAATCTTCAGCACGTATGGTATACCACTCGTTCTCCATACTGCTCAAATACCATATTAATGAAAAATTACTTCATTCATGAAAATCTCAAATTTACATCCAGCACAAAATGTTTAATTGTTTCCTCCACTCCCCTATCACACTGCCAGAATAACTTATTATTCTCATTACACCTTCATGTGTGTCTATTCACACTCAATGCCTTACATCCCACATCAAACAAGAGTTAGCTTCTAAAACTACCATCATAGAACATAATGTACTTACGCACATTCTTTTGCACATACCAAATTAGTGTAGGTTTTTGTGCCATGCGATGAGAATTGAGATCCTCTTGTTCAATTCAAACCCTTTTGTTTGCTTCTCAATCTTTTTTTCCTCTTCTTGCAAAGTCCCACTTTGGTCCTTCACCTCCAACATTAATTAAAAGCCAGCCAGCCATCCACAGGTCTCCTAATTCTAACATGATTAATCATCTGCATACTTAGTTTCCTGGCATGCCCCTAGCATATTTTCTTCCATTGGCTTGCACTCAGATTTCATTCAAAAATTTGCTTTACTCACCTACTATTTTGCATTTTCTCAATTCTCATCTTTTAATTCAACATAGGCATCATTTGTTCTGAAGATAGGCTTTGCCCTAGGTCACCTCAATCAATTAGTAAGCGGTATTACTCACAACAGGCCCAAGAGGTCAGTTCACAGTTACACTTCACTCTGTAAACATCTCTGGTGAAATGCTCTCACTTCAAGTGATAGTTAGTGTTATTTTTATTCTTTTACTATTATTCTGTTATCAATGGTGGTAAGATGGGTAGTGAAAATAGAAGTAGTGGTAAAAAAAGAAAAAGGTATTTCTTTCATTTGAGTTGAAGCAAGAAGTAGTAGGAAACCATGAGCCTGTTATGCATGTGAGCGATCTGGCTAAGCGATATGGCCGCAACTTGTCTACTATCTCAATAACAATGAAGCAAAAGTAATGCAGGTTTTTGGGCTGGGGAACAAATTAAATTGTTTTACATTTATTCCTGTAAGAGGAATTGATTTAACAGACAAATAATTCAACATACAACGTATGTCTCAGAGCAAATTAAATTTTTATGTCAAGGTATTACTGTATTTCAAGTAGAATATGAGTGGAAGCTTAAGGGGTATGAATTTTTTGGGGCTTTCAAGAAAGTTTCATGTATTTGTATTTCCAAAACATCATTATAAAATTTCATTCTGTAGTGGATATTTCAGAGGTTGACTTGTGATTGAATCAGTACTATTCTAAACTATTTATTTCAATAAATTATTTCATTTATTTTATTTTAGTAAAAATATTTAGTTTTTCTGGTGAATATTCATTGTCACAATGGTTGCAAAAAAAGACTTGAAGAAATAATAATTTAAATTTCAAAATATTTCAACTGTTTAATGTTATATATCATGAATTGCCAACTGTTTAATGTTACGTATCATGAGCATAATTATTCCAGAACTAGTCACATTTGATGTTTGTTTTAACAGACTAAGTACAGTATTTCTAACCTTGCTTGTTCATTCGTGCATAATTCCAAGCCTTGAAAGATGGATTCAATAAGCAAACAGTAATCTTCAAATTTACTTCTTTGTTGCAATAGAGTCAGACTTCATTTCAATTATATTGTTTAAGACTTGGAACAGTTTCAGGCAAATGTTAGATTTTACCTTTTAAAATTGGAATAGCTGCAAATACTGTCTGCAATATTTTCTTTGTTGTGTACTCACCCATTTTACAATTCAGTGCATAATTTCTTAAGAAATTTTCAGAATATGACAATAGAGCACATTTGTGATGACATCATACCAAGGCAATGAGTATGGCACCAGCTTCCCTGGTCAGCAGCCACTCTACGGCCCAGAGGACAGTGATGATCTGGCCCCTGGTTTCTCTAATGACCTCAAGCCCAAGATACTCCTGATGGGACTCCGCAGGTGGGGTTCTTCTTATGTTTATATGCTTGCTTTAGTAAACTAAAAATCGGGCTTCTTAAGACAAGGTATGTTATATAAGTTTCATTGAATTAATTCTCAAGACTACCGTTATTTTTCTTGAAGCTATTTCTGTTGATGTTGCATTGAAAGCACATTTGTACAAGATATTGTAAAAGAATTTGAAACCTGTTTGTTATTTGTCAGCACTTGATAATTCAATTTCTTAATTTTTCTTTATAGTTGATGGTGCAAATAGTTAGGCAGGCGCTAGGTAAGTTGTGTACCATGATGTTAATTTGGACAAATAACAAACTAGTACTGAAAATTTCTTTTGGTAAAGCACTTGGTGATTTTACTAGAAAAACTTGATTTTCTTCATTTTTGGAAAATGCATTTATGTTGCACTATGTAGAAATTGTAGAAAGGGACATGTTGTCTGAGGTAGTAAGAACCAATAAGCTGAAACTATCTCAATTCATCAAACCTGCAACTATAGTGCATCACCCAACATCTTGTATCTACATGTATATAGAAGTACAAAGTTTGATTATACAAGTTATATTTTTTTCTGATGAGAGCTTAGCCTTTTCTTTTTGAATGGATGAATGAGGTTTTTAAAGAAAAAATTGAAGAGAATTTTTTCTGTTAGTTTTAATCAGGATACTTATTGCATGTGTTACATTATATTCATTATTTACATTTTTTTCATTATTTTTATACAAGCATTTTCAGTATTTCACTTATTTTTGTCATTTTTAATTTTGAAATTTTTATTATTTTTTGCATGTATTGATAATTTACTTTTCAAAAGTTAGAACAATATCATAACCCAAGGTCTAAAGTGAACTCTAGCAACATTTATACAGTCACTTAAGATATCTTGTAGATCAATATTTGTAAGTTTATAACATTTAGGGTTGACATTCTTTTCTTGTGCTGACTAATGTCATAATTGTGAATAAGCTAAATGTATTATATGCACTTGAAAATGTCCTGTTTAAAATTTCAATAAAATTCTGCTCAATTTGACTTGATTTTCTCAGGAGCGGCAAGTCATCCATCCAGAACGTTGTGTTTCACAAGATGTCCCCCAATGAGACGCTCTTCTTGGACTCGACCAACAAGATCACCACAGATGATATCACAAACACATCTTGTGTTCAGTTCAAAATACTGGATTTTCCTGGCCAAATAAACTTTTTTGATCCATCCTTTGATTCTGAAAAAATATTCAGTGGAGTTGGAGCTTTAGTATTTGTTATTGATGCTCAAGTAAGTTTTTGAGTTACTGGTGCTGTTACTGTTTTTATATTACTTAAATACTGTACTCGTGGCCTATTCTATTAAAGGCTTGGTTCCTGCTCTATGTTCTCTGCAATACCAATGTATATTGCTGAGCCACGACTAATTGTAACAATGAAAATAATTGCCATAACTTTCATGTACAGATAAATGACAGTTTTTATGTCACAATATGTTGAATTGATTTCTTTGTTGATTTCAGAGAATCCTTCCTAACTTTGCACATATAAACATGTTCAGAATTTGTCATATCAAGCTTAACCTCAATATTCAGTTTTAAAACAATTTTTACTCTTTTTCAAGTGATCTCAAACTGACCTATTCTATCTCATCCTAGGTTCCTAACCAAAGCTAACTCAGCCTCACCTTTTATGCTCTCTTTTAACCTTGGAGAAACTCCTTAGGGTGTCTACAATGGGCAAGAAGTTCAGGTTTCTTAGGCTTGTCTCTCTTATGCTGTGGGGACTGATGCCCTCTGCTTCTTACAGCTTTCATACCTTTGTCATCCCTTCCTCTGCCTTCCTAACTTACTGTTCGTATGCACAGATTATTTGGTATGGGAACATACTTTGTATATAGATTCTACTTTTCATTAGTCATTACCAAATTTTCCCCTTGAAACATTATGAAAGTAAATCAGGGAAAAGCCTACAACATACAAATTTGGGTACTTTATTTTGCGTTATCCTTGACTAAGCATCTCTAAATGCCAGGGTACAATCTTAACCTAGGAAATTTGGTTAAGTAGATAAATTCAAGGTGAATAAGACGACTACAATAATATAAACATTATTCTATGGTAGTACATATGTACATTAATTTTAGCTAAATTTCTGATGATCAGTGGTGTAAAATGAAGATTCTAACGAAATATCAAGTGCCTTAATTGCTTTGTATTACTTCTGAGCACAGAAAATTCTTCAGTAGTTTAGATAATACTAGAGCACAGAAAGATGCCGAGATCAAAAACTGGTGTTCTAGTTCAGTAATTTAGTTTTTTCCACCCTTTTAGGACGACTACATAGAAGCTGTGGTTCGTCTTGGCGAGACCGTGAGTCGCGTTTACAAGATCAACCCAAAACTGAAGTTTGAGGTTTTCATTCACAAGGTTGATGGTCTCACAGACGACTCCAAGATAGAAACTCAACGCGACATTCACCAACGTGCCTCTGATGACCTGCACGAAGCTTCAGTGGGTCAGTCTTGACGATCTCTTACACTTGTTTTCATCTTGTGCACAAATTCTTTTGAGAAAATACTCAACATATTAGATGTCAATTTCCTTGGGCTCAACAATGTTAGATGCCAATTCCCTTGTTGTCAGCGATGCTAATTTGTTCTTTTGTTTGCTGAGCAAAATTTTTATTTAGAGTCTCCATGCTGTTTGACAAGGATTTCGTTAGTTTTGTTGTAAAATTATTTTTCATCTCTTATCTGTGACGAGTTTTTGCTTCTTAGTGAAATTATTTTACTTACAATTGTAACTATTCAATCTGATAGGTCAGAGAGTTGAGAAATCGTTAAAAGAATTTACCTTATCTAATTTTTATAAGCGTGTAATTAGTAATAATAATGAAAATAAATTTAAGGTTAGGGTTCCACCGAAAAATGTTCACTTTTTTCAACATTTGTAGGGTCTCTCTGGCGAGTTGGCATGTAGTTGCTTTTTCTACAATGTTCCTGACTTTTTTTTGCTGGTGTAACGATTTAAATTTGATTTCTTATCTTTTCATATCTCGTAGTTGATGGCTTTTTATTTTGTTGATTCTCATCTCTTTTGTCCTATATGCTGACTGAAATCTTGTAATTTGCTTCTATAAGGTATCCCCGGGCTGGAGAACGTGCACCTGAACTTCTACCTGACTTCTATATACGACCACAGCATATTTGAGGCCTTCAGTAAAGTTGTTCAGAAGCTCATACCTCAGCTTCCAACTTTAGAGAACTTACTGAATGTTTTCAACACGGTGAGTCCTCGCACATGACCTTTTTGTAATAAGGTTTCAAACTATTGTTTTTTAATTTTAGGTCGTGATTGTTATTAATCAACTTTACACTAAGTCAAGCGCAGGCGCGTTTTGCTTCGATGCTGTTCAGTAACTCCTGTAAGAGAAGAAAGAGCCCTTCAGTGTGACAGACTGTGTGCGACGGAGGTAGCAACTGTACAAATATTTTTCAATGTGTTGCCAGATTTATGGCTAAAAAATCATTGAATATAAAATTTAGAGTCCTGCTTCTTCAGTGAATACTGTTGCGGATTAATTGCTGTCAATTGTTTAAATTTTGGGTCTAGAAATGAGCGTGCCATGGTAGTAGTAGAGACAGAATGTCTACCGTTAAAGTATCATCTGATTCTATAGAATTATATTGTGTTTTACATTCTATTAAATCTTGTTTCTTGTTGGTTCAAGTTAGTTGAACTTATAATCCATGAAATATTTTATGGAGCCACATTATGAATATACTCGTTCTTGCACGCATTCATGGTTTAGTGATTTTGATGCCCTTTTAACATGTCATGAGAGATTTGTGAGAATTGCAACACGGTGAATCTTGGAGACCGACACTTCAGCTGGCAGGAAAGGACTGTTGACGGGTTTAATTTCGTGGTTAGGTCTGACTTAGCCTAATATTTCTATTAGTGGAGCCAAGAATTTTATGCTGCCGAATTTTCGCTCAAGTTTTTAATCTTGATTTAAAGTGGTGCCAAAAAAAAAGTCAGCGCTGCGTATATTCTCAAGAACTTTTGAATTACGCGCTTTTAGTGTAACTGGTCAAAACAACCTATAAACCGTTTGATTCGGCGTTGATTTCTTTTCTTTTTAAAACTGTATACTTGTGTTGGATTTTGATTTGGAATATACAGGTGTTCACACCAATTTATTAAGAAGACACAGAATCAAGAAGGCAAAATAAAACTCCGCATAATGCGAAACATGTTATTTTAATAAAATTTGAGTGCAAAATTAAATCTAAAACGAAGTAAACTAGTCAGTATTTAGTAGCATAATGTTTCTATGATTCCACAACCCAAAAGTCTAAAATTTTTCCTCAAGCTTGCTACAGTACTCAGGTGAAAGTGAGTCCAACCTCTCTTTAAATTTTGTTCACAGTTCACAAAGATTATGAATATTTTTATCCCGTAGCTGTTGTTTGACGTTGTGTCATACGTTATCGATTGGATTGAGGTTTGGTGATAAGAGAGGCCAGTTCAAACATGAAATATTATGCCGCTGGCGGAACCTGTTGACCGTGCCAGCTGTGTGAATGGGACAAATATTCTGATTGAAGATTTGATTATTTTCAAAATTTTCAGCAAAATAGTCCACAAAATGCGTATCAACGTATTTGGTCGAATTAATTCGATCGTTTAATCGAACTAGAGGCCCCGGACATTGAGTATGTACTGATCTCACCCCACATCATGACAGAACCCCCATCCCTTGGAGCGTTGAAACTATGCACCTGGAATTAAATACTTTGTCTTTCATTCTTCGGAAATACTGCCTGCAATCACTGCCTAGCCTATTGAACTTACTATTTGCGCTAAAAAGCGCACCCTCTGCCAGTATGAGGCGTCATGATTTTCATGATATCGAATGAAGTCAATGCGGTGCTCTCTGTTCTTCACAGGTATCATTGGTGTGTCTTACGATACAACCGCGCAACTTGAATTCTGTCAACTTTTTCCTAATTATTGAAGGAGAACCCTTTTCAATAAAGTTATATAGTTTCTGGATCTGAGGAGCAGTTTCAAATCTGTTTCTGAGGCTGCGGATCTTTATGGTCTTCTCTGTACGAAGTTACCACAGGACGAACAGATTTTGGGCTATCTCGGACACTGCCAGTTTTCTGGTGCCTTTACATAGTCATTCGTACAGTTTTCTCATCACATTTGAGTCTTCTGCCAATTTCTCGTTTGGAATAATCCAGCGTTGTGGAGTTTAAAAAGCTGTTCACGGTATATAAGAAGCATTTGAGGCATTTAGACTAAATATCACTTGATTATAACGTTAACCAAAATAGATCGACAGTTGGAATGATTACCGATGCCCTATTGTCTAAAAGCTGGACGTATTAGCTAGTTAAATTTCAGATTTTGAACTGCAGAATTTCCTTTTGTCTTCCTGATTTTGTGTTTTCTATATAAATTGACGTGAACACCTGCATAGTTCAATAGAAAATCGAATAAAAGCATACAATTTTCAAGAGGAATCAACACCAAATCGAATGGTGCATAGGCTGTTTTGATCTGTTACCCTAAAAAATGCGTAATTACCAAGTTTTTGACAATATTGGCAGTGCAGACTATCCTTTTTGGCGCCGCTCTATGCCTACTCATGACTTGTGAGTGACAGCATCGAGGCTGAGTGTTGTAAGCGCGAGCATGCTGGAGATTCATTTTAACATTCACTCGCACTATGTTTAAAAATGAACTGGTGTGTTGTTACTTATCCATTTAAATTTATGTATCTCTGACCGTCGTACATGACGGTCATTGTGTCTATATGAAAATGTCGTTGGCACGATATCGAAATCTCCATCAGTACGTATTGCTGATAAATCGATGATGAAAATCTCACCATTGATAACCCATATTCGATAATTAGCGGTTAATTTGTCGCCTACCATGAGACGATCACCATGTAAATAAATCCTCAGTTTCGAACTTGCGATAGCGATGTCCATATTTTGAATAAGAAGTTGAAATTTCAAATGTTGATTTTTTGCAACTGTGAAATATTACTCAACCATTTCAATGGTGGAAAGTTTTTTCATCATTTGATTTTATTACAAGCGTAGTGAGGTATAATAGTTATATCTTACCATGTTCTAATTTATCATGCTGTAAAGTAAAATATAACAGTTGAAAAAATTCAGCAATCAACACGCTTTTCTAATTTGTTACAAGCTATTTACAAACTAAGGAAGACACTGACAAATTACATTCCTTTCAGGGATACAACTATTGTATCTATGGGAATTAACACTCTCAGGGGAAAAATATGCAAGGGCCCGAGCTGAGAGTTAGTCAAGCCTTCTTTTTGTTGAAATAAAATGTTTTTGTTATGTTACGTTGAGGACCACCGTTTTCGGTTCAATGCTGTCCTGTTTTTCAGCACCTACTACTTTCGTCTTCAACATTTATTTTGTTTCGTGAACTTTTTTCTCAACTTACTGTTTCTACGCCCTTTCTGCATAGATTCGGCATTCCCTTATCTCCATACTACGTGGTATTTACATGTTCCTCTTTGTAAAAATGAATATTTTAAAATGTTCAAATGATGATTAATTCTTTTAGGCTCTAGAAATTTTTGGTAAGGGAGAACTATGACTCCATTCTCTATTGATAGTGCATGGATTGCGCTTGCTCTAAACCGGAAATAAAAATATTGACTCACGTTTCGCTTGTTTGATCCAAAAGATTTCTCTCGTTTGTTACATCGCGATGCTGATAAGTCGAGAATGATTTTGTCGAATGACTGATAGTTCGACATCATGATCACATTAGTTAATAGCGATAATGCCTTTCTTTGGTTATGAGTGTGTGTAAACGCATACGAGGTTTTGTGTGATCAGACCAGATAAGATAACGTTACCGCCAAGAGTATTTGCGTTAGCGGTTTAGTTATGGCGGTGTTAATGAAATCTCGGATATCTTTGCAAGAAGGAAGAAATCTCCGGTATAACGTCATAAGACCTTAATGCAGTGAACATGATATGGTCATTGCAAATGTAAATCCGCGTTTATAAGTTTTTGTGGTTGGATTTAACCCCCGCCCAATTTCGGGTCGTTTCTGATAAGGAGAAACCGTGTTTACAGATTATGGCATCGTTGAGGTCACTTTAATTTTGGTTAGCAATGAGATGTGAAATTTATAGATTGGATGAAGGCTGATGGCAAAGTGTTTCGTAGTATTTGGGGGGCTATGTGAACATTTTCATTTAAAAATGGGGGTATTTTCTAGAGATGAACTTGCTTCTTGATCTGTCCATTTTGTTAAATGGTTACTGTTCATTTGGAGAAGTTATTAAGTTAGTCCTTCAATGTGCAATCAGTATGATCCCCTTGTTGAACTTTGTCTGTATTGCGCAGAACTCCGGCATCGAGAAGGCCTTCTTGTTTGACGTGTCGTCCAAAATTTACATCGCAACGGACTACTCGCCCGTGGACATGCAGAGTTACGAGCTTTGTTGTGACATGATCGACGTCGTCCTCGACATCTCCTACATTTACGGGTTAGCTTCCGACGCCCTTGTTTTCTTTGTGCCTCTTAAATTACTTCATTTATTCAGTAATTAGTTCTTTCTAAATGTTCATGATAGGACGAATAACTCACCATGTTTTTTTTGTCTTACTTTTTTGCTGTAGTGCATGTTATTGCTTGACCAGCTACTGACACTTCACTTGTGGACAATTTTTACCCAATATGACAGCTGAGTATCATATTGATGCTTTCAGTTCTAACGTATACAACTATTCCTCAGGCAAGGTTATACTATTGTATCTATGGAAATTAGCGCTCCCGGGGAAATAGAAGTCCCTAGCTAAGGATTTCAGAGGTCTTCTTCATTTTGTTGAATCTAAATAGATCTTTTATTTTGTTGGCGAGATCTTTTTTTCGGTTAACTGTTGTCCTGTTTTTATTATCAATTCCATTATTTTTCAATTTCCATCTTGTTTCATTAACTTTATTTATAACATACTGTTTCTACGCGCAGGTTATTTTGTGTCCAAACATACCTTGTATCATATACATAGATGAAGGCACTTAATTCCATACTAAATGGTGCCTTCACCCTTCCTCTCTGTGGATCCTTCTTTTGCAGTTAGGGAGGCTTAAACTTACTTATTTTCTAATCTAATTAATCAGTCTCATTTATTCACAAAATGTTTTACACCCTTTTAGGAGCACTAAAACTTTCTAGGAAGTATAACTATTGTGTCTATGGGAATTAGCGCTCCCGGCGGGGGGAAGATGTAAGGTCCCTAGCTGACGATTAGGTAGGTCTTCCTTTTGTTGAAATGGAGTAGGTGTTTCGCTTTGTTAAGAGCTATTTTTTTGCGGTTAACTGTTGTTTTTTCAGCTCTTATTTTCTTTCTCAACTTTTATCTTGCCTCATAAAACTCTCACAATCTAGTTTCTTTGCGCTGGGGTGAGTCACACCGTGTTTTTCATTGTTCCCTCAATTCCACACTACATGGTGTTTTTTGTCTTTCCATCCTTGGAAACACATGGGATACTTAAATCAACTTATAATCTAATCTCTAAATAGTAGCTATTTTCCATGCAATCTCTAGACTTGTTTAGTTGGAGCAAACCGACCTGTGCGGTACAGGTCTGTGTTAGAGCAAAGATTATGTGGCAGGTATTTCTGTTGTATGTACTTTCCCCACCTTGGTACATGCACTATTAGAACTCACCGCTGTGTAGCTCTTGGTAAATCAGTGTCGCATTCACGGGCTTAGCAGAGCCGGCGCTGCGCAGCGGCTGCGCAAGAGTGTCCATTGGACTACAACAACTGCCTTAAGCGCTAAAATCCTGCGTGAAGCGGCTAGTTTTATGCAGTCACATGACAACACATGCGCTATTTAAATTGCTGCAGCGATCTGCCCTCTCGTGAATGTTACTGCACTAAATTGGGCAGGTGTTAGGGTGAGATTTAGCTGAGTAGGTAGAAGCGACTGCTTTGTTGAGCCCACTGTTAGCGATGACAAACTTGAACTTTTATGTTCTTCCCAATTGTCGTTATGTGCTTTTGGACCATTGTTGATCTCATCTGACCAGTCCTTGAAAAATTATTTAATTCGGTTTTACTCCTGATAAGATACTGTTGGTTGAGTTTAACTGCTAACGTGTTTCACTTTTGGTTGTATTGATTTACGCATTTCACACATACCTTTCGTGTAAATATTGAATCCCTGTTGCTGGGAGTGGTATCTGGTGGTCGCAATGGAAATTAGATTCTAAAAAAAATATATCGATTTTAAGAAAAGTTTGATTTCATGTTTTTGATATTGAAATTCCTTGAGCTTGCACATGATTTGTATAGACGCAAAAGCTTGTAAGTGGGAATTTTTTTTGTAGTTCTTTCTCTTTTTTTTATTTATCTGACCAAAACAATGCCTCTCTTTCAAGGAATGACTTGCTAAGCAACACGCAATCAACTCTCTACTACGCAACTGCCTGATGAGATAACTACCTACCTGTACATTAGTTTCAAAAGCTCAGGTGTCATAGCTCTGTAAACTTGATCGTTTGCTTTCTGAGTGCAGGATGGAGGAGGAAGGCCCGGACCACATGTCGTGTTTTGACCCTGCAACCTACAGCGTCATCAAGCTCAACAATAACACGGTGCTGCTGCTGTGGGAGGTGGCGCGCTACCTCGCTCTCGTCTGCATCCTCAGAGAGGAGAACTACGACAGGCCAGGTTACTCTTGTGTAGGCAATTGCTCCGCATTTCCAGTTCATATCTCGATTAGTTTTTTTTCCATGCTGGACTTCTTAATTGTTAAATATGAACCCCCTCAGGGGGATGCAACTATTGTATCTATGGGAATTAGCGCTCCCAGGGGGACTATGTAAGGGCCTGAGCTAAAGGTTAGGTAGGCTTTATTTTTGTTGAAATAAAATAGGTTTTTATTTTGTTACGGACCATCTTTTTTCGGTTCACTGCTGTCCTGTTTTTCAGCACCTCCTACTTTCTTCTTCAACTTTGATCTTGTTTCATGAACTTCTTTCTCATCTTACTGTTTCTGTGCCCTTTCTGCATAGATTCCACGTTCCCTTCACTCCATACTAAATGGTGCCTTCTTCTTTCCTCTCTTTGGATCGCCTTTGTTGCGGATAGGGAGGCTTAAACTAACTAATAATCTAATCTAATCTGTTAAATATGAAAGAATTGACGAACTTGTCTGTGTTCTGGAATAATGGATTGAGTCATGCTGCTTTTTTGAGTTAAAGATTCTAACAGCTATGTTGTGCTTGATTCTCTGACCCCGGTGGGCGTTGGAAATAGGTACGTCGCAAAATTCTGGCAGGGTATCATCAAAATTTTTAACGTCTTGTGTTGCAATCTAGGGAGAGTACGATGTAATGTGTAATTTTCTACAAAGGCTTTATAAAGCTGTAGTTACTTATTCGTACCTTAAGTGTCATTTTAAACAGGCATGTGCTTTTGCTTTCTCACAAATTCATGGCTTGGACTTTTTTTTTCAAAACTTGGTCGCATTTTATATTTATCAAATGCATTGAGAAGTAGCCATGACGCGATTTTGTTATCGCAACTTGCGTTGGGTCGTAGTTCGCCTAATGCACTTGTGAGGACATTTTTTTGTGGAAGCAACCTGTTTTTGCCGAACTTGTTCTCCGTTAACTGCATTGTTGCTTTCTTGACTGGTATAGCGGCCTTAAATTCTGCCTACTGTTTGCATGTTTTGTAGCATTGGTGCAGGGTTGTTTGATTATTTGAGCAACAACTACTTTTTTCTGTTTTAATTTTCCGTGAACTTATCTGCTTCGCCTGTATTTCTCATTTGGTGCTGTAGGGCACCGTTTGGTGCTCATTCGGTGCTAGTCCATAAAAGAATGACTAGAACCTTCAAACGCTGAACTTCTTGAATGAAGGAGCTATGACATTTTGTGGTAGCAAGAGGGCTATGTATCGGCCACAATTGATATGTATTTCTATTGATTTCTATTGATTTCTATTGATATGTTTCCTCTACTTTCTTAGATTGTGTAAATGGTGCAAAGTGAGTCCGCTTGAATTCCAAAATTCTTCAGTATTCATTTTAGTTGAAGGCTACCCATGTCAGTGAAGTTTTTCAGCAGATCACAGGTAATTTCTTGAACAGTTGCTGAGAAACCAGCCATCTAATTGTTTCATTTTCTTTCCAGGGTTGATCGAATACAATTATCAGTGTTTCCGGAAAGGTCTGCTAGATATATTCGATGTGAAAAATCGCCATCTTGACTACAACCAGCAGCATACAGATGCAAAAGCGAAGCTCAGCACAGCGTCGGGCTACGACCAAGTCAGTAACATAGGTACGGAGTCGGAGAGATCAGACCGAGCAAAGAGCGAGGCGTACAGCCAGCGTCTTGGCTACGAGACTCTGCCGTCCCTTGGTACTCCTCAAAGCTCGTCTGCGCAGCGTGTCTCCAATGCCAGGGATTCATCAAGTTTAAATCGCGGTCCAGTGGCTGACATGTCGTCTCAATACTTAGCCAGCTCTAACAACTTCCAGGGCGACAGCAGCGCGCTGAGAACTGGAGATGCACACAGTGGGTCACATCGTCCGCCTGTGGACTGCATGCTCCGCTCTGCCAGCGAGGACGGTGTGAGAACGGGGGACGGAGATGCACGGAGACAAGCGTCGTACCGACCTGGTGCTAGGTACGCGAGCGAACAACAGAACGACAAGCTGGGCAACAGAGCGGAGGCGAGTGGCGCGGTGATGCAGGAGCTGCTCAGAGGGCACGTCATTAGGGCGGGTGGCGGTGCTGCCTCTGGCGCTACGCCGGGCTCCACCATCACTGGCGGCGCCAGCGCAGTGGGCAACACTTACGTCATGACGGACGACGCCGGCATGGTGCTTATCAACGGAGACGCCTCGGGTGCTGCTGGCGGAGTTACCTCGTAATACAGCGCTTGGTCTGTCGCTTTGCTTCTTTTTCTGCTCTTCTGAATTTTGTCCTCACTTCCATCGTTTCAGCTTTTTGGGATTGGGTTTCTGTCAAATTAAATCTAGGTTTTGAATGATATTTTTAAATGCTCTTTTTCGAATTCATGCAAAATTTTGTGAATTTTTTATTCGCCTTATTGATTTCATGAAGTGTCATTATAAGAGTGTTATTTACGCGTATATTTGTTTGATTATGTAAATCACGCTTCGATGAAATACTTGTCACAATTATGATTTGTTATCTATCCGTCTTGTGTATTCTTCGCTGGTATTTCTGGCACTTCTATCATTATTTAGTGTGAGAGAATTTGAAGTTGTTCTTTTTTTGCATGTTAGCTGTGAAAAACTTCATTTACTCGCGCTCCACGTTCCAGTCAGATTGTTCTTAAAAGAAAATAGCCTTTATCTATTTATACAAAAATTATAATTGTAAAATGCTTTCTGCAGAAATCTTGAATATAATTTCTATACTGTTACATTGTCTTTATTTATCATCCATTTTCCTTTCTTATTGCGTTTAGGTTCCGTAACGTTGTGCTGTAAACATAAGAGAATTTACCGCATTTTATCAAATTTCTTTGCGTCAAGTCAGGTTTTTGGTGGGTTTAGTGCTCTCTTTCTCGCTTGGTCTGCCCTGAACGAGGCCGAACCCTTTCTTATTTGTAATCATTTGAGGCATCTAGACATCTTGAGCTCTCTAAAAGGGCTAATTCAATATTAGGTAATTTTTCTGATTGATAACGCGAGTCATTCTTGTTACTTTTTGTTCCATGAATCACTCCTTTCTAGGCTCCGATCTTAGCCTCCTCTGAGCATCTCTCTAAAACAGCGTATTATTTGATGGTATTTCTGGGTTCAAAAAGCATCCGTTAAGAATTACACGATGTATAATAAACGCACGGTGAAGGGGTTTGCCCCTCAGCACATCCTGCGGAGATGGGCGCTCGACATTTAGAAATATGGCAATGCCACACGTAGAGACCATAGCTTTCACCAAAAATATCGACGGAAACTTCAATTCTGTATTCAGAGAAGCAGTATTTCGCCTTTTCGATTTTTTATATAATAGCAGTTAGGATATTTTAACTGTGCGTCAGATGAGGACTAAGGTTACATCGCTGTGACGCGCATCGCGGTTCAAATTGTCTTTTCTATTTTCTTGGTGGTTACCCCGTCGGCGATGCTCATATTTTGAAAGAAGGCGTTGAAAAACTGGAGTTGTCAAAAGTGGTACAAATAATTAAAATAAAACAGGACTGCGTCTTTACCGAGCTTGCAGAGAGTTCAAGAGTGAAATAAAGCGAGGTGGTGGTCACTTCACTTCTCTGTTATCTACGCATATATCTCGTTTTGGTAATGTTGAAAGCTTCCACTGAGAAACTCAAAAAGAATACGCAGTTCGTTATTCTGTGGTTGGAAAAAGCCTTCTTTCTTGGCTCGAAAAATTTAGCTTAGAACTATCAAGCTCGTAAGTTCTTTTCTTCACCGGAGGTTAAGTCAGATTCGCTATCGCGACACTAAACAAAAGAAATGAAGTCATCAAATTTGAACGATGAAAATCTGTCCAGTGGAAGTTTCCTTCAGTGTTAAGGAAAGCTGATTGATGCGACCATGAGAGGTAGTGACTCAGTCACTTGGACCAACCAGACTGCGGGATACCCGTACGAATACCGTATATCGACACGCCACCACGGTGGAACCAATATCCTTGTGGAACCAATTGCACACCTATATAGGAGTGTTTCCTATGGAAACAGTTTAGTTTAGTAACTTACCTAAACTTGAACGTGTTCAAGATTTTTTCATAACAATCGATTCTGTTGATATAAGTAGAATTACAGATAAATGTTTAAAAGAAATTCTAACTATATACGAAGGAATGTAGTATTGCGTTACTACCTGTACGTAAAGGTTTTGAGTTTTCTCCTTGTCTTAAGGTAGAGTGTTACTCTTAAAGATAACAAGGTTCAGGATTCTCATCTCCGATACCCCCTGGCACATTTACCAAAGCAAGCTTTTCTGCAGATGTAGAAAATGATGAAGGCTAGTAAGAAATGAGCCCTTTATACTCGATAAGCTTGTGTTTTATTCCATTTCCGGTGAAGTGCTGAAGTTGCTTCACTCCTACAGAGAATCGAAACTGAATAATTCCGCTGTCGCCTTCAGAAGTGCTCAGATGTGGTGGTTAGTAACTCGAGTCAGGCAAACATTCCAAAGCAGGGTAATAACCGCCTGTCTTTCTATCAACTTAGTAAGGCGGTATGAATTATAACAATGAACCGTGTTATTCACTCGATATCAAACGACTAAAATAAAATTTGATTGGATATGTGAGCAGAATGACTCATTCTTGGAGTGCTTCCCAGGACCTATACTGCACACAGGGCTATTCTTTATTTTTTAATTCTTGACACTTGGATAAGAGACTCGACTGGATTTTTATTACGTCGTCATAGCTGCACAGCTCCAGCATGAGTTTTTAGTCCACTTGGCTACGTCATGTGCTATTACACCGTAAAAATGAGAGTTTGGGAGACGCTCTTTCAACCACGGATTTTTTTACCTCACAAAGCTACACAACTGACTTAGGATTTCTCTTTTACGCGTCACTCGAGTTCTCACAGAATTATCGCAAGTAAGCACAAGTTAAATTGTTGAATATCTTCCTAGGTATTCCTTAGAATTAGTGCTTTTACCTTTTTGGTCGCGAAATGTGTATGTAGACCACGTTGACCCAAATTTTCATGTTTGTGTTGTGAGTCGTTAGAAAATGCTGCTTCGAAATTGGGTTGTTCACGAGTAAAAATGTGAAGAATATTAACCAAAAAATTATCTATTTTAGAACGATGTGATTCAGTACTTGCGCAACTTATTTTTTTCGTTACTTTTATTCTTAATTTTCAATAAGGTATAGTTGGATGATTTAATTACCTCTTTCAAAATAATTAGTTCAATGCTGTGAATAAAATTCAATTCTTCATATTTCATGTAGAGCTAGACATTATAAATTCCAAATTACTTAGCATATTTTTAATATTTAAAATGTAAGTTTTCCGAAAGCTAACTTTTTTACTGAATTTTCAATAATGGTATAAACATTCATAACAGAATATCATGCAGAACTTTACCTCTTTATTTTGATATAATTTTCTTCCATCATTTCCTACAGTATTTGTGCACACTCTGCGTCAAAATACAAACTTTAGACAGTGATCGAAGAGTCACGTAATTCATTTAATTACGTCGATAATTACGTAGAGCTAGAGTACCTCTCGCGGTCATAATAAAGACGTTTTTCTCTGTTAAAGTTATGATTCATTTGCGAAAACTGTGTTAAAAAAGTAGTATTACAGCACGTATTTTTTTCGATAACATGTTTTTATATTAGGAAAACATCGGAATGTACGGTAATAAATTTAAACGGATTGAAAAAAACTGAAATTCACAGTCAAAATGAATGAAACGTTCAAGCATCTATTTGTACTGTGGTAGGGATGGACAGATCAAAGGAACAAGCAAGCAAGCCATTTTCAGTATTTGGTACACGATGTTTGTACATACCCAGACTTAAATAAACTATATATTTCAAGATTGTGGTGAAAATCCACGTTTCGTATTGTGCCACTTTAATTTTGTACCTACCCTGTAAACGTATTTTTATTTCTAATTTATACAACATTTCCTTGTAACATTGCAGTAAAGCCAAATGAGTAAACGTTTCTGAGTTTCAGTTATTTTCGAAGAAGAGTGAAGTTGCTGAGCCGCCTTTTCAAGTTGTGTGACACACTAATTGTTAATCGTGGTCGATGCACAAAAATCAGCTAAGGGAACGATGAGTTGCATGGTGACTTGTTCCAGGTTACATTCTTTGTGCAAAACCGTGAAAAAGGATAATTTTCTTCATTCAGAGAGATCAGAAACTCCGAATTCGTTATTGAAGAAAGGCTGAGAAGCCCGGAGTTGTTTTAAATACTCTATAGGAAGATTCCTTGACTGCAAACTGATTTGTTATTTAACTTTTCTTCATTGAGTTATCAATAGTGAAAATCTAGCAGTGGAGGATATCCAAAGTTGAGGGTGAGTTTTCTCGTAGCTACTCAGCTGTTAAAAGCCTTCACAAAAATGAACTTCGGGTACTTTTAACGGGAAAAGCGGCTGGTTTTTTACTAAGTCTCTGCACAAGCTGCGACGGAACTTATAAAGGAGGTTAAAAAAAATCTGCTAAGACGCATTCAATTTCAATTTTTACTGTACGTCCGTAATATTAGAAATAAGTACGCATTTAAGAGCAAGTTTTGGCTTATTGTGGAAACTGCTTTATAATAAAATGCTTGCACTTAGTGCTGCAGCTGTTAGCACTAGGGTCATATTTTACAGCGGTTTATCAAATCTTGATAGAAGTCATCTATGCTATTACGTTTTTCCATTACTCATTTGCATGATCTGCGAAAACGCCATGGTCAATAACATCGCAATGCCAGTTGGACCCGTGAAATTTTTTTAGTTATTCTTTAAACTCAGATAAAGTAATTCTTTATTAACCTGTCATAATTAACCAAACGTCCTAATCTAATTCATAATAGTCTAATCTAACATCATGTAACCTTCTTCATCCTAACCGAATCTATCAAACTACTTTAACTGAACCTATCTTACCATAATCTATCCTAACCTGCTTTCTCCAACCATAACGCATCCTATGCCAACCTATCTTATGTTAACATGAATTATGCGTTTCCTAACCTCACAATGAACTTTCTCCTAATGACTGTTGACTCTGCAACGATGGTCGCATAACGTCTGTCAAACATATGTATGTTACCGCTTTAAGCTCGAATTGTAACGTACGGCTGGACTGACAGACTCACACACGCTCGCAACACAAGCATCATTATTGTACACTCGTATATGGGCTAACTGTGTATAAATAGCTTACAAATTTAAGTTACCTCCTATCGAGTACAATTTTGACATAATTTATAGGTCAATATAATGTAATTCGGAGCAGTCACCAGAAACCTCAGTATTCTTACACAGTTGTCCGTTAGAAGTTGAATTGTTACACAACCCTCAGGAGTAATTTAATGTACCATCAGCGGAAGAGTGTTTTTTTTCACGGTGCGAGTTTTCCTTTCTATCTAGTGGCAGTGCGAGTTTACGTCTAGAGGAATTCAAAAGAAACCTAAACTTATCACTGTATTATTCCTACGTAAAAACGAAGGAAAGTACGTGATTATTTGAGTGCCAGTAAAGCGAAAGAGCGTTTTATTTTATTTTAAGGATGGTGAGTTAAGTTTGGGATATCCAGAGCATAAAATAATGAACAAAGTGAGAGAACGATTTTGTAAATCATATTACCCTCATTTTCAAACGATGGATTGAAATTAAACTCATACTGCGTATTGCCAGTATAAGTCCGATGTTCAAATGGAATTTCGTGAAAGAGCGTTGGTAAATAAAAAGGTCAAGACTATTTGGAACAACACCCAAAAAAATTAGCTTAAAATTTGATTTTGACTGCTAATTTGGTAAAACTTAGCAGTGGAAAGAGTTTGATTATCACTTGGAAGATTGAAAACATGACAGATGATTGTGCTGTTCGAAATTAGAGCGAATGAAAGCAGTAGCAATTCATTTTGGTGGGATGCCTCTTATTTCAACATTTAATGAAATTTGGTTAAAACATGTTTTGAGCAATCTTTAGCAGTACGATGAAACATCATAGTTCTTCCTAAAAAACGTGATAAATTGCGTAAGGCTGTCCATGGACAAAATTTTATGAGGGTAAAATTGTCATTAAAAGGTTCAACGCAGCATCTGGTACAACACTAGAGCTGATCACGGATTATGATGTGAATGTATCCAGAATGGCTGTCTCACGTCGGCTGAACGGCGATAAGTTACGTGCTCGTTGTAAGGCTGTGAAATCGACGATAAGAAAGAAAAATGTTGTAACTCTACTGTAGTTTTTGGAAGACACTCGATTTGGCAAGAAGCAAACTTGTGTACGGGCTTCAAGTGTTCGATGAAAGCAAGTTTAATTTCGCTACTTCTGATGGCATACAATTCGTCTGACACTGAGAAGGCGGAAAATTAAACAGCAACTGCCATTAAATGGAATTAAACAGCTATTGTGTGGGGTATGTTTTCTGTATCTGGTGTTGGACCTTCAATTAAGCTGGAAGGGAAGTCAATGCTTTTGTGTACAAAAGTATTCATTTTAAAGCACGTTGTATCACCTCGTAAAAATTCCGATGTATCTAATCTGTTGCTTATACAGGACAATGCCCCGTGTCGTACGGTTTAGCTCGTGATACTAACTTTCGTTGGCGAAGACATTGAAGTAATGCAGTGCCAGCTCAAAGTGCCGATTTGAAGCCATTGAAAATTTGCAGGAAAATAATGCCCCAATAAAGTTAGAAAGAAAGCACCCATTTTAAAATGCATCAAAGTTAATGAGAAAAACTTTAGGAGGAGAGTAATAAAATTAACGTGAAACAATGTAAGAAATTATAGTGGTATGAAGAAATTAGAAGAAGCAAGATGATGTATAGAACTCATCAGCATATTCGTTGGTGCGTTTCCTCCTCCATTAACCCTTTATCTGAAAAAGAATCGCGGACAGAAATTTGAGGGTTAAAAATTGTGCAATTTAAACTTTGACTTAAAGAGGACTTAGAGCCTTGATTTGAACAAAGAATAACACTAAGAATTAACTAAGCAAAATGTGACTCCAGTGGCAGTTTCTACTGTGGACAGTGTATCTTCTTGATTGATAGACATACGATTAAGTTTTTACCGTTGCTCGGAGGCGTAAAAAATGGCAGTGATGCGTGACCGATTGAGCACGTGCCTTGATTGCACGTGCACGAGAAAATATAAAATAAAGGAATAGAAAGAAAGAAAGAAAGAAAGAAAAAACTTTATTTCCAATAGAGATTGTACAATATTACAATCATTGGTTTTTAAATATCTTAAAATTAATACACTTAGATGATACACACACACGAGTATTGAAAAACTCGTGTCACTAGTCGAAAATAAATGATTGAGGGCAATGTACTCCTAATCTTGCTTAATATACATTTGACAATACATGTAATGATAATTATAAGAGATAACGCAAATTCATGGACGATGCATTTTTATTGTGGGGGGAAAAAACTTTTGACAGTTTACATGTACATGACATAAAACTTCGCAATTATTGATGCCAGGAAATAATATATGAATCGCTTGTTTCGGCAAATGTTCAAAAGTGTCATTTTAAGGAAGCATGAAAAAAAAAATATAAATACAAATCCATATACATATATATACATACATACATATATACATACATACACACACACATACAGATATATATATATATATATATACATATGTACGCATAAGCATGAGGACCAAGAAGATTATAAGTTTTGTATTTCTAATTCAACAATTTTAACATAACGGTCGTTAGTTAATAAGCATTTTATTTGAATATAAATGGATGATCGTACAACAAATGTATAGTTTGTACATGAATGCTTTACAATAATAAAGAGATGACGAGTTAGGTAATGTTACAAGTTGAGAGTGAACAGAAAATGACCATTATCTCTAGTAAAATGCTAGTTGTCAGTTTAGTACACACATATGTGCACACATACATGTAAATATATACACATATATGTACACATAAAAAAGAAAAAAAAATGGTTTATTTCCAATAGAGATGGTACAAAAGTACCATCATTGGTTTTTAAAATATCTTAAAATTAATACACTTAGATGATACACACACACGAGTATTGAAAGACTCGTGTCACTAGTCAAAAGAAATGATTGAGGGCAATGAACTCATAATCTAGCTTAATCTACATCTGATAATACATGTAATGAAAATTGTAAGAGATAACACAATTTCATGGACGATGCATTTTCATTGTGGGGTGAAAACACTTTTGACAGTTTACATGTACATAACATAAGACTTCGCAATTCTTGACGCCAGGAAATAATATATGAAATCGCTTGTTTCGGTCAATGTTCACAAGTGTCATTTTGAGGAAGCATAAAAAAAAAAAAATATATATATAAATATATACCCACATACACACATATGTACATATACGTATGCATGTGTGTATATATCCATACACACACTCACACACATACACACACACACACACACATATATATACACGCGTTTTACGGCCATGTGTGTGCCTAGGTTACGAAAAACACCGGTTTCGTTAACATGGACACACACGTGTGTACATATAAGCAAGAGGACCAAGAAGATTATAGGTTTTGTATTTCTGATTCAACAATTTTAACATAACGGTCATTAGTTAACAAGCATTTTATTTAAATATAAATGGATGATCGCACAACAAATGTATAGTTTTTACATGAATGCTTTACAATACTAAAGATATGACGAGTTAGGTAATGTTACAAGTTGAGAGTGCACTGAAAAAAAGACCATTATCTCTAGTAAAATGCTAGTTGTCAGTCTAGTACACACATATATGCACGTATACATGTAAATATTTACACATACACATGCACACATATACCCACGCACATATTTACACCTGACTCGTAAGCATACGCAAATGCATTTCTATGCATCGAGGCAATACATACGCATTCTACAGAGTGTCATACGCATAGCGTGGACACGTACACATTTACACAAGTAAGCATGTGCGCAAATATCAGCGTAAACTAGTCAGTATAAACCAGAATTCCAATCGAGGGAAACGGAGAAAATATCTTTTATTATAGCATGAATTTTATAAAATTTCGTACTTAAAATAGTGGC
The DNA here is from genome assembly GCA_030386875.1 of Morinoia aosen. Lineage (NCBI taxonomy): Eukaryota > Metazoa > Arthropoda > Malacostraca > Amphipoda > Talitridae > Morinoia > Morinoia aosen. The sequence continues at coordinate 27,943,610 of CM059561.1, read as the reverse complement.
ACAAAACAGTCTACTTAAGTCAGAAACATGAAAACGATTGTGGGACGTGAATAAGAAAGAAAACCTTAATGTCCTATAATGGTTTCATATTAGAAAAAAAAATCACATTATCTTTGAAATATGGCGCAAATTGTCGTCAATTGATAAACAAACATAGGTATCACATTATTATAAGCATATAACTATAGGCCGAATAAGTATATTACTGCAGTATAAATGGATGATCACACAACGAATTTATTTTTTTTACATGGATGCTTTACAATTTCATATTAGAAAAAATACATTATCTTTGTAATATGGTGCAGAATGTCTGTAATTGATCAACACACACACACATAGGTACCATGACGGTCTAGTTTGATGCTTGCACAGAAACGGAGAGGAATGACATAAAATGCACCTTCGACTGGTTCATCTACTCTAGTGCACACAGTTTTACGTGCACATATACACACCCATATGCGCACATACACCTATATACGTACACACATATACAAGTAAGCATGTTTGCAAATGAAAACGTATTGGCGGTCAAATCATAATACCTACGCATACTTCAAAACTGTTGTTTGATGTCTTGAATTATAACACAATGAGCGAGGGAGATTGTTCAGCAATGGAGATACCAGGTAAATGAGATTCGTCAGTACTCATTCAGTATGTTCTGTAACTAAGGATTATTATTGAGACACAAGATGACGAGTTATTTTGGCTTTAAATTCTCTCGGTCTTTGAGGGACTTTAATACTCAGGGGAAGTTTGTTCCACAGTAAGGCGCCTGATATGGACAGAGCCTTCTGCCCTAAGTGAGATGAACGATAGTTGACTAAGACATTATTGCTTCTGTTCGGTTTTTGATTGGTTACAGTGGGTGGATGGAAACGCACTATCTCAGCATTGCTCTGAGGAAGATATAACGAGGAGAATACGTATTGGGCCTTCTGCATGAGGAGCCTTTCTTGGATAGGGATCCAGCCGAGTTTATTGAGGAGAGGGGTTACGTGATCACGTCTTTTGAAATTACCGTTGCATACCACCTTGGCTGCAAAATTCATGCATTTTTGTAAGTCCCTTTGAAGGTATTGAGGTAAGTCTCCCCATACTAGGCTGCAGTAGTCAATGCGCGATAACACAAGGGATTGAATGGCTAATAATCTGGATTTTTCGTCTAGCATACTTTTTATTCGATGAAAAAACATTAAAGTTCCGTAGATTTTGTTGCAAGTAGTCTCAACGTGAGATTTGAAGGACATATTTCTATCGAACCAGATACCTAGATTTTTAACTTTTTCTGATGCATTAATTTTATCATTTCCAACTGCAAGAGTAAGATCTGAAGTTTTTTTAATTGCATCTTTGGATCCAAAAATGATGCATTGTGTTTTGTTAGCATTTAATTTGAGACCATTTCGGTCGTACCATGATTTCAGGCTAGTCAGTAAAGTTTCGGCTTTAATTTGCGTCTGTGGTATTTCCGATACAGAACTTGTTATTGCAATTTGAACATCATCTGCATACATAGAGATCCGTGTGTTAGAAGGCATTGGAGGGAAATCATTAATGAAAATAGAAAACAGTAGCGGACCAAGAATGGATCCTTGGGGAACACCAAAATTGTTTTGAATGAATGGGGACAATTTGTTTTCTATGCGGACTGCATGAGATCGATTTGACAAGTAACTTTCAAACCATTGCGTGTCTATTCCCAAGTTCAGTATTTTACGTAGAAGTCTTTCATGTTGGACGCTATCGAACGCCTTAGAGAGATCGAGTAGTAGCAAGAGTGTTACATTCTTTTGATCGATGTCACTGTATATTTTTTTAGATATATTGAGCAGAGCGTCTTGAGTGCTAGTATTTCTTCTATAGGCATATTGATTTTGGTGGAGTAAATTTGACTCGTCCAGGTGAAATGACAGTTGATTTGTCACCACTTTCTCCAGTAGTTTGGACATGACAGGCAAAAGACTGATGGGCCTGTAGTTTGATGCTGTATTTAGGTCACCACTTTTGTGCAACGGTCTAATAATGGAGTGTTTCCATTGGTTTGGAAACGTATTGGTTACTATTGATGTATTAATTATCAGACGAATCCATGGTGCTGTAACAGGGAAACTGTCTTTGATATATTGAAGACTGATACCATCATGTCCAACTGCCTTTGTGTTTTTTAGTGAGTATAAGATGTTTCGTAACTCTGGTAAATCGACAGGGCGTGGTCTCCACTTGACATCAGTCCTCGAGGGTGCAGTGGGGCATGAATTTTCAATTGTCGTTTCATCTGGATTGGTACACACCTCACTGAAAACTTGAGCCCCTACTTTTGAAAAGAATGTGTTGAAATCCGTGGCTGTTGCCAAGGGATTTTCAAAATTACTTATGCGATCTAAATTTTTATATGGGGCTACCTCACTAATGATTTCCCAAGTTCGCTTCGGGTTATTTTTAGCCGTTATCAGTGCCTGGTGGAAGTGAGTTTGTTTCGCTTCAGTGATTTTCTTTCGAAGAATTTTTTCATGTTCTTTATATCTCTTGTATAAGGTACTGTTTGATCTATTGTTTTTGTACTCTCGCAAGTTAGCTTTCTTTATTCTGCTCATCTCTTTAACTTCGTCAGTGATCCAAACAGTTCGTTTTGGCTTGGTTTTTTTGGTGACGTAAGGTGCACATTCGTTGAGAGCTGCTGTGAAGTTCTCGTTGAAAATTGACACTTGTATATCAACATCGTCAGATTGCATCATTTTCTGGAATTCGGTAGACCTATCGAGTAGTTTTTCTTGAAATAGTTCTGCTGAATAGTGCCTTTTCGAGCGATAGGTCATTAAGCGGTATTTTTGTCTTTCCTTCGCAATATTAATTACACATTCGATAGAGTGGTGATCGGAAATAGAAGGTGATATTACTGTACTAAGTATTGCGGTGGGATTATTTGTGATTGCTAGATCGAGGAGAGTTGCAGAGATTTTAGTGATGCGAGTCGGTTCTTTGACCATTTGTGATAAGCTTAGTTTATACAATAGTTTGCTTAGCTGATTGTTTTTATCCGTTAGGCCAACATTGAAATCTCCGAAAGCAAAGAATGATCTTTTTGCCTGAAGGATTTCTTTGAAGGTTTCCTCAATGAAATCTAGTGTTCGATTTAGGGGAGACGATGGGTGCCGGTAAAGGCTGCCAATGATTATTGATTTGTGTTTATTTATTTGCACTTCTAACCAAACCATTTCAATGCCTTCGCAAACTTTATTCACTAGTAGTGAAGATGTTGAGTACATTTCTTTCACAAAAATACAAGATCCACTACCTCGGCTGGTTTTAGCGCCATCGTAGCGGTACAACACGTAATCAGGAATGTTAAAAAATGAACTTTGGGTTCGTGAATCAAACCATGTTTCTGAGACACACAAAATGTCAATTTTTTCAGTGACCAACATTACTCTGATTTCATCCAATTTACCATTCAGGCTTCGAGCATTTACATGCTTAATTTTGATTTTACCTATATTAGCACTCTTTTTAAAGGTAGCGAGGTTACTATCTCGATGGGATCGTTCAGGGGATTTATCGATTTTGTCTAAGTTGCCCAGGGTGTTTGGCCCAGCATCTGCTATGTAAGAAAGTCTACTATTTGGCTGGGCAGCGGCACTTTGTCAAGATGAGGTAACCCCGGTCTGATTTTTGCCTTGTGTGACAAGAGCACTGTAGTGATCGTTTTTACGATGGAGCAGTAGTGGAGGGTTATTATTTGATAACTCTGAAATAGGAACGACTGATATTTTCAAAACACAATGATCTTTTTCATCCAGGACGAGAAGTTTTTGGCCTGTCACATTTGAAATGATTAGTGGTATAAGGTCTACAGCAGCTTGGTCAAAATGTTTTTCGTCAATGTAATTATCTATGAGGTTTTGCATGTCGCCACTGTTCTTGTCAAAAAACTTAGCATATGTGCTGTAGTTTGCTTTACTCTCTGTTTTGATTGCAGCCTTTAGGGAATTGTAATTCCATTTTGATGCTGGTTGTTTTGTAAGTAGATGAGCTACTGCGTGGAGGAGGCAGTGTCCATCGGCTTTGGTGGGAATCAGTTTTATGTTCCATGATCGTTTCAATTCATCCATTGTGGAATTCTTGCGTTCACAAATGGGGCTGGAGACGTTTTTTTTCGCACTTTTTTCATCATTAAGAGGTTCTGAGAGGTGCGGGGAATTTACGTTTTTCTGGCTCTGAATTCCTGTTCTGTGGTAATTTCTCGTATGGGGATTTGCAGAGAACTGAGAAATGCTCGTGTCAATAGGTATTTTATTCTGTGCATCTGAAATGCATTGCACCGTGCGTGGCCTCTTTCATCTATAATAATAGAACAGCTTGCTTTGGAATGTGTCAGACGAGCACTAGAGATACTTTTCCGTTCTCTGCGTAAAAGTACAGTAGTGCGGTAGATACGATAAGTGCGGCACAAGTGTGTACATGTACGTACCAGCACTCAGATAAATTGAGCAACAGGAACAAGATTAAACATCCACTTGCGGGCTTATGCTCTTTATATATAAAGAAATATCATAGAAATTGTACTATTGTTGCTAAAAACTACTAACGAGTAAATGTTTTATAGTTTCAAGAGCCATTAATCTACAAAACGTACGGATTTTTCTGCGTAGAATAATACGTAAATACAAGATTCTAAATTGAGGTGGACTAAGAAATTCAGTTCGGTAAATGATTTCCACCCGTTTCTGCAATACTAGAGCAAAAGGTCAGGTTCATAAATTATTTAAGAAAATTTAGAACGCCACGTAAAGACGTCTCAGTATCATGTTTTTTTCGAAAGAGTTTTACATCAACATGGTAGTGTAGCGGAACTCGGTACCAAGCTCCGTTTTGTCCTTCATTTTCACCAGAATTTTGGTTTTACGGTGCCCTTATTTATTCATTTCATTATTTATAACTACACATCTTTGAGCTTCTTCTCAGTCTAGTTATGTAACAGCTCTAGTTACCGCCAGGTTGACGGCCTTCAGGGTTTTGCCGTGATGACGTTGTAACTTGTAACCTTACCCGGGGGCCACTTAACCTTAATCGTGCCCAATGGCCACTTAACCTGAACCTTAACCTTGCCCAATGGCTACTTAGCTGCTTAATTAAATTGGGGCATTTTGAACTCCAATAATCTCTCTCTGATACGCGATTCTTATTTTAAACTTCGCTTCCACTGGACCGGCACCTCCCACCGATTTCCTCTTAAAGCTTAAAAAGCTGTAAGGCTCATTTTCGACATGAAGTAAAGTGACTACAAGACGAGTTTTGCACCATAAATGAAAATAATGAAGTTTGACCTATTCGCTGTCTTCCGTGCTCTAAAATGGTTTATTCATCCTTAAGAAAAATCAACCTGAAAATATTATCCCAGCCGCTGCATCTGCGTATATTTCTGGCCTGTTTAAACGTGATCGTCTTCTCAAGAAGCGCGATCGAAGAGAATGATGTTTAATCCTTCGGTTTCGTTGTTTTTGCTAATAGTTTTACGCTCGAATATAATGCTAACTATGATATTATACCTTCTGTACTTAATTAAACTAGGTAAATTAGAAGTTCGTTAATTTAGTGACGTTGTTCTCTTACAGTTATGTTGGTGTATTCGCTCTCGCAGGTGTTTTTGTTTTCGTTAACTAATTTCTTGAAGAACTGCGACGCGCCGTGGTGCCGAGGAATTTTTCTATTAAACTAATTTTCATTCTAAATTCGTTATTCTCATCTTGTCCCAATAACTATTCATGAATGAGTTACCTCCTCGTCTCCAATACCACATAAAAAAATTTACGATTATTTTTTTGCTATAAGAAAAAATAGTGTCATCGTAAGGTCCAAATTATCATATTATCGCGTACAAAATACCTGCAACATTGCCAGGTGCGAAAATGGGAGGAGTCAGCGAGAGTTGTGTCGAGAGGACATGAACTGATGTAGCAGGTTGTTAGATGTCCAAGCAGATAATTGACCGTGTCACGCACTGCATTCGCATGCTGTCAGGTTCGTCATCAATTATCACTCAGTAAATGTATAAAAATTCTGGAAACGTTTCCATATTACTACTTCAATCTGTACACCGCCGTTGGGAAGTAGGTGAAGCTTATATTTAAATTTGCTTCAAGTTTAAATATATATATATATATATATATATATTTGTACAGTTCTTCGTGGTGGGGCAACAATCATTATGCGACTGCCTGTGTAGAATAATTGTGTTTATTTTCCATAAACTCACACTTCCTAAGCATAATAGTCGTTGACTGATGTAGCAGACCTTGGTCTGGGGAGGGATTGTTTTCTTTTTCTCTTACAGGTTTAAAATTTAAAATATAGGAATAGGTATTTTATTCTGTGCATCTGAAATGCATTGCACCGTGCGTGGCCTCTTTCATCTATAATAATAGAACAGCTTGCTTTGGAATGTGTCAGACGAGCACTAGAGATACTTTTCCGTTCTCTGCGTAAAAGTACAGTAGTGCGGTAGATACGATAAGTGCGGCACAAGTGTGTATATGTACGTACCAGCACTCAGATAAATTGAGCAACAGGAACAAGATTAAACATCCACTTGCGGGGTGAGACCTCAGTGGTGCGGGTATCTCTACTTTGTTATTGCGTATGTCAGGAAGTGTCGTGAACTTGAACATGTATTGGAGAGCGTGACAACTGATGTTTTGGTGAACTTTTTATTAGTAATCAAAAGATAATCTAAATAAATGCACTATTCCGAGTAAATAAATCAATTTCTCAAAAGAATACGTCGAAATAGAGCACACTTTTATGATTTTTTCTACTAATTTTGAAAACCTTTCAACTCCAAAATAAGATAATTTTGTAGAGCTCAGATTTACGAGCAACACCTTCGATCAAAGCTAGCTAGTTTTTTGCTCATTTCTCCAATAGTTTAGCTTGTAACTTTTTCACACTATCAGCTTTCAATGGCTTGTGCATTAATGAACAACGAATTTCATCTCTGTCCAATATCTGCAGTCTGGAGCTGGAGTTGTGAGCGGGCGGTTCGAGCGGTGGCTCATTATTCTGTCATAGGACTTGTGGACGACGGAATATATTGCCATGAACACACCCTCTCGGTATTTAAAGATTTAATAAACTTATAAGTAATAAAAATTAGAGAAATGTTCGATATATAGCCTTTAATCAATGCCTCTTATTTTTCCAGCTCTGCTCATAGAAATCGTGACGTCAAAGAAGTGGTCAGAGATTTTGCATTATGATAAATCGCAGAGGCGAAGTTCAACTAGCTCCAATATATCGTTGGTTTTCATGAAGCGCAGTCGACTAGGCATTAGAATATCGTAGGATATAAGCTAAGAAAATTGTTCTGTCAAATAAGTGAAAAATTTAGTTCCATGTTATTTCTGATACCACAGAAAAAAGGTGTGGCTGAGCTTGTTTGGGTTCGGCTCTAGTCCGCACCTCTAAGTTGGGAAATTAAAATAAAGGAAATATTGCACCTACGCATGTTCTCGCACTGTCAATGGGCTTAGTTTTTTATCATTTCATTTCACGAGGTAATACCTCACCTCGCAATTTGCCTCTTCATTATAACCGCACAGTTTATAGCACGAGGTCGCCAAGAATCGTCAGTTACAACAAAAATCTGGCACAGTTAAACAACATACGAAAAAATGCTCAAAATTCGAAATTATACTTTAAAAATTCGCCTTAGCTACGATTTCGTTCTTTCAAATGATGCACTGCTCCTCCTCACAAGTGCGATTTCCCCATTCAATTGTAAATAAATAAGAAAAGATTCAATATATAAGTATAAGATATATAACAAATATATTTACACGCCATGTTTGTAGTTCTTGATTCCTCAAACGCAATATCACACAATTTCTGACAAAAAAAATGAGGAACAGTGTATTTACCTCTTCCGACCACGAGTGTGACGTCGTTGCTTCATCGCCACGCCAAGGAATTGGCGTGTAGATGTAGCCAGGCATTGCTCTAGTCAACGCGTCCCACATCTCCAGGCTTGATTCTACTCATGGCAACATTGCAGTGAGAGCTTACTTCTGGTCGTAACACAGGCGCCAGTTAGATTAGATTAAAATATTAGTTTGTTTAAGCCTCCCTATCCTCTACAAAGGTGATCCAAAGAGAGAAAGGAGGAAGGCACCATTTAGTATGGAGTTAAGAGAACGTGGAATCTATGCAGAAAGGGTGTAGAAACAGTAATTTGAGAATGAAGATTATGAAACACGATCAAAGGTGAAGAAGATAGCAGTAGGTGCTGAAAAGCAGGACAGTAATGAACAAAAAAAAAAGATGGTCCTTAACACAACAAAAAACCTTTTATTTCAACAAAAAGAAGGCCTACCTAACTCTCAGCTCAGGCCCTCACACATTTTCTCCCTAGGAGTGCTAATTTCCATAAATATAAAAGTTGTAACCCCCAGAAATGGACAGGCGCCAGTTTTAAAGAAAGAAATAGAAGTAAATGAATGACCCCGTTTAATTTCCCTCTGCGTTTTTGTGATGTTACGAGCAAGTGATTAAAAATTACGATAGATAAAGTCATAATGTTTACTCACTGGGCTTATTAATAATGTTTTTCAGGATTTACATGCGTACTTTAAAACAAAATTGCAACTGGAGCGTTATAGCATTTAATATAGAGGCTATTGCCCAAGTAGATTTTCGTGAGAGTGTCTTACTTTGGATATTTTTCGTTGATCAGTTGAATTGTGTTAAACTTTTGCTCCAACTGCAGATTTTCGGCTATCTCGTGTTTTATAGGATCAATATGAAAAAAATAAGGGTGTTGCGATGTTCTACTCTATGTAACTCATATGTTACTGGGATAAAATGAAGACGCTGAGCGATTGATATCGCAAGAAAATGCATGAATGTTATATTTCCTTAGTTTAAATTGTCTGATACACTAGCGTGGGCTAATGCCATGCCTTAATAAGTTTAACTACATTTTTATTATCCTTCGAATCATAAATGATTATAGGAAACTGAAATTTTTGCGAACTCAGTGGACAGAAAAAGTATCACTGCATATCTTCTAGGATTCTTCTAACTTAGTAATCCCTGTTCTTTGGGAAATGAACGATTTATTGAAGCCAGATTAATTTCGTCTCTTCGATTCGCCTCAAATGGCGATAAATCTTCGGTCACAACTGTCACGATTTTTATAAGGGGCCTGGAGATCTTGGAGGCATTGTTTCAGTTTTCTCTTTGTTCATATCTCCAATATAAAGAACTGCAGGTCCCATTTGGACGCTCATTTGAAATTCGGAAATTGTTTGTCTATATTCATCTTTTTGTTTGCAATTAAGAATGTGGCTTGATGTTGATTTCATAGATCGATTGAACCAGAAACAATTTTTTGGCTTCAAGTAAAAAAAAGCCTCCCTACCCCCCGTTTTCCAACGTTGCAGGTCACATCCTTGGCACCATACCGCAAATCCGCTCGTCGGCTTCAAATAAGAATTGTTTCACACGCTCTACATTAATTCATCCTTTTTTACCTTGAAAGTGGTGTTGATTATCAACTTACTCGTTATGATATGGAGCGTTGAGCCTCGTTGTCATAGCAGTGGTCAATTGCTGATATTTTGATAAAGATGAATACTGATACATATATACAGCGAATGCGTCTAGAGGTCTAAAAGTTTGAAAAAAACAAGTGTCAATGTTCTTTGTGATACCTCCTCACATTTATCCGATAACTGCAGCCACAGAGTTGCTGTTTCCGTCCAGCGCTCTAACTGCAATCCTACCCAATCATTGCAGAAAGCGTTTATAAATGGTCACATCGTATAACTTGTTTACATGGAATCATGTAAAAAATGGTCTCATCAATCTTTCAATTACATACCGGCGGGCGATTTATCGGAGAATTCGACACAGTAAACACTGCTGTCAGTCTGCTTCACGCTTTGCAGAATCACCCGCAGCGGCGATCGACGCTTCCTCAACGACTGGTCACATGTTTAACGAAAGCGGCGCTGTATGTGGTCAAAATACGACCTGTGAGGCAGAATATGTTGTATTTTCATGTATTTTGTCATTGATGGTTAGGAGAAATTTTTGACAACATTTAGGCATGAAAAATTGCAATGTAGATTGCATAAATCTTGACGTCAGAATCTTAGAAACGCTTTGTCGTTGGTACATGTACATCATTTATGTGCATTTATCTACTGCAGTTCGTTTTCATAGCCTCGATTTATTTTGATATCTGAATTTCTCCTTTTTATTAGTTCATTGTTTTAGATTTCAAACTTTTCCAAGCAGTCGGTATTATTTTAATTAGACGGGACTAATTACTTGTACAACTTGATCTACAAAGCTTACATAAAATTAATTTTGAAGCGAAATAAAAATGGTATTTGCTGGCTTCTGTCCCTTTGTACGTAAATTGTACTGAGTGCAGGTATAAGTTTTTGCGTTTTTAGCGATTGATCTACGAGCACAGCTAGCAACGGTAGCTAGATCGTAGATAGGCTGATAGGCTGATAGGTGAAATGCAGCGCTTTGATTATCTCTTGAAATTACCGGTCATTTCTTGCTTCAGTCTTGATCGTGAACATTATATTAACTAACTGTTAACTGTGATGTCAAAAACCATTCCCTTCTTCATGAAAAAATAACAAAAATTTTTCAAAGGAATTGTAATGTTCACAGTTCCAGGGCGCATGCTAGGCGGTCGTATGCGCATCCTCGTCCGGAAAAATATGCTTCACGCAGCGCAGGCTCCGCTGAGTGTAGTGGTGTTTCTTTTTAACTCTAGTTCAGATTAGGCTGGAAAACGATGAATCACATACTGCAAATTGTTAGTTTGTTAAATTAGTATGTCATCATATTTCTTTACAATTTTTCATTCCATCTTCGTGTTATTTGGGCTTTCAATTTTTCAAATAATGCAAAAAATTACAGCATAGCCTTCTAGGATCCCAGGAAATATGTTATACGACTGTAAGCGGTTCTCATCCGCGTAGGCCTTCATTGCGTTATTGGTTTTGAACCTTAAACGTTAGTTTACAACAGAAAATGACGTTACCTGCATCATTAATGATACAACGTACTGTGAAAAATTAAGTTTTCATTTTTGTTTATTTATGAGAAACATAAACGTATGAAAAAACACTGTTCCATGCATGAAATGTAAATTTAAAACATCGGGTAAAAATTACCCCCAAATTGTAAATAACTCGAACAGGAAATCAATAAAAGTTTTTTTTTATAAAATATGAAAATTAGAACTGAGTTTAAAATAACCGAATCCCTCATGGACGGTAAAAATGTAGTACCTAAGGAAAAATTCTTGCGTGACAGATTTCAGGTTTCATTATTTGTGTTTCACTCTACGCATATAAGTGTATTGGCTTCAAAATTTTGAGCTAAGAAAAGAAAATAGCCGAGGTTCACTAATTATGCCCAAAAATAACTCATTATTCGAGAAAACAGTGCCTGAAATTTAAAGAATTTAGATAATCCCATTAAAGCACACTCAAATGAAATTTTTAAAGCATGTATGTAACAATTGATAATAAATTACCATTGCAAATAAAGAATGAAGCCTGAATAGAGACAGCTACGCTGTAACTCAAGAACAAATGACCTAAGCCATGGAGCATGTAGCCTACTCCTACATTTGTATCCCTCATTGAGAGCAGCAAGAACATATGTAGCGTCTGAGAGCGCGTTGGGAGCTGATCCTGTGATCACGAAGTTGATGCTCGGCGGCTAGATGATGGAGTGGTTGCGCCAGAAATTGCGTCTTGCCAAAATCCGTTTCAAAGTGAAGTTGATTGAGAAAAACACTTTGCGGTAGATGAACTTCTTCTTTCCGGTATCAATAGCAACAATACTTCGGAGGACTTAAATTCTAGAGTCAAGTTAAATATATCATGGAGGCGCAAAAATAAGGTTTAAATCTAATTTTGCCAAGATGTTAACGCTGGTGTGGTTATGGGCACACATGAACTGCGCGCTCCCGTTGCCTCGCAGCAGCAGGTCTCCAACTACCAGCAACTTGACGCATGACTCTCTCCTATCATCCGTGCTTGCCGAGCATCAAGGCTTTTGTGATCAAATCTTCTTATCCACGGTCTTCTCCCCGAGGTGCGGGGAGGGCAGCCTCCACAGGAAATGCGTGGTTAGCTCCTCTATGCATGTCTCAAGTCGCGTCGCTACGGTCCTTCCAATTCAATGTCTCCTCGTCGACGCAGTCTGGGGACCAATAAATTTGATAATCGAGCTCGTGGATGTTATTTAAACGCTTCTTAAATTGGCTACGTCACACGGGTGGTTGATTTTGTACTTATATTTTTTGTACGTGAAGAAAAAGAGTGATACTTGCCTAGTGGTTTGAATTACTGTTGTACGATATGAAGATATATAAAAATTGAGAACAACAATAACAGCACCTGATTATATTTTCCTACAGGTAAAAGAGTTCCAGATATCCATCCTAAAAAAATGTGCTAACTATCAACAAAAATTCTATTATCTAGGTTCAAATGTTCATGAGTTACGAATGACAGCGAAATGGTTCTTCTCGTTAAAAACCTGAAAATAATACAATTTCACGGACACTACATATGCGTAACTTATCATTGCATCCTTGCGATTTTCAGTAGATACTTGATACTTAAACTTAGTAGATACTGATTGCTGCAATTTTTGTTAAAATGTTGACTTTTTAAAATTTGTATTGTGTAGAAACAACGTCATGTAGTGAAAATTAAAAAAATCGCTAAGCTCCTGACTATAAGGAATGATCACAAAGAAGCCTACGAGATGATCACTAAGACGATGGTAATGAAGAAGCCGATTAAATTAATTAGAATGTAGTTACGTACGTAAGAAAATAATTATCTATTTTCCGAAAATTCAATTCAATTTTGCCAGCATAAGAAGGAAATTGAGTTAAGGACGAAAGGATGGAATTTCTTGTATTTTAGGGAAGCTTAAACATCGCCAAGCTCACAATTGTCTTCCGTAAGCTTTTTATCTTTTGAAAACCTATAGCGACCTTTCTTAGGAACAGATTTGATAAAATTTAAATTTACTGCAGCTCAGATTATTTTGCAGTTTTTAATCATTCCGCATTCAAATTTCGTAATGTTTTTGACGCTCAATGATTTCTTCAAACGTTCTGTTTTTGCCATAGGTTCTAAAAATTATTCAGATTAGGAGTCACCAAAAACTACAACAGAACTATCATTTTACTTATATTTCAATCAAGCCCTGTAGCTCCTCATTTGGAGAGATGCTTGAAGTCATTATGATGCTGGAAAATAATCTGAAGCCTTAACCCGAAATTTTGAGGCGACGATTTTACATGTTTTACATTTCACGATTTGACCTATTGAAAATAATTGAAAAGACTCACTTCAAGTAAAACAAATAACAAAATAACATTGAAACTCCATTGAGTTTTACTGCAGGCACTTTCTTCATAGGTAGACAAACTCAGCTTGTAAGCATATCAAATCAGTTCAATATCATAACGTTTCAAATATTCCATTTTTTATGTCATTACCGCAAAGGACTCGTTCTTAATAGCAATTTCCTTCCTACATGTGATTGTTGGGAATTTCCATGTCATTTCATTAGCAATACTATATATGGGTCGTGGAATGCGTCTGTTATAGTCGAATCACATTCACTACGTTCCTATCTAAAAAAAATTAAATGTTGAATCACACATTTAAATTACAAAGCGATTTTACATAGCGGCTTTCTAACTTATAAAAGTTAACAATCTGCTGCATTATCTATTATTATTAAAAGTCTACGCTATAGCTTCTTTGCCTTACTTAATTCATCACAGAGTAATAATGTGAGGATTATAATGGTAAAATGTTTTGTACAACGCAACGTTTTTTGGTAATTTAAAAAATATTTCTATGAATGAACATGAATAATATAAATTACGCTACTCTGAGAACAAAAATGCAAATACCCTATAAGTACGTGAATCGATGCGATTTTACACCTTTTTGAAAAGGTTAAATTTCCCTCTATATAGTATTTCCTAGCCATAAAAATAATTTAGTGTGGAAACATGATATGACATTCTCGATTACGTACTCAACATACAACAAGCGAGGTATTACATGACTAGTACAAGTTTTAAGAAATGAATGTATATGATGAATGATATCCGGGTATACGAATGACTTCGTCGCTTTGAGATTATTTAACAGAAATATCCATTCATGTTCACAACCAACCTCAATTATGTATCTACATGCAGTTTTATCAAACATGCCTATAAATTTTCCTAAATTGATGTCCATATCTCATAAACACTCCAGGATAAGTGCTCATGAACAGTACAAGCTTAACTGTATCCATATTCCTTACACGACCGTATTCATGCTCATAAACGAGTTAAAGCACTTCATTTGTCACCAGCTATAGGAATAGGCTTTGTGATTATAAAAAAAATTTTCTCTGCGATCAGTAGATGTCAGAACGACTAAACGAGGACAAGCTGTCCAATTGTGGTCAAAATCATCGATTGAAATTAGACCTTCCAATTGAGGCCAGAATAATCCAATATCATGCAAAATTCAGAGCCTTAGTAGACGATCACATCTGTGCGTGATGAACAAATTCGACAAACTTTGCCGCAGAGTTGTGTAATATTTACTTCAGGTATGCTAGTCAGAGGCTGGAAAAATTGAACGCAGTAGGCCTGAGTAGTACTCAATATCACTTTGTGAAGTGAGCGCGTGCACCAGGCAGAACTAGTCGATATGCAACCATCTCAACGTCGGGCTCTTCCTCACTTCACTTATTAAAAGAGATTAGTTTGAGCAACTTCAGTAATTTATGCTTATCAAGTTAGCCTCTATTCAGCATACAACTCTCAAATGGTTCTTGTGTTCATTTTTTCATACTATTTCAACGAGTCTTTCAATACTTGTTTTACGGATGAGTCTATACACACATTCGGGCCGCGCTATCACGTTCAAGAACCCTCTTCTAGTGGAAATGTAAAAAATAATAGTTTTTAAAAATTTAAAAGCGCCAAATAGTCGTGAGAACGTATTTTTGGAAGCGAAGATATTTTGAAACGAAGAAAAGACATAAATTTATATATTTTGAGTTAGAAAATAATCTCCGAGCTCAACTCCTATTGTTATTGACCAAAAGACGGTCGCACAAACGAAACGTGTAAAAATTTCAACCAGCCTAGTAAAATAAGTAAGCTTATCTACATTGGTAAACTATTACGCTCCTGCAAATGATGCGAAAATTAAAGTCGGTGAGACAAGATTTACTTCAGAACAGATTTTGGGTTACCCTAGTTTTTTCTTTCCTGATTTCGTACCGGCCACGAATGAAGTTTTAGGCGTGCGTAGGACGTAGTTCTCTCAATGCCGATGTCGTGTGAAATAAAAAAAACTGTCGAGTTCGTATTTTGACCCACGCTGACACTAGCAGAATGTCATGCAAAAGTGTCTTAAACTTGCGATTCCAATCATCAACTCGATTTGCGATAAAGTCTCTATTGTCGATGAAATTACGATTAGACTTGAATGATTCTAAGGACTTGAATCTAAGGTCACTTGATAATTAAGTTGGAGCTTAAAACAAAATTTAAATATTTGGTGAATTCGATAGAAAATTTTTCTAGCTTTTTGTTACGAAAACGACAATTTAATTCAGATGAATGGAAGTTTGGGTGAGTGAAAACCATCAACCGGTATTAAAAACTCGGCTTTGATGAAGCTCGCGGTCAGGTAAAGTCATTCGAACGTACAAAAATGAGCTCTTCGCATATCACAAACAATGGGAGCTCTAATTCTGCTAGGTACAATTCATTGAAATAAATATTCATTCATGTTCGCTCCTGCTTGTATCTTCACACACCCATCATTAACAAAGCAAGAAATAAACGCCTGAAAGTGGTGCTGAATTGCTTTCTCTTGGTTAGTTTTAGGCGAATTTTGTTCGAACTTCAGTGCTATTCTCATCTTCGAGTTCAGATTTCGTTCCCGATACATTTTAACTCCGTTTGGGCTAAAAAAATTAACTGAGGGATGTTTTCTAAACATTTAACTCATGATCTAATAAAAAATTTACTCCAAGTGCAATAACTGGAAAGTATAGTAAATTGAAGCTATTCAATCAGTTGGAATACATTTCCAAAATCCCAGTAGCTACGTTTAGAATTTTACAAGGTATGATCACGTTTTATGAGAGACAGAAGCAAAGTTAAACGAAGATTTACAAAGGCACACAGCGCAATTTTTTTTCCAAACGGTTTACTAAGAATGAATAAAGTACTAGAATTTTAGCTTTTTACATGATTGTGGATAAATATAAAAAATTTGATCAGAATGTTTTTCGGAACACAAATTTAAATTTTTAGGCAGCGTATTGTGAGATCTGTACTGTGCAGGAGGACAAAGTTCATTGTTGAAATGCCATTGTTCATGCACTTCTTGAAATTATACTTGCACTCACGAGAACTCACCGAAGTATAAGATTAGCGGACATATTTCTTCCCACGTGACACTAATTCTACCTCTTCTAATATTGAAGACTGGTATCTCATTCACTTAGTCGGGCCTTCATGTTGACTGAGCATATGCAAATTACTCAAGAGCACGAGCAAACTCCTCTACTAGCGTACCAGCTTTCAACGCATTTTCAAGCAATTTATAACACCACAGCGAACAAATCGATGGCTGGAGCATGCTTTTTCAGTTGCTACAAATTAACCTTTCTTGGCAGTATTCTTTAAGAAGTTTACTTCAGAATATATTTTAATTATGAGTTTGAATGAGTTTGCAGATGTTAGCGTGAAAATAAAACACACTTTTCATAGTGCTATTATAACAACTATGAAATGCATAGCAACCAAGTTGTCTAGTCTTACGGCGTTGTGTGGAGACAAATAATGAATTGCATGATATAATCAATCGAAGAAGATAATTTGATTTGAATAATACACCTCATTAGATATTCACAGCAATATATTCGCCCGTATTCTATTTACACAGAAATTCGACCACCGTTAAGCAAACGTTGCAGGAGTGTTTATCTTCTCGAGACGCACGGTAAACTCGCCAATGGGAACCCTTAATCAATATGGAAATGGGCTAATCATAGAGAGCAAAACGCACCTTGTAGACAAGTGTAAACTCTGGCATCGATGTATCCTTGTTTTAGTCTAGCCAAGGAGGGACTTGACCAATGGGCGCCGCCTTGGTACGAATAATGCAACACAAGTGCCAGCGATGGCAGGCCGAGCTCCTGAGGCCGTTGTGGACAGGGCAGCGAAGGCGAGAAGATTGACTAAAATGATCGATTCAGTAAACAGGTCATACCGATCCATAATCGCAGGGTCATTGCTGGTCTTTTCATGCTTAAATTGAACATGGATCATCCTAGCCGAGGTTTGAAGAGCAAATAGCTTCCTTATGGGCTGTTCATTAAAGTGAGCTATGACCACGCATGTGTGCTGCTACTGTGCAATGTTTCGATAATTTCATTAGGTTTTTGCACCAATTCTGTAGAAGTAATGAAGCTTTTCTTCGTGTTAGCCCCACTAGAAAATTCTGGGTTTATTTTCTCTTATTTATGAAAATGATTTGCAATTCAGCATGGACTACTGCCGAAAAATTCAAAGCGAGCGAATGATGAATGTTTTTTCTGAAAAGTCTAAGAAAAGTTTCGCCGCATTTTTAGAGAGTGCATTTTTATGATGATTTTTAATGAAAATGAGAAGTGCGTAAGTTGTTAAGTTACTTGCGTTGCGGCAGAAATATTCGCGAGACGCTCTGCATGAGCGGCATGAGATGAGAGATGCTCGAGGATGACCCAGTTTATTCTATGTTGAAATCGTGCTATTAATAAACAGATGGATTGTATTTTATAGCTAAGTTAACACAGGATAAAGGATCATAATTTAGTATTTTTGATAACACGGGTGGCAAAAGTGGACTTGAATACTTTTTAGAGATTGCATGGGTTTTTTGAAGCGTTTATGTATATTGTAGATGCACATACTCGTATGTGTTTGAGTGTCAATATGAGATGGGGAGTCAGAAAATTTGATTGCATCGAATGCAGATGTTACTAAAACTCTTCTGTAAAGGAACTCGGCGCTCTGTGAAGATTAATCCTAATTAGCTGTAAAAAGTTGGACTGTAACAAGTTTGCGAAACCTTTTGTATTACTCACAGCAATTGTGCGCTCGATGACAGGAATTACTCGGTTGATGCATCTTTAGCGATGGCGGAAGTGTTCCAGAGAGATAATTACCCGTCTCTTTAAACGATGGTGAATATTGTGAAAATGCAACACAAGATAAACTAAGTATTATGCGATTCTTAACTATATGGATGACTTTCATTCTTCTCTTACTTCATGTATGTTAGTACAAAACAGGTCCATTCTATTGAGCCATTTGGAGCTCTAAGGTTAACGTCTCTTAATTTACATTTAGATACTGAAACAAATATTCACAACATTATTATATTATAGCACTTGAATCATAAGGCATATGTATTATGACATACCTAAGACTCGGACATTAAACATCCATCTCTCGACTTTATTGTTCAACCATACGTGCTGCGAGTGAGAGAAATAAATGCAAAACTATGTAGCTGAGCCGGGGATTCAGCACTGACATAACTGTTCTCAGGTGTAGAAGCGTACCAGCACATGCACTCCTAGATCACAGTTGGCTGGTAGGACAGCAGCTCAATTTGAAAATTGCTAACACTTTAAAAATTCGCCTGAGTATACGGAGGAGAAAATCTTGATTAAGAGGATAGTCCGAGATCACTCTAGATTAACGGGGGCTTTGCTTTGGTGTTGCGGAGCAGAGAAGCCGCGCTGTCCCACTGATCTACGCCAGAGATTAATTCCTGGGTGTTGGAAGCGGACAGCAGCGTCTCGTGATTAATATGGCCGAGTCATTAGTTGCTGTCCGCGAGACTGGAAGCTTTGCGAAGAGGAGTTATCGAGTGCGATGACTGGGAAGATGTGCGCCAGTTGCCTCGTGGGGAAACAAACCGAGGGGCCGTAGGGAGTAAGGAAACTGGAGGCTTGTTTACATAGACAGAAGCTGTAGGATTGCGCAAGAACGAAGAGCGCGTGATGTTGCGTATTTAATTGAGTTTCGAGCCTTTAAATCTGCAACCCTACCATATCAGTGCTGGACATCTTGCTTTTATTTTCTGCGAGATTTGATAAATTATGGACCACTGCATGAATGTGTCACTCTATTTGGAAATAGAAGATAACTGTGCAAACTCATGAGGACTATACGTAGTTGATCGTAATTCTTTGTAAATTTCCTCTGAGAGTGAAACGACCAAAATTGGGTGTTTGTTCTTTTGTAAACAAAACACATGGGTGATTCTAAAGTAATCGAATTTTTAACAATTTTTAAATTGACTTTTAATTTTCTGCTAAAAAATGTACATAACGACCACACTTATCACACGTTCTTCAGTTAAATGATTACCTTTTCAATAAAATTTCATTGATCCTGAATAAGAAGCCTTCTGATAATAATAATTTAAAATATTTATCAGAGAATTATCAATTGAAATTGACAGCAAGGAATTTAATTACCCTATGTAAATCGTATAAAATAGTGCACCGAAACTGAAAAAGATCAACACAGTAGCCCTCAGTTGAGAAGCCTGTAGCGTTTTTCTAATCATTTTTCCACGATCATAATAGGTTCAAAGTAGTGAGAATACTTTGGGAAAACCGTACGCGTCTGTTTTGAACAGTTTTTCATGACTATATAGGGATGCCGAGGTTAACGATTGAATAGGCTTTGAGAAAGGCTTGGAAGACCTGGCAACTTCAAAGTGCGCTCACGGGGCGCATCAAAGGAATAACAAGACAGCTTTTTTGCGAGGTTTTCTTGGCGGCGGCGACGAGGTAATTTCCCTGCTTCTTAATAGTGATGAGCGGGACCGAGGAGGAGGGTGGATTTGGGGCTGTCCAGCTGGCGCGTATTTATGAAAGCCATCAGTCTCGCAGCAACGCCGCCTCGCCACACATACGAATGTCCGCTCCATCTCATTACCTGCAGTCGCATGTCGCTCCTTCCTTCGTGTCAGGTCCTGTTAAGGTGCTGCGGCTCGTGTTGCACGCTCACTTTTTGGGCATGTACCACAGTGCCTTACTAGCTCATTTTTGCCTTTGAACAAATCTGCATACTTATAATGTTAGCATGTTGGAACTCAGACTGAAATATCAACTAACAAAATTTAGAGATTTAAATTCTACGTATACTTTATTATTATTATAGGTCATTACTATTGCGGTTCGCTAGTTTTGGTAATTTTATGCGATGTGTTAGCCATTTGGGTCATACTGTACACGGTACCTTCAATGGCGTTTCTTAAGAATTTTATCAGGATTCACGTAGCCTAATTCGCTAGGTTTTAACATATGTAAGGTGGATGAGTGAATTCTTGTTAGTGTTCCGCTAATTTGTATATTATTTTTCAAATTTTTAAATGCAATAAATTAATATTCTGGTAGTACAAGATAATATATGTATAATGCTTGTTGTATAACTAGATAAAATAACTAATGCTGAAACAGTGCAGCTCGATTCTTCACATATTACTTCAAGACTTATGACGCAGGCGGCAAGTTGACCAAGGGAAGTGCTGTCCACAAGCAATCAGGGATTTGAAGGGATTGCTGTCATTCATAGCTCTAAAATTACATTATTAAATGTAAGTACACCTTTAAAAATTTGCTTATGCATCAAGTATTAAATTAGAAAACTCAAAATGAAAATAACTCGAAATGAGAATAATTTTTTTTCACAGCATGTTCATCGGCAGTTAACAGGACCCTACTGTAATAAGCAACAGTCGGACGACGAAAATAGATTGGGAATGTGTTCTGAAAATCGATAAAATACTCCGCCTCTTTCTCTGAAAGGTAAACAATTTCAAGCTGGTTTTAATCCATCGAACTTTTTGTTTGATGTGAGACTTGAAACACAACAAATTGATTGGCCGATACTATGATACATTATTTTTAGTAAAAATCCCAAGCGTGCAACTTCCAAAGTTCATTGACAGTTTTTGAGTAGGTTCCAGATCTAGTCGTAGCGTAGAAAAACAGTTCTTTTTTCCGTGTTGGTCCTATCATATACAGTATATCCAGAAGACTTTGAACACGTCAGCTTGTATACGAGTACATACAGTAACTTGGTACTATTTATAAGATAAAGACATGGCAACCAACTCTAAAATGCACTTCTGAAGTCTCAATCTATTATGGTGCGATAGAAATCACTGTTGGTATCACGCGACTTGACTCTCGAGATAAACATGACCATATTAATGAAGTGGGGTTTTAATAGGACTAATTGGAACACTGAAAGTACTACGATAATTCATTTCACAATTTGATTTTTGCATTACATATTTTCAGCAGTAACACCCTTAGTTTGATTCGATCTCGGTTCTGATCCCGTTCTGGTTCTCTCGACGGAGTAAACTCGTACTTTATTTATAGCATAAGCTGATTTAAAGGTGACATAACGAACTCTAACCTGCATAACTTGCATGAATATTTCAACAGCCATCGCTGTGTACATTTAGATGAGTTACAAACTTTTGTTCCGAGTGATTCACATTTGGGGATGAGAAACGAATCAGTAGAGAAACATAAATTGCGTTAAAAGTCCATGATTACGTCTGCCTTTCATTTCAAATCAACAACTCAAGTATAAGAAATGTTAAAATTAATTAAAGTTACATTTTAGTTCCACGAAGTAGTACTGCATCAGCCTGCGGGCTGCAGTACATTATATAGCTGGCTACGCAGTAGAAAGAGCCGAATCTAAAATTTACAGAACAGCTTTCATACACAGTTTGCAGGGGCACGCGATCAAACCATTCAACCCCTTCATTTCAAGGCTATTCTTGCTCAGTTTACAATATTTACGGAAGATAAATATACACCTTTCCCATACGAGATAAATGAAGTAGATTTATTTTGGCTTAATTTTTAACGAGAGAAAAACTGGGTACACCGAGGACCTGAGCGGTGCCTCGAGCCAGGGCTGCAGAAGAGCGCCGAGTTCTCATGCGGGCAGGCCCGCTGTAGCTGCGCTGCTCCAGCCGGTCGCAGCGACCGCTCATCCGTCAAGTGTCGTGTGCTCCGGACACCGGCGCTATTGGATAAATTACCGATCAAAACAAACGTAATCTGCTCGCCGCCTCTGCAATTAACGGATAATTGCTAACCTCATCGTAATTGAGCCGAGCACTCTAACTTGATCGGGTCTGCATTGCCATTGTTGCGAGTGTTGAACTGTCTTGTAGGAGGTATTTCCCTTCTACACACAGCGTTTTGTGAGCACCGCAGAAAAACCGTGAGAACTCGTGATCATTTGATGCTTAATTAGAGGCTTGTTAATATTATGCATCCTACAAACTATGAGTGTGTTAAACGGCGAGATCTTGAATTGTACTACGATAAGATAGTACCTGTTTTTCCGAAATAGGTATCACTACACAATATGATATTGCAGTTACCCTAAATGTTAAAACTGATGTTCTAACTCCAACCTCAAACTACTAAGCTTTTCCCGTTGGTGAATTATAACACCCAAAATATTTCATTTTGTGACCAATTCTCCTCTGACAAATTTCAAACAAAATTGCGCCATTCATTTATGCCGACGTGGGACAAACTGTCTTACAGCAAACGATCCTGGAAATCAAATCTATTGAAACGCTACATATTTATTGATGATTATTTCAGTCTTCAGACGAGTGTTTAGCACAGATTCATTTCATTTCCTGACTGTCATCACTTGTAAGGCGAAACGAGCTGTAAAAGTCTGACTTTATCACACTGGTCGCACATGACGTTAATCAGCTTAATTACTCGCCTGTTCAAGTTAATCAATAAAAGAGGTGGCCACCAACTCATCAGCTAAATTGATGGCCACATCAAATGGTTTTCTTTTGAGCTGAACTGAGCAAAACTTCCGGAATTGAAAACTGCTGTCGACATCGAGGTGATGAAGTAGTGAAGCGAACCCGTCGAGCTCTTACCAAATTCAAGAGCTGGGAACGAATTTTCGAGCAAACATTTACGATGTCGCAGCGGAACAGCAGGAGACGTAAGTTCTTCTAAGTCAACACGGTTTCGCTACGTATTGTAGCATTTAGTATAGTAAAGTTGACTTAGAAGAACTTATTTTGCGAGCAGTACCAGTGTAAAATAAAGATTTCATACATCAAAGTACAGCATTACCAGCTGTTTTTTGTTCTAATTCACCACCCGGTTCGCACTTAGATGAGTTGACGTGGCTCTATGGGTCTATTATAGCAAGATCTCGAGAACCATGCAATTCTAACTGAACTATCAAGTTTTACCTCGGGAGCATCAGACGTAGCTGGTAACAATGGGGGGGGGGAGGGAGCGAAACAAAATGTTGAGTTGTTGAATGATGTCGTAACAGGGTGGCCATTGCAAATTTTGAAAAAGACATGATGATATAAGATAGCCAGTATAGTCATGATAAGAATATGAGACAACAAGCCTTAATCTTACAGACAACTGGCAGTCTGGCACATAACGCAATAGTTTTTATACAGTTTCCAGACTGCCAGTTATCTCGATATAAGATTATTGCTTGTTATTTGCTCACGTTATTTAGTACTATTTAACAGATAATTCCTAAAGAAATGGTGCCAAGCGAACATGTGAATTACTGAATTTAATTATAAAAAATATGCTCACTCTTCGGTTGACAAAAAGCTTCGCTTGAAATATCTCTTACTTTGCAGGATATTTTTTATTTTGTCTAAAAACTCAGAATTAATTTTGCTGATAGACTTCGTGGTTCATGCGGCATATATGACGAGCTTAATGATAATGCAAATCCTCAACAGAGAGATTTTTTTGCTTGAATCAGAATAGCAATAACTCCTCATATATAGTGAGTCTAATCCTCTTGCCTTAAGTTCCAGACTTTGCTGAAAAATTTATAAAAATCAAAATGAAATGAATTTACTTAGAATGTTCTTACGTTCAAGTATTTTGGGAAATCACTCACCTGAAAAATTGTCGGATTAGCGAATGTTGGGAAATAGCTTGAAATATTTTCATCCTTCCATCGTTAAATTAAGTAAAATCGATAACGTTTCTGATCAATGTTGGAATGAAATCGTGAGAAATTTCTTAAATTGTTTATATCTGTCAAAAATGTGCATCTGTCAAATGTGTTTTTTTTTTAATTTTTGTTTACTGTCGCCGATAGTGCCTTTAGCGCAATCGATCTTATACCTGTGAATAGGTTCAGTTGTATGTGATAACATGTACAATAAAGTCCGATGCAATAGGTGATTTCTAGTATAACTTTAGTTGAGTCTAAATAGCGTGGTGACGCATTAGGAGACGCTCTGAACACCAACTTTAACAAGTGTTCTCAATTTGCTCTTTGTCTCAATAAATTCCGAAATCAATCAGGGATCAGATACAAATCTTCTCTGCTGATATAAACCCATTTATTTTAATTAGTTTTGCTCGAACATTTTCACTCGCGGAATGTCAACATTTGAAACGTGTCTTCAGTTCTATGAAAAAGGGAAAAGTAAGAAAAATAATCCCATTAGTCCAAAGACACAATTTATCATTTTTACATGATAATTTAACGAAATAAATTATTCAAGCGAACAAACTAGAAAAAATCTATCACCTTCTGTTTCCTATTAGATGGATTGAATTTTCTTTATAAGAAAACTGCCCATCAAATTGAAGCCTCAATACAAAGAAAACGCTGGCAATACAAAGCGGCATTGTTTTAAAATCGTTTTAGTAACAAAATGCTTTCTCTGTGATGCGGAGTTTTACGTTGACCACCGAAATCTCCACACTTAATGGATACAGACCTATGTCATGACCTAATATCCCGTTTTTTATGGCAAATTTTCAAGAAACTAGGAAATGATATTGCTTTAAATAATATACCCACATGGATGTATGTAGTGTATACTTCGGTACCAATTTGCATGCCTGAGACTTGTTTACTTTAAATACTTGAATGCTAAAGATTTTGTACTGAATGCTCATGCTATGTTATTTTGTGATAAAATCTGTCTTAAATTACCTAGGAAATGTTTTCTACGTTTTAATTTTACTTCATGTATATATCATTCGATTGTGTATTTGAAAGTTGGAATCAAAAAGGCTTTTTATGAAATGAGGATCACAAAAACCGTAGACTCTCATTCTAAATTTCTCGGATTATTTTGCCGGAGATTTACAGTATTTCAAGCCGGAGGTGTTATAACTCGTAAACAACCCACAGTTACTTCCCGTTTCACTGACTTGGTATTTAATATACTCAAACTGTAAAAAACGTTGTGAAGAACATGCTGTGCAATTGACCATATTATTTGGAAAAGATCGATAGAGTGCATAAATCGCATTGTAAAATTCAAGTCTTAAAGTTCACTTAATTGAATATTATTAAGGACTGTTTTCTTGCGAAAGGTTTGAGTCTTAGCACAAGTTTTATGCGTTGTTGGATGCAGTAACGAGACATTTATGAACGATTCATAAAGGTGTAAATGTGTCACTGAAAAAGTTCACTTCTTGTTCCCACCCCACAGGAAATGTCCAGACTTAGAATGGAAAACTTTTGCAAATATTTTGACGTGTGTCGGATTTGATTTCACGGTCACATTTGAGATCAATCTTCTGTTAGTACTTTTATGGTTATTGCTTTTGGTTGTAGTTGTACGGTGCTAGCCCCATCTTAGTGCATAACATTATTAATGGACAGAACATGAAACGATTACTGATTTTTTGTTTCAAAATAATTTGATAGCTGCGCGAAATTTTTTTTTATTGGTCATTGACAGAAGGGGAGACAGATGTACAGCTACGATGATTTACGCTTTACAAACTCTTTTATTTTCGTTCAGGTTGAATTTTGTACATGCGGTAATTGCGGTATGCATGTTGATACGCACCAACAATACATATACGCTGGTTGGATCCAATAAGTTTCGAGTATCGTAAAAGTTTCCTAATTATTGAATTTTTATTATCATTTGACTGACTGTATTATAGCGTAGTTTCGAGTTGAATAATTCGAATATCGAGTTAGTGACTTCCATCAAACGCTGTCGCTGTTTGAGTATTAGTCTGGCTTATCTTGGTAGTGACAATGTCTTTTAGTCTCCAGGCTACTTATACTTGTCGTGCCCCGACCAACTTGCAGCAACTCTCGAGCTGTTGCTAGCACTATATAGCAGCGGCGTCGTATTGTAACCTGGTTCTTAAGTGAAATTCTCTTGGCTTTTAATTCATTCTGTTGTGGAATACAAGTGCGATATGCATGAGTGATAGCACAAATGTGCTCAAGTGGCTTAGAATCAATGTTATGAAATTGTGTTTAGATAAGTGTGTTCAAGTGTTTTCATGATTTCGTTCTCTACTGAAATATTTTTCCATAAACAGGAAAATATCAGACTTTCCCACAAAAGATGTACTTGTGACTGATCACCGGCAGCGTACAGTCTGATTCTCACTCTCATTTTGAAAATATATGATATAAGAGCGACAAAACCGTATTTAGATCAATATCGTCTGGCATATTATTTTTTTATTTTCTAAAATTCCATTACGCAAACCATGTTTCGGATCGCTTTTGTTAACAATTCATCCTGCACCCCTGCAAAGGCAGATGACTTGCCAGGTCTGCGGCAGATGCACATATATGTAAATGAAGCTTGGCTTAGTTTCACTTCGGTGGGGCATGGTGTTTTCCTTCATGTCCTGTTAAAACGCTTAGCTGGTAGAAATATTATGACGTGTAGTAGAATCGTTCAACTGAGTAGACTTTTCTTGATATCATACCAACTTTTTTACACACTCCGAATGTGAAGCGAATCGGGCACTTCGAGTTGTCCAAACAAATTTAGGAAAGGATTTTGATAAAGGTGCGTGGAATTATAGAGCTGTGTACCAAGTCTAAAGAGTGATCTTTAATGATGAAATTCATTGTAATCTATTAGGCAACGGATGAGGTAAGTGAATAAATTTCCAACAGATTAGCGTTATCGATCATACCGTTGGAAATAATTTTAGTAGCTTTGAAGCAGTTGGTTAGTTGCTTAGTATAGCATGCGATGATTCAACTGATAGCCCAAGATTCCACGCAAAAAGGAGAGATGTTGAACATACTTAATTTGGGCCACGTCAAATTTAACTTATATGCACACTGATCCAAAAAAAAAAATATTCAGCCCGTTTTCACCAGCTAGTTGTAGTTACTTAAAGAATGATTTGAATGCTTTGGGGTGAACATTGTAAGAGTTGAAATTATATTAAGATACTTTAGAATATGGTGATTTGTGTGTATTTCTTGAAGATAATTCACAGCTAGATAACTATTTTTTTAGAAGTATTCTCGAAAAAAAAAACGAATTTGAGCATTTTCAATCGGGTAAACCAATCGACAATCGAACAAA
This sequence comes from Morinoia aosen, assembly GCA_030386875.1. Lineage (NCBI taxonomy): Eukaryota > Metazoa > Arthropoda > Malacostraca > Amphipoda > Talitridae > Morinoia > Morinoia aosen. Next base: position 27,916,089 of record CM059561.1, on the reverse strand, counting down.
TCGTTGAATTATTACCTATTAGAGCTATGTACTAGTACTAATATACGATCGGCTTTGATGACTGAAAAAGGAAAATTAAACATCTCAAATAAATGCAGAACTACACTATATTTAGTTCTTTACCAAATAAAGATTGATCTTACTTTTTGTCGACATGATGACTTGATAATTTCTGTGCAAAAAAGTACCACGCTTGTAATGAAGACGTGTTTTCAGGTAGAATGAGAGCTGAGCTTCGATGTAAGCTGCATCACTATATAGTTGCGGTACGTAGAGTCTTTGAGACAAGGATTGTTTTTGTGGTTTTATGCAGATCGCTTTAGCATGAATCTAACGTAATCAGCTTTATATTATTACCATAAATAGAAGGTATAAATACGACATTCCTGGGAGAAAAATTAGAGCATGAAACGATTTTCCCCGGGAATTCTTTTCGGACCAAATGATTCAGAGGTTATTTTTTTGATGATGCTATTTTGAATGAGCTTCATTGAAGTTCTTGTCAATTTTGAGAAAGGCTAACCTCTGGAATTACTTGACAATTTCACTTATCGTTATAAAGAAGAGGACTTGTTTTAGCGAAGGGAGAGATATCAACTCAATGCTTGAGTAATAACGCATTGATTTTACGAACATTTAAATTCATGAAATCGCGAGGTTTTCTCTCGCGTTTTGTGCTTAATATTACAACATTTTTTTGTTAATGTCCACAGCCAGCTACCTTGTCTCTATTACCCACGCATTTTTCCCCGACACAGTTCTGTTACGAGAATATCCTGTACAATAATAATAAAAAAAATATGTCATCACATATTGCGAAAGAAATAAAGGACTCTCATCATCCTAAATTTCCAATATATGGAACCATCGGAGGAATTAATTGCTATGAAATGAGTTTTTACTTTTTATGATGGCATCGGATATCGATCGGAGCGTCGATAAAGCTCTGAACAAACACTCGGCAGGATTAAACCCGCAGATGATCGCTAATTTGAGGCAGCGGCCGATCGAGCGAGCCGGGCGCGCTGATGGCAGGCCACGGCCATTACGCTGATGAACTGCCGCGCCGCGCCTGTCACTCGCGCCTCAAAATCTGCCCTCGTGTAGTCCCGGGAAATCCATTGCCGCTCATGCTGAACTCGCCTCAAAATACCCAGAATTTTCCATCCCCGCAGCAGACTCTGTTGCCTAGAATGTGAAGCTGGAAAACTATTGTGTATGTAACAGTGTCTATGAGTATTTTTTAGAGAAAAGAGAAAAGCAGAGAAATTGTAAGCACTGATCAAGGATGAGTGCGAACGACTTCTTATGTTTTTTGCCTATGCTAAATTATTACAAATCAAAAAGTAGCAATAAAGCTAGGAAACGTACAGTATACCCATTGGCCTTTTATCGATCTACTAATCAGTTCTACGAATACATTTTTTTGATGAGAGCTGTAATTACCTGTTTTGCGTTATGGTGAAACATTTCCTGAGTTTTGTTAAAGAATTTTCTAAACTCAATGATGAATAATACGACATCATTTTAGCTAAGATCTCGGTAAGTTTGACGTAAGAATTTGAAGTAAATAAAGAATAACTTCATTAATGATTTTTTGGCCTGTAAAGCGTACACAATATTTATTGTTCACTCCATTTCGATTTGAATACTTCGCTGATATCCTCATATTTACCTGATGTGATACTTCAATTTGTAACCCTGGACATGAGACACCGAGCAGCGAGGCGAGGAGGAGGCCAGAAGGAGGTGGACGTCCGAGTGCGGAGCGGTGGCGGGACGTAGCGCGCAGCTTGGCGGCCGAGTTACGCGCCGGCCACCACTGCCGATTCATTTACTCGAGTCATTAATCAAGAAGTTTTTTCTTAGGACGCGGGTGTCAGGAATGAGGTGTGGGAGATTAGACCATCGATGGTGGCGCAGGACACGTGATGACGCCGAGCGGCGCCGCGGGGAGGGATTGCGTTTGTGTGTACAGCAGGTGCGCCATCAGTTTGCATCTATGATGTAGAAGTCGATTTTCTGGTGCACCAAACTGTGGTCAAACTGTCCGACTTCACTGCGAATGCCAAGGGTGGATGAGAAAACTCTGCCATAAGCATAATTAAAGCGTGTACCAGCTTCAATAGAGTCATTGTACTAATAAAATGATTTTGAACGCAATCAACTCTGAAAACTCTAAACTTTTGGTTTAGTACGAGGCTTGACAACTGATGTTATAAAGTGTGGTCTAGTCAAATAAAGTGCAATTAAGGAATCTGATGAAAATTAAGGACATAAGATATTCAAAAAATGAAAAAAATGATCGCGGCGCTTATTAGTACATTGTATGCAAACTTCTCAATACATTCAGAATTACAAGTTTTTCGCTCCTGTTAAAAGAAGGGAATTTAAAGAACATTTCGCTAGCTGAAATTTGGATTTGCAGTAATTGTTTTGAATGACGTACATATGGTATATTGCAATACCAGACTAATTGCTTCAGGCACTTCGCGTCTGCATGCACACCTGCTGAGGTGACCACAGAAGCGTCGTGTTATAGTTTGAAGTTTCACTGAATGCGGTTCTTGTAGGACGAAATCTGACTGCTCGGACACCCGTATGGAGTACAGCCGAAGAACGACATCTCGCGATGTTTGATTGTAGTCAAAATTCAGGTGAATATTCGTTGCTCTTTAAGCTATTCTCCAACTAACGGCGACACCAAAAAATGAACTAGGGTTCTCGCTAATATTTTTGACTCTAATATTTGTTAGAGGATTACAAGACCCAATGAACATCGCATCAATACAGAACAGAATGTCGTCAACTAATGACCCAGTTTTTCGTCAGTCCCAGCTACTAAGCTCAGTCTTGTTCTGCGCAAGCAGCTTGTGATATTCCCTGAAGGTATCAAAAATATATGAATGTTTCCATCTACCTGCCGGCTGCCAGGACGTTGTTTGACGTCAACGAAGAAAAGGATTTCAACACTTTCTCTCTGAAATTGACTTCTTTGAGTTTGAAGTTTTCTGATGAAAATGTTTAAATTATGATGCATAGAACAATGCACTTATGATTCTAATAGGAAATTTATTTAGTTAATGTAAGAAAAGAAAAATATATAGAAATAATGTGTGTACAAAAACTTGGGAATTCACAGCTATTAAGCAATTTTATGTTCGCAATAAATTTTTGCAAAAATAAAAAAAATAATTCAAATAGAAAGGTACATAAAGAAAATAATTTTTCTTCTTGCATGTTATTGATTTAATGAAATGAAATATAATAAAAGTAAAATTTCGTATGATTTACGTAGCAATCGATGGTTCAGATCCATAAGTACATCCGTCAAGAGTAACTGGAGGCTAGGATTTGTTGACTTTTACCGTGGCAAGATTGTCACAACGACCTGGGAAAAATGTTGAGCCTCTGACTAGCGACTACTCTCCTAGGACATGTGACTAATAGAACGTATTTAAAAGCAAAAATTAAAATAAGATATAATTAAAAAATAATACAGATCCAGTGTGATACTTGCCAGCTATTCAGACACAGATGATGATAGATTGAACAAAAGCTCAACTTTCGCTCACTCTAGCTAACTGAGAATTATTCAATATTCGTATTAGTTTGGTAAACCACGCTGAGTGCTACGAATTTCCGAACGCATTGTATAATTTTGTCAATTCCTAGTAAAAATAAACGACACTACCATGCTCTCCTATCATTAACATTAAAATGCAGTCAGGGAGCATCAATAATTATGACAGCAAAAATAGTCATTTGTTAGTCTGTAGTTTCGAATATAGTTATGCACACAAAATTATGCGCCAAACGAACGGTGATAAGGCAGCGCAAATAAAGATGGCTAATGAAGATCCAGCGCCACGTTTGATTTGTGAATATGTTATCATTTGTGATTTGTGAATTGTGTTGGATTTGAGTTGCTTTTGCACTTTAAAAATGGCAGTAATATATGATCAGACCGATTTGAATATAGATCAACTTAAACAAACGGGATAAATTGCAGAGCGCATACGGAAGTACCTTAACTGCTCATTAGGAATTGTTTTTCAATTTAGGAAAGAGAACAACAAGTATTTAACTCAAGTAACAATAATTTAAAAAGTGAGGATTAAGATAGACAAAAATTAGTGCGCTGAATCAATAAGATTAATTTCACCCTATTAATAGAGCAAAGTAATCCATAAAAATTTCTACTCACTTAATTGGACCAGAATTTTGAGCTACAAATTCTGCAGAAGCAGGGAGGGACAAATGAGTTTTACGGAATAGGTTTGATATGAATCTGAAAGAAAAAGCTGTTTTCTGAAGCTCCTTACAGTGTTCTTAACCTGGCTTGTAGACTGAACCTTGTTGTTAATGATTGTTTTGTCAGTTTCACTGAGAACGTCTCACTGCACGAGCAGACGTAGTTATGAATAAAGCAATGGTATCTATATAGGTATGCAGTTGCGCCTCTACTCTATCAAAATAATCCATTGGTTTGATGTATGTTTTTCATTACCAACGTAGGGTAGGGGGTATACCCAGAATTATATTCAAGAATATTTAAAGGCATATATTAGTTGAGTGCGTGCACCCTTCATGCATGAACAAATATGCACAGCGTGTATTCTTGCATTAAACAGATGTCTTCACGATAGTCTGACATGCAAGTATAGAAGACCCTTCGCTGTCGGATAGCCGGCACCAGCTGTTGCTAAGGTGTCGTTTCTGAAGAAATTTCAAAATTGTGTAATGTTATTTTTCGAGGCTGCAAAGCTTTAGCATGCAGGCTGCATAAGATTTAACCTGATACGATGTATTATAACATTACCAGTCTTCTGTGGAGTAAGTGTTTTAAGGAATAATCTTTTTGAAAAATGAACTGATCAAATTAATTTTACAGAAAAATTTCTCAATTCTTTTACTTTCGAGGTCCTATAATGTCACAGTCTGATTAAATCTATAGACAGTCAATGTTTTGATAATTCATTATTTTAAGAACTTCTACGTGTCAAAATTTCTGGGTTTAAAGATTAAAAAGCAATGTTAACCGCAAGTAGTTGTTTGGCAAGCTAGACTGTAAAGTGCCAGCTGCAAACAAAATATTATGACTCTTTCAGTGTTTTGAATGAGTTTCCGGCGCTAGATAGCGAGACTTATTTTTCAGGTCCTCTGAACTGGTGCATGAAAATAACGCAGTAGAAAATAATTTGAATGGATGTAGTTCTTTAGCACGGGGTTTTAGCCTATTTGCTAAAAGATTTATTATCTACTTAACTGTTGCGTGTATCATTATGAAAGGCTTCTATACTTGTGCTACAGAAGTGCCAAACTTATTACACAGCGAAGCCTACTGCAATAATAAGAAATACGTAAAGACAAAACAAAACAATGTGAAAAAATAACTTAAGCATAACTTACTTGTGAGCTTTCACTGGAACATGAGAGCGTTACGTTGGTCGATACAAAGGTTTAAATATATCATAAGTAAAGATTCACGGTTACTGAACGAGGAATGGCCTATCCGAAGTGATCATTGTTCTTAATTTTCCTCAATCAGAGTTTGAAATGAAAATTTTCGGGAGCGTCTTCATTACATTTTCTTCTAGACTGCACCCGATTTGATTGCATTCTGATATGCCAGAACTGGGCAAATTTTTTGCATTGAAACTTTTACCATTTTACCACGTTAGATTTGACCATTTTAAAAATTCTTATGTTCGATACTGAAAATATACCGAAGTTTGACGGTGAAGAGTAACGATGGGCTATTATTTTATTTGCTGATGCAAGCACTTGAGTTGGTGTTAGTTAGAAGGCGAGGGAGGAAAGCAACGGAAGTCCTGTAAAGTGTTGTGTCATGCGACTAAATGAAGGTGTGGTGCGACCCGCTGCCAGGGCCCGCTGCTTCTGTTTGTCCACTCTACCGATCGTATTAAAAAACTATTTGGGTTCTAATTAACACTCAGGAAGACTCAGTTTCTGCGTTCTTCCAACTGAGACGTTATTGCATGTAGTTCTGATTCGTGTTAAATTTTAAAATGAAATCTTTATCTGCTGATAATGTTGATGGTACAATTCTATCTCTACGCTGCGACGTTAGGACTACTAACTGTTCAACTTTTATAAGGCTGACTGGTCAAATTTATTAACCATTGACGTTTAAACACAAAATTATTTATAAATAATGACAAACGCAAGCGTTCAAGTTCCGCAGAAAACGATGGCGCTATTCGAATGCTAGAGCTGTTCATACGAGGTAATTGCTGTTAGATAGACGCTTTAAAGGCTTAAATTTTCTTCATTTGTTTCCTTCATTGTGGACTTTAGAAAATTTTGAACTAGTTTCAATGAGATGAAGTTGAATAAAAAATCAAAATTAGCAGGAATTATGTAGTGTTCATGTGTCCAGTTTGTAGGATGGGGTTATGGAAGGACAGACCTAGCAAGTAAGCACACAAACCATAAGCAACTACGATTCCAACAAATTGTGTACTGCAGTATAATACAGGGAACGCGTTATTACGCTCCTGAAGTTGTGGAACTCGTATTACAGATACTCTTACCACGTACTTTCAGCATTCAGTAATGAGAGATTCGATAGGTACCGTTAAAAAATAAATGTATATAAGCAAACGGTGGGTGTAATGATTGTTACAAATTGGTAATGACTTACGTAAGGTAGACTCCAGCTACTGCTGTGTCTTTAAGAGTATATTGAAACGTTCTATTTGAAAGTATAGGAAACTGCAGTATTTTAATTTTAAATGATGTTGGAAATTAGTTATTGAATATTAATGTATACTTGTTAGCATAAGAGCCATTCAAATTTTACTAGCTTGAAATCCAAAACTCTGGAAGAAACTCATCGTTTCGTAAGAATGACTAGTTTGATTTTTTCCTTTGTTGTTAGGACGAAAAACTAAAAAGAATACTTAAATAAAAAACAAAAAGTTGATGCCGATTTTGTTTGGAATTTAATGATAACTGAACTATGAAAACACTATCTGACTCATCTTACTCTTTTTCAAACACATACTTGAGAATAATTTTTACCAAAAAGTAGTTAGTGATCGAGAAATCGTAGGTACAAAATGAGTAGTTCAACAAGTTTACCTTATGTTCTTCACTCACTGTGCGCATTTAAAATGGATTTTGTTGCATTAGTTCAACAAAATGTCTTTGGTAAAATACTTTAAAGTGTGAAATATACTTTTGAACTTAATTTGGTATGAAATATCAGACCTAAGGAACAACTTTCGCGAACTTGTATTTTAAACTAGAGCTAATTCAATTTAATACAGCGTCTCAATTTCTCTTAGAGACGCGACGCATTTTCAAAATAAAGATCATCAAGATACAGTAGTCAAACGTTAAGGTGAACCATCTCAGAAATGGAATCTAAGTTTGAAGTAAACTTCTCACTGACAGTCGGGCAGAGCTCGTTTCTTTGAAGAAATGAACATCCTGAGTAGAAGAATATGGTTTATTTCGTCAACATTTCGTAAAGATAAAAGTGATCAGACAAATAGGCGTATCATTTCAGACAAGTAAGTCAAAGAACTGAATGATGTCCATAGAACAAGCTGCACCCAAGTTTTTTGTTCATCTTCGACGGTTGAATGACCAGTTGCTTATATATTTGATGGCCGAATGACAAGCTCACCATTGACGACCGAATGACCAATTGGCTATTTGTTACTGATTTTAGTGTTTAGTTAAGTTGAAGGACGACCGAATGACCAATTGGCTATTTGTTACTGATTTTAGTGTTTAGTTAAGTTGAAGGACGACCGAATGACCAATTGGCTATTTGTTACTGATTTTAGTGTTTAGTTGAGTTGAAGGAAATTTACCTTAAGCCGACCACAATCGGAGTTCGGTTGAAACAGAGAACGCGACACAAATGCCATAGAAATGAACACAAAAGGATGTTGAGACTGAACTGCCGTTGCTTCAAATTATATCGAGGGAAGAAAAGTTCGTCTGGCATGAAAAAGAGATCTGTACTGCACATGTATACATTCTCCCAACATCAATGACATATACAAAGTTATAACTCTTTAAACTCGAGTAGCTCTGCTTGTAAGGACAGTTCATGCCCGCGGATTTACTCCAAGAGTGCGAATATTGCTGGCGGAACTTCTCAACTTTCAAATCAAGAATCAAGGGTCGGAGAGTTTTTATAAGTCAAAAAATAGCCTTTAGAACCCCGTGTTAATGAGTTTAACAAGCGGGAATGCTCCAAATTATATTTACCTTAACAGAAACTAATATTTACGTCAGAGTTTTGAAAAAGTAATTCCAATTTCTATTAGTTTTAGCTGTAAGTTTTCCTATAAATACGGTAGGATGTGATATTTCATTTAGATGTAACTTATAAACAATCGATCTCGCTGATCCTTGTTAACTTTAGTGGCACAGCGTCTATTTTTGAAGAGGTGTTCATGTAATAATACACGAATGTGATGTAATATGACTTATTTTTAGCCTAAATATCTGAACAAATAATTCTGTGCGAGCCAATGAACTCAGTTATGTGGGTATATTTTGCCTGCTCTGTACGGCTCAGTGTACTCATATGAAACGAAACTCTGAGATATAAAGTGCGTGTCAAAGTAAGATATCGATTTCGAGGATGGATGTGCGCATAATTCCTTCATTAGTATTTGGAGTCGATTATGTATGAAGAGCATAGAGAGGTGCAGCAGGTGTAACAGCTGCAGTGATACACAGCTGTTCGCAGAGCTCAGCTCATGAACACTTGCAGCGCTCGCTCTCCATGCACATCTCCCTGCTCAGATCGCCTGACATCGCTTGTACCATGCCTCTGCGCCTGATTTGTCTTTGTTATCTCCTCTCGCTATCGTGTGAGATCCACGCGCCTTGTCATGGTAGGCTAGAGGTTCGAATGATCTTTTAGACATTTACAATATGAAATGTTTTTTTGATGAGATTTCGTTCTTCAAAGATATTTAAACATTCATTTCCAGTAACGCGGTATTCCACACGAACTACTGGTCAATTGGTCAAGTAATGTACAATTTTGTTATGCCATATTTTGTATTTTATGACAAAATTATAAACAACTGCGACGACTGTTTTGACGAAAACATGCCGTGTTGAACGGTGCATAACAGAGCACACTCGTACCCTTGAGAGAACCTCGCACGGTACACTGTTGATGCGTGCTGGCTCTGAGGGTTAACAGGTAAAGAAAGAGTCCAGTGGGAAAGAATGGCAATGCAACGTACAGCTGTCAAAACATCAAGTTTTGACACTAGGTTTATGGGTTCAAAGAGCCTGCTGTTTGAGAGAGACACAAAGCTTGTGATAAAAACCCAAGCAGCTACTTCACAGAAATTAGATTGCGGGTTCTATTAAGTTCCTACGAAATTTGTCGAAAGAATATCAGTTCAATTTTGTGTTATTTTGTGAATGAGAGTAAGTAAAATTTATCATCAGTCTTTTCAAAGATGAATCAGGTTTCTCAACACATACATGCCGCAGTATTCACTCATGTTATTGAAAGTTGTAACGGACTAAAGTTCTACAAAGCTTGAGCCGCAGATAATCATTAGGAATGTTGAAATATGACAAATCATGTATATCGTATATATTGTTATGAACTAAGCTACCGAGGCTACTGATAGCTAACTGCGGAGTCACTCTGAGAGTAGATGAGGAGGATCGGAACTGTGTGCTGAAGAGGTTGAGCACGTATAGGGGAGTTGCACTCAGCAGCAGGTAGTGGGGCTGCTTTCGTGCTGAAGTAATATTTTTAATTTGATGAAATAATATTTAAATTTAATTTTGTAGAAGTAATATTTTTAATTCGTGAACCAACGTTCATTTGGTTCACAAAAACATTTTCATAGTTGTCGAGGGAAGAATTAGAAAATGGATTGATCAGTTTTTCAAATGCTTTTGTTCAATTCTTTATTGAAATATTCTATTCGTCATCACTAGTTTGACTATAATCATGCGTTAGTCATTAGTTACACTGTTGACAATTATAAATTTCTTTTGATATTATGAGTCATTTGCTATCAGTTAAGAGTTTTGAGACGCGTAACTTAGATCGCTGAGCCATTTTTTGCGCTCGATGACGATGCCCAATTTCTCAATTAGCCTTTTAAGATCCGAGCTATTTTCTTGACGGCAAAATATTAAGATAATATCACGTAAATTCTCTATCATAATACGCAGCAGAAGGCTACCATTGTAACAAAACTTTTAGTGTAAAAGAATAAAATAAGTTATGCTTACTGATCATGGGGAATGTCGGATATAGGATTAACGGATATACCAACTTTTGACGGGTTGACAACAAAGTAATAAGGAAGTAAATTAATGAATATACGTTGAAATATGAATGAATTTGTTCGACGAATTGAAATCAAAGGGTTCCTTAAATATTAAATTAGTTAATGAGTAGGCTTATGAAAAAATGGTTAAACAAAAAAAAATAATTTTTTAAGTATACACAGTATTTAAGTATTTTTTAAGAGTATACATAAAGATTAAAACTTAAAACAAAATGTATTTACGACCAAGGAAGAGGCGTAGGAGGCAGCGTCAGAGCAGGCAGGGTGGAGCTCGGATCGCCGGCCCATTTTTCGGAGGTCCGCAGGCCGGTGGCAGCGCAGCATCCGGCGGCGGTGGCAGGTCTTCCTGTCCGCCGGAACACCGCACTCCCGCTCTGACTTATGCGATGTTATCTCTTTGATGCTCAGAGATTGTGTCTTCCTCCCTCATAACACAAACTTTTGAAAAATAACGATTCGTTCTACACTAACTTGAGCAGTCTATGCTAACAAGCGCGCTCTACACTAACTTGAGCATTCTACACCAACCTACGCAGCCTACTCTAACTTGCGCATTCTACACCAACTAGCGCATTCTATACTAACTTGCATAGTCTATTCTAAATTGCTCGGTCAACACTAACTTGAGCATTCGACACTAAGTTGATCAACATTCACATACATTATTGAAAGTAGCTTAAGTTTACGGTATTTTAATTTCATGATGAGACTAGATCAGTTTCAATCAGATTTGAAAATTATTTACAGGAGACAGACAATTTCACAGAATTCGAATATTTAAACAATGGATTCATATTGCATCATTTTGTGTGGTATACATGAACATAATTAAAATATTATATAGTAGACGGCTTTGAATCTTTTGAAAAATGCACGATAATTCAATAGAATATGTAATTTCATGAGGATATCTATGCAAGTAGAGTAAGCGAGCTAAGCAATGTCGCTTCGACAATCGACTTGGGACATGACATTTGTCAAAAAATGAGTTCGAAACTCTTCCCAAGTGCGTCATCTGCATGCTCCATAGTCTTATAAGTTTAGTACATATGGAAATAAGACTTGATCTCTTTAGAGATCAAGACATTGACGATTTCATGACGATTTCACTAACAAAGAAGAAAAGGAATCTGGACAGAAGTCTCTGAAACATGAGGGTACTCAGTCTTGTGTTTGTTCCTATATAAGGGTCCATGTATAGTTGACAAGAGGTTTTCAAGTGAGGATTTTCTAAGTTCTTCTTCAGTATTCAATCTGGACATTCTCCCTGAAGAATGTTCTCATAAAACATATCAATGAAAGGTTGTCCCTTGGATATTTACTCGTGTTCGGTGACAGTAAACATCGGGGGACTTGCGTGCACTTTTTTAGCATTTATTCTCAATCAGTATTAATTCACGACGAGAACAGCTGCCACGTCAAATTCTTTGTTCGAAGTTAATTTTTGCGAAGCATAAAATTAGCCACGATGGAATATGTTTGAGGTATTGTCATGTTAGGATCGATGGAATGAATAATCGATAACGCGATGCAAGCCGGCACTGTCGAAGCAAGTGCTTCATCACACGGTACACGTGTGTGCTTTTGCTGAGGTGAGCACTCAGAACACCTGACCCTTCCTTGCGTCCTGGCGCTCATGCATACGTGATAACTTTACACAAATTTCAAACAACGGAGATTGCAGAAAATCAAATTTCAAATAAAAAACATGACTGAAAAACTTTAGGAAATTTGTTCTTGAGTAAAATGCAAGAGTTCAAAAATGTAACGTAAAGAGACAGCTACGAGAAATAGGCAATTCGAAGTGCATAATTTGACAAGTGTTTGCTAGTCGCCGCATGTGCTGGTGTTGGTTCCACGTTGAGGCGCCGGCACTGTCGGTCCAGTTGGAAAATGATAGCCAAACCCTCTGGAAACATATGAAATTGATGTCGACAGTTTATACCTTCCATGAAAAAGTTCGATAATTTCTGTCAGCAATATCTGTTGCTTTTTGACTGCAATTGGTCGCTTTTCTCTTGTTTACGTTAGAATACAGCATGAGGGTTCAAGCTCTCTTGATTTAATATTAATTCAAAAATAACACAGTTTATTTTGTGAATGATTAATGAGTAAAGAAAGAATCCACATGTACGTACACAATTCTTTTGTTCGAGGAAATGAAATCAGTGTGGAATAGGAAACATATTTAGATCCATAACTGGATTTCGTTTAGCCGAATTAGTTAGGGGTGATATTGAACGACACAGAGTAAAATTGAAATTGATTACTGAATTTTTGGAAAATTTCGCTTTTTATCAATGCTTTGTACTTTGACATTTGAAGTATACCTTCGCTGCTCAAGGATAATTCTGAGTTTTTACCCACCGCTGACTTGCTTAGATTCACCACCCTCATTGTCTGCATAGCATGTATTACACTGATCACGTACTCGTATGAGTGGGCTAACGATCCAATGTGTGAACTAAGTAGAGCGAAGTCTTTAACCTCCTTTATTTTGTGCTCCTGTGTACTTTTAGACAACATTAAATAAAGCGATACGTGTTAATACAGAAATACTTCTATTTCTGCATGCAGTGAAGTACATTGTCTTCAAGCGATTGCTACATATGTTTGGAATATTGCAGATCGTCTGTGTTTGCATCTGTACACTTCTCGGTGGGACATGACGAATGCAGAATGACGGCAATTCCAATATCTTAAAGGGTTGGAAATTAATGTCCATAAGTTTCTAGTAGTTTCAAATTAAATAAGTGAACAATACCTACATGTCACTAAAGTATCGCTCGACAATGTACTGTAAACTTCGATATCTTAAAGCTTATCTCTGATGAACTGTGAAGGAGACAACACTTCTTGTATTTATCAATTATCATTCTTGCCAAACGAGTGAATTATACCCGTATTTGGCAAGCGAAGCACGAACATAACAACTGATTCCTTCGAAGTCTGGAGATTGCACAGAGAAACAGAAAATTTGGTAGTTCATCACACCGCTTCTGTTATACAGGATGTCAAAAAAAGGTGCCTAGCAAAAATAACTCTCATAGCTCAGACAACAACAGAGGCAGAAAAAACAGAACATGTCGGATTATATACAAGATTTTTGATTTTCGTTCAAAATAGCATTTACTTATGGAAGAGAATCTTTGGTAAGAGTCATCTATTATCTTGTCAGTATATTTCTAACCCATTCACAACCTAGTCTAACTTTTCGCCGGATCATCTTTGATTATAGCCCCCCAAGTATAGTCTTTGCAATGTTTGGCTAAAATCATAGATGCTCTCGCGAAACAGTTTGATTACGGACATTTTCTGTCACTTTCATCTAGGTATCGCTTTGGATGTTCCAGATTTGCTCTTAGATGTTTCTCCATAAATCAGGAACTTTGTTTGCTTTATTAATGTACACGCTTCACAGTCAAAGCGTGGAAAAAACAATGAATCTTTTAAAACAGTTGTTTCCGTACCTAAATTTTTCCTGATTTATAACCATGCCCAAATTTTTCATTATGGAAAAGGGTTTAGGTACGTCGAGCATTTTGATTTGTGGTGATTACAAAGTAAATTTTGATAAAGGAAAAGTCGTGTTAAAATTAATGCTTCGGAATCATTCATTATAGTTCAGTATTTTTAAATACATTGCTTACAACAGCACTTGGTCGTTACTTGATTGTGAGATAAATTCAATTGAAATATGTTATCTATGAGATTCAATAAGTTTATTTTTTATAAAAGAAAGAAAGAGCGAAAAGAAGTCATAAAGACATCTTGTTCGAACTTTTCGAGCCTCGATAGGAAATTATAGTTAATAGAGATTCCAAATAAAAGTATTGTAATGTAATTCTTGAATCGAGATACAGCTGAAAAAGTAATTGAAAAATAGGAGGGACATGCAACACACGATACCAATTAACGGTACGAAGGTAATTTTGGAAACCCAAATGATACACTCATTTGTTATGCAGTTCGAGAAGAAAGAATGAAAGACAAAATGTTCATAAACGTATTAAAATGAATCATTCAAAACAATTAGGGAGATCAAATCAAAGAGCAGAAAGAAAAACAGAAGTCTTCTGAAAGAAAATGACCTCAGGCGGGTTCAAAATTTTGAGTGGAATAAAGTTTGCATGTCATTTAAAAAGCTTTCTTCTTATATACATGCTAAGAATCCAAAATACAAAGGTTAAACTCGACGGACAATTGCAAATTTACTGTTGTCGATAATTTGAAGTAATTTGCTATTGTTGCACTCCCTAATATTAAAGTGATGCGGAAAACCTACCATTGTACCAGTTCGATGACTACGTCTAGCTTGCTCAGTACCCGCACGCACAGTGTTCGGTGGTTTGAACCGACGTACTGTAACAAGTATTGCGCACAACTGAAAATATAGACTACGAGACCCCGCATGCTTTTCGGAAGAACATCTTCCTTTCATCTTAGCCTGAGTTACGTACATGAGAAGAATTAAGAATCAAGAGTTACGTACATGTTTTCAGAAAAGTATTCGATGCATAAATTTGTATACTGTCCAGAGTGTTCATGTTTGTTTTCAAAAATATTTGTGTTTTTTCTCAATTCAAGAATTACAATACAAAACTTTTGACGTGAATCTCTACTGAATATCATTTCGTGTTTTTACAGAATTCGCTGGGAATACGCATAGGCTCTAAGTATTCGAACTACGTAATTTTAAGATTTATTTCCTTTTTAATTTCCTATGCAAGAGAGATATATTCAATCCAATTTTTGACCTCCAATGCACCAATGAAATATCGTTTTGGAGCAGCCAAACAACACAGTTGCATTAAAAATTGAGTAGTTAAGCAAGACAAGCACAATGGTTGTCAAGGTTGTCAAAAAGTTTGAAGCCACTCTGATAGTCTTTTATTATGAAAATTACCTCAGGAGTGGAAGAACTCTGAAAACTAAAACCTGTAAGAAGGTGATGATTCTTTGAACGAATGAAGGTTGCCGTTGATACAAAGAAAAACAGTAGTTTTCAAAAATCGTTGTTCTTCAAACTACTTCAACATATTATAGCATAGCATTCATCAGAGGTAAAAGAAGTCACGGGAATCAATTCATAATGCAAGGGCGGCTTAGTTAAGAGCTCTGAAGTAAGGCGAACCGTACAACTCATAGTGAATTACTACTTACGAATATGAAGAACAAAAAATGAATTGCTTAGCGATATGTTTAATCATTTTCAATTTAGGAAGAAGAAACAGCTCTACTTCAGGCTTTTGCTGCAAAGCGTAGAGTACAACAGTTACCCATGTTCAATGTGCGCCTCAATTTTTCAATTCTCTGAAAGATCCGTAACACGATTCCATCTCTTTTCAATCCTTTTCTAACTTCTCAACCTTGCAAAATTGTTCCAGTTCATCTCGTGTTGAATGAATCTTCTATTCTAAAACACTGCTAATTCTGTAAAATTCTAAATTACTGTCAATAAAAGGCAACTTTTCGATGTTACTAACATAATCTTCAAGCTGAAATTACAGAGAAAAAATATTTTTTACTGCCACATTGATAAAAATATAAAGGCAAAACTCAAGTTACTTCAGATTAAGTAAATTTTAGGAAATCACAGGGCTAGATGAGTATAGACGGCAAATTTTGTGCAGCAGGAAAATGACATCCCAGATGACTGTAGGTAATATTGCACGACAGCCATGTACTGTATATGTTCACAGCACCAGAGATAGAGACAAAATCTAGATGATGCCAGAATAATATATCAGTTCAAGTGTGACAGAAGAGAATGTCTCTTGACAAATGTTACATTGGCATGACTAGGGTGATCCTAAAGCAAAGATTAACTACACACAAATATCTGGATTCTATTTTCAATCATTTCCGTGTCGATCATAGCTCTTAGTCCTCGAATGAAGACCTTCATTTAAATATAAAATTTTATGCAATATTATTAAAGAATGCACATTCAAATAAAAGGAGCATTGCGTATCCATAAACTTAAGCCGGCCTTCACCGAAATATATTTAAATTTTCTGCTCAAAAATTATTTAATAGGACAGCAGCTTAGAAGTTTGGAACTTCCGCTCGATTGTCCATTTTGCCTCTACATCTGGTGTTGTGAACATACTTACGGATGTTGTGCAATATCAACTAGTCACCTGGTGATGTCATATTCGTGTTACGGAAATTTTTTCTTCTTTAGTCATATTTCCACTCCATTAATTTTACAACTCAGAAATTGCTTCCGTATGCTCTGGGCAACCCAGATTAACAGCACAAACACTGTCGAATAATTTGTATCGTATCAGTTGGCGCACATGGGCCTGCAGCTCGAGCATGTCGAGTCATAATAAATATCTATTCATAGTTACAAAATTTATATTTCTTCAGTGATCGTCAAATTTTTGTTTGATGCTCACGTGCATTTGAACTCTAATGCACTTCGTTCAAGTTCTATTTTGCGCTTCGTGTATTATTTAGCAATTCAACACATTGTCTTGTATTCGAGTACTCGGACCCGAACGCCACTCTCCACTGTTTTGAACACCTATATATAGATACGCTGTAAAGCAATGGTCTTCACTGATTCACATCCTATGCTATTCAGTCTCAGTAGTGTTATGTGTTGAATTTCTCTGCACTTGAACATCACTCGGGTTTATTTTTTTGTGATTATATCATAATTTACTTTGTTTTGCGTTCTCAAAGACTTCCAAATTATCCACGTCGATGGTTCCACTTTTACACACGTGCTGGCTCATTTCTTTTATATTTCACTGTTTTAAGTCCCGCTTTTATTTTTTTATCAATGAGTTGCACTCGTGGGAATCAGAAGCAGTTCGTGCTATGGTACACCTGTGTCTGTCACGGCACCTTGGACTCTCCTCACACTGTGAGGAGAGTCAGGTATCTCCTCACACTGTGAGGAGAGTCAGGTGTCGAAGAGGACATTTAAACCCCCCGAAATCACTATGCGTAACGTGATATCGCTATCACGCTGCACATGTCAATTGTCGAAACAAATGATTGAAAGAAAAGCATGTAAGAATGCATTCCCTTAGTTACGTAAATCTAAGTGTGAAAATGCATGTAAATACGAGTAATAAATAAATATAGTACCAGAGACGCATTGTTGAAAACACTTTCTCGTTAGTGAGCAATTACATTGAAATACGAACTTTGTAACTTGCAATACTAGGGATTACTGTTGAAAGTAAAATAGCTGGATTTAAATAATTCTGCGTCTAAGATGACCTTAACATTCACAACAATCTTTTCACTCTTAGGTATCAACTAGCATTCCAAATAACGATCCCAAAGAAAATAAAACATTTTACCACAGCACAAATTTATGACTCCGCTAAAATGTTAGCGGAATCAGAAACATAAAAAGTAATTCTTGTACAACGTTGACCAAAACATTCACAATATAAACGGAGCAATTAGTAAAATTACCTACCTAAATCATGCTGTCATTATGTACTCGCAAGTGTCAGAAACGAGAAATTGCCACATAATGCTACCAATGACATCATACGACATGAATAATAAAAGAACACACTTAATGTCCTATAAAGTTAATACGTAAAATGAATTACATAGCTTTTTAAAATGTCTTAATGTAAAGGTTCTTGATCGATAAACATGCATGGGTGTCATGAAAGTCCATTTCAAAGTATGCACGAGAGAATGAGAGAAACACTTAACATTGTACTCACATAGCAAGCTATTCTAAGTTTGGTAATGTTTAAAAATGAACGTTATAAAGGAAATATAATGTTGAATACAGTATGGGGAAACGTCTTTGACAGCCTCCAGGTACATTGACAAAAGAGTTTTATCTCTTGTGACATCAGGGAATAATGTAGAAAGTTTAATGGTTTGAAGTAGATAATTTATATTTAGAATTGAAGGGGCGAAATGACAGAAATTCGGAAAAATATTTTCGTATAAACATAACAAAATAGAACTAGCTAGACTGCCTCAAAGAACATGCTTTAAGCCCCACAACAAATTGATGATATTTCCTATATTAACGTTTGACAATAATATTAGGAAGCGATGTGTTAGGCAACAGGAAAATTTGATATCATAGTTAATAGAAAAAATACGGTATTTGTAGAAAGAATGCAAGTCGCTGGTTGGGCAATTTTGTAGTTACTGGCTTACTGCTGTGCGCATTCACATAAATACTAGCATACAAACAATCACATCGCATACGCACACTACACAAACATTAGATAAAAAACTTAGAAATATACATTAATGAACGAAAGAAATTCGTAACTATACTTCTTCAATATGTACTGAAGCGTACAATTACTGTCGTAGAGACGCAAAATGACATGCTCTTTTGATCTTAAAATTCTTTCATTGTTTGAGGGATTTTAAGACTGCGGAAGTTTGTTCCACAGTAAGGCGCCTGATGTTGACAGAGCTTTCTACTAATGTCTAATGAATGGTGCTCGACTAAGACATTATTTCTTCAATTCGGTTTTCAGTTGGTTAGAGTGGGGAAAAGAATTGCACAATATCAGCATTACTCTGAGGGTTATATAAAGTAGAAAATATGCCTTGGGCTGTATGAGTGAGGAATCATTCTTCAACTGGAGTCCAGTCGAGTTTATTTAGGAGAGGGGTTGTATGATCGCTTTTCTTGAATTTATCTTTGTATACCGCTTTGACAGCGAAATTCGTACATTTTTGTAATTCTCTTTGACGATATTCAAGAATGTCTTCCCATATTAGGCTGCGATTGTTAATACGAGATAATACTAAAGATCGAATGGTTAATAATCGATATTTTTTGTCAAGCAATAAATTTCTGTAAATTGTGTTGTAAATTTTTTTAACGTGAGATTGAAGAACATGTTTTGATCTAACCAAATGCCTAAATTTTCACCTTTTTTTAGTGGCCTAATTGCATCATTCTCTACCGTAAGAGTAAAATTTGTAATTTTTTAATTGCATCTTTAGATCCAGAAATAATGCACTGTGTTTTGTTCGCATTTATTTTGGGACGATTTTGGCCATACCTAGATTTCAGATTACTCATCAGGGTTTCAGCTGGTTTTTGCATCTGCCACAGGACTTGTCATTGCAATTTGAACATCATCTGCATGCATAGAGGTTCGTGTGTTGGAAGGCATTGGAGGGAAATCGTTTATGGAAATAGAAAACGATAGCGGACCAGGGATAGATCCTTGTGGAACACCAAAATTGTTTTAAATGAATAGGGGCAATTTGTAATCTAAGTGAGCTGCATGAGATCAATTTGATTAGTAGCTTTCAAACCATTGTGTTTCTACTCCCAAGTTCAATATTTTTCGTAACAGTCGCTTATGTTCGACGCCATCGAATGCTTTGGAGAGATCGAGAGGCAGCAAGAGTGTTACATTCTTTTGATCCATATCACTGTTTATTTTTCCTACGTTATTAAGCCGAACATCTTAAGTGGTAGTGTTCCTCCTATAGGCATATTGATTTCGATGAAGTAAATTTTATTCGCTCAAGTGAGATGATAGCTGATTTATTATCACCTCATCTAATAATTTGGACAGGATAGGTAAAAGAATTATGGGACTTTAGTTTGTTGCTGTATTAATATCAACAGTTTTATACAACGGTCTGATTATGGAGTGCTTCCATTGGTCGGGAAATTTTTGGTTGCTGTTGATGTATTAATTATCAAACAAATCATTGGTGCTGTGACTGGGAAGCTGTCTTTGATATATTGAAGGCTTATATTTTCATGTGCGACTGCCTTCGTGTTTTTCAATGAATATAAAATTTTTGTAACACAGGTAAATTGACGGGACGATATCTCCACCTGACACACGCCAGTGCAGAGGCAGTAGGTTGATTCGGATTGGTTTCCAACTGAAGATTGAATTGGATTGGTTTTACATACTTCACTGGAAACTTGAGCACCTACTTTTGAAAAATATGTTGAAATCAGGTGCTGCTTCAAAGGGATTTTCAAAATTACTTATGCGGTCTAAATTTTTATATTGGGCAGCCCCACTAATGATTTTCCACGCTCATTTTATGTTGTTCTTTACTGTTAATAGTTTCTGGTGAAAGTGAGTGTTTTGGTTTCCTGATTTTCTTTCGAATGATTTTTTCCTGCTCCTTATATCTCTTGTATAAAATACTGTTTGACCTACTTTTTTTGTACTCACACAAGCAAGTTTTCTTTATTCTGCTCAGCTGTTTAATTTCGTCTGTAATGCGCACAGAGCGTTTTAGCTCAGTAATTTTGGTGATGTAAGGTGCACATTCATTGGGAGCAGCTGTAAAATTTCTATTGATGATTAAAACATCATCCGATTAAATTTCATCATCTTCTGGAATTCGGTGGACCTGTTTAGTAGTTCCTTATGAAATGGTTCCGCTTAGTAGTGACTTTTCAAACGATAAGTCAGAGTACAAAGATTTCTTCTTTCCTTTGCAATATTAATTTGTCATTCTACCGAGTGATAATCGGAAACACAGGGAGACAGTGCTGTTCTGAATATTGCCATTGGGTTATTTGTGGTAGTCAGATCAGGAAGAGTTTAAGAGAGTCTAGTGATACGAATTGGTTCTTTGAGATAGGCTTAGTTTGTACAATAATTTGCGTTGCTGATTGTTTTTATTCGTTAATTCAACGTTAAAACTTTTGAAAGCCAAAAATAACTTCTTGTCGTTAGAATTTGTCTGAAAGTTTTCTCACTAACCTCTACTGTTAGACGTAGGGGGGCTGATTGGTGCTTGTATATAGACTGCCTTTGATGATGAATTTATGTTTATTTGTTTGCAATTTCAGTCAAACCATTTCAATACCTCCTCACACTTCACTTGCTATATGTAACAATGTTGAGTAAATTTATTTCACAAAAATGGACATCTATGAGGGCATTTTAACGCCATCATAGCGGTACAACACGTAATTAGGAATATCAAGAAATGAACTTTTGGTTCGTTAATAAAACCATGTTTCGGAAAGTCATAAATGTTAACTTCTTTATTGACCAACATTACTTAGATGTCATCCAATTGAACATTAGGGCTTCGAACATTGATATGTCTTATTTTCATATCTTAATTATGACATTTATTAGAAGCAGGAAAGTTGCTTTTTTGTGGGGACCATTTCGTGGATTCATCGATCTTGTCACTGTTGCCTAGAGTGTTAGGTCTAGCGTCTGCTATCTTTGAAAGTCTTCTATTTAGGTAGACAAAGGTATTTCATTATGAAGATGATGTAACTTTAATTTGATTTCTACCTAGGGCAACAGGGGCACTACATACAGTGGTCGTTTTCTTGACGGACGTGGAGGGAGTCTAGCTCCATGTTGGCGGAGCACTAGTGGAGGACGTTATTACTCGTTGTTGATAACTCTGGTCAGGAGTGCTGTCTTCCAAACACCATGTACTTTTCCATCGAAGATAAATGTTTTCACCGGTCTCATTTGATACGGTTTGGGGTATGAGGACTCCGGCAGTACGATCAAAATGTTTATCGTCAATGTATTTATTTATGAACATACGGGAGGTCGCCGCTTTTTGAGGAAGGGAATTCCATTTTGAAGTGGGTTGTGCGTAAAGCTGGTGAGCTATTGCATGAAGAAGGCAGTGTGCATCGACTTTTGGAGGAAACGGCTCTATTTTCCATGATCGTTCTAATTCATCCACGGGAGAACAGACACGTGCACAAATTGGGCTTGAGATACGTTTTGTTCGATTTTCAACATAATTAGAGGGCCTAGAAGAAGACAGGAATTTTTCGGAATTTTCATTTTCAAGGATTTTGATGGGCTGGCTTTGGCAATTTGTGGTAAGGGATCGACAGAGATATGAGAGATGCTTTTGTCCTTTCTATTTTCTTGGTGATGATTACACAAGCCGTTGGGTAGTCGATTTTCCATCAAATTTCGAAAGTTCTTGCAGTAATTTTTCTTTTTTTGCTGAGTTCACCGCTCCCGTGTACGTGGTTGGATTCCGATGATTTATTGATGAGAAGGGCGGGTGTGATATTCGTAGCATTATATAGTAATGAAAACCTAGTTTTTGGATGTACTGTATAATAGTCAGAGGTAAAGGAAGGAAGTGTTGATCATCAGCAGGCGAGCAATGGTTCATGTGCCGAAGACTTTACTTGAAAAAGTTTTCAATCTAGAAAAATTATTCGATTTATTCTACGGTTTTGCTTTATCGTTAAAGTATTCAATGCTATCATGTTATCGAGTCTTAGAGCTGCTCTAAGGGTAATTTTTTGAAGGAAATGGGGGGTTTCTTTTAGCATACTAGGCCAAGAGCAGACATCTTTGTAAACTTAAACATCAGTTACAGCATTTGTTCGGAGCGGCATTATAGTTTGAAATTGATTTTTTGCACAAACTTGACACCCTGTGCAATTGGTGACAACTGCAGACACTTATTACGAGTACATAAATACGAGAAAAGGCACGTTTGGTTATGATGAGTTCCTTGTTCGTGGAGAAGCCTGAGGACGAGAGGCTTAAATCTCTGGAGCAGATGATGCAATAAATGGCTCATCGAAACGTCCGGAAGTTATGGTTTGAATTTTACAAGAGTTATCAACGTCATTTCTTTTAAGCGCTGTGGGAATATTCTTATAGAATATTCGATACAAAAGTAGAGTCACAAAGATGCATATAAAAAAAACACTGTAGGTTTTAACACTGCTTATCCCTATGCAACAAATTTCTATAATTTTTGAATCAAGTTGCCAAATTTATTTTTGGGTGGACCTTCAAATTAACTACACTTTTTCCTTGTAATGGTTAACTGCATATCTGACAACGCATTGAGTACATTTGAGATACCCTGAATTTCACTCCTAAGCAATTAATTACCATTACAGAGAATTTGGACATCACTTCCTACACAATTTTCTGTCTGTCTAGCTCTGTTAGAGGTGAATGCATGAATCTCTGTAGCGCTGGCCTCTCGAGTGCAATTATTTTAGATGTTGCGTAATTCGTGGCGTCCCAAAGATTGTTACTCTTAGTTGTCGCTTGTTGAAGATTTCATGAGTTTGTGAGAGTTTTTTTCTGGAGAACGAACTTGAATTATTGTGAAGCCCTATAGCTGATGGCAAAGGCATTGCAGAATAAACTAAATACAGAAAGTGAGCTGTCAGTGTTTTGAATTGCTGTCACTCATGATGATTTCCGAGGAACACAGTCTAATAATTCCTGTTAATCATTATGTTCGAAGAAGTGTTCGATGCCAAAAATGGGTAACTCGTTGTCACATACCGCATTATGAAGGTGACGACACTGTAGACACATGGCTGCAACCCTTACGGTTGATTGAAGATTTGACACAGACATAGCTCCCAGCATCTGATATTTGTCCCTTTAATGTTGGCAAATTTGCTGTACTAATGCCCCTTTCACTAATTACTCGCACAAAAAACAACTTATTAGTGTAAAACATCGAAACATAGACACCGACTGCGAGCCATGCTTATAGCGTTTTGCAATACAGAATTTACGTTCTCGAGGTATAATTTCAAAGTTTTAATTTGCTCGACAATTATCGCAAACATTGTTTGATCCGACAGGTTCTTACGTTAAATCATATATCGATGGATTGAAAAAGCATAATTGATTAAAGGCAGTTACAGCTCTTACTTGAATTTAAGCATATAATTATAATTAGTAATTCTTTGCTATTTTACATTACAGTTATAAATTGATCCTTTCCAAGATAAACAATTAAATTTTCTCGATGAATGAATGAAAACAATAACTCTAGAAGACCAGTTTTACAATTAAAGATTGACGGCTCACAGTAAAGGTGTTTGTATACCTGTGTGGCGTCCTGAATGCCGGTGACAGCCACAGCTTAAACCATTATTTTCACTCATCTGTAAATAAAAATGTAATCATGCTGCTTGAAAAACGTCTAATGACGCCTATCTTCCACATAAAGCCATTTAGTAAAGAAATACACAAATTAAAAGCTAAAAATTCCCCGTCAAATACACCAGACGCTGAGCAGTGCGTCTCGTGCAATTTGCACTTCAAAAAAGCCCTTTGTGTTGTCTAGCCCAGCCTTACGTATGCTGCCAGTTTTTCACTCTGGATTTTCGATCCCCAGTTCTCCCCGAATGTTGTCTTCAAAATTCCCTAGACATTCTGCCGCGGGAACATGCAACTTACATGAGTATTTTTATTGCTCGTTTCTTTATAGTGACGTTGCTCCCTTCAATTTAACGGTGAACCATCGAACTCCAATTAAATCTGCCAATTTATTGCTTTGCAACAATGAAAATTCATCCTCCAAGCTTCACCCTCTCAACTACACCAGCTTTCTCCTTTTCTCACCGTAGAGCACAAAAAACTTTTGTACTTTTCTCACAAAACCCTTATGTTTTCTCCCTAGCGTTGCCTTTGTCCCCTTTTTTTGATACAAACAGCTTAATTCTCTATTGGTACCTGATGAG
The DNA here is from genome assembly GCA_030386875.1 of Morinoia aosen. NCBI lineage: Eukaryota > Metazoa > Arthropoda > Malacostraca > Amphipoda > Talitridae > Morinoia > Morinoia aosen. The sequence continues at coordinate 27,891,327 of CM059561.1, read as the reverse complement.
AACTGCATTATTTTTATTCATTTTTTGAATGTGCTAAATCATTTTGCGCTAATTTTTATTCTTAGAGGCAATAATTGGGTAAATTGTTACCCTAATTTTAATGTACATCTTGATTTTGATGCATGGTTCGCGGCATGTTCACAAAACAGTAATATGCTCACATTGACCTCCACTGCGATCACTTCTGCTTGCAGTTGTTCTCGTGTATTTACCGAATGTTTGTTTCTGAGTCCACCAGTTAAAATGAGTTATTTGAAATAAAGAGGATAAACTGCTAAATTGAAGCGTTCATATATTTTCCGTATCGGTCTTTATTTTAGCTTTGCGAGTTTATTCTTTATTCCCGTTGACTGTAATTAAACTTTCTATATGCATTGTAAGTTTAGGTTATTGTTATCATTGACCGTATTTTAAGTGTTTATCATCAAATTCTCACTGACATTATCTTAATGTCAGTTTCCTATACAAGTTTATTTTCTAATTCTCGTTGACGGTATTTTTACATCTATATTCAATTCAAGTTTATTTTCAGGTTCTCATTAACAGCATCATAACACCCATGTAAAAATGCAAGTCACTCGTATCTCGTCAAGACTTCAGCTCTAGCTCAACAGGGGGAAATTAGACACGGGTAACTGACAAATTTTTGAATTTTTAGCCCGAACTTGTAGCTACTCAAAAACTTTCTTGACGTATGCGAGTAGAAGTTTGTGCCGTTAGTTTTGTGAAGAACGCTAAACTTGTGTGATGTTGCAGACTACCCGCTTGCGTGGTCTGCACCTCGTGTCGTGTTCCGAACCTCGCACACATGCGAGTGCCGGAGGTCCGACTTTTGCGGACGCTAAGTGGAAGCGGAAATGCACCTTTGCTTTGTATTGTGCGGCGGCTTTGTTATGGAATTCCTTCCGTGGAAAGTGACACGAAACGTCATTAGATTCTTTACCCAATCCCAGTGACCTACATGTGCTGCTGCAACTCTTGCTAGGAACAAATTTATGTTCTAAACAGAAATTTTTGTCAGTTCAAATTTTAAATTATTACAGCAGAGGAATATATATCGATTATGCAAGAAATATCGTGCAGAAGGACAAGTGGATGAATTAAGATGATGGGAACGGTTTACAAATGAATATCTTGAAAAAAGTGTGTATCATATTGAAGACAATGCCAAGTGTGAGCGAAAGAAAAATGTGTTGATAATTGGTTGACTGTGACTACTGTACTAAAATACAAAAGATCATATTATCTGAACATCTGTTGCTCTGATTTCAGTCCATCCGATTATCACTCACGGCTTCAGCGGGAAGGCCAGTCTCATGCAAGCTTCCACTAACAAGTCAACTCCTGCAGGTATCACCCTGCAGGTATCACCCTGCAGGTATCACCCTTTCAGCAATTTCGGACATGCGCAAAGTTCTCCCTGCCCGCCCTACTTTAATTGGGTTTTAGTTACCTTTTATACCGGTCTATTTCATTTTGTGACTTTGTGACATTAAGAGTTTAAAACACTGCCGTTCATATTCCTTCATAGTACATGCAAAAATTTGCCGAAACTTTACTACAAAGACCTAAGATAACTCAGACTGTAAAATCTATAAGGCTATATGTTCCTGGTATTTTATTTCGATTCCTAGTTCTTGAATGGTAAATTTCCTGTAGTCTCAGATGAAATGCAAGCTATTTTATACTTTTCATCACAAATATGTTTTTTACCATTTAAAAATGTTTAACCCGAAAAATTATTTCGGGAGATATTAATTACAAAATACAGTTTGAATTATTGGCGAAAAGAGATTGTATTCAGCAGCACATGTATGGAGACTAATAGGAACGGAACTAATTTTATATTACATTAGTAAAAAATTTAATTTTTTATTTACCGAGGTAAAATAAATTTAAATTGACGACTCATTAATTATCATTGCCTTCATTTGAAATAATCCTTGTTGACAATTGCAATATATAAAGTGTTATTAATGCTCGAGTTGGAAAATGGATAAGGCGACTCTAATAATATTGGCTGCAATTCAAGAGCAGAATCCAAGCCTGACAGATTGTGCATATATTTGTCATAGATTTTATATAATTTGGTCCGTGGCATCTGCAGTACATTTTTACGCCTCTACGCCTCTACTCGATTAGACAAACAGATCATGCATATGATTAGTAAACAGTCCGAAAAGTTCAAACAATGCATAGGAGTTGGACTGATTTTTGGGCTCCTGAAATGAAGGTGTCTGGTATTTGAAGATCAGGATTACAGGGCTGAATCAAATTATGGCGAAGCATGGAGTATTTTTGTGATCGATTTAAAAACAAAAGACAGTAACTTTTTGAACAGCTTTCCTGTTGCAGGAACGTAAACGAGTATTTTTTAGCTGGAAGTCGCAGTTATTTTGAAAGGAAAATCAAAATTAGGAAACTTACTTAAAATGCGGTTGTTGGGGAGTGAAACAGTGCAAGGCTTCTGGGCCTCCAGCCGTGAAGCGCAGCTACGAAGTTGCTAACTTTTGTGGTGTCTGCACGACGGGAGAGTCCCGACGGCATGACGGGAGAGTCTGAGTGTCAGATTTAGTCGCTTCACACCAGCTTTTTTTCATAGACAACCGCACGAAAAACAGTAATAAATATTAGAAAGGTACTGAATGATGTACGGTTACATTGCAGGGCCAATGTTATTAATGGTTTATATTTAATGGTTTTGATTATCCGGTAAATAATAATGAAGAAGAGAAGATTACGGTGAACCGAACGTATTAGCGACTTTACAAAAACAGGTTAAAGAGGTCATTTTCAAAATTTAATGTTGGATTATTTATGAAATGAACAGTTGCAAACAGCTACGCATAATTGCACAGAAGATAAATTTTACTCAAAAATTCATAAACTAAAATATTAGCGAACGTAATTTTAATTTTAGCGCGTGGCAGTTGCGAAGTTTCACGATTCTCGTAGCAAGTTGAGCATTTTTTGAAATTTGTCATTAAAATGTTTTTTTTTTTCAACTTGATACAATTGTTTCAAGCTGGTGGGGATATGGAGACATAAGCATAAACCTAAAAGTTTGGACAAGTTACAGTTTTTATTTTTGTTTTTGACGTTGTTCACTCTCGGGCAATGTTCGGTGAGGAAATCGAGTGGTTTCGAAAGTTCTATAACGGCATGTCATTTGCCGCTGATTTCTATTGGTTTCTCAATTGTGATGTCAAGAGGTTGTAGCTCAGTTTATTCAATACAATTGGGAAATACAGCGAAGTTGCGGTCCCGCCCGTTCCAGCCCTTGTTGCTATTACCGAGAAAGTGTAGAAAAGAACTGGTAGTGCAGAACGACATAGTATTTAAATCCTCAAAATAAAGTTAGTCGCGCCGAAACACGTTTTCAAATAATATCCTATAGCAGAACAATGACAATATGAAGAATCACAACTCTGAACATAATGCACACGATTCTGCAATGGCTACAATAACTATACAAAATTTTATCCTCAATTCTTTTGTTCTAACAATTTTCATCTGACACAAACATTTAGAACAGTTTAGATTTTAACTTCATTACGAACAAGCATTATTTTGCTTACTTGGCAGGATCTTCATTCAGCTCGCAGCTTTAACCAGCACAATCAATCATTCAATACAATCGAAAGTTTTTTCTGAGCTTTCCAAAACTTGGTGTCATTACGGACACTTTCTCAAATAGTCCCAATCGTTAATAACGTAATTCGCGGTCAAATACCTAACGCAGTTAAACTGAAAGCAAACAAATTTCCCTCTAATCTATCACAAAACAGTAATTTCAGTTTTTTAAAGCATTGAATAAAAGGCCTAAAATTTTCAAGTGAAAACCTCATCAATACTATTGAGGAAGGAACATGAGATATTCTAATACTGTGACAGCATTTTGAGACGTTAAAAATTGAATAAACAAAATTTGTTATAAATTTTCAATAAAACGTAAAATTTCTTCATGCCATCTTAATTTTGTTTATTTTAAACTAACGTGTTCCGTCAATCAAAGAAACATTGCGGGATTCGCTTTAGCTATGGGTTTTTATAAGCCTGTTGAGATAATGATTTGTACGTATTTTTTCAACTCGCCAAAAATCGTGGGGATCATGAACTACTTCAACTTGATTGTTCATAAAAGTTTCCCAGTTTGAAGTCTCAGAATTATCAATATCGTATTAGCTGGGAATATTTATGTAAATATGACCTCAAACTGTCGCAACGCTTAGCAACATCGCATTCCCTATGTTTGCTCATCAATAGTGTTGATGAAGCTTTCATCTCAAAATTTTTAACGTTTCCGATGACTAAATAAATAGGGAATGAAAAAATATTTATATCAGTTGAACACTTGAAAAGTTTCTCAGGATTTTGAAGTTATGCTCAAATAACTTGCAATTCGTGTGACATATATAAACGTTTTTTGCGCATTCTTTGTTACCACACGTCTACTTTGAGCCTTCCCTGTAAGTATTTTAATTTTAACAATGGTCACTCTGTAAGAGACGCATTGTCATGCAAGTGTTTTTTTAAAATTTAGTACTGTTTAGTCTATTCTCTGGATTATTTTATTTGTTTCCTTGATGACGGTAACAGTAATCGACGGAAAAGCGAGAAGTTCTGATATAATTCATGTTTTTACTCTACAATTTGGTCAAGTTAATTGAACAGCAAACTGTTGATGTCAGTGAGTACGATTCAGAAAACAAATACTAAACAAAATTAAAGTTCAAAATGTTCATATTTGACAAGCGAATGTCGAACATTGAAAAATTTTCAGTTGAGCAAAAATATATGAATTAAGATGGAAGTTGAATATTCCGCCCGCCTAAGGAAAAGCTAAACATTGAAATAACAGGAAAAAGTAAAGAATTCAAAAAGGAACTAACATCGCAGTATATTTTACAACAATTTTAGTTGAACACTTCATACACGCCTGAATAAAATAATTTCTCTATAATCGGCAGTCACACTCATATGTCTCGTTGTAATGAGAGATATATTACTTCGGAAACAAGTGTTAATGAGCGATGTTTATCTTGTAATTGGGAAAGAGGCTGAGTGTTTCGAGATGCCAAGGCTCAAGCCGAGAATACCATAATAACAAAGTTGTCAAGCGCATCCGTGCTCTCTGAGTGTCATTTGCTCGCTCATTATCACCCGATCCTCCCGGCAGACTTGAGGCGCAGTTCAGGTGCTCGCTATCGGGTCTTGATCTCGAATTACCGAGCGTACCGAGTGAGAGAGATGCATTCCGTGTTCAGAGAGCAGTAGTCAAATCAATGGTTACTGGGCGAGAACACTTTTCAGCTAATTCTTTTTTGTTGAATGCAATGCAGCTAGGACTTTTTTGGTTGCTTCCTTATTAAACTGGGCTTTAGATGTTAAAATTGCACTACTTTTGCTTCACAAGTTTGTGACGTGATAGAGTTGTAAAGTTTGAATATGTAGGCTCGTATTTTACTTCTAATAGTTAGTGGGTGACTGTAAGCTAGGCTAACAGAAATGATAAGATGGCTATTTATCCAAAGAAAAATTCTCGAAAACCCACTTTAGATATTCAACGTCCGTTTCTATTTAACTAGACATTAATTTCACACATTAAATTTAAAAGCTATACTTCGAGACTGATATGTTAATTTTGGAGTTGCAATTTTTTCATTTTGAGAGCAAGGGTTAGTACTTATAGATAGTTATTTTTCGAATAATATTGACGAAAACTTCTACAGTAAATGATTGATATTAAATATCAGAGTAATAGTATTAAGGCACTAGAAAAATAGCTAGGTTAGCGGAAAACCACTGCAACGCTGCCTTCTTGGGGACTGCATGCACCCACACCAATGTCGGAACTGAAATCCATGGCGAATAATTTTTATATTCTCATCTTGACTATGGAACACGGAGAATGTCTGCAAGTTCGTGTAAGAGTAACAGCGTCACATATGTATCATACTTCTAAAATTATTGCAGGAGAGGAAATTTTGGTTGGTATTACTTTTGTATAAAAAATAGCTAACATTTTGAACTCGCATGAGGTCCAAGTCCATAATCCTTGTGTATTTGAGTTTTATTAGTGTATTAGTTCTCGATCTCAATCAAATGCTGCTATACAACAAGAAAAAGTAGTATAAACAGATATAGACGTGATTCAGGAGCAAAAAATAAATAGCTTCCAATAAAATTCGTTAAGAAAAGCAGATCACGACTTTGTCCGGCAATGTTCTCGTTTCAGGATTGACGGATCCAAACGAGTGTTCGCGTCCGAAGGCTGTCGGGCGCACCAATTGGGTCATCATGCCTGTCAGAGACGCGTACTATTTCACACCTTGTCATTAGAGTCGCACGGTCCGGAAAAGTCTAAAAAACGGGCACATCGTAAATTGCAAGAGCTAATCATGACACTGAGTTGTGTGAGTGACACACTTGCTAAGTTTATCTCCCGCTCACAGCCAATTGATGGTATCAGTTGACTGGCGGACGACAGCTGGGGTTGCAAGTGTATCATCAATGAAATAGAGTCGTTGAGGTCCAATATCATGCAGACGTAATGCCACAGCAGGCTCACAGCTCTCACCCTGACTACACCCAACTCGTGTAATCACGAAGACAACCACCACCGATGAGCCACCGAAGTTTTATCACTTTCATGCTGAGCTTCTTCTTGGCACTCCTTATTTTGACAGAACATCGGGTCATTAGTTAATACGTGAAATAATGAAAGTGAGAAACATAATTCTTCGCATAGAAAGAATTTTCGTCGTGAGATGAATCATAAAGTATCTGAAACTGGTAGTACTTTGATGTTTACTTACAGATAACATTTGCCAACAGCTTCGTATAAAAGTTTTTTGCGTTATAGATAAAAGCTGCTTGTTGTAATGCGATTCTAATTATATATGAACTTAGTAGCGCAATGTAAAATTTACACCGAAGTGCGTCGATTGCATCGGCCGTCCTTTGAAACAGATCGGTGTAGAATATAGGGAAGTTGATTGTCGTACAAGTGCAATGCCAGGCGGCAACCACACACTCCATCTCCATCCATGCTTTCAACCTCAATTTAAGAATCACGTGGGATGACTATTCGATTGATCTGATTTAAGCAATGTTTTTTTTTTAAGGAGATACTAGTTTCAAAAGCCAAATGGCTCTCAATGACACAGAGAGGTCTTTTCACATGTATTTATAGTGAACACATGCTGCTCATGTTAATCCATGTATGTATCTAAAATACAAATCATGAGTAATTTCGTTCATACTGGCTGATACTGAAATTAATTCTGAAACGTTCATTCTTAATAATTTGTTGGATTTCGTTCTTTCTGTTATGGATTTCCTCATTAACAAGGGGTCTCGTAAAATGAAAGAAGTGTTGCAGCTATAGTAATCATAGAATTAAACCATGTTGAACCAGTAACGTACATTCAACGATAGCCTCAAGTGAAGCCTATTTCCATTAGCTATACAAATGTGCCATCCCAGTCCGACTGGTTTGGCTGGGCATTTCGAATTTAGCAGCCCAGGTATTGCCTTTTCTCCTAGCGGCTAAAATCATAAATGCCTCTGCGTAAAAGTATAACTGAAATTCTGTGGAGTATGAAGAGCCTGAATATAATACTAGTCTCATGTTTCCACTGGGGTGATATTGTCTACTTGATGAACTTCCTCTTGGTCTGGTAGATTAAGTTAGAAATAGGTTCCATCAAACGAGTCAGTTTTAGACTTCTCTCAAGGAACTCATACTACGCAGTATTACCTTTGTCAAACAAGATCGTCAACAAGAAAAAAGCGTCAGAATAAATATTTTCAGAAAAAATAAGCACTAAGGCGAAACAGATTTCAAACACGGAAGGGTTTGGAAACACCTGTGGATTCCATCATCGGAAGCATCATAATTTTGAGTTCAGTTTTAAATAGGGATTGGATTACAACCCAAAAACTATAAAATACTCTTGAACATGAGTGCAACTATAACAAAAGTGAACAACTTTGTTACTCACTCTTCAGTAGCTACATGACTTGCTTTATGCATTCGTGTATAAATCCAACAATTAACTGCACTTTTCCTTCATTTTTCAAAGGTAGATTTCTGTGATAAAATAAAAAGTGTTCATTACAAATGGTTCACTATTTCCTTCGACTGCCGTTTCATACAGCACGGCAAATAAGAATAATTTCTTTCATTTTTTTCGTCAGTATTCTCACGGCCACGGGACAATCGAACCTTCAGGATGCATACAAAGTCGATTAATGCTTCATTGAAGTAAAATTAGTTAAATTTACTGAAATTTATATTTTCTATACTCGATTCATTATTTGTATTTCAGGAAGCGAGAATAAAGTGAATGTCAGTAGACTTTGACATAGGCTAAAATAGTTTCTAATGTGATTATTTAATTTAAAATTTTCCAGAAAATATGTTGAATAAATATACTTCCAATATGTACCATTGAAAATATCCTAATGTGAAATGGAATAATCATACGTTAGTATGTTATTCACTGAGTAACATAATAGATGGAAATAATGAAATAAACTTCAGAACAGGACAAAGTCAGGTTTTCAAATGTTAGCAATTACTCAGGTTCTTTCAAACATTTCAAATTGCTGCTCGCAAAAATTCGCCTGCGCTTCTTATGAAAGAAAACAAGGCTTTGTTTTGGGGAAATCCTCAGAGTAAAATATAAAACCAACATTTAGTTTTTCGGGGGCATTTCATCTAACTTTCGCTTGACCGATTGATTTGCTGGTTTCTTGTTCACACAATTCCTCCTATTTCGAACAGAGTTTGTCGGGAATGACTTTTTATGTGATACTATTTACAAAATACGAGTATATCCAGGTGTCCATGTAAGAAGTACGTTTAGCAGATTATCTTGATAGCTATCCAGAATTCCTCTCCTGACACCCAACACACCAACTTTCGGATCAGACTGCAGGGCGACCAGGATGCATGCGCTTAGTCCCTTCAAAATATTAACCTTACTAAGACAAGTAAATACAAATTTAAAAAACGGTTTTACAAGATGTCAAAAATCTACATACACGAGTATATCGTGTCACACTCCCATTTACGTTTGTTAGTGTTAAAATGAAGTTATAATTTGATCATAGGCTTGAACTGTGAAATAGGACAGCTGATTTTTACATTAAAAAATTACACTGTATCCTAATCACTTGCCTAATATATTTCAGCTGTGACTTAGGCGTATTTCGTACCGTTTTAGAGTTGTACTCTGACATGTTCTCTAACGCTGAGGGGTTGCCGGTGGCGTGTGCAGAGAGGGCATCGAATCCTCCGTCACCCCACAACACCGCGATTGCGCTGCTTAATTGCTGCCAGTTGCACTTCTTACATCTGAGGGCTGAGGGACATACTACAACGGGTCCTCGAGTTATAAGGCATCATGTTATGAGAGGCTGATCTTATGCGGATCTTAATTAGTGCCCTATTCTGTTAGAATAACTGTGAGAAAGAATTACATTAGTTCATAAACTATGACTAATTTTCAACAGTATTAGTTAGAGATAGTATTAGATGATGTATGCCTCGAGTATCAACTGAACTCACACTAAGGACAGTAATTTTAGTTTGTTTTTAAAATGTGCCGACAACAGCCCAAATCTGCGTGTTTTTTGAACACGTTGTTCCTCTTTTTTGAGCACTCAAACTCGCCTTTCTAAAGGTCTCAATACTATAGCAGAAATGTTTGAAACATTCACTCATAATGATACAAATAACTAGCACAAGAATTTGGTTTTGAAATATTCATGTTTAATTTTTATAGTGAAGTTCTATCAATAAATTGCACTATTAAATGCTTAACGCATCATGAATCGTCATATTTGAGTTGCCTAGTTCTACTTGAATGAGAAGGTACAAAGTCATTAGCCATGAGCTACGCATCAGGACACCGGATAAGTCGCCAAACGTCCCCTATGCTTCGTAATTACCCGCGCTCTGAATGGTCGCAACTGCGCGCATTTAAGAGAAATGCACGAGATTCCGATCCGTCCTCCGTCCACTGGGAACTCATCCTTCCGCCGCCAGCGCGGTGCCGCAATTCTGGAAGCGCCTGCGTAGCGGAGCATGATGGACTAACTCGCTCCTGCTATCACGGCAATTTACTCAACCACCAAATGATACGCTGTCCTCAGAAATTTCTTTAGCAAACAATTAGCGCCGGAAGCGTTAACAAAAGGTGAGCCGAATTTGAGTTCACTTCCCCGCTCGAGTTGATGAGCGATGGCAATCTTGCGCTTCTGTTGTTTGACATCTTTCCTGTGGTGTAGGCACATCCTTCGCTGCTGCGACCTGTGAGCGTCTTCACTTCTCCATTGCTCCAACCTGATAATTGATTTGTCAAATTAGGGACGCACGATTGAAAACATGGCAAACAGTCAGTAAGGTGAGGATTATCATGTTGATTCGGAAGCTCTCATGTGAAAGGAGTTTCGCGTCATTTAGTTAACAATTAGTATCTAGCTTTAAAGAAAGAAATTCCTCAAACGGACTTGGTCTCGAGGGTATAAATTTGTGTATTTTGAATTCACTATGAGCACTGATGAAACTTAGCACAACATTAATTGCAAAATATATATATTTTGAAAATACATCAGCGTACATCCAGAGTTAAAAATTGATAAACTACTGATATGTTAAAGTAAATTCGTGCACAAACGTATTTGAGCTAACATTTGTTGCTGTTTTTTCTATGAGGTCGCTTGGCTTGTTCATTGCGACGTGGACTAAACAACTGCTGGTAGAACACAGAGAACACTCCACAGCTCGAAAGTTTGCATCCGATCCGAGTTTGCCCGAGTTTACATCCGAGTTCACGTCAATGTTGAATTGAAGTTGTGAAAATATAGGGTTACTCTACGTTACAGAAAATTTAGCGGTGGATGGTTCTAATGGGGACAATGGAAACCTACCCTGGGTGTTCCGTATATTAATAAACCCTTTAATGTCGTAGAGGCTCGAGCTGTCCTCTTTCGAAAACAGCTTTAATATACTGTAGTTCTTGTTACATTTATCCTCTAACCTCTTCTTCGAAATTCACTGTTGGTGTCAGTTACTTCCTCATTCTGATATCAGTGACAACCAGATGCAGGTTGAATGACGGTGGTTGTGATTACTGTTATATAAGTACAAAAATGATTACGTTGATGGGTTAAGTAGGGATTGTCTTTTCCGCGTGAAATTCAAGAAATGAAGATAGTTAGGAAATATATTCGGGGTATGTAATGAAATTTTAACATTCAGGATCAGTTAATAAATTCACGGTATCGAAACGTGAGTATTTTCGAAACAGTGACTTCACAAGCATTTATTTCATCAATGACAAATGCGAATCATCATAGAAAAACATAAAAAAGTCAAAACTTTAATCATTTAAAATTATCATCTGACATCAAGGTAATATTATTAGAGCTCACAACTTTTAAAGCTCCTTATCAATTTGTTAGGAATCCCCCAAAATATTGAATGACAGTCACCCTTCCACACTTTAACTGGGAATTTAATCGCATCAAACCATACAAATGCTGTACATTAGGGCATTTGAATACCGATCAATCTTGGTTGAAGAACATCGATCGCGGTGCCGTGTAAGCGGATAACCCTGACGTGTTAACCCAAGATGCACACTCGATCCAGTAATAAAGCTGTTGAGCTGAACAAACTGCGCATCATACGACCGACGATCAAATTCAATTACAAGGCAGCTTTGTGAAGAGATGATAGCTGTCATTAAATGGTCTGGCAGGAGAGGCTTTTCTCGACTGCTGCGGCGGAACGTCGGCCTTCAGGAACCATCCTCTGTAATTTGATGCTTGCTGGAGAACAATTACCCAAAGTACGTTCCGTGCCGGAGATAGAACATTAAACTCCTTACGCAATTTCGAATTACGCGTGCATGTGATCATTTAAAATTATCCACACTTCACGGTATAAATATAAGTAACGCGAAATAAATCTTGAAAAATTTATGTTGTTCTTCACAGAATCAATCCGATTTTGGTATATTTGAATTCGTGATCCGGGAATTCATCATAAATAAGGATTGCCTTTTTTATTATTTAATGAAGGGGAAATAAGCAAAGGTCACTATTGAAACCTCAATAAATTGAGTATTTCATCACTCAATAGTTGCCATAATGTGTCGGGCAAGTTTATTCGTAATACAATGCATTTTTTTGATTTGCGTGCTTCAAACGAAATATTCAAGGTACAAGGGAGAGAATTTTACTTTAAACAAAGGGAATATTCATACAGACTTGGTTGTGCAAAATGCAAAGTCTAAACGTAGAAGCGACAAAAATTAGCTAAAACTTTAAATATACTTGAAAATAAGTATCCCCAGAAGAGTTTGCTTTTTAGCCATTTATGTAAAAAATTTAATATTTCTTACACCATCAATTTTCTATTTCTCGCACAATTTTTATTTCAAAGACACTTAGAATTATAGTAATGAAGTTTCAGTTATTTTCAAGGGAAAATTGTTTCGTCCCGCTACGAGCATGGAAACTATTTTTGTATTGATTGCATAAGCATAATTATTTTGAAACGTGATTATTGATGCTCATAGATTATTTATTTTTGCTTTTCACCCTCAACTGATGTAACACATCAGTTCGGAATGCCTCATGCTACATATATATATATATAGATATACATCAGCTCGGAATATCTCATGCTATATATATATATATATATCCATAGATATACATCAGCTCGCAATATCTCATGCTATATATATATATATATATACATCAGCTAGGAATATTAGATGGTATAGCAATATCTGATGCTATACCAGTTCAGTCTCATTTCCATTTTAGAAAAGATATTCCTTAGAATACCTCATACTCAAGACACGATGTATTGGCATGGAGGAGTAACTTTACTGAACCTCAAATGACGCCCAACATTCTCACAGCACCTCACCCATGCTTGAATATTGGATCTACGCAGCCACGATTCAAGATTCATTTTTGAGTCCCTCCACACGTAAAAACATGTCTTGAAATTAAAAAAAATAATTCCACTCCGTTGAAAATATCATTACTTTCTTTCCACCTTTTTAAATTTCGATAAAATTTTTATGAGGAAAGAACAGATACAAAATTCCTATCCTCCCAGGATAGAAAGTTATACTAGTAGTGTTATTGCCATTTTAATGCTACCTGTACGATAATGAGGAACGGTCGAAATAACGGAACCTCCCGAACGTCTTTGTCTTTGTTTTCATTGTAAGATCTTGATTTCTTGACGAGTTGTGTTCTGTTATTTTTTGGCTATACGGTGAAATCAGTTTTCCCTAAGGTTGCTGTCGGTTGATGACTCTTTTTACTGAACCGTTCTATGTTTTGTTGTACAGCAGCATTTGAAAAACAAAGAAAGGTTGAATTTCCGTTTCATTCGTTGAACAGAGATGGTTCCTTCACAGAGGTTGAATGCAATTGTTGAATTTCCGTTTCGTTGTACAATTTTCCACAATATTTAATTTTTCAAATTTGGATGTTAGATAAATTATCATCGTTCATGCTGCTATGAATGTTACATTCACAAGCAATATTCAAAATATGGTAAGAAAAGAACATATAAGAAAATTTTGCTCTTAAGCAAAAAGAACATTCAAGCAAAAGAACAAGAACATTTTCTTAAGCAAAAGAACAAAAGAAAGAACAACACAAAAGAACACTCTTAAGAACATTTTGCCTTAACTTTTATTTGCACTTTTTGCGATCAAAGCCCGTGTGAGGTAAAGTCGAACTGAAATGCAAGGTCTTCAATTGTATTGCCCTGGTCCCTGCGTGTTCCACAGAGACATGTAGAGAATCTGCGGTGGTAAACATGTTAGCTATCGTTAATTTGATACTTCGTGTCTGAAAGCAGCAAGGATTGAAATAGAGTTCAATAATAAGGAGTGGTGATTGCAATAAGGATTACTGATTCATCTATAATTGTTTGAAGCTAAAAGGGGCTTGTATTCCTGCGAAAAAATTTGATGCGTTTGTTGAAGTAAGGTTTCGTTGACTAGGAAATACATTTTTCTTTGCTCTATCATTTTAATTCCACAACACTGAGTTGAGAAAATTACTCAAAATTTACGGAATTTTTTTATAGACACTACACTTCTGTCTGTATAGGTGTGCTATTTGAGCTAATACTGAAGATATAGGTTCAGCTTAAGTATGAGTTCTTGAAAATTAGATCTAACGCATGGCGAGCTAAATTGAAAAAATACAGATTTTCACAATCATAAAAGCAAACTTATTTCGGAGTAGATAGGAAATCTATACTATAATAAGAGCCGTGTCCGTCCGTCCGTCTCTCTGTCTGTCCGAAGCCAGCCGAAAGTGTGTGATGAGCGTATCTGTGATACAAGCTTCAGCCCTTTATATTTTAACGGGCCGTGTTCACGCGGCCTCATCAACTTTCGAGAGGTTGTATTTCTTTATTTCTTAAGGCCTTCCTTTCATTTCGCCCTCTTTTTTTATGTCAAATGAAGGGGGGGGGGGGGGGGGGGGGACTAGGTCAAGTTGATTATTGCGAGTTATTTTAACACAATAATTATTATTATGCGATGAAGGAGGAGGTTAAATCTTGGTATCACAATCCGTGGATTTTACGACAGCCACACGCTTCATATATCACCGCTGGGCATACTCTCTGTACACGCCAGGTATCCAGAAATACCATTAAACTCATCGGCTAATCAACCTTAATAATTTAACTGACTTCAAATGCAAATTATAGGTGGAACGCAAATAGAGTTGTGGACAACTTTGCAACATAATACTCATTGAACAGAATAAATTTCCTCTCCCATGAAAACCTACAAAATCGTGTCCTTGATTGAGGCGTTCTACAGGAACGGTGTTTTTTTGGTGATGCCATTCCACTATTTCAAAATCGTAATAGCACCATTACATTTTCTCTTCGCCACAGTGATATGAATATAAGTTACCTAATTTTCTTGATCTGGAAAATGTTGAAATTCACTGTGTAGTAATTGAATGCATGAATTGGAACTCAAAATCGTTTGAAATTAGACGTCGTGTGCCTAAAACACACAAACTCTTCGTTATGTTCGAAGGAATGAGTCACAGATGCTTGTGTTGCAAAAATTTTAATAAATAATTTTAGTGATGAAATTCCGAATATAAAATTGTCACAAGATAACGTATAGTTGTTCTTTTTCCAAACTATTTTTTACTGTAAATGCAATGAAATACGCTAACGTGTCAAGTCCATCAATTGCAGTTGTGAAACATCAGTTGTGAACCAAAAATTTTTTTTAACAGTTTTGTTTGGAATAATGCAGGGCTTTCTTGACAGCTCAACAGTTAGTGAACCAATCAAGCTCTTAAGAACATTTTGTTGTAAATATATGGCAATTTATGAAAACCTACTCTTAATTTGAGACCTAAACACCCATGCAGTTTTAGGTATTTTTTGCCGGTATAAAAGCTTCCATAAATTGAATACAAAGTAACAAATAATTGACGATTGTATCTGAAAAATTAAAAATATAAATAAATCATCGTGTGGGTGAAACTTTACAGTTGGTTTCATGTTAATTGATCTGTGCCTAATTCTTGCGATGCTCCTCCAGTGTAAGTCTTGCTTGACCATTAACATTTGGATTTTAGCGATGCTGCTTATTCATGACCGCTACCATTATTGATAAAAGTTTTTCACATAAAAACAATAATAATTCCTCGAAGTGAAGTGTAATAAAAATGAGAACACATAAATTTCATTCTTAACTCAATTTCAGGGTCAGAACGAGGAGAATGAGAGTGAGCAGCGAATGCGAGGCGGCGGCAGGTTGCAGAGAACCGTCATGCCGAGGAGGAGGGTCGAGGGGCAGTTTTGAGCGGCCTGGACGCGGCTCTTATCTCGACTTTCATCGGAGCTCCTGAGGTCCTACGGTGTCATTCCGACCCTCGCAGGCGTGAAGTTTTTTTGAGCTGATCTCAGTAGTTTGAGCCTGAGGAAGCTTATAAAAACATCCAGCCAGAATCTACCTCAAGAAACATTGAGATGCACCGAAATGAAGTAAGCTTTAGATAAGCAAAGCGTGAGCAGATGCAAATTCTTCAAATACGTTACTAGGAATGTGTTATTTTCATGAGAGTCACCAATTTCTCAAATGCGAGGATGGATGGATGGAATTTTGAATATAGGAACATTCTTGCGAAACGTCAGCGAAATTAAAAAAATAATGAGATTAAAGTGTTTTGGTACAATTTTGAATGAAGCGTCGCAAATACAGATTGTTTGCACAGATTATGTTGACCAAAAATTCGAAAAACGGATATCTTTGCAAATGACGAAATTCAATTTTCACCACGATCGTAAACGGTTTCTATATAAGTTGACGCTTTGCGAGTCTCGTATACTTAGTAAGCGAACGCTATTTCCTCTATACTGAAATCTTCAGATCCGCATAGAGTAGAATAGAGTCGAAAAACTTAACATATTTTGCGTCTTGCATGAGCATTTGGTGTTCATCGGGTTTAGATAATCGGATGTCGATAATAGATTGACTGCAGTCGAATGTAATTAATTTTTGAAATACATCTTCATTTATAGCCAATATGTGACGAACTAGCTGCAACGAACTACCTGTGACAAACTAACAGGACAAACTACCTGTTAGTGGGACGAAGGTTAAATATTTGCTCTTATAAGCGCACGGCTACGAATAAATAAATCCATGATCTTCCTCCATCCACACCACGGCTATGATGATTCTCTTTATTTCTAGTATGGCTCACGCATCTATGAAATATCGCTGGTTTATGTAACTTTTCATTCCAAAGTAATTGGTTGGTATTTGAAAATCTTGAGAGCTGCACTTTTATTGGCAATCTGGTACGATCTATTTCACTTCTGTCTTCCTTCAGACGTTGATGACAGCGTCGTGCGAGGATATTTTGTACTCCTTCAAACTATGAATGATAACAGTAATGTGTCGTTTTTGACTCATTTGTATTTGAAATTCAATTTTGTTTTTATTACTCTTCGTATATTGACTGGCAGGACGCCACGGCATAAAACACGTCAGTGTTACACGCTTGAGAATGTTTAACTCATCTCGCGTTGTCTTTTCGTCCGTTGCACAACAGATTGACTGGTGTACGATGCTAAGCCTCACCTGCGCTCCTTGCATCAGCATATTCGCATTCATTGTGAACTCTATAGTTCAATGCAGAGCTTCTGCATCTCTGAGATGAGTATGAAGCTGTTGGGGACTCATTTTTGTTACTCTGAAGGTGAGACGATGTCTGCTGCAATAAAAGGTATTGTATTTGCGAGCAGTTTAATTTGTATGGGTAACTTATTGACGAAAAGAACGACGGGCTTAGTGTAAATGTTGTCTCAGACTTAGCTGCCTGGAGAATGCTCCAACTTTGAAAGTTTTTCATTTTTGCTCTTTGGGAAGTCAATTTGGAATTTCGATCTCAAATTCATTCAGCTAGAGTTGCACTCGACAGATGTATGTAGAGAAATCTGTATGAATGATATCGTTACTTTGCTGCAGTGTTAGAAAATTTCTGTAGCTTTAACCGAAGGTGTTGTTTAAATATAAAACAGAAAGGAAAGAAAATTACAATCAATGTAGCGATTCAGCTATAAAAAACATGCAGTTTCTCTGAAAATTGCATCACTTTTGTTCTGAAAAAATGCTCTGTGAAAATTAGAATTCAGCAAGTATCTATGGAAGTAACTGCCGGATTGCTATGCTCGTAAGGAATTGAACTTGGCAACTGGATAACAGGGTACCAGGAAGAATTTTTGAAATCAATGACTTTGTTTTTGAGATGAATTTTTTTGATGAATTTCGACTTTCCTCTCAGAGATCCAGCGATGGTGACGAGCTGGACCACAACGTCTGTGCAAAAAATTGTGCGGCTCCGTGGCCCAAATCTGCCGCCGTATGCAGCGCTCACGCACTCCACCGTCACCTCACCGAGCTGCCGCATCCTGGCACCCAAATGTCCTCTTTTTCAAACGTCGCTGGAACAGACCCTCGTCATGAACTGTTCTTGCAAAAATATACATAATGAGATTTTGAATGATTTTTTCTTCTGAAATAAAAATCATTTCATTGAATCTCAAGAATGGAATCAATTGAAACGAGAACAACGAAAATGGAATTTAGAAAAATTGTACTCGCTCTACATTTCATGAATACATCACTTCATTAAAAAAGCAAACGTATATTAATAGAATATATCCTACAGTATTATTTTAGATGAAGAGCAAATTACTGGACTGTAGGTCACATAAATGGATTCAATACTGAGCACTAAATTTTTGGGCAAGAGTTTACTCCATGCTAGGATAAGAAGTTAGCGGAGAGTGGAAATTGAATGCTATGAAAATATAGACTTCACGTTATTTGTTAACCAACAACAGGGCGTGTATAGATGAATGCGTATATTGTTGAATGTAGTAGTTTAGAGGTACGTTTAGAGCATCATATTTGCGCAGTCGTGTGTGTATGTGACGCATGCAGGCATGATGAAACTCATGACGAAGATTGACAGTTCGCCTACAGCAAAATTCAAGTGTCCGTAACATGACGCATGAGCCAGTGCAGCAGAAAATGTGTTCCAGTGAAATATTCATGATGCGCGCAGCCATGAACACAACCGTTTCGAAACGACGATGCCACTAGAGTGCAAATAAAGAGCTGTGCATAAATTGTACATGGAAGAGCTACGGATGTCAACTTGGAATAAACTTAGCCTGTGACACCGGAGGATGGTTGACTGTTGAGGACGGTGCTGCAGTAGAGATGGGGGAAGGTAAGAAGAGTGCGCGAAAGACGTCATATTCTATTACTCCTGGTGACCATATTTACTAATGGAAGGCAATCTTAACCTTATTTTCTATAACGGTCAGCAAAGCATACTGTTATTTAACATTGGGAGAGAAAGTAGAGCCCTGGCATGGTTCAGTGTTTGACTGGTCCAGCAAAGTAGGGAAGTTCAGCACATGAAATATCGTAGATAATAAAACCCCGCGTGCATTGATGAATGTTCTGTTCGCGTTACTAACAAATCGCAGTATCTCGAATTTGCTGTTTTCTCATTAAACACTTAGGAGGATTCCAAAGAAAAGTTACATTTTTGTTAGAGTTTTGAGGTATCTTAAGCTTCAAAGCTCCAAGTTCCGTGGAGAACAGAACTCGATTCTTAATAATTATTTGAGTATATGTATGTACACATGAATCGTATATACATATAAAAACAAGTTTGATTAAAAAGAATGCCATTTTTCTTGTTAATAATTTGTTTCATTATTTTTTCCAATGATCTTATGTTGTATTTTTGGTCGACTGTTAAAAAATTAAAAGTTTCTCCGAGGGTCATTTCATTATAATTGAGCGACGCGTTTCGTCCATCAATGGACATCTTCAGGCTAAAAGTTTGCAGCTACAATAGAGGTGCTGCTACAATGGCTGCTGATGATAGAATGGACCGACTGGAATGGGTGGGTTTCAGCATAGCTATGGTACAGTTAGAGGCAAGTTAAAGTTAAATGTGGAAGCGGGAACGGCGGTGTACCGTTGCACGCAAAATTATGAGTGGAGTTTGAGAGTTCGTATTGTGCCGGTATTTTGGTTGTTGATAATCGGATTTTTCTTTTGGATAAGGATTGCCTCGGTTATTTGTAACCTATTGTAGTCTCGTTCTCTATAAATTATTTTTGTATTGTTAACTAGGTTTTCTCTAGTTAAGTCAATTTTATGAGTGTTTTTCGCGTGTGTTTTGGGTCCACCAGATGCTAAATGCATTGTTAGTCTTCTAGAGAGAGAGGTTGTAGTCATGCCGATGTACGAACATTTAAGAGGCTCGCAGTCCTCATGATTACAAGAGTATTCGTACACGACATGAGTTTGTTTGAGAGTAGATTGTTTATGGCTATGGTTGTTCCTGGAAATGAGACTAGTAATGGTGGGGCATTTGTAGTATACAATAAGTTGAAGTTTTTCGTGTGGGTTACTGCAACTTGTGTTGTTTTTTATCATTTGTTTCAAAACTCTTTCGTCAGTTTTATAGGCTTCGGAGTATTGATTTTGGTAATATACTTGATGAACGGTTTTTTCTTCTTTGCAGTTTTGCAGTTTTGAGAGGTAATTCCTAACGGTGTTGTCAAATAGTGTATTTGAGTATCCATTGTTAATAAATGCTTGTTTGAGTCTTGAAAGGTTTTCATGGAAGATGTGCCAGTTGGAAGCTATTTTAAACGTGCGGTGGACCATTGCTTTGATCGTGCTGTCTTTGTATTTTTGCGGGCATTCACTATTGGCGTTGAGATATATGCCGGTGTCCGTTGGTTTCTTGTATACTGAGGTAGAGAAATTGTCAGATGCGTCGACTGTCACGTCCAGAAAGTTCAATTTGTTGCCTGTACCTATTTCAAGGGTGAATTTTAATACCGAGTTTGATTCGAACATATTTTTCAGGTTGGTAAGAGATTCTATGGAATTTATAACCAGGAAACAATCATCGACATAACGGCAGTAAATGGTTGGTCTTGTGTCTGGGTTGTTATCTAAGATATTGTTTTCAAGCGAGGTCATATAAAAGTTGGCTAGAGTTACTCCCAAGGGGCTGCCCATGCTGACTCCATCTGTTTGTTGATAGATTTTTCCATCCATGTGAGTGAAGGGGCATTCTGTCGTGCATGCGATTAATAGTTTCTTTAGAAGGCTGTGTTCAAAGGGTGGGGCTGTTGCTGGATTGTGGTATGCTGCATTACATATTATTTCAATTGTAGGGAGGACCGGTACATTTGTGAATAGGGACTCCACATCCAATGAAGCTATTAGCCCTTGAGGGTTTGTTGTCTTTAACAGCTGGAGAAAATCGTTGGTGGAGTTTATCTGATATTTCGCCGGTAGGTATGGGGTTATTATGCGGTTGAGTTGTTTTGCCACTTCATAAACAGGGGTCGTTACTTGGGATACTATGGGTCGTAAGGGATGTCCGGGTTTATGGGTTTTGACTGTTCCGTAAATGTAACCGGGGCTGTATTCGCCAACTATTGGTTGCAGGATTTTGTTTGGTTTACCTTTGTTAACTGCACTAATTAACTTATTAACCTTTGTTTTCAGTGTTGCCGTTGGGTTGCGCGTTATTTGTTTGAATTTTTCATTATCACTTAATATGTCGTCTAATTTTGCCTTGTATTCTGCTTTGTTTATTATAACGAAGGCGTTGGATTTATCTGCTCGTCTGATTATGATATCAGGATGGTCTTTGAGTTGTTTAGCAGCGATTTTTAGGTCTTTGTTCAATAGCTTACTGGGTTTGTAATCTCTGTTTTTGGTTGCTTCTGCTTTAATTTGATGTTTAAGTTCAGTTTTAATTGATATGGTGCCTGCAGCCTCTAATTTTAGTAGTGAGTCATATAATATTTCCAGTTCTGCTTCCTTCTTAATGGGGTCGAATTTTGATTTATAATGACATTTTGGGCCGAGGGATAATAGCTGCTTTTGGTGGTCTGTGAGTTCAGTGGTGGATAGATTGATATATGAGCTGGTTTCTTCAGGAAGGACTATTGCACTACGGTACAATTTATTCAATTTGTTTGTAATTCGAGAGGTTGAGGCTATTCTGTGTGTAGCTATTATTTCATCTATTTTACAGAGAATCGCAGTGCGAAGCATTGTATTGCCTATTGTTGAATCAATTTCATGGGACAGTTGATTTTTCTTTCCTTCCAGCATTGTTAGTTCCGTTTTGAATGATTCTATTTGGAGCTTTAAGAGTTGTTGGCGATAATTAATGGTCAATTGATGGTCCTGAGCTGCTGGGTCATTTAGACGAAAATCAATATGTTTTGGGAGCAGCGATTCATTTATACAAGTTTGATTAAAAAGAATGCCATTTTTCTTGTTAATCTATACATCTATACATATATCCCATGTTTTTGATCTTTGTGTCTTGGTGATAGATTTCTTACGTAATTTATTTTGTAAGATTGCTTTCGTAAAAACGTATATGTATGGACACAGTCACACAAATATAAAGAAGTAAACAGATCAAACACAGTTACCTTCACATAAGGAGTTCTCTGCCTGCAACAATTCAATAAATGTCATTTGTTATTGTCATTCATAGTCAAATATTTGCTCAGAGGAAAATTATTTCAAATTTCCTAGCACTCTTCCGTCCGAAGTATTTGAAAAATTTGACACGTAGGAAACATATACCTGCTCTATAAGTCGTTAAATAACTTTATTCTTCCTCACGCTTTTTCTAGCTATATTTTCATCAATGCTGGTGGGCGGCAACGTTAGCAGTTATAAAACGGCCAGCATTAGTGACTTGTTAGAGCAGAGTCGCGACTGCCGCCCCAATACACACAGCAAGTACAATGTCACCACAGCTAGGCAACTGGTCGATAATGATATCGGATGATTTGCTCACTTGTCAAGTTTTTGCAGAAAAAATTATTCTAGTTGTGAGTACTAGTAGTGATTACTACGAGGTACATCGTAATGAATTTTACTTCTTCATAATCAAGTTGAGATTTACTCGGTGGTCACCTGTCTAGCCTTTGCATAAGAAAATTATTCTAGTTGTGAGTAGTAGTAGTGATTACTACGATAAACTTTGTGAACAATTTCATTCTTTAATAATCAAGCAGAGATAATCCCGAGGTCTAGAATAGTACGGTCGTACGTACATCTGCCCCGGGACTTGCAAGACCAATCGACATTTAGACCAGGCAGGCCAGACTATTCCATTATGATCATCAGTCATGGGGTCTGCAAATCCGATTTGACAACCTGTCTGCGTTGGCATGCAGGAGTCGCCATTTCTCGGTGCTGTCCGTTTAGAAGGCTCAAAGTGACACTTTTTTTGGAGGAGTGTGAGCGAAAATATTGTGAGATGGCAGCTGTTAGATGAGCGGTTATGCACATGCAGGTAGAAGGGCTCAGCTGTGTTCATTAGCGCACAGAAATGAGTTCATTCATCACGGGCTGAGGCAGGCCGTCACATCGGCTGCGTCGTAGCCTGCCACAGCTCCCTCCGCACTCTGCAACATCACCTAAACTTCCTCAATGTTTGTCATAATCATAACAACATGGTATCGATGTTACTACATTTGTATACATTCGAATTTCTACTTCAAGCCTGGTAGTTAGGAGATGCAAAAATTACGAACATGATAATAATATCATAAATAATGAAAGTAATATCAACATCACTGTGAAAGTCAGAAACCAAACTGAATCAGAAATATTTTGTGCAGGGTTGTATTTTCTCCTACCTTACTTCTATCGTATATATAACTTTTGATGCCGCTTTGTACGAATCCTGTTTAAATAGCTATGCATTTATCACCTGGACGCCGATTTGCACGCTCCGATTGGATAATAAAGGAACAAATTATTATTTACTTCAACCTTGTACCTCAGTTATACCATAAGTATGCTTCTACCAAAACAAGAGCTCATATAAATTTCAAAATAACATTTTTTTCTTGAATTTAACAGTGCTCCAATAATTTAGTATTCAGTATTTCATTAGCAAACTGTCTTAAATGTCATGAAACATTTTGTTGAAAACATATGGACTGAGCTACAGATCTCATGCACTCAAATATTATGTAGTAGTGTACACGGCCCGTCAAAAATGACGGAATTCGATATTTTGCCGAAATAAATTTTCCAGATAAGGATGATAAACAAATATATCCATCCTAACATTACCTGCGATTAAAATATTCTAGTTCTTGTGCAATGTTGAAATTCGAATCCCAGATACGGTCATTAAGCATCCTTTAAGAGCATGACAGAAGGAAGGACCAAACAAGCACGCACGTAAGCCACAAATCTGTATTGTTATTTAGTGTATAACATCAGTGTACTCGTACCGTCCAAAATGATGACAAAGCCCGCCAGCAACAATTATTCAATTAATTAGCCTACGTAGAAAATCTTCCGCCATCTTGTAGTCATACATGCAGATCTGAACACGAAATACAGCACTGCAATGAACAAATGAAAACCCATGTTGGAAAAGTGTGTACACATTATTTAATCTAGCCTATCTGCGTTCCTGAATTCAATAAAACTGCCTATTATTTTTTAGTCATTCAGAAGCCTAAAAGTACAACCGTGCGCTGTGTCTATGTAAAAATTATGAAGCAAAGTAAAATCAATATTTTGCGAAGTGAAGTAGTTGAGTCGTTTCAGATCTGACTTTATACATTATTATTGAGTGCGTTCAAGTCTCAGTGACAAAATAAATTTTCATGTACGCAGCGTGCTGTACTCGTCAAAAAGGAGGTATTCGATGATTTATCATCAAGAGTGTCGATGAGAAAACAGAAAAAGATGGATAAAAAATTAATTAGAGTTAAAACAATTTCGATGAATGAATTATAGCTCTAACTTGAAGAAGAACGAAGTTATTTTAAAAGGCGTTTTTCTTTAGGGTGGAGCCGTAATTCATCAGTGAAAACTCTCTATACATATATCCCATGTTTTTGATCTTTGTGTCTTGGTGATAGATTTCTTACGTAATTTATTTTGTAAGATTGCTTTCGTAATTTATTTCTAAGAAATATCGTTCAAAAACTGGGTGTTTGTGACAGGTCGGATCCATATTACGTCCGGAAATTTAGAGTATTACTAAGTTAATACTACATGCAGGCTGTCGAATTTTCCATAATGTTATACCTGAAAGGAGAGAATGGGAGGTAACGACTAAGTAACCCATGAAGTAGGATTGTAATTGAGCTTTGTAAGTATACTACACCATCTGCGACCTGTTGGACAAAATTTTTGCGAAACTGTACGACTACATTATACTTTTCCCACACGTAAGAAGAATTCAATGTCAATTTGATTACATTTCTTTTAGAAACTTACTTTAAAAACGCCGGAAAATGGTTATCCTAAATTCAACATTTGTAGCAGACGATGTCCATAATACAGTTTATGTAAATAATATGATGAATTTTGCCAAGAGGAAAGTGAAAATCTTCCTCATAATGGTAAAAAACGTGAATGTCAGCAATACGAATCTGTAACCGAATTTTCTCTTTTCTTAATACTGAGAGTAGAGTCATGAATTTTTTCTTATCACAATCATTGGCAGCAGTGAGGATGGTGATGAGCGAGCTAGCTCACAAGTTCATCAGACGAATTTACCAGGTAGATTGATAGATACATAGTTTCTGTTCCCTATAGCACGGGTTTCTAGCAAGATACACCATTAATAAACTACTTTACTTCGAAGATATTTTTTTGTATAATCTCATTTTATTGTTTCCTGAAGGGTAGAACACGCACACTATTTGGTATCAGAGGGAATCATAAAATTAGAAAACGTAATGAAACGGCAAAGCCATTATATAACAACTAATTTATCACTAACTAACACTGAAACATTTTCATACTTTTCGAAAATGAAATTTGAAACTACTAGCTCTTAAATTACCGTGTAAAATTTATTGTGCCTCTGAATAACTAATACGAGTATAATTGACAAAATATCTACAAGGGCAAATTAGGTGGAAAACTGAAGCCCGCAGAGCTTGCGAATAACTGCGTCAACCGTCAATTTTGACTGCATGGGAACTTGTGTATAAAACAGATTGTCTTGATTTTTGGGCAGAAAACAAAAAAGCAGAACAATTTCATTTTACAGCTATTGGTACAAACTAAATTCTTAATGGGAAGAATTGTCAGTTTCCCACAAGGAGTTATGTTTCTATTTACAAATAATATCATAATATTTAGCTAAATTACGAAGACAGCATAAAGAAATTGATTTAGTCTCTTTCTACAGAACAACAGCCATTCGCATAACAACATTTTTTTGCTCTAGATGTCACATATGCTTCGTAGCGTTACAATATTGCAATAAGATTTACGGATGAACTCCTATTAATTTGATGAGGTTTAACATTGTACGTTAGAGCATTCAGAAAATAGTCATCAGCTGGATTCAAGTGAAACAATAGAACTGTCAGTTGAATTCTCTCGCTCTCGGTCACCGTGAGTCAAATTAATATTTCCAGGCTCAAATGACGAGCTTCAGCTTCACGTGTTGACGACGGAGAGTACAAACGCATTTCAAACATTGCGTTCAGGATTGTGTCAGCTTAGATAATGAATACGAAACTCCAAGATCATTTCTTATAACCGTTATAGGTTTTCTTCTTCATCATTTTTGTTCCATAAACCATCGAAAAAATGAAGGTCAAATTCTCTGTCATAATTGAAATTAAAATAAACATAAAAAATGTGGATTGCATTTGTCGAAAATGACGTGTAGGTTCTTTATCATTATCAACAAACAATTATTTTAATTAGAGAAGTTGAAGTGACGCAGCTGACGCAGAATGTTTTTCAGTGACGGCAGCGGTTGTTTTCTGGCCATAATTAAAATGGTATTGTAAGGCGAAGACTGGCGTGGCGAGCTCCTGCGGCTCGTCCAATAAGTTTTAGTGAGGTTCCTTCCGGCCAGGCGGAAGCTGCTGCGCCTCCCACGACGTCGCGGCAGCGCCTCTGCCACCGGCGGCGGCGCGGGCTGTGTGGGCGCCTCTTGCGGCTTCTTTGCTGTGTGACTCGGCCTCGGTGTTTGTCTGTGTTGAACTCGTATCGTAGTTTGCCAGTGTTGAATTCTGTATCGTTGTTTGCCAGTGTTGAACTCTGTATCGTTGTTTGCCAGTGTTGAACTCTGTATCGTTGTTTGCCAGTGTTGAACTCTGTATCGTTGTTTGCCAGTGTTGAACCTCGCATGGTACTTTGTTCAATTGATGATGGTTTTTGGTTCAATTTATCATCATATCACTTGTTGTTGACTCAAATCAATCTCTGCACCTGTCTCAGAAATTAACATGTAGGATTCTCGTAACTTAAATTATTTTAATGGTACGCTGGCCTGTTCATCTATGCATCATTCGACCGTCGAATGAGCGATGTCGTGAATGGAAAGATCTGAGACCGTATTTATTCATGCCACGGAGTTTTGAGCCCAAATGAAATCCATAACGCGTTGCCAGCGCACAGCTGAGTGACAGCGCGGCGAGCACTAACGGACCTCACACTCTAATTTGTTCCGAACAAACCCGGAACGTAGGGAAAGGTGCGGCCGGCGTCCTAATGAAGATGGACTAAACTAACCACCGAAAACTAATCCCATATCAGTAGCTCTCGACGTTTGTTCAGTTTTGCTGCGGCATTGTGTTCACGGATCCAGACATGACCGTGGGCACCGAGGTATCCTTGCCCCTGTCTTCTCGAGTTCACAGAGCAGCCTGTGATTTTTTTTCCGGTTTGGAAGACTTTTTTTACGAAGTTCACTGATGAGAATTGCTTCGGTGTCCTAGAAAGCAGCTTCAAGGCTCTAAAATTTATTGAAAAAACGAGTAGACAGTTTGATTTAATTCATCGAAAGTGATTTTTCTACAGTATATTGATGTTTTCAAGCTACTATGAGTTTGATGAAGCTTCTCTTTATTGTCGTCCGTTCTTTCATTGCATCCATAAAGTAAATATAGCAAAAAGCAGCTAGAATGATGAACATGTTAAGAAAAGTAAATTGTTGTACAACATTTAGTATCCTATAAGACATCAGTTCACGCATAATTCTAGAAAAATTATGTCGAACACACAATCCTGAACGTAATCTTGTTTGCGAGCAGCAGGTGGCATGGATTTTTATTGTCGTACATTATTTTTGTTTTTTATCTCTATATGTGATTGTACAAAAAATTACCAAAAATTACAAAAAAGATCAACATTTCTTATTAAGAAAACCCAGAATAACTGCATTTAAAGAAATCAATTAATTGTTTCCATGATGTATCTCGGGCTACAGCAGCTCGAATGAACGGAAGAAAAACAAAGCAGGGTAATTATAGTGCCTGCCTGACTTCAAAATTAAACAACTCTTGACGCTGATACAGAGCTAGTGTATTATTTGCACTGTCAGAAATATGGGAATTACTTACCTTTGAAATTTTGCATTTAAAATTTTCATCTTGAACTCAGAAAGAAAGATGAGTGAACAAATGCAGTACCAAGGAACTCGCGCAGCACACAACTAGTGGATAACGTACATCAAATAGACCCGAGCTGGAACACTGAACAATTTTGAACGTCAGTCGTCTTCGTCTTTTGTGATAGCTGTGCGGAATACTTCGCATCTACACGACGCTTATGAATTGAAATGCTGCGGCACTAAGTACGCGGCATGTTTTAAAAGTAGCATTAGAGTGCATCTAAAAATGTGTTCACTACATCTAAGTGAGATTTTGGTATTAACAAATATTACCATGGATGAAAAAGCCTAGCGCTCATTGAATAACTTATATGGACTCTGTTGCGAAGACTCATAAAAGATAATATATTGGAAATTGTAGGAAAAATCTTCACATAACTAAGCTTGTATTGAATTTTTGAATATTCATTGTTTCCAGGAACTTGCAGCTCAGCGCGTTGGACGACAGCACAATTTTCTACGTAAGATTTTAGCATGCAAGGTTCCGAACTTGTGAAATTTTACAAGATACTGTAAAACCTCCGTCACCAAAACGAGTGAGCTAGCAAACTTTCCTGAGCGCTGTTCTCTTGCACTCTACCGATTCCGATATTTTTGTTGCAGCGTCTGAAAAAATGCGGTCGCTGTTCTTTAATGTTGCTGGCGCTGGGCACTGAGTAGAGGCCCACCGAGGTTTAGCTCTCCGCTCAGACCTCACAACTTTATTGGGCATGATGCCGCTAATCATTTTATGACTGATTTCGTATGCAGCGAGTTGTATTCGAGGCTCTTCTTTAGAGTTGCTGGTCTCAGGCACGTGGAGAACGGTGTCGAGCTCCAAGTTATGTTGTGTGCGAAAATCTGCTTGTGTTGTGTTGCATGTAAGCAGCTTGAGATTAATTAGATAACACATTTTATGTGTAAAGTGTTCAAAAGGCATTCGAATTACACTTTTTTAAATATGGGTGGCAATAAAGCTAAGTCATCAAAGTTTTCTTCATGTAAATTATTTTAAGATTTTCATTTCCGACTTTGCTAGTGATTAAATCTTAAAATACTGAGATCAGAATAGGGCGACTCTTAGCACAATAAACTAAGTAAAGTAAAATGCAGCTATTAAATAAATTTGGTCGGGTTAGTTATCCTAGTTTAAGTGGTAAATTGTGTCAGCTTAAATCACCTTCTTAATTCTTCTATAACTCCTTGTGTGACACGTAGAAATTTTAATGCGTCATTTCTACAAAAAATACTATAGCAATTCAAATATGAATCTTTATGGTGCCATCACAGCTCACCCATCATGCTTAAGAATTCTACTAGATATTCATCGCGTGCAGTGCAGGGCTGTTGCTCAAGAGATTCTTACAAGTACTTAACGTTGGAGTCGTTAAGAGGCTTAGGAAATGCAAGGAACGTTAACCTACCTGGACAGAATGACCGTAATCCCCAAAGTATGTTTCCGCCACGTAGTTTTACTGCACTCAAATTATAGACGAAACGATGAACGATCAGAGTCACGTTTAAATTAGTATACCGTGTAGCGGCAGGACGAGCGAGGTGGAGGTGGTCGTGCCGGGGGTCGATCACGCTCGAATCTCCTCAAGTTTTCCCAAGCTTCCCTATCATAATTTATCGACAAGTCCAAACGATTAACATGTGTAATACCTAGTCGGAGGAATTAATTGCACATGTTGGCTGACAGTGAGCACTGGCTAATTGCAGAGGCAGCTTGGTCAGGTACTAGAGAGGGGAGGAGACCTCATTCTCTTTAATGGGTTGTGCTCAAGAATCAGTTGGCCAAACAGAGCTCGCGCTGCCTCCTTAGAACTCGCCGAGTTTATTTTTCCTGCCCTTGGTATGAGCTCAGCCTCCTTGCCTCGAAATTAGCCTAATTCATGCTAAAAGCTGATCTGGCCATCTGGCCTTCGAAAATGTCCATAATTTACCTTTTGGTGACGACCTCTCATTTATGTAAGAATTGGAAGAAAGAAAGCATTCATTGTTGATTTTTGCAGAAAAGCATATAGAGAATTTTGCCGTCAACAAACGATGTGGACGGAAAACCGTAAGGTACGCTTTGAATTATAATTGCAGCGCAGAAAATTTGCGAACACGTGAACTCTTTGCCAATAATAGTAAAAAATGTAATTTCCTCTGCTCATTTGGTAGTTCCGACAGCGAAAAATTCATCACTGTTGTAGCTAAAGCCAAGGAAGAAACTAACGGTTCGAAGGGTGTTCAAACAATTCAAATTATCGTAGAGATACAGCTGGCAACGTACGTTCTAAGTTGGCATGGCCATGCTTTGCATTTTTTCTGAAATCCCTGCGGGTGGTTGAATTACATTTAGAGAAAGCTCAAACCTTAGCATTTGGCAAAAAAACAACACGTAACGTAGCCAAGTCTACTAAAAAGAACTTATGCAACCAGCTGTACCGCTGCTGCGATGTACTTGTATATTGGTAGAAAATTTGACTCATGCTAAGAATCACGCTATCGCGCAAGAAGATGTTAGAGGTTCGTCGCATACCATCACTCCTCGCAGGCTACGAGTTTTTCCTAAAATTCAAAGTATTAATGGTTTTAGGAGTTGCCCAATTTAACCACATGTAATTTAGGTATTTTAATTGTTAGAATTTCTAAGGAATTTCATTTCAATGGTGCGGACTAAATAACCTATCCCCTTAGATGTTTTATTCAGGATCATGTTGTTTCCGATCTCGCAGGAAAGAGTTTTTTCTACGGTTTGTTTTTTATTCATGCTGTAACTATTGCACTCGTGAACTTTCTTCCTTCTACGAATCTTCATAGACTCGCATTCACGAGCAACTGTTTTGCGAATGCAAACAGTACAAGGACTTCCTACAATAAATGGTCTTCATAAATTTTTTTTTAGAATGAATGAGTTCACTCGGGAAATGATACGCAAATTAATTGATGTTTCCATGATGTCATAGCAAAAATTCACGATCGATATGAATAAACTGACAACATTTCTTCAGAAAGGTAGTATATAAAGTTTCAGTCACTTTCAGTGTACATTTTTTAATAGATTCAGAGCATTAAAACAATGCAAGGCTGGGATGGACTCACAACAGCTCGCTGGAGGAAATACCTCAACACTTCGCATTCTGGACCGCCCAGATCTCCATGGTTGGTTTCCAGAGTAAACTCAGACAAGATGTAGAAAAGCGTACTTAGTGTATGTTTCACTGGTTCAGATATATTTTTAACACGTCAAGTGCAACGGGTTAAACTAAAGTTCTAAAGTTCAATATTTAACTGAAATTTGAGTTAATTTTAGAGATTAATTTTGAAAATGATGCACATCAAATAGATGGTGCCTTCATTTAGTTTCCATTAAGTTTTTATGAAAATTCTGTTTGTGACTGCCATTCGGTCAGCAGTATTATGAAAATCCCCTCAGCCACCGGTGGTCAAGCTGCACTCAATGTGTTAAACATGCCACTAACATCTCCATGTTTCTAGCATTTGTTGGTAAAAGAAAGCTTCTTTACCTACAAAATCAGCATATCGCAAAGATATTCTACTGGGAATAACATTACAATTTATTTGGGAATAAAACTGCCGAGTTAGGGCGCGCGAGTTTAGTGACGTTCATATAGCGTCGCGAAATCTCCATCAGGAAATCTTACTGGGCGTGGCCTACATCATCCTCGCTAAATAATGGGGACGTAACGTGTCGAAATTAACGTCTCGAAAAAAAATTAAATTGTAAGTCTAGTAATTTTCTTATAGCGATCCGACTGCCAAAAATTGGCTGTGGCTCAAGTGTTTGTTTTACTTCTCCTGTACTCAAGTTTGTTGTTTTAATGTATTTTTTCAGCCTCAATCTATATTTGTATATGGTCTGACGGCAAAATTTATTCGTTCTCTCGTTTTGATGTGAATCATCAGCACGATTTTGTGTCTTCACTTAAGTAAAATTTGGCAGTTATTGTTCTACTGCAGGGGTTCCTAACCTTTCTTTTGCCTAGCACGCATAAAGCAAGTTCGTTCGAATCTCGCACCCCCTGAAATAAAAATGCCAACATATAGCCAATCACCTATTATTTACCTGGACTTATCTAGCACCCTCTGGAATATCGTCTCGCACCCCCAGGGGGTGTGAGCATTCCAGGCTGGGAACCCGTGTTCTACTGAGTTGCACATACAGTCTACAATTACAAGTTCATGACAAATTTGTAAATATCACTTCACAGAACTGTTAATCTTCTGGGCAACACCACATTCAAGTCGCTTTGGACCATTCAAAAATACAAATAAATTTAAGTATGTATCAACAATCGCAGCCATTTCTCCAATGTTAGAAGCAATAGAAACTTTGGGGCTTAAAAAGTCTGTAGCGCACCCAAGTTAAATTCAAAGAGCTTACCCCACCAGCTGTACTTCGGTGACGACGTATTTTTTTCAAAATAAACCCCGGGTCTACCAACAAAACGTATTCTTTTGTGAATTGCTGCGCGCGCTTTCATTGCGTGACCTGTATGCGGTGTGACCCTCCTTTCTTTAACTTGGCTCATCTTCAGCTTCATTGATGAGGAGGTCATTTAACTGACAACTCAATTCTTCCATCGTGTGGCTACTCTCGGTGCGAACGAAATAGAGAACGCGTTTGATTAGTGTACTGATAGACCTACGCGATCTTGCTCACTCAATATCACGTGTTTTCAGTTTCTCAAAGAGAAGTGTCTTTTTTCAATTAAACTGTCACTGATAAAGTTGTCTGTGTAAAATTTTAAGAGGATAACAAAGACCTTTATGAAAAATAATTTGAGCCGATAAAGCACTTGCTCTAGACGAGAGACCAATGCCTTCATTTGGGGCATTGGTCTCTCGTCTAGAGTAAGTGCTTTGTCGGTCTAGTGTGTTTGAAAAAATTCATCATAATGCTAAATCATTGACTTTAGATTTTTTGGGATGATGTATTTGGTATTCTCCTTCAAAAAAATGAAACCTCGTTCCTCTGTTACCTGAAAATTCATTTTTTTTCGGGGCAATTCTATATTTTCACGCATGCAGTAGGTTTTATACTAATAAGCTAAAATTAGCAGGTGAGATTTCCTTACAGCACACCCAGCACAGCCGGTGCAATCGCAACGTCACGAAATACAGTTTTTAGTAAACTGGTCTCATTTCTTTTGCCTAAGTGAAGGAAACCAACAGTCATTTTATTCCATTTTATTGCCAACATAACTTCTGCAAAATAGTCAGAAATGTTCGAAATCAGTATTTCTTCGACTCAGCTAAATATTCAGACTCAGTTTGATGTAATGCAAATATGCAGGACCCGACGGTGATCATTTACATCAAATTTAATCTGTTTCAAAGTTTTGATGCATTCTTTGCTTCCGATGTGAAATTTTTTATTTCTGTAAACCAACAACTACATTCAATTGCTTAAATGAAACATTTTACAGTTGAATTTTATCACAACCCTACTTGACATCGCAGTCATTTAATTCTGGAGCTAGAATAAAATTACTCTAGTTACTAGCTTCACTATGGTACCTGCTGTTGTAAAATTTTTTTAAATACACAAAATAACAGTTGAAAACTGGCTTTCATAAATTAAGTCGTTTTCAGTGACAGTGCCCACCATATAACCTAACATATATTTTTAAATAGAACGATATTGAATGTGCTCAATACAGCATCTTTTGAAGTTTGATCAGCAGTCAAATCGCAAACCAAGATACACATATTTATGAGTTTTAGAACGCGCATGTAAAAAGTTTAAAATATAACCTTACTTTACAGGTTTTCTTCTCAGGACGGTACAGATCGAAGCTGATGTATTCATGCTTGTTACCACCTGTGTAGAAAAGCACCAGCCTAAACACTACAGAAGTTGAAGTAGACCGTGGCCTGGTGACAGTGGTCGTAACTCCTTAGGTGTGGATTTAATTCTAGGTGAACTAAAAGTGATTCATTAGCAAGACAATGCGGAAGTCATGGAGCCTTATGCCAAATTAAGTACGAATTATTAAAGAGACGACTAACGCCCTGAAATCGTAGGTGAGATTCAGTCCATCACCCGGAGATGTGTGAATGACGAATGGCATGGAGTTACACCTGAAGGAGTTGCTCTCCTACTTCTACAGCGTAAAAGTAGATCCCCGAAAGTTTTCTTCGGAGCCTTAGGAACAGGAATTGAAAAAAATCAACTCATTAAAAATTTTATATTACTCAAAAAACTACTCAGAACAAAAAATAATGATTTATAGAAGTATTTACTTTATGGGAGTAATTGTCATAGGCACAAAAAATAACTAAGTAGATGGAATAAATTTTTTTTTGTCATATTTACCTAGCCTAGCATGCAACAAAAAATAGTAATAAAATTTGTAGAAGAATTTTATCATACGAACAAATGTAATCTCATAATTTGCACCTAAAGAGAAGGCTTCCCCATTTCACATCAATCGATGATTGAGCATCCCAGTATTAATTGGGGTAGTTATTCGATTTCAATTCGAAAAATAATTCATCAAAACTTAGAAAATTCATGGAATCTCGAGTGAGTAATAAATTGAAGAAATAAGTGCGACGTGTACATTCAATGCAATGTACCATCTCAAAATTGAAAATTCTATTTAACTTTTACGCCTTAATCCGATGTTTATTCCCTTTATTCATTTACACGTAAGGTCTGCAACGCCAGATTTTTACATTCACTTGTTCTTTCCGAGACGCAATGCGCAAATCCATAATGCTAAATACAAAAGAATTAAATTTGAATTACTTCGTAACGATCAGCTTTCAAAAACAATTCATTAATCTTTTCCAGAGGTCTGAGGACAACTCTGAGGATCTAAAATAAATAGAAATTGTTTGGTCTTATTATTCAAAGTTTATTCGAGAGATTTTTATTGTAGTACCTTCGTTCAATTTTGATCAGATAATCGCTCATCTACGGGTTTTGGATTGCGAACAAAATTTCCAAACTCAATTTTGCCAAACTCTCTGAAAATAGCCAAAAAAATGAGCATGAGGCACTAAATAATGTTGAGAAATTACGTCCACTATGAGAATTAAAACGCGTTTATGGAAGGTAATTCGCTTAGATAAGTATAGTCGAAATTGAGTTAACAATTGGGATCGAAAAGCAATAAAACTATGATTTATTAGAGAGTAAAGCCTTCGATAACTCAAACTTACGCAGGCAGAACTGTACACGAATAAATAATGGTATAAATAAGAGGCTTAAGAACATTGTCGCTAATGGACGAAGAAAACAAACTTTTCGTTTCACTGATCCTTCGCAGGCAAGGACACGTCGCACCGCACTCTAGAGGCGCAAAAATATGACCGTCCGCTTACCACGAAGGAATTTATCCTTAAATAAGAAGCGGAGAGAGAAGTCGTCGCGGTGAACAGTGAGAAACTCTCAGCCTCATTGTATTGGCCAGTCGCAGGCCAGTAATTAGCTTCAAGTTATTTACCTAGCTTATAATTTCGGTATCTCTTGCCGTAATCGAAAGACTCCCAATATAGTTGGTAAGGTACATCATTAAAGCAGTTCGAGACAAACTTTATCGGGAGGACTTTCAAAGCCTTCTCAGGACATTTATCATGCGAATGGTAATCACCATTTAATTATACATTACTCAACATAAATAGATTGGTTGTGAAGTCCAGAAGTCTTCCAGTTAACCTATTAATAATTGTTCACTGGCATATGAGCCGCCCAAGAGCCGGGCTTCTGATTAATGGCAGGCGCGGAACGAGTGCTCAGGCAGTCGCAGGTATCCGCATCTGCGGCTCAGGCCGAGCAACTCGTACGCTGTTTCTTCGGAAAAATTACTTTTAGAAACAAGCGTCACTCGAGTGCTTATTAAAAATGATACATTCTCTGGCACCCTCACGAATATTGCCTACGGATGTGGTGGAATATTAGGCAGCCTCAGGGTCACATGACGGCGGCGGAGGGTACAGTTCTGTGCCACCTTATTTACTGCTCCTGGCTACGACCGTGGCCTGGCATCCCGCCGATAAAATCCGATCTCGCTGATCGCACTACGGTTTTCATCACGATCGAATGAGGGAGAAGAACTTCATTTAAAAATAGGCTTTCGACGTTTTCTAAGTGGTCTAAAATTTTCGTTGGTCAATCAGTGAAATTATTACTGTTTAATAATGATAATAGAAAATTCATGCCATGAAAACGAATGCGTTTCTTCAGGAAATATATATGCAGTGAGGATTCCCATTCATTAAAAAACACATACGAAACAAACCAATGAAAGCAGTTGCTTTAGTACGAATCCTATTTTTTCCACATTCTAATGTGTACTTCTAAAGTAGTGTGAATTAATCAGGAACTACAAACACAATCCCAATTTAAATTCAGTCATCGGCGTAAGGGAATCGAAACTTGCATAATGGGGACGATGCAAAGCTGCTGAAGGTGAATGGTGTAATTTTTGAAGAAGTACCGAGCAAACAAAGATGGCGCCGAGCAGCGGCCTCTGGGGAAATCTGAGGCAGGAGGGCCCAGGGAACATTCGAGGGTTGCCTGTGCAATAAAACGACTCGAGGACAAACTTCCAAGTCCCTCGTTGAAATGTAATGATCCTGCGATGCTATGATAAGCCCTCGCTCGCTCGTGCTGCATTTGGGAGCTCAAAGTTAGGTTACACTTTCTGCTAATTTACCGAAATAAATGTTTTAGTTATTCGTTTGATGATAAGAAAGAAGTCATTTTCACGATATTCCGCTATTTGTCTCTCTAAAATGTGAGCATATTGTTTTAATTTTTCGCGAATGGACAAGTCAAATTCTCCGCATATTCCTTAGTCGTCGGCAGGCATTGCGTGGTAGCTGCGATTACTGATGACCACATTTAAGACTAACAAACACTAGTCTTCATTTTTTTGTCAAGCAAAAGGTTACGAATTTATAATTTTTATCTCTGGTGAAGCCACTGCCAGTTCGAGGGTGCAGTAAGGAGCAAAATGATGATGTGATCCACTCGAGCAATAGCGAGTTGCCTAGCGCAGAGCTGGTGAGTGGCCGGCACCAGTCTAGCTCTACATGATAATCATATGGTAAGCCTCAAGACAGCCTAAACTGTGTTTGTTTAACTGCTTAGGCTCGCAGTTAACATTGGGATCTCATTAAGATACTGATTTTATAGAGGTGCGACGTCTTCTTTGAATTACAGGACTGATCGTACTTCAGATAGAGCATCATGATTCGCATGCGCCTCTGCGACTCGCCCTGGGCGACTGAACAAGGGAGGCGCTCAAGGACGGTCCGACAAAATACTTTCAAGTACCAACGTATTGAATTTTGAAAGATATCTTCGTCTGATAATGAGTAAGTAGGAATGTTAGTGCTCGAAACTTTCAATTTTTAATAGTCTGAACTCAATCAAAAACGACTATCTCAATAACACACATCGAAATCAATTGCATTGAAATGTGTTGCATTTGAATTTGCTGATATTTAGGTTACTCCTTTTATAATTCACAAAATTATTGGATTTTTTACGTTTTGTGAGTCCCATGTTTGAACTTCTATCGGGGCTACCGTTACTGTTTAGAACAAATAAACATTTTCTGAAAGACACAAAAGTTGCTGTCTTTTGAATATATGTTGAGATGCAGCAGAAAACACATGCTGTCAGAGTGATCATGACGAGAAGGATAAGGATTTAATGCTTGAAAATGAAACGTCGGAAATACACATTTGTATCAAATTCCGGTTAGATCCTATAACGTAATCGAAAAATGCTTTAAAATGCAATTGCAATCACTCGACATTGCATGGCTGTCACATCAGCGCTAAGAGAAATGCTCACGTCGGTGTTGAAATTTTGGGTATGATATTATCTAAAATTGCATGTGCTGGGTTGAGAACTTCATAGGTATGACCCCAGTCAAATTGTTTCGGACTTCAAACTTTTGGCTTCTATTGCCCTAATTTAATATTAGTGCAATACATGAATGCAATGCAACTTTCGATGCCAAATTCGAAAAGTCAGAAGGCGATTTCGACCGGAAGTCTAAAAGGAAGAGGCTCAATTTAATTTGTAATATATCTCACCATGAGTAAAAATAGCCTTCTTAAAATCGTGGCCACTTTGTTAAAAGTTAAAAAGGTTTGTGCTCTAGGTAAAAGTCTGACTTTTTATCTAGATTAAATCGAAGCTATTGGGTTGCGAATAATAAGCCTTGTGTAAATTTTTATAATACCTTATCAGTTGTGCAGAAGAAGATGAAACTATTGTTTTTTAAAATGAAATGACTCTTACTGACTTCGCTTTTGCCTTCTTTTACATGAGGGAAATATAATCAACCGCAATCTAACCTCATGCCTGTATTAATAACAAAATCAAAGTCTTCTCTAAGACAAATATCCGCGCAAAGCGTCGGTAAGATACAACACAGTTATTTCCCTATGTGTAATTTTACTTCGAAATGAAATGCCATAACGAAATTATTTTAGTGACCGAGCTCAGTTTATATTCTAGAGCGAAGTCAATCGTTAGCGGAGCGCTGTATTGAGATAAAAATTCGGCTTCGTGTCATGTTGACTCGTATTTAGCAGTTTTGCCAGCACACCTTGCAGTCTATAGTGCACTCTGTTTAGCAGTCTTGCCAGCACACCTTGCAGTCTATAGTGCACTCTGTTTAGCAGTTTTGCCAGCACACCTTGCAGTCTATAGTGCACTCTGTTTAGCAGTCTTGCCAGCACACCTTGCAGTCTATAGTGCACTCTGTTTAGCAGTTTTGCCAGCACACCTTGCAGTCTATAGTGCACTCTGTTTAGCAGTCTTGCCAGCACACCTTGCAGTCTATAGTGCACTCTGTTTAGCAGTTTTGCCAGCACACCTTGCAGTCTATAGTGCACTCTGTTTAGCAGTCATGCCAGCACACCTTGCAGTCTATAGTGCACTCTGTTTAGCAGTTTTGCCAGCACACCTTGCAGTCTATAGTGCACTCTGTTTAGCAGTCATGCCAGCACACCTTGCAGTCTATAGTGCACTCTGTTTAGCAGTTTTGCCAGCACACCTTGCAGTCTATAGTGCACTCTGTTTAGCAGTTTTGCCAGCACACCTTGCAGTCTATAGTGCACTCTGTTTAGCAGTTTTGCCAGCACACCTTGCAGTCTATAGTGCACTCTGTTTAGCAGTTTTGCCAGCACACCTTGCAGTCTATAGTGCACTCTGTTTAGCAGTTTTGCCAGCACACCTTGCAGTCTATAGTGCACTCTGTTTAGCAGTCTTGCCAGCACACCTTGCAGTCTATAGTGCATTCTGTTTAGCAGTTTTGCCAGCACACCTTGCAGTCTATAGTGCACTCTGTTTAGCAGTCTTGCCAGCACACCTTGCAGTCTATAGTGCACTCTGTTTAGCAGTTTTGCCAGCACTCCTTACAGTCTATAGTGCACTCTGTTTAGCACTTTTGCCAGCACACCTTGCAGTCTATAGTGCACTCTGTTTAGCAGTTTTGCCAGCACACCTTGCAGTCTATAGTGCACTCTGTTTAGCAGTCTTGCCAGCACACCTTGCAGTCTATAGTGCACTCTGTTTAGCAGTCTTGCCAGCACACCTTGCAGTCTATAGTGCACTCTGTTTAGCAGTTTTGCCAGCACACCTTGCAGTCTATAGTGCACTCTGTTTAGCAGTCTTGCCAGCACACCTTGCAGTCTATAGTGCACTCTGTTTAGCAGTCTTGCCAGCACACCTTGCAGTTTATAGCGCACTGGGTTGCTTCACAAGTGTTCGAGGGCCACACTTTGAACAATTTACGACATCGCAGCGGTTCAGCAGGTAGCGCAAGTTCCGGTCAATTTGGCTATGCTCTGTATTATTTTACATGTCGAAACTCTCAAGCTTGAGTTTCATCTTTTCAAGTATAATTTGAGGTCTTAACATCCGGAAACTCTAGAGGATTACTGACAACCCTAATTTTATTTAAGAAAATATTCCAACACCTTCAAACTTTCGGCATGAAAACAACACATGACTCTGGGGAATCAACTTCTAACCTACGCACCCGGCTGTCGAGCTATGATGGCATGAATTGTTCAAAATTTCTGCCCATGTGGAATTGCAAAAACTTAGGCGTCTCCACTACTGAGCACAGCCATAGCATGAGCCCACTGCTCTGATTGCTATGGATTAGAGCTTGAAATCTCTTTAATAAGTGACAGACCAAGTCTCAGTCAGCTGAGTATACATACTAGAATATTTTGTTTGATTTGAATATCGTAACCACAACACTAATGAAACTCATGCAAGATAACATAAACAACATTGACAATGAGTTTGATTGCCAATAAAAGAGTTAAAGGAAATACTGTGCAGTTATATGGAGTTCAGCTCCAATCCTATCACAAGGAAGGGTTCAGGCGTCGAAGCGTTATGAGGTATGTGTGGCAATTGCGGAATCTGAAATGTTCCGTACAACATTTATCGAACCAGTTCGGTCCAGTCGTGCCCCTTTAGTCTTTAAATACGGGCGACTGCATCGGCATAGAAAATACGATGACGATCGTGTGAACAGGTGTGGCACAGGGCAGCAGTAACATTAGGCGAAGACGATCGAGTCACTGCCGATATGATGTAGCTTAATGTTTATATATCGTACACCTAAATCAGCAGCCATACAGTTCTGTGCATAGCAGCGCGGCAAGAGCAGCCGCAGCACAGGTTTGTGGGTAGTAGTACTGCAAAATCTACAGTAACATGGCACAAGGGAGCGCTAGGTAGAAACAAGAGACTCAGTCATGTCACAGCCCAACATCAAAGAACAGACGAACAGCAGACGAGAAACAGCTGACAGTTCAGTACATATGTACAGAATTCCAGCTAGGAAAGTCTTGGTTAGATGAGGTGGCATGGCTGACGTAGCATGGCTGATGCAGCATGGCTGACTTAGCATGGATGACGTAGCATGGCTGACGTAGCACGGCTGACGTAGCACGGATGACGAAGCATGGCTGACGCAGCATGGCTGACGTAACATGGCTGACGTAGCATGGCTGACGGAGCATGGATGACGTGGCACGGCTGACGTAGCATGGCTGACGTAGCACGGCTGACGAAACATGGCTGACGTAGCACGACTGACGTAGCGCGGCTGACGTAGCACGACTGACGTAGCATGGCTGACGTAGCACGGCTAACGCAGCACGGCTGACGTAGCATGGCTGACGTAGCACGGCTGACGTAGCATGGCTAACGTGGCACGACTGACGTAGCACGGCTAACGCAGCACGGCTGACGTAGCATGGCTGACGTAGCACGGCTGACGTAGCATGGCTAACGTGGCACGACTGACGTAGCACGGCTAACGTAGCACAGCAGTCTCGGCCCCCATCGATCCCTTGCCTGGCTGCAAGTAACGAATCGCTCGCGAGCCAAACAAAAGGAAGTCAAACATGGCTCGCCTTCAGAAACCATTATTATTTCTTTTCAGTGAGGAAATGAAGGCTTTACTGCATGTACGGTCGGCAAAGAAATCGCCAGGAATAGCTTTAATATTTACGCAGCCCTGCTTGATAAATGAGAATGACTCATGGAAGAGTTGATGTAAATACAACTACTGCAGCCTGGTCGCTTAACAAATTAGACTGCTCCTCAACCCTGCTCTGTGTGATAAATCTGTACCCACCTCAGTGCACGGGTCTGAAAATGAAGGACCGATGTCAATTTGTACAACTTATCAAATGCTCGTCTACCCTTGTTAAATTAGTTGCTACTGCCCTCCGGAAGCGCGTAATTTTCGTGACTTTGATGCACGAGTTTAAATAGTTCTCTTTGGGAATAGAGTTGGGCGTTCTGTGGAGAGTGAGTTATGGTTTCCCAGTTTGTTGATCTAATTGATTCATATAAAGAATCAAAGTCCTGGAGTCAGTTGAATTATAATGCAGGTGATTTACAGCGAGCTTCAAACATTTTGGTTCCAGTGAACGCTGTTTTTAAGCATAAATTCTCATACATATTTCCGGGATGATTTTCTCTCACTGTAGATTCATCATCAATGTCCTACAAAGGAGCCTTCAATTTGAGCGAACCTAGTTCAATATATCAAATGAGTTCGTCTCAAATGAGTCTCAAAGCAAAATATACCACCATTTCGTTTTCGTACTCGAGATTTTAATATCAACTGTCCGCATTTCTCCATCTTTTGCTCAACAATTCTGAAGAACAAGAAGGCACTGCTCAATTCTCTCTACATGAGGGCCGAGGCTGCCCCCCATTATAAGACAACTTTGAGACTGATCACAGCAGCGCAAGTTAGTGATCAAGAGTTCCGTTGACCAGGAGATGGCGCATTGGCGCTTCACGGTCAAAAGTGCGCTGCCTTGCAGCGCTCGTTGCCTTCACGTTCTGAGTCCGAGCGCAGCAGTTATGCGGCGAACGCGCCTTTTGCGCTCGTCAATGAGCGCTGAAATTTTCAACGGAGCTCGGCGCTCCCCTCAGTCGTGCTGATATCGTTGCATAAAAGCCTCCATTAAAGCTCCGTATTGTAGGTTTAAAATGCCATTGCCTGCCTATGGCTCCATTGTAGGAAATCTTTATGCTACGCAAGATGGTGGAGTCAGATCGAGATAATTGAGACTTTACGCATCTTGTGCTGGCTCTCTCTTTATCTTGCCTACCTCTGCTGTGGCTCACTGAATGGTAAGTCTTTTTTTCGGGGGCGAGGTGTTCAAATTCGTCAAGGATATCAGTTACTGCGGCGAAATGAACAAATTCAGGAGTACTTTCACATCTTATGTCATGTAATCTGCATGCTCTACGCTGCACGTACACTGTGTATTGCACTCTATGATGAAAATTGTAAAAGCAGCCCGTATGTGTACTTACTGTTTATGGCAGTTAACCTGCAGTGAGCATAATTATGGTGAGCCTAATTTAAGCATAATGCGTGAATATTCTCTTCTTTGAAGAAGAAAAAAGAAAAAGAAAAAATGTTTATTTCCAAGTTGTCACATGAGATACATGCCAACATATTGGCTTTTAAAAATTTCTTAAATATAGGGCATCCTGAAACAAATGTTTCATACGAGGAGTACTAATTGACAAACCATCCGAGGTGTACAAGTAGATGAGCCATACGAGGCATAATAATAGACAAACTATGCGAGGTGTACTAATAGACAAACTGTCAGAGGTGTACAAGTAGATAGACCATACGAGGCATATTGACAAAATATACGAGGCGTACTAATAGACAAACCATTCGTGGTGTGCTAGTAGTCTAACAAAAGTTCTATACTAGGAGTACTAATTGACAAACCATCCGAGGTGTACAAATAGATAAGCCATACGAGGCATAATAATAATAGGCAAACTATACGAGGTGTGCTAATAGACAAGCTATCAGAGGTGTACAAAATAGATAGACCATACGAGGCATATTAATAGACAAAATATACGAGGCGCACTAATAGACAAACCACACGTGGCTTGCCAATAGTCTATCTCTGTCAAGGGTAGTTGAATGAGAAATGAAAAATATGCCCTAAAAATATGCAAAGCCCTATCACCACCAAAAACGTATTTCATATCTTCTCGATATTCACCACATCATGCGGACATGAGTACATGGGATAAAATAGAGATACAGTGTAAGCCGGTTACCACTCATGATAGACAAATATCTACAAAATATTGGTAGAAATGGGTAAACAAACATATATTCAATATCAAAATTCATAGCTTGTACAACATACGGACAGAAAGATAATTTTACTACGATTCATATGCTCAAATTGCACTTTATTTCATTAATTATATATGACATTAATCCGATTCACAGAAACGCCCTCTGGGGAAGTGATGGATCTATTTTTGAATTATTTCGCTATTGCAATAAAATTTATAAACCGAATGGTTTTTGCATAAAGAAATGAAATAGAAACATGTATATCTATTTATGTAGATACATATATATACCTACACACGTACACACACATATTAATATATATACTTATTGAAAATAAAATATTAGAAAAAAAATACAAAAAATGCATATATAAGATAAAAGATAGAAGCAACCAACCATCAACTACACAGAAAATGACAGCTGAGCTCACTGTAATCCTAAGAAATTTTTCTCAAAAAAAATAACTAAAAGGAAGAGAAGACTTCGAAAAACATAAAATGAGCTGTTTT
Source organism: Morinoia aosen (assembly GCA_030386875.1). Lineage (NCBI taxonomy): Eukaryota > Metazoa > Arthropoda > Malacostraca > Amphipoda > Talitridae > Morinoia > Morinoia aosen. The sequence continues at coordinate 27,847,130 of CM059561.1, read as the reverse complement.
TTAATTTCTTCACAGAAATTTTTAAGAAAAATCAGGTTATAGTCAAGAAGCAACACAACTCTTCAGCATTATACGGACATGTGTACGTGGGATAAAATGGAGTAACATTGTGGCCGGATATCACATCTGAGTGGAGAATATTCACAAAATTGGCACATATAGGAAGATTAGGCCTTGATCCAAAATGATTATTTTGATTACAGAAATTTAGAGTTTTTTCCGATTTGAAAGTTCAGTGCTAGTGTGCGCTGAACGCACGAAAAAAATAAAAATAAAAAGACTAAATGCAATGCTTAAATTACCCCTTTCCCCCCAGCTCAGCCGAAAATCGATTGAAAGCATCTTCGAGAATGATTTTGAAATAGCGAGACAACGTTAGCCAAAAATTTAATTCATTATAAACTTTGCACAACCCTCACATCTATAAACCTGTTTATTGGTGTACGCACAAAATGTATTTCATGGTATATTTGTCATACGGACGTTAAATATTAATACAGAAAAGAGAAAGAAATAACAAAATAAAGATGAGGAAATACTCCTAATTATGGAAAGAACGTTCGTTCTGCTGCACTGAACTGACGGCTGTGGTGCTCATTGTTGTCGACAGAAATAAGTAAGATGAATATACGAATCGCTTAGCAAACGTAAAATGAAATAGTTTCTAAATTTCTAACAGAAATTTCAGGAAATATTAAAATTTCTGATAGATAGGAAGTTCACACCGAGATGCTGCAGGCCCTATGACAGAGATGCAAAATGACGTGACACATTTACTCTAAATTCTTTTCCAGTTTTAGAGTTTTTGATATGCTGGGGAAGCTTGTTCCACAAAAAAGCTCCAGAAACTGAGAGAGCTTTTTGTCCCACGTTAGATGAACGGTAACTGACGAAGTCTTCGAACGATTCGAAGTTCAGAAATGCCGAACTATTAACAGCTCCTAAAGTGATTTAAGGAAAGTTTTAGTTTTTGGGAGAATTTGAACTCTTTCCAACGTTGTGCTTGAACTTTTATAAGTTTCAGCAATAAAGTGATGAAAAATTGTTATTTTTCAGGACAATGCACTTTCGAACAACACAGGAATGAGTCAATACCGCGCTCAGATTTTGGCTTAGAAATACTGAGCCTTTTGAATTTATATGATATACAGTTCAAATGATTATGTAGAGGGAATTAACCTTGCAATTTAAAACCACAAAAAATATGCTAAACATATATTTTTTTCAAATTATGAAGTAAATAATGAACGGTAAATAAGAGTTTCGAAAAAATTACTATAAATTTCATTTTGTGCAAAAAATGCGCTGAAACTCTTTTTGTCCTCAAAATTCAGGTTTTAAAAATACAAAAGATGATGAAAACTTACGGGCAAGTGCTCACAGTTTGTTAACAAAGGTTTATGTGGCAGATGAAATCAAACTGATCATGAATTTAAATGTGAAGCAATGTGAAATTCAAAATACGAGCAGAGTTCATGTTACCATCTGATAGATTGCATGTCTTCATATCATAGATTAATAGATCTTTATACCTGTACTGCAATTCAGATGTGCTATGAGGAATTTAATTGCTTGAGTTAGCCAGATAATTTCTCTTGTCTTAAAATCATCTTCCATATAACTGACTATATTTCATAACTGGTGGAACATATTGGCTTGTTAAATATGCTCAGAATTATACCTTCAGAATTATTGTGGTAAGACTGTCTCAGTTCGATATTGATCATAACCTTGTGCTTCTCCCGGGATTTGAATTTCAACATATCTATGGAACGTTTAACGCTGGGAAATTATCATTTTTATTTGAATCTCCGCTGTCAGCATGTTAAATTGAATGATTATCAGATGGCATAGCGCAGGCAAATCAATTACAATTAAGCACAATGATAAGTGTTAGCTTCAATTTTTAAGCACAGATACCACACAGCGATTCGAATCAGATGGATTGCTGCCATGAAACTCAATGTTGTATAGTTTCGATTACTGAGAGCTTAGCTCAGTCAGGGTTTGTCTCTTTTGTCTATAACTCTGTTGAGTATAATTTTGAGAGTTTTTATTACTTCGGGTGTGTGCAAACTCCATAATTTTTAGCATTTGTTTTCATCCTAGCCTGCGATTTTCTCATGGCTACTCTTCACTAATGCCGAACTGATTGCTTTGCAAATTGTAATTGATATCTGAAATGATTCTCTTTTGTATTTGTTTCATTAGATACCTGATTTCAAAATGAAGTTTTTAGATTAAAACTTGAATCACTAAAATAGTTATTTATCACATGAGGTCAGAAAAATGCGAGACAATAATGAAGCTCTGTCAAGAATTCATCAGAATTGTCATTATAGCGTATCATGCACACATCTTGATTATAAAAATATGAAATGTTACATGTCAATAGAAGCAAACGCACTCAATGAAATACGTCACCTGAATGTCTGATATCGTATTGGCCAAGGTCTTCGAGACAAAATTTTTAATTGAACTTCTCTTTCTACGCAATTGAGAGGGTGTGAGCAGGTGCTACACATGCAAGACAGACATTCATGCATGAGAGCTTCATGCAGCTGCTCGTGCTAAGTGACAAAATATGCAAGTTGATGTAATCTGAAGTAGCGGCTCTTGTTTCAAAGTACATGACGGAGCATCAAGAATACGAATAGAATCTTGTACATGAATAAAGATACTCTTACAGTTCAAAAGCAATTTTCGGCAGTCACCTAAAGAATCAACCATACATCAAAGCAAAGCGTTAGCAGTAAATTCCTACATTTTAGGGTTAACTGTAGGACTAAGAATGCTTGATTCGATGACTTTATGTTAGTATTTGTTCGTTATCATACCACTATGAGGGTGACGATATAGGTTATTTAATGTAGAATGTTTGATTCGATGACTTTATGTTAGTATTTGTTCGTTATCATACCCCTATGAGGGTGACGAAACACTGTAGGTTATTTAATGTCAGTCCATGCGTCCAACAACACTAGCATTTCTGTGTGCAATGATTGAAGGTTTTAAACAGCAAGAGCCATTCAGAGAGTGCATGGCAGATTGTGCTTTACAACAAGCAATATTGGTTGAGATCAGAACATGAATATTCAATCCGGCGTTGAAAATCATGCATGGCTTAGAGCGATCTAAATTTAAAAATCAGTTTTACGCTCGGATCATGAGAGCTCAGGTTTGGTTCAAAACTCGCTGCAAACTCAAGCACTTAAATAGATCATTTTTGCACACAGTGGATTTGCCAGTAGAACAACGTTGAGTGCGACTGTTATTGGTGACTTCTGGACGCTAAAAATATAGAACTATGGTTCAATGTAATGTGCATTATAGAAAATTCATTATGCTCCATTTATCAAAAAATAATGAAGAAATTTGTTTTAAATTGTAAAAGAAGGCCAGGAGATGTTTTTCAATACATTATTCGTGATTTTTCTCTATTTCTTCTAAACCCAAATGTGAAGTTATTTATTGTGGATAAATTGGGTCTAATTTCGTTCTTTCATTCACACTGTTTTCAATCAATGTATCAGAAATTCATCCATTCTGGAAGACTGGATCGAGTTATCGCAAAATCAATTTCATTTCACTTGTTGTTAACCAGCAGTGATTGAACTTAATGCTGCTCTTCAGAGTTTCTGCTAAAATTAGGAATGAAATTATGAGGAACTGTTATTATCATCTAACAGATAACTTGCAAGTTACATTGCAGCTTCGAAATGAAATTTTTTTCTGAACAGCTCATTTAATTTTTAGTTCTTGACTTGAATCTTCAAATTGAATAGAATTTGATGAGCAGATAAATATAAGTCAGCCTCTGAGCCTGCATTCTACTGGGTAAAACGCCGCAAATGTCACATTTTCGAACACTATGCGAGTAAATATTCATGCATGCAAAACTAGAGCTGCAGAGAAATGAACGCAGAGGCGACTCAATTGGAGAACTTCGCTTCACTTAAACGGGTCATCATTTGATCTGATATTAAATATTCGTCCAAGTTCAATTTTGAATCAATAACAAGGACTTTTCTTTTCGTTCACTCTCTCTCGGAGCTATAGTAAGCTGGTGCGGTGTCCCCAATGAAGTAAATATGAGCTCTAGCTGCAACACGCTCTAGCTGTGACCCTGACTCCTGATCTCTTTATTCTGTCGCACTCATCGCAAGTGTCCATTGTTCCGCACCGACAATTCAGACGATCTATCCACACTCGTTTCACCTATTCAGGTTCAGTCCTGACATACTAGCGAATAAAAAATGATAATGGATAATTCCCTCATTGTCTGAAATTTGAAATGTTTTATAATCCTGCTGCGCACGTTGAAGAGAAGTTCCATAACGGATAAAAGCGGTAAGGCTGTTAAGTCACCGATGTTTCTGTTAGATCTGTCTGTTAGCCCCTTGTATAGAGTGGAGTGTGGCTCAAAACAAAACGCGTCACCGTTCCAATGGGTCTGAGCAGGGTTTCTCTCCCAGGATCTCGTGTGCTATTTTGAGCACTTTTTTTGTCTCGGGATTTCATCTAGTTTCTAGAAACCTTGTAAAATAATACATTTACCTGTTTTTGCATTGTAAGTCTATTTCTTCCGTTGAAATATTTTCCAGTGGAAAGTGGAAGGTATTTTTGTACCGTGAAATGTAGAGGTGGTTCGTCAGCAAGTGATCTAATTCGGGGTCTGAGGAGCACACTTGATGTTGATGGAACTGAAGAGCTCACCTGGCATCGATGATGTGTCAACATCGAGTGGTAAAGCATCCAGTGTGCAGCACGCAAATATTTCTGAGTATTATTGGAAAAATACAAGAACACAATCATGAAACTCAAGTTCACTGATGATTTTCAACTGTTGTAATCGCTGAAAGTGATTTTAATGATAATTTTTTGCTGACAACGTATTTGTCTCCCTTGTATGATACAAAGGATGCTTTTCACCCACAATATCGCATAGTTAGAGCTCCTCAAATACTGTATTGGGGGATACGCAGCAGAGAGAGAGAGAGTTTCTTTTGAAATTAACTTCATAAGTCATCTTTTGAAATGAAATTGAGTGTACAGAACTAAACGGAATAAACACGTTGTTTTCACTACGTTACTATCACGTACGTCTCACGTTTTGTAGAATGTGACGTTCTTTCTGGTGCTTACGAATACCACAACGGTGAAACGACCAAAGTTAATGCAGGAGTCGGAGATAGAGCAAACGAAACGTAGGTGAAGATTGGCACCAATTTGGAGACGATGGTGATTAGAACATGGCATTGTAGTTAATTTCTGGTAATTTGGAAGCGGTGAGTCATAATAGAACCAACGCACCGACTGATCCAAGTCAGAATGGCGACACAGAACACGATCCAGCCACTTCAAACAAAATCAGACAACTTGCCGGTCGTCACAAAAAGGAAGAAGATCTCTTTCTTTGGCCTTGGGATGATTTATAAGCAATCTTCCCTCATACGAGTATGCTATGTTGTGAGTTATTTCACGTACTGTTTGGTTAAGTTTTTAATTTATGATAAATCAGTGGAAATCCCAGGATTTAGGAAAATTGTATGGACTATAGGTTTCCTCCGTCCAAGGCCTCACTATATCTGAGGCCTTGATATTAAATTATAGTGTACAGGCGGTTCTTTTTCAGACGCGTCAATAGATTGAACTTCTCTCACACATATCTACGCCTCACACTTGAGTCTTGCTTTTCTCTGGTGCAGACAGAGATAATGCTGCCGTGTATATTTATACGCACTGTCAAAACCAAGTGTTAAAGTACAATATTCATTCAAGTGCTGAATACAACTATTTGTGGGTAATATATTTTATCAAGTATAAGATACATCATGATTTGTCAAGTCCTCATTTTTTTATAGCTCTAACTTTTTCGTGTTACCCAGATCAAAATCATGAATTAATGTCGTTTCCTATCACATTTTCATATTCAAGTTCCAGCTGAATTTCAAAATATACCTAACACACCGATGACCTGTTGAGGAATTCATCTTTTATATTGTTAGATTGCCATGTGAAAATATTGAAAGGAAACAGGTCTTTTCACATTGACAAAGCAACAACAATAGTTTGCAAACATCACACTGAATAAAAAGATCACAATTAAAACCAATTTCACTATTTGGTTGAAGTCAACTGCTCTATCTCACTTTCCATAACAAACAGGCCATGAAACACAAGGTTTTGAATGAGCGAAAGTTCGCCATTCGAACTGAATTCATTTCCATATCCTGTTGTTTCGTAGCGCCTGTACCCAACGAATCAGCACGAAAAACTGATTCACGTGAGTAAAATTTGTTTGATGAGTTAGCTTTGTCACGAGGGTAGGATGAGCTGACAACTTTAATTGTTAAGTGTTTCATTATACTACTTAATCGTTGATTAAGTGACTAAAAGCAAGAAGCAAGCTGGATCACGTGAGTTAGGAAGTGCACATTTGGTGGGAGACAAACACCTTGTCAGCGTGAGAGTTCGCCAAGTTACACCGCGCACTTCCTTTTGGTTACGCAGTGCAGTGGCAACTGAGGGCGACTTAGCATCAGATTGAGAAAAGTTTAAACGATTTTTTCCTCTCTCTTCAGTCTGCAGGTTTATTTGATCGATTGAGGTATGAAAAAAAGTTCAATAATCTTGAAAAAAAAACCCATTAGGATGAATATAATGCTGTTGAATGAGCGTTGAAAATCGAGTACAAAGGTCAATGCTGGTTGCTAAGTCATGTAAGGTCAGACCAAACCCAATTTCTCGGAAATTTTAGATTATTTCAAATCGACTGAATTGTACACGTACGCCCCTAAACTTTGATACTGTATCATTTTTTCACCAGATGTGCCATTTTCGAGGTAACAAATGCACTTCATTCACAACCTCCTTTGGTAAATTCACTTTTCGTCGCTCATTTGCATATTCATTTTTTTCGCAAGCTGCTTGCTATTTGTATTTGTGTCTTCGCAATCCTTGTAGCTATCTTCACAAACTTTTGCATGCACAAAGTATACATACAGTACCTATATATGTATTTACACACAATTTGTTCTACAATTACCGTCTTTCCGTCACTAACCTTCGATTAACAGCTTTTTTATTCTTTTATTCGTTTTTTAACATGATTTTTTGTCGTGTAAACTTATAATACGCCCTAAAATCTGGCATCTTATGGTAAACCACTGATTCTACAAAGAAATGTACGTTGGGTTATATTCTTTTCATAAAATGTTCATTCACGCGGCTAATCACGCCAAAACTCTTCCAAATAATAATGTAATTATGCCCCCAGATATTCAAATGATATTTTGGCTGATCGGTTTGGTGCCTTGATAGCATATTAAATAAATTTATGTAATTGAGTTGACGTGAATAAATTTCATATATATAGCTACTACTGACTTATTTCTTCCTTCATACGTAGTTTCATGGCGATCCGAGTTCAGTTCGCTGATTTAGAGAGGCTCAAAGATGGGTTCATTTCCAGGTCCTTCAGGGTTTGGTCTGCCCTTCAGAGCCCATTGAGTCAATGAGATAATTTCTTGAATGCATCAGATTCGAATTTTTCCCATGAATTGAAATGAAAGTTTTGATAGTTTTCGAAAGTTTGTAAAGCGGCTTATGTTTTGATATTTTTAAAAAGTTATTTTCATTTAGAAGATGAAGTAGATTCGATTTGAATGCCGTCAAAACGTCCTTTTGAAAAGGTGTCGATTATACTTATGAGTACAGTACTAAAATAAGTTTGATTATTTGAAAATTAGTGAGTCACAATTTGTTCCAGATGAGACTGCAGTGATTTGTGAGGATCGAGTAAATAATTGATGTGATATTATAAGCTCTAGGTCTTCATGTTTTAGGACAGTGTATCATATTATACAATTGATCATGCCACAGTCACGTCACATTTTCCAATAAGTGAAACTTGACATTCTTTCTGGTGTTAACGAATACCACAACGGTGAAACGACCAAAGTTAATGCAGGAGTCGGAGATATAGAGCAGGGTATTCGTTTAGTTAGAGATGTTTGGTGTTATGAAATGAGTATGGGACTACCAGATGAGGTGAAGCCTCCAGTAAAGTTGCAGACGTGTTAGAGTACTGGATTAGGTGAGTTGTCGATTCCGATTTCAAGTGTGTTGAAGCTGACTGCCACAGTTTTGGCTTTAGCTGTGAGAACTGATTCGAATAAGAAGAGACGCATTTGAGCTGATTCAGTTCTTTTACAGCTGGCGTGACACTTGCAGGTAACTCATCACAGAAATTCAAAAGATAGAAAACAAAATAGAACAAGATGGGTTAAAAGCAAATAAATTTTTACGGAAAGTTGAGGGACCATAAACCCCAGAAATTCATTTTTTCTGAGGGAACTAGGGTTCTGAGGCTTGGTCTGTATACATATCATTGAAACAACAGGCAGGTATACGCAAGAAATTATTTTACGCTTTCGCAGTAAGAAAGCAGAAAACAGTAAATAATAGAAACAAAAGATATTTCATATTATTACTCTTTCTTGGGTTTTTTAACCTAAGGTGTAGATGGAAACGGGTCTCTCCATTGAATTTCACATAATGTGTTCTATTCACAGCTGCTGCGGAATTTTAATGTTCGACACAGAAAAGCTTTCTGAAAACGTTTAGTCGGAGTACTAATTTTCATTAAAAAAAAGTAGTTTACCTATAGTGTAAATAAAAAAACTACACTCTATTCCAAAAAGGACTTCGTCATGAGTCCAATGATTATATCGTCTTCTAAATTACGTTTGAAACTGATGAGGTAGTAGAGTCTTGGAAGTTAGAAAAGTAAGGGGAAAAGCGACGCTGAAAAGTGATGCTTTTAGAAAAGTGAGGCTGCGGTAATGATTGAAGGTTGTTATATTTATAGCATTATTAGACGAATTCATGAAAGAATTAGAGGGAAAATGACTACCAGTTGGACATTTTTGACTGTTCTCTCTTATAGTGTTTTAATTACGTAATAGGAAATCATGAGAGCCTGACTTAGACATACTGTACTTAGACATATGGGTTTGAGCATGTAAACGACAAGGAAGGTCTTGAGAAATAAAGAGTGTGATCATTTTAGAGATGAGGATTTACAAAGTGACAAAACGGAGCAGAAAACCAGCTGCGTGGGCAATGTAATTGAGTGAATTAAAACGGTGTGATGAACTTAGGAGTGAAGAGTTACGAAGAATGAGTGTGGTAACAGCACAACTAGATCATGTGATGTCGAAAGGCTTCAACGTTTGGAGAAAGTGCATGATCCGATCTATGGTATGAAGCTTTGGGTGAGAGCAAACGTAGGAAACGGTCGACTGATTGTTGTACATTTTGTTAAAGCACGAGGAGTACTAATAGTTAGAAACTTCTCTAAAGCGACTGCAAATGTTTTCTCAAGAAGTCCTTCTAAAATGAATAACGCGAGTGGATTAACACAAGGTCAGAGCCTAATGTCGTTCCTGATGTGATGCAATTTCGATGAGCAGTTACGTTTCTCAAATTTTCTTGCTTAACTCAAAATGTTGGTTTCTTGGAAAAAGGTTACGGTGTATTGATGGACTGTGTGGAAGTAGTGCAAAGGAGAATCACATGGAAAAATTATGACTCTCTTCTGACATTCTTTTTTCATGCCATCTCACTGTGGACTGAAAAAATAATCTGAAAGTAAATACAACTGAAGTAAACGTAAACTCTCATTTTTTCGTATAGTGAAAGAATGAGAAACTTTCAGCAAGAAAGTTACTATTTCTCATTCTTTCGTATAGTGGTTTTGTGATTCAAATTACCACACAACTGTGACAAACATGGAAAAAAATTTCTAGCTAAAATATATTGTGAACGTTTTTATAGCAAATTACTGCAGGAACACGGCCCTGAACCCATAGAACGCTTAGATGGATATCCTTTCTATTTTTGTTTGACAGCTGAGCTAATTCAGGTCTCACCCTGTAACACTGGCGAGAGGAAGATATAGCAGTCAGCATTCAGAAGAGAACAATCATAGAGCCAATTGTATTGTTCCTTGATTTACTTACAGATAAGCGTGAACGGGAAATATTTCGGAACAGTGAAAATATTGTCAAAATAACTTGTACATGCTTATAGTTACTTATTGTAGACACACTTGAACTGCTCAGTGAATGAGGAAAATGATATAATTTATATTCTCTATAGTAAACGTTAGTTGTTTGAGTCCAAATGTGATGCAGTGTATTGAATGTAGCGTTTGATAAAACTGGTAAAGATGTTGAGAAGTCTGATTTTTGCTTTCATTAACTATCTGATAGGAAACAATATCACTGATATATATCAAAGAATTTTGAACTATCTTCATAAGGTTTTCCGGCCAAACCATCCTGGAAATGTCACTATTTTTCAATCAATTTTTATGTGTGTTAATAATTCCAGCAGCGAATATTGGAGTGACATGAAGAGGACAACACGACTTCTTGACCGCGTTTCTCGAGCGCGATGTAAAGTTTTCTCCGGCGGCATGCAGGTAAAAAATGTTCTACAGCTCACTTAGAAGAGGCCGAAATCAATCTTTCTTGTCTGGAGCGCGACACTTTGGCATTGTGCGGCGTAAGCGACTTCTCGCCTCACCCACCGAGCGCCGCAGCGGGGGGCGTCTCCGCAGCTCCGTCAGGGGCCAAAGCTGCGAGTGCCTCGCCCGCCTGTCGGTAGCGCCTTCTCGCCGTGCGGTGGTGCGCTCTACGGACTGCTTCTGCTGTGCAGCGCAGCAAGCAGGCGCTTCGGGCTACGAAGTTAGAGATAACAGCTTCGTGCTTTGGAACAAAGCAAGCAGGCGCTTCCCGCTTGGAAATGAAGACTGGGAAACATCGTGCTTTAAAGTAGAACAAGCATACAGCTGAAACTTTGAAGTGTTGATGAATGTGCGTCGCCTTTTACAATAAAGAGCACGAATACCATCCATGGCTAGCACTAATGGAAGAAGTAAAATCATTGTCTCTTACAATGATAAGATTGTTGTCACGTTTTAAAATAGAATGAAGAATCATTGCTTTGGAATTGAAGAGGCGATCACTTCAAGTTGATTTGGAGCTAAAAATTTACAAAGGTTATAAAAATTCGCAGCTCTTAGAAAAAACTAATCGTTATCTAGTGATCTCAAACTATAGCTGTGGTCATAAGGATATTGTTCTCGTCAGCGTGGCCCCTAATTACTTGCCCCGATAGGGCTCAAGCTAGTTTTTTTTTCGAAAAGCTGACCAAGGGTCACAGAAATACCAAACTTACAATGAAAGTTGAGGAAGGACACCTGAAAACCCTTCATAGACTGACTGGTTTGGAGAGGTGACGAGAAGTTTAAATGACCACTGTTTAGCGAAGACCGCCTGCCTCAATTAGTTTGCATAGTGTTTCAGTTCATCATCCCTTCTTTAATTTTTTAAGACACTGGTTAATTGCGTAAAAGATACATGAGGTACCCATAGCTTTTAATGATATTAAAATACTTTCCTTAGATTAGTTTTGTGACTGTATAATTTTTCCCCTTTCTATGTAGTTTTATGTATGAAAGACCGTAGCTGAAAAAATTGACCCCGAATCTATTAACGACAAAACCCTTATTTGAAATTCCAACAAATGTCCTACTTACAATTTAGAAATATGAATAATCCAAAATAAGAAAGAATTTAATAAGAATGGATGAAATAGGTGAGTATTTTAGCCTCATAATGGATATATTTCGGATGAATACAGGTTTAAGTCACAATGATCAATACGACAACAATCGTATCATTGTTTCGTTTATGGATAAGCTTCTATATGTGCGGTATAATTTTATTACTTATAATTCAGTAGCTCTTCCAAGTACATTGGAATGACATCCAGTGCTCTTGCTTCTAGAGTCACTGAGCATCGTGCTACGAGTGGCACAGACCGCTGGGAGTCCATCTCAAATTAGCAATATGGGCTGCGCTGACATGTGAAATTTGTCCGAAAATGTTAATAGTTTCCAAATATTTAGTGGAACTAAGTTTCTATCAAACCAGCAAGTTTTAGAGCCTGTGAGTCATTTTACCAGACAATAAATTTTGAACATTTACCTCATCTCTTATCCTCACATTTGAGTAATTTACTAACTGTGGGTGGCTCTGGAGAGCCGATCTGTATTTATATATTTCATTCCAAATCATTTGAATGACGTCCTTCATTTGCCTATAAAAAATTCTCTATGTGTAAACATGTACGGAACAATATTTTTTAATTTTGATTTAAACAATATCATATCTTTTTTATAAGAATAAATATTTTATAATAGAAAGTAAAATTTTTAGTTTTAGTGTTTAATTATGAGGTAATATTCAGTGTAAATTTGCGGTATGGATCTCGTTTCCTACCTTCTTTTACAAGTGTGGTTTTATGCAGTCTTTTATGAGCCCAAATGACGTGGTTGACATGGAGCCACTCCTGGTTGAGTGTCATGTTCCCCTCTTCACTTGCATCAAAGGAATAGGGTGCCTTGATCACCTTTTCACCGGCGTGAAAATGACAGGGTAAAATGTTCACCGATTCGATACTGAATGAATGATAGGGTCTTATATTCATCACTTAGATTCTGAATGAATGATAGGGTCTCATATTCATCCTTTCGATCCTGAATGAATGATAGGGTCTCATATTCATCCTGTCGATACTGAATGACTATCGATACTGTGTTTACTCCTTCAATACAATAAAAACAATTAGATTTCTGCCGCAGGCTTTTGTATAGTTCACAAGTGAGAGATGAGGTAAATTTTGGTCTCCATGCCAGTAAACTACAGAGCAGAGAGCGTCTGGTGTGCTCAGGTTAGCGAAAATTGCCTCATCGCGAATCTCCCATTGTACGACCCGGACGCGCATTATCAAAGCGCTTAAAATTACTAACGGAGCAATTAAGGGTAGGAGCTCGAATATAGTGTTCATTGAACACAAAAACGTCATTGTATAAATTCTATTTCTCACGTGTAAAAGACACCGCTGAAATGTTTCTTCGATGCTCTTTAAAATTTATTTTCGTGAAGAAATGGGCTTCAATGTAAGTTTTAAAACCAAAAACCTCAATGAAAATTTTTTATCACTCTTTGTACGACCCTTTAGAAATTTTTTAGCAAAATTTCAAGTAGCCATTAGAAGTGGAAGAATAATTCATATAAATATCCTTTGGGAGAACACCACTTCAGGTGTTCAGATTACGCAGCTATGAAAAGCTCTTCTTTTTTCTGGCACAGCAGCACGCAGGCAAATAAGCAGTCCTCCGAACAATGATGCTGGCGACTTGATTCATTAGAGCGAGGGAACAATGCCACACAGAGCACAGATGTGGCCGAGCAATTACCGGATATCGCGAGGTTACGAAGCTCGGACGTCACCAGGGCGAGAGGACGAATCATCATCACACCAGCAGCGAATGCAGTTGGAGCGACGCGTGCAAACATCAGCTGCATTTCATTTAGTTTCATCACAGTCCGCAATTGATGAATTGGCTTGATATGCATTCCAAGAATTGAAATTTTTACATTTCAGCAGTGTCTATCCATGTATATGTACGCTATTCCTTTCACAGAAGAGTAATCGACGTTGAGAACTCATGCATCTTTCCTCTGTATCTCCCTGCAATCGCTTCAGCTCATTTCCATGGGATGAGATATTGTGATGTATAATTGAACGTTACGTCAAAACACACGTTCGATTAGTGTGTGCAGCTATAATACCGCTGAAAGAGAAATAAAAGTCTGCATGATGGGAAAAAATCAAAGCTATTACAGGAGACAAAAATAAGTTTATATTTGTTTTCTAGAAAGTGACGAAAATCGGATTAAATCATGATTGAACATCAATATTTTTAATAATTTAGAAACTCCATAAAATTCATTACCCACTCATATCTTTTTGTTGGTGTACGGCACTGAAATATCACAGAGATTTGGGGATAATTGTCGAAATACCGAATCGCCTCTTAAACTTCCATATGTGGGGACAAAATGTCATGAAGCAAAGAATATAAAATGGTGTTGAAATCTGAAAAAATAAGCTACAAATTAAGGTCATATAGTATAATTGTGTGTTGAATTTTTGTACTTTTTAAGAGTGCCATATGATCAATGAATGATTCGATGCATCTAGAACTTGTAAACCTTTCTGAGAGAAACACTGCTCTGAGCTGCTCATCATAGTGTTCAACGTATTTTTTGAAGACCTTTCAATTTGCTCGCATTGAACCTTCTATATGCTTTCTCCTAGCAGCCTTAGAGGGGAAATGACAACCATTCGTTCTTGTGTACTTGGTAGGAATTTTTAATTGCACGAATGGAATAAACAGGCTGATGCAGATGAGCATGTCATGCTGATACCGATAAGCTTTACGGTTTTGATGGGGATGACATGCTGACGCCGATAAGTATGACTCGGCTTTAGCGATAATATAGTTCAAATTAGTACTGATTCCTTATTGTTCCCCAATACCATGAAAATAACTGGTACCGTGTTCGATACTGTTACCAAAATCTGGATGTGTGATGAATACGTGGAACACAACGGTAACTGTTAGAAAACTTGGGCATTTGTTTACAATGATATCAGAGCCAACTGAAGAAGAAGATTCTCGACAGTTACCACTGTTTGATACGTATCGAACATCGGACAATGCTCTTCGGCTAATGAATCGTAATGGGCTAAAACATAATTAATTTAACTATTCTTGCGTTAAGACCATTTAAATTTTAAAATACAGCCATATCTAAAATTTATACTTCATATCATTCAATTTTAGCGCGTTAAAATTCATAACAGTCTTCATGCTTTTCTACTTCACCTTCAACCATAAAGAATTTTTCTGAGAGCGCTCTTGCGGGGAACATAAACAGCATTTACTGACGACGCGTTTGTGCACCACAATCAAAGGCCGCTATTGCTTCGCGATCTTCAATTGTGTTTACGTACAGAAAAAAGAGAATTTCTAACTTGACAGAAAACTGAGTGCACACAGACAGTCAGTTAAGGTCAATAAATTTGAATTTCTAATCACTTAGAGTACTATTTCACTTATACTGTGCAAATAACGAATATTTTTCAATTTCATTTCTGTTCTCTAACGTATCCTAAGAAACAGTCCAATCTCCACACTCCCAATAAATAATGAAGAACGTTCGAAAATATCATCTGCGAATTGGAAAGGTGCTCGGTCGTTGAAATAAATCATGAGCGACGATCGCAAGACAACTGCATGAGTTAACATAAAGGAAGGTAAATTTCCTTCGTAATTATTAAGCAACTTCAATAAAAAGTTAATGGCAAAAACCAAAGAAATCCACGTTGTTAAAATTGTACGTGGTCAATGCTAAAACGAACGTTTTGGGTCTGGGCCCATCACCAGCTGTAAATCTGCAAATATAAACAGAGAATTAAAAGACACTGACCAGGTAACTGCACACATTAAACATAACATAGAGATGTTTCAACACGGGTAATTATACTGTAGTGCACGATGTCTGTTCGGTGTATAAACATGTGTTCAGCTTACAGGGAAGGGCAATTTTTTTCACAATTACCGGTGTATAAACATCTCTAGTTATATATAACGTGTGCAATTACCTAGTCTGTATTTTTAAATTCTCTGTTTGTATTTGCACATTTACAGCTGATACGCGTCAAGGCCCAAAGCGTTCGTTTTAGTATTGACCACGTACAATTTTAATACTGTGACCTTCTTTGGTTTTTGCCCTTTAACTTTTGATTGAGTTAACATAAGTAGCAGGAGTATATATCCACTGAAGCCACATTAAGTCGAAATTAACAGTTTTACAAACTTTTTGGAAAGCTAATACCTTGAATGAGCTGAAACTGCATGACGATTTCAAGAAAATGAGAGTACGCTACAGCTGTGATAATTGGTGTAAGGGTTGCAGTTGAATAAATAATTGGTCGATGCCGGAATTTCATGTGGATAGACGTGGATCACCATCTTGTTCAGCATTGGTTGACCTGGCTGTTTCAAAGTGTTTAGAGAGGTGTTAAGAGAAGTGTTAAGAGAGGTGTTAAGAGACGTGTTAAGAGAGGTGTTAAGAGAAGTGTTAAGAGAAGTGTTAAATGAAGTGTTAAGAGAAGTGTTAAGTGAAGTGTTAAGAGAAGTGTTAAGTGAAGTGTTAAGTGAAGTGTTAAGAGGAGTGTTAAGTGAAGTGTTAAGAGAAGTGTTAAGTGAAGTGTTAAGAGAAGTGTTAAGTGAAGTGTTAAGAGAAGTGTTAAGGGAAGTGTTAAGAGAAGTGTTAAGAGAAGTGTGAAGAGAAGTGTTAAAAGAAGTGTTAAGAGAAGTGTAAAGAGAAAATGTTGAGAGAATGTCACAGGAAACCAACGTAAGTTGAGTGTCAAGAAACCTATGTTTGTGCGCTAAAGTTCTCTCTGACTGATAAGTAGAGGGATCCGTAAACTTTCTTGATTAATTACTGAATCAAAAAAATTGTACACTTTTCTATCTGTAGGTACCATCAAAAGTTTGTTTGTTTTATTATACCCCTCATGTAAGCAGGAGAGAAAAGCCCTCACTTGAAAATGTTTACATACAGACCATATGTTCTTGAGAGTATTTTGCATTAAACATCATTTCAGCAGATGAGCCAGGCAGTAGACGAGCCAGGCAGCAGACGAGCCAGGCAGCAGACGAGCCAGGCAGCAGTCGAGCCAGGCAGCAGACGAGCCAGGCAGCAGACGAGCCAGGCAGCAGACGGGCCAGGCAGCAGACGGGCCAGGCAGCAGACGAGCCAGGCAGCAGACGAGCCAGGCAGCAAACGAGCCAGGCAGCAGACGAGCCAGGACGCAGACGAGCCAGGCAGCAGACGAGCCAGGCAGCAGACGAGCCAGGCAGCAGACGGGCCAGGCAGCAGACGGGCCAGGCAGCAGACGAGCCAGGCAGCAGACGAGCTAGGCAGCAGACGAGCCAGGCAGCAGACGAGCCAGGCAGCAGACGAGCCAGGCAGCAGATGAGCCAGGCAGCAGACGAGCCAGGCAGCAGACGAGCCAGGCAGCAGACGAGCCAGGCAGCAGACGGACCAGGCAGCAGACGAGCCAGGCAGCAGACGAGCCAGGCAGCAGACGAGCAAGGCAGCAGACAAGCCAGGCAGCAGACGAGCCAGGCAGCAGACGATCCAGGCAGCAGAATGTTCCGTGAAATGAGTTTATTTGTGTCCCCTGGACGTGTTGATGTTCTCATACTCCTGATCGACTGAATTATAAGGGAAAAATATTCCCATATAAACTCCACTAAAAGATCATTACAGTCATCACCGTTTCAATTTCAAATACTCCTCCAAATCAGACAGATGGGAAATATCATTGAGTACGTGCAGAATATCATCGCACATCTCCGATATGCTATCAAGTTTATTGTACTAACAGAACACTTACGAAACCTAAAAAAATTGAACCAATGGGAAGATTGAACAAGTGTGAAGCAGATATACGGGCTTAAAATTGAAGTAACTGAATTGTTTCTACAAAAATTAGGCAAGACCGGTTCCTATTAGCATTAATATCGTTCAAGAAAACGTCCAATGCTCAGTGCAGGAATGGGAATGCGCTCCATTCGGAAATAGTAGAGCACTTGATGACTTTTACTGTTGAAAGAGCTTCAGTGGTTTATTCAGTGATATTTTCATGTGTCAGAGTTCTCTCATTTTGTCAATCTATAGGATTAGATTATCTTAGGTCTCTTTTTCCATTTTTTGTCAATGAACGATTTCATTTTTATCTCTGCGATCTCAGTTTACTTTTTAAAGTTTCCCAGCAAAAATCAATTAACGAATCTGCTGCCACCACCGGGATTGGGGGAAACAGTACTGTAATTTCAGTTAGTACGCGAAGGTATTTTAATTTCGCTTTCGGTAGCGTTATTCCATCAGATCATGCCTATGTGACACCAAGAGAAATTTATACTCACCTATGTGTGTCAAACGGTAATGAAGTAAAATCCTGATTCATTTTGGTGTATCACCTTTGATCGTATGTTCAAGCGGTTGAGAAAGTTAAATCGCATATCATCGTTTCGAAACGCTGAAAAATTCGTGTTATGAAACGTACTACGTTTGGATTTAGTGAATGGAATATAATTTTCCACAAGCACCTTTGGATCTTCACATTTCATCAAATAATCAGGTATTGTTAGTTAATTAGTGGGAGCACTGGCCAGTCTGAGAAAGCGAAACATCTGTGTGAAGTAATGTTGACTCACGCTAAGTGTGTCATGGTTGCCACACTTATGTATTTTGTATCAGCCCATGACACACAAAAGTGGGTCTCAATACAATGAATGATGAAGTACGAGTATGTTGATGACACTTGTTTAAGGGTCGGTTTTGGGACAAGTAGACACACAAAGTGTGTCAGTTTTGCAACAAGTTTTTTCTCAGTGTAGATAGCGATTATTTAAAGTATTGAACGTTCATCTCGTTTTTTCTCGAAACGTGCAGGTAATTAAGACGCCGAGGAAAAATCTAGAGATTATGATTAAGAGAAACTGTTACCACACGCTATCGCTGGAGAATTGCCAGAAAAATCTGGTTGTTTTCCCATAATACATTTGGAACACTTATCTATATAACAGGGCAGGACGCTGAATGCACTCTACAGATACCGAGAAACAACCGTGATGCGGGGACTTGCAGGAGTTAATCTTCTTATTGTGCACAATAAAACCTAAAGTCGAAATGTCCCAGCCATAGGAGATTCCCGAAGCATGTGTGAAATGCAATTGAGATGCTTTTTTAAATCACTTTTTGATGATGAAAGCGTTTAATATCTTTCAGATAAATGTTAATGATTATTCATTTTATAGATGATGAGAGACGAGATTTTATGTTGATTTACAAGGCCGATCCTTCATCATTGATTGGCAAACTGTGATACAACAGGCGCATCACGTTGTGGAGGCGTTCCGAATCCTTTCTCTGTCGTTACTTCGGTGCGCATCTTGGCTTAAATGAGGGTAACCAACAACACTCTACGCCTCGGGCGTGATTCTTGCGAACAATCGTATCCTATCGCCGTTACAAGAAACTCAAGTCTACAGTAAGGTATAGATAATAATTTTAAAATATACCTATGTTACCTACAATTTGCTTCGCATAAAAAAATTCTCCATAATCTTCAACGTTCTGTATAAAATTGCAACAATATGATGAAAAGGAGATAGGTCAATTATTCTTGGAGTTAGTCGGTATGGAGAGGAGAGAGTGAAAAAAGAGACAGTAGCAACAGCGGTCGCAACAGAGATCGAACGAGTTTGATACGTGTTTCTTTGAACATTTTTGAAGCTTTAGGTATCGATATAATATGTTTTGGGATGAAAATAGGTTCTTCTTGTACGGATGGTGACAACTTTGGATTAACCGAAGAATTGTAGAGGAGATTGTGCAAATGTTTCGTCAATTGGAGAGAGCATATCTCTTACGAATCAGTGTCGGATCATTTTCAGGACAAACTAAGGAGATCGAAGGCCAGACGCATTCCTCCCTTCCTCGTAGTTGCATGCACTGTTGTTCGAAAATGCCATATAGGTGGCTGTAAGAACCACAACAAATCCTGGTAATTTTATGTAAGGAGCTTCATTACTTTCACAAACTTCGGTACTCTTACTTCAAGTGTTTATAATATTACACCTAACTTGAAGCTATAGACCTAGAGCGAGTTCCATACACATTTCTGGAAAGACATTATTTGCATAAGTTCATTTGCTATGTGAGTTGACAAAAGGGTCATAAAATTGATGAAATGCGCGAATTGTTAGAATTGAAATTGAATTTCAACTATTAGCGTAATGTTACCTAATTTTAAATGAGGAAACAATGTATTAAATCATATAATTTACTGGTATCAATTTCGTGTAGATCGAATAAATTGTAAGCCCCATGGATGGCTTCCTAATAACCGAACAACACGAGGAAATAACGGACCCGTCGAATGCTTCATTATAATTTGATTTTTTACGTAGTTGCTTTGACCTCAGAACAAAAGTTTTTAAGATTTAAGATCTCTTGCACACTCACACTTGATCAACCAATGATTAGTCAAATTAATGAAGGATTGCACACTTGATTAGTTAATCTGTATTGTTTTGAAGTGAAACTACATCTTGCATGCATTTGTACACATTTCCTAGATCAGCGCATTCGCCTAGCATTAAATGCCCTAATCTTTTTGTTAAGGCAGCAACAGGAAATCTCGGAATTACTTAATTGAACAAAAAATTTAACGTACATGAATGTATCTTCTGCAGCATACTCATATCCTGCAGTGCTGGTAAATCAGCGTCAATTTTTACTGCCTTCTCCAGCGCCAAGATAACGCAGAGTGTCAAAGAACAAAAGAAGAGACGTTTGTGTCTAGGCACTCGAAAGTTGCAAGAGCCAGCCAGTTCCTCCCACACTCCGAGAGCCTCAAGTCCATCCTGCTGCAAGCCTACTCTCGTAACGACTCAATAAGCGCCCGCTCATTAATATTCGAGCGAATCCCTCCTTCGTCCAGTCTCATCAGAACCAATTCATCATCAATCATGGCTGTTTGTTTACCTTTCCATCCCACAGGCTCTCCTCTAAAGTTCCTCCGGCCTTCCCTGCCACACTCGCAAGACAAGCGTCTCCAATTGTATTTCACAGCGATTTTTGGCCGGAGTCCTTCTTAAATCCCTAATTGATGACCTCTTCGGATATACGTGATTAGAATCTAACAATGATCGTTTTAGCCTCGTTGTAGTTTCTATTTCGGCTCTTGAACTCCAACCCGGTGACACTCAGTGGTTAATCACTTAAAGAATTTTCTCATAACATGCATTCAACTTGAATTTTTTTCAACAGGTAGTAAGAAAGTCTCCATTCAATTGGGCGCTCTTGTTGGTCACTGAGCATTCTATTTCATTTTAGCCTCAGCACTAAAAGTTTATCAGTACGGTAATAAATTCTGCAAAGTTTGTGGGTTTCATCGATCACATTCCAACATTATATTAGCTCACTGAGCAAGTCCTGAACATTAACGTCAGTCTGGGTATGTTGAAAGCTTTGTTGTTTCAATTCAGCGGGTTCTAGTCTGGCGGGAGACATAGAAAGCACAATAAACATCGCAAATATCCTCCAAACAGTAAATGGCTGAGAATATTTATTTTTCACCAGATCAAGTATTTAAGCATTACAGAGGATTTCCCAACCATATTTACGCGCACAGAGAAAAACGTTGCAATACGAGTGAAAACTGCCAGATGAAATTGCAATGCTTCTAACTAAATCGAAATCTGTAGAAAGAATATATTCAAGATTGCATTTTCCCGACGAAAGACAGGAAATGCTGCAACACGCCAACATTCAAGGGAGGCTCGCATTGCTATCATTGGACACCTAACGCAAGGTGTGAGTGTTCTCTGTAATTTAAAAGTTGAAACACTCAAGACATGAACGTGAATGAATTTTACGATTGTGATATCTGTTAATGATAATAATTATTGAATTGAAACCATTTTTGAAATAGATTCTAGGTAAAATATTGTTTAATACTGCTTCTAAAAACACCTGAAATTTACACGAATTCCAACAGAAAGAACCTATGACAGTGTTTGAAGAACTTGAAAATGCATGAGACATCCTTTCTGCATTTTAGCAGATTTTAATGGCTGAAAAATTTACGCTACTCTGAGAAATTTCCCCATAGTACTCGTAAAAATGATTGTAATCGAATTAATTGCTTCTTTATAAAATATGTATACACAAATATGCATAGCGACCAAGGCCTTTTGGGTGTCGTCCTAGATTGGAATTCGCAACGAGAACTTTTTTATATTAAGTTTGTTTAAAGCCAATATTAACCAATATTCAAATATTTGATTTGAGCCAATGCAACCTTACGCATGAAAGTGCATCTTCTAACTCGGGGTCGTTTTGTCGATTTTTATCACAATTCACACATTTTCATGTATAAGCTGCTGTGTAGGAGGTCCTTTTTATTAAAAAATATCGTTCATTTGAGTATTAGGTGTCCTGTAGCCAGTTGTCATCTCGTGGAAGAAATGACGAGCTAAATCATTATTTTTGAAAGTAATTCGTAAAAATTAGAAGTAATGTGATAGTACGAGTAATCCGTATTTTATGAAATGATGGACTTATTTTGGTTGCCCACACAAACTCCAACCGATGAAATATTTCATTCGTAGAATGTTATTAAAGGGATAACATTAGTTAGGATTAATCTAATTTTACGCGACTGATGCCCATAGATGAAATAACCAATATTTATAAAATACAAGTTGTTATCCCATTGTTAATTTATTTTTGTTGGACAAATAAACGTAACAACCTTGACGCATGTTTTCTTTAATCAGATGCTTGGTCCTCATGGAAAATCGTAATGAGCGTTAGCAATATTAATGATATAGTATTTGCATTTTTATACGTGCATGGTTAAACATAATGCAACTGCTACTGAACGAGTCAAACAAGAAGAAATAACCTGAAGATACAGAAGATTTAGAATGGTTGCAGACTCAATTTAGAACTTGAATTAGACAAAGCATTTAATTTCTTACAGAATGTTATTAGTTAACTTCAAATTACGTGGTAAAAATTTATTTCAGTTCAGTACAAGTGCATCGTCTTTTACTGTGTAGATCAATTTGAGTTTAGCACAGAACAAATTCACGGTTTAAGGCGCAAAAATGAAAATTTATTAGAATTTTACGTATAATTTCACCTATCGAGAATAGTTATACATTTATGAAGTAATTTTGCATCGTAATTTTCGTTCCAAAAACTAGATTTAGATTTATAGAGTCAAATTGGTCTTTTATAAATACCTAACATGAATGCAAGCTGAATGCAGGAAGAAAACATTTGACCTTGATGACTAGCCAGGACTAAAATATGTGTAGGGCTCACTCAATGAGACAGATCATTCCCAGCATATCTATGCCTCACTAGCATATCTAGACCTCACTAGCATATCTAGGCCTCACTAGCATATCTAGGCCTCACTAGCATATCTAGGCCTCACTAGCATATCTAGGCCTCACCAGCATATCTAGGCCTCACTAGCATATCTAGGCCTCACTAGCATGTCTAGACCTCACTAGCATATCTAGGTCTCACTAGCATATCTAGGCCTCACTAGCATATCTAGGCCTCACTAGCATATCTAGGCCTCACTATCATATCTAGGCCTCACTAGCATATCTAGGCCTCACTAGCATATCTAGACCTCACTAGCATATCTAGGCCTCACTAGCATATCTAGACCTCACTAGCATATCTAGGCCTCACTAGCATATCTAGACCTCACTAGCATATCCAGACCTCACTTAACATAGCGAGCTCAGGTTTCCATTATCGTATTCTACAGCAATAAGCTTAGAGTTCCATCTAAGCTGTGGTAATAGTTCTAGGCCTCATTTCTACGTTCACACGGCTCATTCTAAGAATTCATTCTATTTCTTGCAAAAAATTAGTGTCGTTGTAAAGAGAGAGATGTTGCTGTATAATTCATGCCTCAGATTTATGGACTTTGCGAAGCCCTGTAATTCATAAACCTGAGTAATTGATGTTGCAAATAATAATGATGTTACTGAAAATTTATAGCCAAACGATCAATGTTGCAGAATAATTTATATGGCTGAGTTATTGGTGTCACCGGCTAATTGATGTTGTAAATATTTCCATGCTCCTTGGCATCAATAATGTAGGGAAGTTTTGTTTGCCAAATTTCGATTGGTTTCGAATATTCCAGTTATATTGGTTGTATTTCAGCTTATATCAATAATTAAATGCACCTCCACAGAAGATATTACAAATTTGAAAGTCTCGGCAAATCGCGTATGTGCATGGTTCTAAAGTTGAAAAATTATGGCATAAAATAGTTTTTCCATGTTTCTTTTAACAAAAAATTATTTTAGGAAGTTATTATATTATTGTTCCATGGCGCTCCCCCATACATTCCTGCCGCTTAGGTCATGTTTAGACGGCGCGCAGCAACTGCTCATCAACTGCCTAGTGCAATCTTATAGTTGCTGGATTCAGACAAAAACTAAGTAACCGTACTTAATTAAGGAATAAAGTTTCACTAGCTGGTACATTTTGATAACATATATCTTTGCTCTACGCCTACAATCCATCTGACGTTCAATTTTTGTCGAGTGTATTGCACGTAATATAGAATAATGATGAAAGGAAGCTAAGCATAATTGGTTCATACGAACTTCTGGAGGCAGTATTTGCAAACGCCGGTAGTGTAGTAGTGCAAAGGCCGGTAGTGATACTGCGAAGTACTTCTGTGCTGCAACGTTTTAAATATGAATGATTATTTGAGAGAGCCAGGAAGGAAAACTAGGTTTTATTCGACAAAAAATGGTAATTTCTGACCATTTGTCATCACTTTGAAGTTTAATTTCTCAAGTTTCTATGTATGCAGTAACCTTTATACATATACGCTTACAATCATCCATCTACGCTTACAATTCTTCTACGCCTACAATCATACATAGTTGATTATCTCCATAGACGGTTAGGTATAATTGATTCCAAAATTAAGTTAAAATAAAAATATTTAGCTAGCCTAACAACTTATGAGGACAACCATCTATTGAAAAACAGTGGAATTAAATTCTAAATAACTAGCAATTAACGAACAAACGCCGAAAATATTATGCGTATAAAAGTTTTTCCGTATTCATAGAAATTACACGAAAACTTGTACCTAAGAACCGGCATGACATTTTGAATGAAATGTCTTTTTTTTGCGAATAAGCTCGTGTTTTCATACAAAACTAGAAAAAAGAACGCGGTGCGAACCGTTCGGGATGAACATTATTCATATCGGACATGTTTGTTCATTAAAACGATTTCTAGGTAAGTCGTATCGACAGCTACGTACACCATCGGTTATAATACTGAAGTTTTACACACTGGCTGCTCCTCCACAGGCATTCAAATCAGGACCTGAGGTATGTTTTTTTTTGTAACCGTGAAAGAATGCTTATATAATCTTCTGATGGAAAAGAGCTATCTACTCGTGTATCATTCAGATCGCTAGATTTTTTTTTCTATGTAGTCATTAATCACAAACAACTTGGAGAAAGTTTGATGTCTTTTTCGTCGCCATGGCTTTTTTGAATTTAAGCGATGTCAACAGAACATAATTTGACATTTAGAATGGCATGTCAAAACTTTACTTACGATTAACCCACACGATTCAGATTTATTTTATGATTACAATATACATGGGACATGGCTTCGTAAGACCGATTTTTGATGTGAGGAATGATATTCATTGATATATGTAACGTTCAACTCAATGTCAAACCAGCAGTTGTCATTGAACAACTTCCAGC
Organism: Morinoia aosen; assembly: GCA_030386875.1. NCBI lineage: Eukaryota > Metazoa > Arthropoda > Malacostraca > Amphipoda > Talitridae > Morinoia > Morinoia aosen. The sequence goes on along the minus strand of CM059561.1, from coordinate 27,821,785 downwards.
TCGTAAGTTCAAGAAACAGTTCAACATTCGCCTTGCTTAACAAGGCTGAAGAAACGTTAGCAGATATTCATGTGTTTCCTAGCGGTACAGCTCCAGCTTTTCGCACTTTTGGTCTCACGGAGCGAAAACAATTAGGAATTAGGTTAAGGTGAGGCAGGTAGTCGGAGTCCGGTGATCAGTCGGCGAGGCGCAGTGTGAACAATTTGGGCTCCCTCCTCCCAGGCACTCCGGTTCTGTGTTGGTTTTGTGCTCCAGCTCGTATATTTCCAGATCTATTGCCCGCCAGTCACACGGGACTGAGCCTTGAGGTTATGCCAAGTTTTACCACCATAATGAACGCGCCTTCATCTCATTATTTCTGCGTTCCGTCGTTTGAACGACGGTCTGTGAAACTACCAAGAAATTTGAGGAAAGTTATTCTGAGTTAAAAATAAATCTGGATAAAATTGGGTAAATATATTGCACAAGTTTAGGTTTTATTACAAGGCATATGGCGATGCCGTCACGTACACAAAATTTGAAAACCTGTTAAGGACATAACACCTCTGGACCGCGACTAGCATTGTTAAGAACGCCTTTGTAAATGACTTCCTGTACGTTCCAATTAAGCAAACAATGCTGGCACAGTTCTCTCAGAGTTCAATGGAGAAGTGGAAAACTTTAGTATTGAAAGCTAATAAGTCCGTGGGGAAAAATTCTCTTAAGACTGCTTCTTATCACTTTTTAAACGTAGCACAGAGAGATATTGCGCTGGAAAAGAAGCTAAGCCTTGATTGCTGCCCCCTGCTGCGTTAGTTTTAAAGTTAACAATAACGTGCGAGAAGATCCAAATTTTCTACTTCCAATTGAGGTCTCTGAAGACCGATAATTTGGTCAATATACACAAGAGCCACTATCGCATTGCGTTGCATTGTTTGTATCTATAGGTAAAGTGAGAGAAAAGAATTGTAATAATAGATTGCTGCTTATTTTCTGTCTGGCATGAATATGGAATCGAAGGTTGCATGGGCACATCTACTAAAGGTATATTTTCTTCCCTCGGAGTATATTTCGGTGATTTTTAAGAATAATATTCTGATTTTCAAATCATCATATAACGAATGCAAAACTTTTAAACTCAACACAAAAAGTAATTACATCATTTTTTAAACTGTAACCAAACATGCCAATTAAAATTTTTGTTATCAAATTATTCAAAATAATAACAAAAATTCGCACTCGAATAGGGGTGATTAGGTGTTAAAAATCAACGGAATGAGATCAATGGAAATTCGAGTCAAACGATATGAGGAAAGAATGTCTCAGGGCTCCTACATTCTCTTTCATGCAACATTATTCGAAACACCAATATTGTCCAATCGATTTCCTGGTGTGTAGCAACTGTGCTACCGGTCAGAGCGTCTGGAACTCCGATGCCCAGCGCACGAACATTAGTTTTGACCAGTTTGTTGTCCCAGGCAGTCTTCTTCTTCTTATCGAGGTGAGGGATGCTTCAATCCCTCATGAGGTTATTGGTCCTGTGGAAAGAGCAGCTGCACCTGGGAGCTTATTATTTGAGTTCTTCAGCCACAGATTATTTCACCCTTGATTGGTTGAGGTTTCAGAAAAGAGCAGCAAATGACTAGGCCTCCATTACAAGTAAGATAATTTAGTACAGCCACTCTAACATTGAAACGCCGAAGTGGGTAACTCTCCAACACAAACAATACATTGTGCATCCATTCTGAGAGCATATACGTATCGCCAGCACTTCTCAGAAAAATGGTCAGTGAACTTGATATTTTCCCCTCAGTGATAATAAGATAATTCCCTCGTTCTAATACATTTTTCAAATTAAATTCAACTTCCATACTTTTTCCCAGGCAGTCATCACACGACAATGATCTCAGCTCATATGTTGGATTATGAAACAGTTTACGTCTTCGTAGCTGTAGAGTAGGCTGTCTAAGTTCTTTGCATCAGTCATGGCTACGCTACGTCTTCACCCGTTGGAAGACTGAACCTGTGGCAAAATAGCAAGGTTTCCAGATTCACAATTAGGGACATTTTTGAATGATTTGCTTTATACATCCTCTATAAACCTGAATCAAAATTGAATGAAAGCCTGCATAGATTAATGAGGTCGGCACCGATGCTTCCGAGCAATGATGGCTCATTTTTGCAACATGAAGCACCAGTAAATAATTTGATTAGAGTACATCTGTGCAGTATAGATTGCGACTTGAATCGATTGGCTTTTGCAATGCGTGTTCGACAGAGAGATCTATAGATGTATTATTTGAACTCAATCTTAACTATCAGATTACGGAAATCGTGCTAAATATTTGATCGAAATTTAGATACCGTGCGTAAACAGCATCAGTAAAAAGAAGAGGGTCGCTTTAGAGTTGCCCATGAGTTTCTCAGAGCACGGTTCGTTCGAGGCCATCAGAATTGAATTGTCGTTTGTGAGTAGTATTTCTTTACCCAACTCTACTCTCATTTCCAAGCTATGTTACGAACGTTATTTTGAACTCACTATAAAAAGTAACAATATGCAATTTCCTCTTCATGTAAGATGAATACAACCTATGAACTTTGACGATCCTTTTCAGTTGTCTCGTCTTGAGTCTTGGTTGAATTAAACCTGAGTAACACTATAACCCGTGAGGCATCGGTGCAGAACGACATGCTAACTTTAGTCTAGGGTATGAAAGTACTGTTCAAGGAGTGTTACCGCAATTTAATTCTCACTATGTTAGTATGAGCAGTCACAGAGAACTACCAGCAAGTTGGCACCGTTAAGATAGCGCTGTCACGATTGTGCGGCGATGAGATGTCGATCATGATAGTGTTCCTTCATGCAGCCTCCGATCCCACGGCTGCTGTCCGCTACATTAGGCAAGTGTTGGGCGGCTTTTGGTGCACCAAAACTTGCGTCTCCCTTACTCTGTTTCCCACCGAGATCAAGACCGTGAACGAACCTCAGCATGGCTCCGCAGTGAAAATATTTCGTACTTAAATCAACGGTCCTATAATTTAACACATTTCTAGGCACCGATGAAAAAGCTGAAACAAAATTTACTATTCACTGGCGCATCAAACTGTTCATGTAACGAGTTTTGGCACCGCACAGTTTTCAGCAGGACGCAGGAGCACCCTCTCCATAATCCGCGCACGTCTGGAGGTGGATTAACTTGGAATGAACGCTTCCGTGCCTGGGAACATGCCTTATAAAAAGCCTTGAATTGAAAACTCTAAAAAATAAAGCAAAAATTTTTAAATCGTGGCTGGAAAAATATTCATGTACATGGAGGGAATAATTTTTTCTGTAAGTGTATGCGCTACAACAGGAATCAAAATTGTAATATTGTATATTTTGTGGCTTGTAAATAGTTTGATACCGCACACATGAGACTTGAAACGAGCAAATATCACATATGCTCTCTTCGTCGACGCACCACACCTTCCTCTGGAAGAAAATACCCTGCGATTTTTAGGTACTTAGTCATTCCAAAGCTGACATTCAACGTGTCAGTACCAGTGTTATTAGAGTCGAGCGAAAAGGTAACAGCGGTTGCAAGCGAGTGCTTTAGATGAGAGTGTTTATTCTGAAGACGGAACATTTCACGATGGCTCCTGACACTAACTCAGCTCGCTTGTGGACCGCTCACAAGAATGTGCTGAGTCATGGCGTGGAATCGTACTCTTGATAGGGTACCACCAAGACTGACGCCACTTCTCCACCTTCAATAACGCTATAATGTTTCTAATTTAAACACTCCGTCAATTTAGCTTGTCATTGGCGCCTTGTCTTTAGTCCGACATCCACGCCTTGACAATTACTTACTGTGGCCGTAGTTATACTTGTGAGACGTGTGGGAAGTAAATTATTATTCTCGGAACAATAATACCTTCTACAGATTGATCTTGCTATTTCGAGCTTAGATAAATACAGTAAGAAAATGGTTGGATTTCAATAGCCATTCTTTCATCACTGAGCTTGATCAAGGAATACCGTGATGGAGAACTACTAAACTTCTGCTCGAAGTTCAACATTTATTATTTTGTATTCCATTCCTATTTTGTTATTTGTTTACGTTACACTGATGTTAGCTACCTTAATTATAAAGTTAAATACGGTCTTTGAACTGTAAAGATTCCAATATCCAGCATAATAATTATTGAGGAAATGATTCACTTTGAATAAATGAGCCATTGATGTTAATTGCAGGTTTTTAGTCGTGCGTTTTTCACGTAAATTTTGGTAGTTGATAGATTCTCCTAAATTTATCTTTGAATTGGTTCAATAGATTTTAACACAGCATCAACGTTGATGAATCATTTTCAGTGCCGTATTTCTCTCTCGAAAGTAATCGGCGAATGATTGTTCAACTTTTCCCATCTCGGTCATACATCTGGGATTTCTAAAGGAGGGCTTGGATTGATTTTCTTTTTCTAGCGAATTGATTAGTTATTCTTAAAAATTTTCAAGATAGCATAATTTTTTAATGTGTATTTTCTTGTCTTCGGGCAATATCTGAAAAAATTTCAAGCTCTTAGTATGATATAGGTAGTGAATTCCTTCATTGAAAAAATTAGTTCTGAAGAATTAGTCACCTATGAAAATTAGCCACTGCTACAGGCGACTAGCCGCGAAAAAGTCTCTCCCCTTGAAGTTGAATAAGAAATATCGTACATGAACTCCAGTAAAAATGACTCAAACGTTCGATTTTTAAACGAGAATTAAAACAGAAATCTCTGGTTATGAAAAAGAATAAGGCGGGATTATGTAGAGGAAATTTCTCGGGACGACCACGCAGTATTGGCCTCTCAGTCTGCGGTTTCTCGAACGAAGAAATCCAATCGTGAAACGTTTTCGGTTTGTTGTAATTGTCGTAGACTTTGCTCGTGTTGTGCAAAACACTACTACAGCACGCGTTGCGGTCTTCTCCTTTAATAAAGCATCCGAAAGGGAAGGAGCGACCTCTTGTGACCGGTGTCGGAGTATATCACTGAAGCTTATGATTTCGAGTAGATAAAAGCGCTAAAATTCCCTTTTAGACGGGCTTCCTTGCAGTGAGCATCATCTGTCTGGATTAGGCGCACTGATTGACAGAGCCGGTGGGGTGGTGGCGGTCGGGGCGCGCGGATCAGACGGGCCAGCCAGCCACTCCGCCTTGAGGTGCCTCTGCAAACACGACCGTGTGGCCCACCGCTTGCTGCCGCCCTCAAATGTCATGTGGCCGAGAATTTCCTCGCAATGCTCACTGCAGCGCTGCAAAATGATCTGGAAAATCTTGCGTTATTTGTTGGTCGTAAATAGGAATTGAGTAATCACGCATTTTTTAAACATAAGATGGAGAAAGGAAATAAGCTGTGAGATGGGATGAACGCGTTTGTTGAACGCGACGTACGAATGAAATGAACTTGAACAATTTAAAGAGCTGGGAAAGAAATTAATCAATTTATTTTCAACAAGTTTTTTCAAGGGTGTAAATTAGAGTGTAATTTTGATTGAGAAACTCAGTTATATATGTCGGAGGTGGATGAATTCTATATTTGAGAAGACTTTGCAGCCGTCTCTAAAAGCTGCAGTGATAAGTCACAGCATAAAATACAGTTCACCGACACGTCCAGTGTTGGAAAACTTCAATTTTTCGATTATCTCCGATAGGATGTAATAAGTGAATAAAATATCGTTATTCCTAGCATCGAAATCCATCAAAAACTTTATTCCCCCTTACAATTTTTCCAAGGATATGTCTACCGAAAAAAAGTTGAAACTACAGCTACGAAAATTTTTTTAGCTCTTCAAGAATACACAAATATTTCCATTCAGTTCACTTAAATATTTGCCTGCCTTTCAGTTGAACTCTCTGCAAAAGTTCACTCACGAATTGGCTACGAGAGTGCACATTTTCTCCGCCATCCTCCTGTCCTATGTAGCTGCGAAGTGTTTTTTTTTCGAAGGCAAGTTATGCTGTCCTATGAAAACGAACAGATTTTTTCATCCCGGACGCGTAGGTACTTCCTGAATGAAGACTCAGCTTCAGGGCTCGCACGCATGTGTTGCATAGGAAAACGATTGCTGTACGTGTTCGTTTGTGAGGGATTTGTTGCGGCGCTACAGCGCGAGAGGAAAGGAGGACCGACACCACGATTTTAGTCACAATGATTACCATTAAAGGGGTCTCTCTTCACTAAGGTCCTGATACGTAGCAATCTTGTTGTCAGGAATTTCTAGAGCCAATGTCATTAAAGTGAGTGGGCAGAACGGTCGGACGGCTTTTTTGTGCTAATTAGATTACCTTTTAATGACAGGGTCGAGTAGCATGGCTCGTTTTTAAGTGTCTTGAACACGGCTAGCGGAACCATCAATGAAAAAGAGCTGCGCTGGCCTGCCTAGTCGTCATATGCAGAAGACTATCATCATGGTAACAGCCGAAACCAAATGGGCCCAATATTTGTTTTGAAAAAGCACTTATGTTACATGCTCCTTTCTATTGCAAGCTCTGTATTTAAGACCAGAGTTGTTTTGAAGATTTAGTGTAGTTAAAGGGTGTGTTTTTCGTGAGGGTCGCTATTATGTCGAGTCATGATATTATAACTATGAGTTAGCCTCAATATTCTTTTAACGATTAACCATTCATCGAAGGTACCCGTAAAGTTGTACCTAATAAAGGTGATTACTTTCGAACAGATGAAACCACAGCTTTTGCTATTTACGAGGCGATGAATGTTCCATTAACAAGAGGAAATCTCTGTATGGAAAACAGATGCCTTTTTATACCCGAGTGGTCAGGAGGATGAGTTCTCATCTGGAAGCGAGTTCCGGAGCTGCTGCTTTCCGCCCGTCCCATCCCTGGTCTCGTCTTCGTTTGTGAGTGTCGGCAAAATCTTACCGCTTTGAAGAAATTTCAATTTCTTCATGCGTTGTACGTTGAAGAGTTCAACACAAAAAGGCTTATCAAACATCGTCAAAGTAATTAACTACTCAGGTGCGAAAGGACGAAAACTTGTGAGTACGACTATCTTAGTACAGATTTAATTCGTTCAGCCATTGACAAGAATAACATCGCTACGAAGTTTTTGAAATTCTCATTTGTAATTTTATACCGGGTTATGATGTTAAAGGTTTTGGGGAGTTTGGTTGAAAATAGATTCTTGAATAGGAAATTGATCATTGGGTTGAAAATACGTCCCTATCCAGTGAACGTTTACATGGTACAATAAAATAACTTTCCTTACGAAATTTTTGTTGTAAATTGGAAATTATGAAGAAAATAATTTATCAAAGCGTTATTTCAGGTCAACATCCCTTTAAAACGTCATCTCCTGTTTTATTTTTATGTTATTATATTCCAGAATATATTAAGAGTAGTTGCATAGAGAACTCTGATATTAGTCCATTCAAGTTCAAACGCTAACAGGACGATAGGAAGGGATGAATATTTGTTTTATTACCATTAAATTTCTTTGTAGGTGCACGAAATAGCGTTGTATAAGTTGAATAATGAAGCTACACACATTCCTGTTGTCATTGAGTCTTGAGCAGAAGAAAGAATACGTTTAACATCGCTGGTAATTTCAACGACATCAAAATACTGATCCAAGTGTGCTGGGGAGGAACTCATTCAAAAGTGCAAAAATGGTCTCGAGTGCGCGAGTCGAGTCACGTTGAGTTGAGAAATATTGTACATGAAGTTGTCGTCGATGAGGAGTTTCTTACATAATGAAACCCTTGTTGTGTTCATTTATTCAAGTATTGGTTTGGCGTCCGCTCATTCCGTCTCTCTGTCACGCTCATAAGGGTGCTTAATGACCCTATCTGGGATACGAGTTTCACCAGTGCACAAGTACAAAAATATTTTAATCCCAGGTTCTATTAGGATGAATATATTTGTTTGTCATTCACATCTGAAAAATGTATTCAAGAAAAATATTGAATCCCGTTATTTTTGAAGGCCTGTCTACACTATGTAGTTAAGAATAATACATGTTGTGGAGCCTAGCTGATAGCTGTAATGGGGTCAAGAAAGGAGCAGTTATCGAGATATTTTAAAAATTGATTTGAAAATTACGTGCAAACCAACTATTTGACCAAAATTTGCAAATACAGAGTACGTTGATGCAATAGTATTGAGATATCACGAACTTATCACACGAAGTGTGTTTTTAATTCCAGTACGGGACACTTCTTTGTGTAACCCAGTTATTCCAAACGCATTCTTATTATTGTCGTAAAATACTGGCTTCGAGTTGTAGAGAAGAGCGCGGGGTGTAGAGAAGATGCTGAATCTTTACTAAAAGATATATACGCAAAAATGTTGACATCCAAACAGCTGAGGAAATTTGCGCTGATTGTTTTCTGCAAGTCTCTTAATGAGCCGAAACCCAAGTGCAATTTATGAGACGGAAAAATGAACGAGAGATCGAACAAGGGTTGTGGCTTCAGAGATATTGAGGCATTGCTCCCTCCGACCTCATGAATCTACTCTCAGTTGCGATGCTAAACTGATGACGTATGCTGGACCTCAGCATGACCGCATCAATTGCACTAATTTGCGGCAAAGCCTCTGTTTGCTTTAATCTCTTACAGAAGAGGCTTCAATCTTTCGAAAATCCGCGATGTGTGACCAATGAATCCTCTCCTGATTATTTATATCTTTTTACCTGATAAGGATCCACCAGTGTATACAGAACTAATTTATAATTTGGCTCAGTAGTTGTGGCAGTGTTGCACGCCCATACGTTTCACTGGATGCCTCATAAAGCCTGACGATATACTGCCTCTGGTCTCGTACATTACCTTGTTTAGCTGCCGCCTGCTCGCAGGCCACGAGACTCGCCGCCCAAACTCGCGTCCGTCCCTCAGCCTGTGACCCTGCCGCTCGCGTTCTTGCCTTCTTCTTCTTCTTCTTATTGCTCAGCTTCAGTGCTTCCCTTTGGATCTAGGAATCCATGGGCGATATGAAATTATTATAGCTCTCGGGGCGTGAGTTTAAATTAAATGTTGAAGTTGCTCGCTTATCTGTAGCTAATTATGGTTCTACGGTCTTTGTACATTGGTTGTTCATAGCTAATTATGCTTTAAACCTTATCTGTAGAAAAAATCTTGACACGATCATAGTCTTTTAACATTGAAGGTCCGTATTAACTGCAAGCATGGATAGACTTAATTTCTCTGTTCTAAGCAATTTTTTTAAACGCAAAATTTAGCATATCTTTTTTACGACCTAACTTGCAAAAAATAAGTGACGCCTCACTGTTATCGACTAATTATATACCTGCACTAATATATCCGTAATAAATTTTGCTACTAATGAAATCGATTTCTTTTTATACCAGTATTTTTATGTTTAATAGTTAAACAAGTTAGACTCGGATTTAGGATAATTTTCAAAAATAAACCATTACGAAAACTATTTTACTGAATTTTCAAGATGAAAAATGAGATGTTCACATCTCTCAGTTTTGCTACCTTCAATTTAGATCTTGCTCGTGTTTTGAATTCGCGAGAGTTGTTCATTGTTTTCTCAAGCTCAATACTCCCTCTGTCGAACAGAGCATGAAGTCTGCTAACAAACCAAAGAGCTGAACAAAACTTACGAAATACAGGGTGTTCCAAGAAAGTGTACTCAATCGCAGTCCTAGTACACATGTATTTTGTTTTAATGTTGGTGTTTGTATGAAATACACATGAACATGCAAGTTTAATGGATGTATTAATATTAATAAATACAAGTTTAATGAATTAAATCAAAGTATGAACACTAATAAGAAAATCAAATATCAAGAAATAAAACTTAGTGGCACGCTAAACTAACAACAAACCAAAAAATTAATAAGTAATCATAAGTACATATAAGTATGAGTAAATTTTTCGGACACCTTGTATAGATAGTTTATGGGCTCCGTCTCATTTGTTTTGAATAACCAACTTATTTATTAAATTCAAAGTATTAGAACCGGGCATCAATGTCATCAATGTCGTTTTTGAACGACATTAGTACGGTCCGCTTCTGTCGTTGCGGGCTCTGTACATTAATAGAGTACAGTAATACTTGCTATGCTACGATTTCACGTTCCGAGATTCTAGATCAGGTGTTAAAGCACTGCAGTAAAGCCTTAATATTATGGAAAAGTCTCTAGTCATCCTCAACAATGAGTTTCAACTGATACTTGAATTCAGGTGTACAATATCAGCAATATTCCATCCACAATGCTTAGTAAGGACGCACTTAAAGGGCGTATGATATGCGCTTTATCCTCTAGAGTTCATTAACGGAACAAAGCAGTACTTCAGGTTTAGTACACAAAATGGGCAAAGCATGAAATTGATTTCTACTGAAATAGCGTAAAAGTTAATTTAAAGAATTTTCAGGAAGTGAATACAGTTATTGATGGAAACATGAGAATCGTATTAGTATAATTAGAAGTTCAGATTGATTGAGAGAAACTTGTATGTCTTATTTATAATAGTTTCCTTGAACTTAGAAATGTATATTTTGCAACAATTGTTTTTTCCACACATACTGTGCAAATGCAGGCATCTAAATTCATGAAAATGAGCGATGTAACAGCTTTTGAAAGAGGTCAAATTGTTGATATGAGCTGGTTTTTACCAACAAATTGATGCAGCTGAATTTGATGATGTCGGCGACAAGAGGCACAGTTTCAAAAGTAATGGCAGCGTATGAAATAAAAAATATCTTCCTCTATGCCATCTAAACTAAATGATATTCTTTTTAAATTTCAAGTGCTTCCATTATTTCGTTCACCTCCAGTAGCTATGTTAGTTGTCGCACACAGATCCACGAGTAACAAAGTGATGCCTTGCAACTGCTAGTAAAAGCGTGGCGTATGGAGGAGCAAAGTCTTGAAAACAAAATCACATCGAAGGCGGTGCCACAGTTGTAAGCTTCTTGAATTGCGACTACGGTACACAGTGTGAGCGAGAGCGTCATGCTACGAACCGAAGTTGAACAATCACAAACATTATAATTAATTTGACCCTGGGCTTATGGAGCCCGTGACGGAACTTCCTGGAGTCATGGCATGATATCGTCAGTCTCACATAACAAAGCCTGAGGCTCAATGCCGGTAGTTCATGATTGTCAGTAGCCGTAATTGTGGTGCGATTATTTGGTCATCCTGACCTATCATTGTGAAGTAGAGACCTCACCGGCGGCCAGCCTTGTGTGCTGCCCTCGCTTCATTTCTACTAAACTACAACTTAATATTGTTTGCATTAGAGGAAATAAGCTGCTGCGGTGTGTGGGGCAAATTACGAAGACGACGTCTCTTTCTATTGATATACTGCCGAGGGAATCACGGTAATTTTTCTGTAGCGTTGGAGTCCTGCTCCAAATTATTGTTGTCATTAGAGCAGTTATCGAATTAACTGACGCAGGGGTGGTATGCGGCCCTGGGAAGCCATTGCAATTGTTCAATATTAGATGAACCAACACGTGTTGTCGGTGCTCCAATGGAGACATATGCGGCAGCCAAGCGGCCTGTAAAGAGCCTTCTATTCGCTCCGCCAACAAGTCTTGTTTACCGTGAACCTCGAAGAGGTCATTCAAGCGAAAATCAAAGCTTCGCTCCCATTCTTACAGACGATCCATATAACTAAACGATGTTGCACACGGAATTTGCAAAAATAAATCTTGATGTAGCTCTCTACTTCATTTACTTGAATTGCGCTTGAGTGGTACTCATTTACTTGAATGGCATATTATGGGAAACTTAAAATACGGGATATGCTTTTGGCAAGGCCGTGGCATAAATAAAGCGTTCGGTGAAATTTATCGAGAGAAAACACCGGAAAGCAAATTAGACCTCATTCGTGATCGAGCATTACAATTTTTTCGCTGATCATTCAACTTAATCTCGTTTGTCAGGAAATATACACCAAAAATTCGCTACGAGTACTGGATATCGTCATCGTTGTCGATTGGCTGAGCTCATCCATTCCAGATTGGTAATTTCCGAGTGAGTTTTAAGTTACGGAATAACTAACGTGATGTCATGTCCAAAAAGAGCATTAGGCGTGAGACCATCGATTACGGCAGCGAGAAATGAGAGCGCTGATGAGCCCAAAACGCAGTCCTTAACGCTCCGCACGAGCTTCTGCTTCTTGCATTTAATTAGATCTTGTAAAACTCCGAGCTCGTATCTGCGCGCTGACTCGCCTCTGCCTTGCTCGTAGGAGCTGCGGACGGCGGCATCTCTAGCGCTTTTGACGACACACGTCACTCTGGACATGTGTTCCCGTGAACGCGTTTGTGTCGCTTTTGTTAACGCGTCGTGTCTTGCAATGACACATTACTGAGAATTATCTTATGGGATCTGCCCTCAACTTCTTCTTTTTTGTAGGGAAAATCGGTTAGTAATCGTAATATATGTTCTTATACTTCTGTCTAGCAAAATTTTGCTGAGGCTTTGTGCTGAATTTTAATATCAAGGTGGAGGGAACCAACAAAATTTACATAAAAGTATATACAGGATAATTGCTCGCATAAAACGGGAATCTAGAGAACTTTGAATAAAAAATGTCAGAAGAAATCTAAGTTAGTTTCAATTTTGCCTCGTAATATGTTGCTAATTTCTGAAGGATCTCACACATGAGGTAGAAGTAAAAAAAAATTATGCGAACAAAAAAATTTTGAACAGTAGCTAATTCGATTCAAAACTTTCCCTCTCAAGCCAAAAATATCCAAAAGTTAAAATTAGAATAAACATATTTAGTTATTGAAAACTGTGAGATTTAACCTAAAAAGTGTTTGAAGCTTCGATTTCGGCTCACTGGATGTTGAATTTCCACGGCCCCATGATTATCATTCATTTCGGTCCCCCCTTTAGTTCACTATAGTTTAGGAACCCTCTATGCACAATGCCTTTTGTGTTCAGCGTTTCTTATTTTTTTCTTCACGACCGTCACACACCACATGTTCCGAGGCTAACTCAGTAATACGATGCTAAAAGTGCTGCGAATTAAATCCGAGAAGGAACAAACGACTGATCTTTGTACATTGACATTCAGGTGCTCTCGAAGAGCATTTCACGAGGGAAATATCCCAAACATTAACAATACAATTCAGAACAATGTAAAACAAGCATTTCCAGAGTTGTTCGAAAAAAATGCAAATCACTGATTTTCTAATGCATGTAACAGTAGTAAGCATTTTGCTTTAATGTCTGAAACATTTAGTGAATATTCATGTACAACGAAGATAAACACGAAAAAAATAAGTTTAAGTAAATATATCTATGTAATCCATGTTAATACCTGTTTGTGACAAAAAAAGTTTCCGGGATGTTAAAATGAAATGTAATGGAAAACTTACAAGTATTGATTCCCATTAAGGAACAGGGTACGAATCTACGTTTAAATTTTATGTATGACGTTAGAGAACGTAATTCTGGTATGCAACTCTCACTTCATCAAATAAACCAGAAACTGAGGCGAAGATATTTCTCTTTGCACGAATAATTGCTCAGTGTCTCAGCTGCCGCTAGTTCTCTGAGTGAACTCTTTTATTGATTTGAATAGAAGACACTGGGAGCGCTGTCTCTAGGTCGATTTAAAGCTACCTAACGAGTCCCCACACACCGCCACGGCTGAAGCAATTCGCTGTGAATTCCTTCCCTCAGCTAATCGATGTTTTAGATGATTTATGCGCGATTTTTGTGCGTCGACAACGTCGAAAGCATTCGCCTGTATGCTGTTTTATTTCACTTCAAGGCGACAGGGGCTTTATGTATGATGAAATGCTCCTCTGCCTTTAGTGCGGGCTCTTCATGTTTCAGTTTTCTTGGATACTGTTTAATTTGAAACTACAACTTCAAATAGGTTTCTTATTGTCGATTGAGTGATGTTCAAGAAAAATTTTAGGCGTCATCCGTGAAAGGATCTGGTCGCTTCTCAATTATTTTTAAAGATTTATAAATTTACTATGTTTTATTGCTTAATCAACCCTTTTTTCTTCAACTAGCTTTCTAAAGAATAGCCGTCTAACACAAATCAGCCGACTCATTTCTTCAATTCTTTTCACGACATAATAAAAAATGTTAGCTGGCACCAGATTCATTCATTCCTAAGAGAATTCAAACTAACACCAAAAAGTTCTTGCGAGTCGTTCAAATATTGCCAGAACCTTGAAACACAAGCATAGTACCAAGGTTAAGTTCTGCGTTCATTTGCTTCTGAAAGCAGGTGAAAATTTCTGGAAGCTGCAGGATCATTTAATCAGGCTCTGAAATTTTTTTCGCCTGAACGATCCAACTTTCCGGGATATATGTGTGAGTGTGGGCAGTGTGAGCAGCTCAGGCATGCAACTGATTCGAGATCCTTGAGGTTGTTGCTGAAACGTTGGAATCCTCGAGGCTGATGCTGGAACGCTAGAATCCTCGAGGCTGGGGCTGGAACGCTAGAATCCTCGAGGCGCTGGGGCTGGAACGCTAGAATCCTCGAGGCTGGGGCTGGAACGCTAGAATCCTCGAGGCTGATGCTGGAACGCTAGAATCCTCGAGGCTGGGGCTGGAACGCTAGAATCCTCGAGGCGCTGGGGCTGGAACGCTAGAATCCTCGAGGCTGGGGCTGGAACGCTAGAATCCTCGAGGCTGATGCTGGAACGCTAGAATCCTCGAGGCTGGGGCTGGAACGCTAGAATCCTCGAGGCGCTGGGGCTGGAACGCTAGAATCCTCGAGGCTGGGGCTGGAACGCTAGAATCCTCGAGGCTGGGGCTGGAACGCTAGAATACTAGAGGCTGATGCTGAAACGCTAGAATCCTCGCGGCTGGTGCTGGAACGCTAGAATCTCGAGGTTGGTGCTGGAACGTTAGAATCCTCAAGGCAGCTGCTGGAACGCTAGAATCCTCGAGGCTGGTGCTGGAACGCTAGAATCCTCGAGGCTGGGGCTGGAACGTTGCAATCCTCGAGGCTGATGCTGGAACGCTAGAATCCTCGAGGCTGGGGCTGGAACGCTAGAATCCTCGAGGCTGGGGCTGGAACGCTAGAATCCTCGAGGCTGGTGCTGGAACGCTAGAATCCTCGAGGCTGGTGCTGGAACGCTAGAATCCTCGATGCTGCTGCTGGAGCGTTTACGGGCCGGGATAAAATAGCGAATTTTTGAGAGGGTGTTCTAATTAATAAGCAAATCGAACAAGTCACTTGACAGCCATCCATCAACCACGTGTCGAGAGTTCTCAGTGAAGCGAAACAGATTACATCCTGTCTGCATTCACGCTATCAGCAGCAAGCACAGACCACGTCGTGTGGGAATGATGAAACGCTGCAGTTTTATATTGAACAGCCTCCTTGTACATTATGTATGGTTATGACCTCAAGAAATGTGTAGCGGCACGGGAAAGACACAGAAATTCTATCAAGTTTTTCTGTTTCACATAAGCACATTTATTTATTATTTACAAACAACATGAAAATGAAAGCTGGCTTTGAATGCTCTGCAAGGTTTGGTGTTCGAATAGTCGCCTGTAGGTAAGATTGCAGTTTTACGCACAAACTGTCAGAAGTCTATGTACTGCAATAGATATGGTGCATGGAATTTTAAATAAAATTTAATTACTTACATTTCGTCCGCTTTCGTAATAAATCAGTAATAACATTCCGTTGCCATTTATTTCAAGTATTGCAAGGTATATTCATATGTCTATTTACTCCTGATGCAAGTGTAATGATCACAATTTCATATTCAAACTTTGGGAGTTAAATTATGGGCCAGCAAATTCACTCCGGTTTTTGAAGCTACATATATAGTTGCCTTAGTTCTCAACACTTTCGAACGCTGAGGTTTCACCAAACCTTGGATACAATTTGAACGACACACAACAACTTGTCAATGAGCATTGACATACAAGTAAAGAGGATGATGAACAATATACGATCTGGGAAGCGTACATTGATGCGGTGACAATGAAGGTAGCGTGTGCAGAATTCATGTTACATAGCTCGTTTGATATCATTTTTGGCTGGAGCGTGCTGCTCCGTACGATGTTGCGCTGTAAACAATGCTGCGCTGTACTTGTATTTAAGTCACAACGACTCAACTATCCAAGCAGTAAGTGCTACGATAAAACTGGAATGTATCTTGTTTAAAATTTTAAATTTTTGGAGGTTTTGTAAACTTTGTATACCTAGTCTTTGCACAACTCTCTTTGGTTGGTTGACTCGTTAAATTTGAAGTAATGAGGACTGTTTAATGAAATGATTGGTTCGTGCAATGTTTCTATGGGCACTCAAATTAAAGTGTTTAACTCATAGTTCGCTAGATTGGCATGTGAAATTGACCAGAACTTGAGAGTCTCTTAATTTTGTTAACCATGAATTATTGTTCAACACAAGGTAAAAGAAACAAATGAGCAGCGTTCGTGAAAAATTTATCCAGGGACAATTTTCAACATTGTATGTTTTATTGGCTCATGTTTCTAAATAAGAACCACCTGCTTGAGGTACTTGGGATGCTTTGTTTGTCTATGCATTGCACGGGGCAGATCATTGCTGGTATATTCGTTTGTCTTGTCAAAATTGTGAATAAAAACCTGTCACAACGTATTTGAAAGACACTAATAATTACGGGGAAAGAAAAACGACAGGGAGCAAATCAAAGTCATTTTTCAGGCTCCCAAAACAAAAAAAAGAGTGTGGAAATAAATATATGAAAGTCACACAGGCATTCTGAGTGACGTCAAAACTTTTGGAGGAAGGGTGTGATTTGCTTTTCGATGTCAAGATGACTTAACTATTTTGTGTGTAAATCAATGTTTGAAAAACTATGATCGTTCAAAGATCTCCATATTTCATGGTTTGTATTTGATCTGAACGACACGTGAAAATCATTGGCATCTAGGTGGCCGCCTAAAAATGATGTCAATATCACCAAAAAAGAGACGAGGAATCTAATGATCTTTTGTTGAATTTTATAGTATATCGCTAAGTTGGTGCTGTGAGAAATGTTCTTTTGTCTTAAAGATAAAAAGTTGAGTATTTTTAATCGGTGAATTGCTGCCTATTTCTTGATAATTATCAATCGAAAATTTTAGAATCATCAGTTTCAACAGTTCAAGATGATGAGGCGTTGGTCAGTAGCTCTTAATAGAAGTGATATTTTTGTCAGTGATATTGTCATGTTAATGACGCGTTGATCAATAGCCTTTAATAACACTTTTATTTTTAACGGTAAAACGCTAACTACTGCGTACCTTGCAGTTTAACTTCTGTTATCCGTGTTAACTGCAAATTTTAGAGCTATTGTGATAACCAAACACAAGGTTTTACCTGTTAAATTATTCACAAGAATGGGACAAATCAATGATATTTAATCAATAGGTACATCTATGACGAAAATGGCCAAATTGTGATTGATTTTCATGGTGGGAAATTTTTGCGTTGCTTGTTATTGAAAAAAAAAAAATGCAAATACTTGACAAAAACCAAAAATAGATGGACATATAAAACATTTTACAGGCTCTAGGAAATTAAGAAAGTATGAGGAAATAAGTGCATATCAAAACAAGTCCAAGAAATGTGCAATGTTCGATTTTGTATGTTCAAGTCTATGTGTTCGAAATACAGATATAGGTATTATAATAACGGCCCCTTCAGTGATGTTCAGAAAAAAAAAAAAATGAATATTTACAAAATGGTAGTCATTTGAAAAGCCTAACACAACCGGTAGTCTTGTAATTCAAAAGCATAACAATTTCATTGATAAATTTTCCAAATGACATGCGTTTTACTGCAGACTTGACTTTGTTCCAGTGTTTTTTAATTTGCCCACACTGTCAGCCAAAATTATTTCTTAGAATGAGGACATTTCGAGCAGCACAATTTTTACGTTTCAGCACATTAGAACTTTCGTCCTCCGATGTCCTTCACGACCGCTGAAGAAGTTATCAAGCTTACTTGGAAAAGAATGGGGAAGTATTCTTTAGAAATATAATGAGACATTCTATGAGTGCATTCAGAGTAGCATTGAAATTTTAGCATGAAAAAGACATTTCAGCATTTTATTAGTAAATAATATATTGCCTAGCCTTCAACTGATCGGATATTTATGGTAAGGCCGTGTAGAAGTAATCTAAAATGGACTAGCGCAATGTCAACTGAAATATTACTTTATCATCCTTAGGAATTACGGTAAAAATATATGATCATTATAGAAATTATGGGTTGTCCTAAAAAGCCGAGAGTAAGATGGACAATATTGCAGTTTTATTAAGAAATAAGAGCATATATTGGTTAAATGAACTACGAGATGGAGCAGGTGATATTTTACGAGCCAATATACTTACTCCCTTGCCTATTACTCATTCACTTGTTTCTTGTTCCAGGTACAATCTACCTAACATAAGGGCATACATGCCGCTACCGTTTGAAGAGAATTTTCTAAAAATTGGATATGAATATCAAATTGGTGGACTAGTGTGGATGTAGTTTCAGTCTCGTTCCAAGGATCACCCTTAATTTTTGTTTTTATTTGGTTAATAGAAAATTCATTTCATTGTTGCCTTTGCATGAATTTAGCAATAAAATTTGAGGACTCCGCTCGATAATTTAAAATAATATTATTCCTTTTGTCCGTTCATGTTCTCGTCAGTTGTGGCTGGAGCGTTTTAGAGTCTTAACAATTAATAAACACTCGCCAACAAGAATGCGATATGAGGAATTAATTCCTTAGCTTAACATAAGGCCAGCATCTTCTTTAAAGGAAATACTATTATTATATTTTTAGGGTTTTTGTAATATTTTCGTAACATTATTCATTAGAATACGACCTGTGTGAATAAATAGGACCTCTATTTATATTAAAAAAGTGGTCGCTCACTCACTTGTCACCCAGTAGGTTCAGCGCATAATTCTTCGTATTGTTGCAACTTTCCTTTAAACGAAAATGATTCATTATTATATTAAACTAATCAATTATCTATTTTTTTTCACATATGTTATTCATACTAGGCTAAGACTCGATATGGAAATTGACCTGACAACTGACATTATTATAAATATTTCTGGAATGGCCGTATCAATCCCATTAAAAAACCCATTTTTATTCTCGCCTCTCGACCTCAAGGCCTGCCAATCATTTTGCAAAAATACTGACTCTAAAATACATTTTAATTGATGCTATGGAAACTGTTTTAAGTTATCCCTTTTTTGTTATTCGTACTAAAGGGTCGTTTAAAATCTATGTTCTCGCTGAAAGATCGAGGAAGAAAGATATTTCCTGTAGTTATTGAACTGGCAATCAATATTGGCAGAATGACTGCACCTAAGAAGTGAAGGCACTTAAAGGACATGCAATATCGTAGTTACTTCATTTTAAAGGTAGTTTATTCGTCTATGTTGAACTGGAAATAACTTTTGCGTTACTTTAATTGTTATTTAACCGCTCAGTACACGCTGAGAGCTCCTCACTTCATGAGTCCTTAGCAGTAAAGTTAATTTCCAAGGAATTAAAAGCTGAGTAGCTCAAGCGAATGGAATGAGAAAAAAAAATCCATAGTAACTTCATTGTTCCTGCCGCGCAACAGTCATTTCAATGCTATGAACAATGCATGAGGGTACAATTGGTGCCCCAAAACCAATTTACAATTCGGATGATATTTTCTAGTACATATTTTTTTATTTTTTTTTAGTGCATCTCAACTTTTAACCCAACCCAATCTTGGGGCTAAGACAATGTGTATAATTTAGCCGGAATTGAACTCGCAAAAAGACCTTCGCAAAGAAGCGTACGTCAGCCAGCAATATTGACATGAATTAGCAGTACAAAAGCAATAAAAGGACCTGGACATTAATAAAAGTTAAATAAAAACATGGTGGAATTCGTGAATGAGTTCGAATTCATTAACTCGCTTTGAAGCCAACAGGAAATTTGAAAATTACTCATTATTGTTCTCATTTCATATTATTAACTCTACAAGTCAGATCAGATCTTGGGACAACAGGGGATTTCTCTACAGTAATTCAAAATTAACTGAATTACTACTAGAGTAAAATGAAACAGTATCTTAGTACATGATTGAGTTTCACTCAAAATACGATCGCAAGCTTGAGCAATTTATCCATCCTTTGACATTAACAATTCTAAATCATGTTGAACGTCGAAGACCGCTAGCGCAGTTCCTTGATCTTTAAATATTCCGATATCGACAGCTGCTGCGACTCGGCATAAAAGTGACCAAGTGGACAATAAAATTCATTTCAGGTAAAGTATCCAGGAGCAAAAGTCCAAAGCGAGGCCCGCGGAAAGTTTGCCGATGCGGTCACCGTATTGACAGTGTCAACGCTCCTTCTGATTGATTCTTTGTTTGCTCCTGTGTTGTTTGGGTCAGGGGTGAACTGGACTCATTGTGTGCGGCCGAGTCGCATCATTTCGTGCCACATACAAAGACTTCATCCTCGTGTTTGACGAGTCCATGCTTCCCGTTAAAACTCGCTCCTTCACTATAAGTTCGAGCAAAATGAGCCTATAATACAAGTCGTGTGTCTATGAATTCTAGATTGGCTTGTTACCTGTGTTGTTCTGGAAACGACCCTCGCAGTAATTTTTTTTTTGCAAATCGTTTCATTACAAAAGCTGCTCGCAATGCTCGCGCACGTGTTTGCTTATTTCTGAAAAGTATCTGTGAGAATAAGTGAAACATGTTAAGCTAAGGCACAAAAGCTTTAGTTACCCTGTTTATTTTGTTTCATGTACTGTAAATAGAATTTTAACGTATAACCTTACGTAGCATGGATAAAATTTGCTTATTTGCTGACAATACACTTAGAAAACCCTTAAGAGTCTTTTCAACCTCACAATTTAGATGAATTTTATACATGAAGTAAATATTTAATCTATATTCTTCGCTTATGAGCGTCAAATCAGTTACGTAAAGATATCTTTGAAGTCTTCGTTTTAGGTACAAATTGGCTATTTGTTAGCGCTCTGAAATGGGAGCTCGTGGCCGCAGCACGCCACTCATGTGTTGCGAAGTGTTCACCTGCCAACACACAGCAATACAATTTATCGTTTATTAAAGGCAACTAAATTACGTTTGACAATCAATGTTACTTGTTAAAAAGGTAGAAATAGAAATTAGTTTTATTGATAGTAAAAATACGCAAATTCATATTGGGTACGGGCATGTAATCGCAAAGTAATTTTGTTAGGACTCGTTATATATTACTCTCGATAAATACCTATTTGAGGCGATCTTATATGCAAACCAGTCTGTAAAAATTTTGGAGTGTTAATGGCAAGAAATGCATTGTTGTGTGTTATTGTGAGTTTAAGTGAGTTTGAAGGATACACGAAATAGTTTGATTTTTAGTAGAACAAAATTATCAAATGGTTCTGCTCATGAATGACTTTTTCGATGAAGAACAGTGAGTGTATGATTTTCATCTCATAATGCAATAAGATGAGAAGTGTTTCGTGCAAATTTGCGATTGAATCCCTTTTGCATTTGCGCAGTTGAGCATCGTTGATCGAAATATTTACTCCTGTTGACCTCAAATATGTTGGCATAAAAATTTCTTCGATGACTGAAAATAATCATTTAATTCTTCGAAAATGTAGTATAAGTTCCTGAAAAATCATTTGCGTAATTTTTACGATTGAAAAAATCACGCCATCCAAAAAGCACCGAAAAATTCGTGTAAAAATTGTCGAAAGAATTAACTTTTTTCAAATTTGCAATCCTAATTTTCAAAAGCATAAAATGAAATAATGATGTGAAATTATCAGCTCCAAGGAATTTTAGCAACCGAGATTTTCTTCTTTTGCAGATGCTAGTTTATTTTCGATATCGGGGTTCGATGAGGCCTAACTAAATTTACAGGGCGAAAATATTTTCCAATGGTAAAAATATTTTTTTTACATCATAACTCACGATCAATTTTTACTCTGACAAATCAGTAAATAAATAAAATAGAAATGATTAAGTCTAAGCTTGGTTAGATGAGAATAAAATTCAACCCATGTATTACGTAAAACATGTAACCCACGTATTACATGAAATAGGCAACCTACGTATTACGTATAAAACACAAGCCCCGAATTGCGTATAAATGTAACCCACGGATAGCGTATAAAATGTAACCCACGTATTACGTATAAAATGTAGCCCACGTACTACATAAAAACTATAATCCACGTATGTATTACGTATAAAATGTCACCCACGTATTACGTATAAAATGTAACCCACGTATTACATAAAAACTATAATCCACGTATGTATTACGTATAAAATGTCACCCAGTTATTACTTATCATGTATAAATCTGGTGGGAATTAATATTCAACTGAAAGTAAATGAATTGAGTTTAGTTTTGTGAATGCTACCGAGTATATTAAATTTCACCATTTCCCATTATCGTACCCTAGCAGACGATTTACTCCAAAAGTTTACTTCCTGCCTTGGATCGAAGTACAAACCAACTCGGCACTGCGGATATCGTCTGCAGCTTTTGACGTAAGAAACTTTAGTTATATTACCGTGCAGGTTAGAGGATAATTTTATCGTTTTAACTTCTGAATAACTTGAAAATGATGATTTCATTGTTTTGAATATTTTTAAAGTTTAAAGTTTTTCAATATCAGAAAAGAGTGGATATTGCAATGACACACATCAGTACCATGGCTGATCCTTTCAAAAGTGAGGCGCCTAAAAGTGTGGGATTCGCAGTGTATGACGTGCATTGTCGTACTGTATTCCTAAAGTACTGACTCCTAATGTGCTGATTTGTTTGAAAGCGTATTCTGTCAAGAGTTCGAGGATTCCTATTCAATATACGAGTTAAAAATGTCATCAGACATGAATTTAAAGTTCCACGTTCAATGGTCATCTTTTTATTCAATGCAGATAATTAAAACACTTGCATTTACAGCCGGATAAATTACTGATCTTTGTCCGAAAAAACAAAGTTTCTACAAAAATTATTCTTTTAAATATATATTAGCATGGCTAAATGGTTATTGGTTAGTGGATAAACTTCAAAATGTACAGCACATATCTTCATCCCAATTTGGTATAGCGATTTGCTGACAACACATTTTCGTGAGAGGTGTAAAATGACTATAGTGAGAAAGGATTTGGGGTCAAACCCGAGGAGAGCGATGAACATATAGCTTTGTTCCGACAGTAGGTTATTCTGATATCTTATACAGTATGTAGTGGATAATAAAAAATGGAAAATTCGTAATGTGTGCAATTCAAAAGGCGTTGAACGTATCCTCACACTGTAGGAGTGCCACCAGTAAAGGAAATAAAAATGATAAAGTGGTCAAGAGATTCAAAATAAAAAAAAATTACACAAGATTCACAATATTAGCTCGTTCTATTCTTCGGGTTGTCTACTTTGTACATGAGAAACATGTAACACATAGTGAAAATTAACATGTTAAAATTTATATTGGGTAAAGATAGTCTTTTGGCCCTCGAGATACATCAGTCCATAAGGGACGAACTAGTGAATTATACTGAAATATTCAAATTTCTCAATATCTATTTAGAATCAGAAATTACTCGCAACTGACGACCAATTGCAGGTTTTTAAGGACATGAGTTAACGAAAGTGGCCTAGTTCGAAAATGATTTCAAAGTAAATTTAAAAACATTTTATAAAATGTAAAGTAAAAGTAAACGTAAGGTTCGAAATTGTAAAGTTAGTTATTTAACGTTTATCGAATTGACTATTTAGTGCTGCCTGTCTTACCTGGAAATTTTCCCATGCTTACTTAAAGCATTCACCTCAAATTACAACAGAAGAATTCAGCTTATCAGCCATGTACCCTGTAGCTGCCGAGCTCAAATGCAAGTTACATTCCCCGTATGCGGGCTGCTCACGACTGTGAACCTGCAGAATTGAACCCAAGGTGCCTCCAATACCCAGCTCTACAAAGTTATCTGGCTATTTTTTATGATTATTTGACGACGCTGGATCAAAAGCCTCGACCCACTTAGAAGTGAGATCGATTTTAGAATACTAGACTTTTAAGACCAAGAAAACGTGGATGTAAAATTTTACTTAGTAAAACTCACTTTTCTGAAGAAGACAGGCGCTCGCATTTTGCATGTGAATTAATTGAGCATTGCAAACGAGAAATGGGCCCCGAAATTTTATAGCAAATAATATATTGGCAGCGTTCAATTTAACAGCTAACTAAGAGTTGTGAACAAGTGTAAGCTTAGTCCATACAAGTTTCACGAAATCAAGGACTCATCAGCTGAATGTGTTCGAATTTTTAAAAGGAATGAATATATACATTTTTTGCGGAATTCATGCGTTTGAGTACTGGAAATGAACTGGAATTAAAAATTTACAACCCCGTTAATTAGGAAACTCCTGCAAATGCTTTTATCTTTTGTGAAAATAACTGTATAACTCTTCCGAGCAAGGAAAAAATGAATTCCTGTAAATGAGTTCATACACGGAAATCATTTTGCTTAAGCCTCTTTACTTCAAATGTGAAGAAAGATTTACGCTTGCGATAACTGTTTCTGGCACAATCAGAAATTTTAAAATGAAGTTAACACGCAGCTTTCAGCACGGTAATGAGCAAAATCAATCATAAACGAAGTGAACATAGTGTCTGTATGCTACTGACGCGTTTGCACAAAGCCGCACCTATACGATGCTGCGTGTTAGTTTCACGACAATTTTATCTGCTCTATTGCGACATTAAATTTGGACACAGAATTAAAAATTCACCGCGCGCGCAGGGTGAAAAAAAAATGGTACAATTTGAAATACAGTTTGAATAATTATATGGTTTGTACTTCTAGAAAATCCTAGAATGAGACTATCGTATGGCTTGGAATTGAAAAATACGAGCTGCAGTTTAGAAAACGTAACCTAATTTTAAATCACTTCAAAATATAATTTCTTGAGTTTGTAACATGACTGTATTATGTATATAGAACAAACATACATGCCGCTAGTACTGAATTACATTCTTCTTCCTTTCTGAGAGAAATCAGATGCAGTTATTGTTCAGGGCTTAATTTAAAAAGACGAATCCCACATAAAACGTAGTATAGACAACATACATTATTAGGATTGAAATCTCCGCCAGGAGTGCCTGAGCGGCATGCGTGGGCTGGTCAGCACCGCACGCTGGCTGCGACAACTGCGTGCTGTCGCTGCTCAAGTGCTGCATCGGGTACACCAAACATATAGTCCAGTACAATTGGAAAGCTTAGAGAACATGTTGTTACTTTAATTTTTTGTGTTTAGCAACTCAGGGAAACATGACCAACATCGCACAGCTAACTTTTATTTCACAACACGCGCGTAAGACGAGCGGGTGACATTTTTATTTTGCCTGATTCCATACCACACATTTTATCCGGAAATTTTGCCTGATTCCATACCACACATTTTATCCGGAAATTTTGCCTGATTCCATACCACACATTTTATCCGGAACAATACACATATGTGGAAAGCCTCAACACATTTGGGATATGTTCATTTCAATCTCCTTTACCTTCTGTGTCCTGACCCTATGTGCGATGTGTGATTTTATATCGTTAAATTTCTATGATTGCAACATTCGAATAAAGAAGAATTTAGTCGAAGCAAAATTTTTATCCTCTGACAGGTGAACAAGTAATTAATTTATTTGATATTGACCACGCAATATATAAAGAGCCCCGTTTTACTTCGTAGGCCTCCGCGCGAATTTTCAAATTTCGGCTAAACGTTGATAAGCCCTGTTACCTACAGGCAGCTCTTTTCTAAATGTTTTTGACCTTTGAGTAAGTGGTTTTCAAAAAATTAAGACATAAATCATGAGAGTAAATCAGGGAAAATGATACGGTCAGGCAAGAAAGGCGCTATCACTTGCCCTCACAAAGACTCCTAAATTGGAGTGGCGCGTCATGACGCATGAGGTGCGGATAAGCATCACTCGAGCGGCCCTGTTGGCCTGCCCAGCTCCTGCACCACTCAAATGTGCTCATCATCGGACTGGGTAGGAGTTTCCGGCTGCCAAGCATCCTGTATGTTAATGAAACAAATTTTTAAATCATTGACGAGTGCAAGAACTAGCATCGGAGTTCGGACATATCATTTCACTTTCAACTGTTCTTTGTTATGTGAGGTAAAAAAAGCGAAATATTTAAAGAACAATTAAACCCCACAATATTTGAAATAGGTATAAGGTTTCAGAGCTCACATGGCATGTTTACAAAAGAATAAAGAAATATTTTTGAGTGATGACATCAGTGTGGGGAGGGAGCAGAGGCCCCGAGCTGGCCTGCCTGGGTGGGCCGACGCGCCCCCGCCCCCCGCTTATCTCGCGTCTCACTCAGGAGAGCGCGGCTCCGAGACGCTAAGCCGTGTTTAGGGGCCTCTCCTCCACTACCACTCGGATCAACACAAATTATGTCCCCAGATTCCACTGATCAAACTTGTTGTTTATGCTCAGAGTCATCGACTAGAAATCCAGCTGTACTCCATGCTACACTCAGGGCAAGTCTACTGCGCTGCTGTCTCAGAACTTCAAGTAGGATGTATTTTTAAATCCAGAAATCTCTTACATGAAGATCAGCTGAACTATTCACCGCCATAAATTTACGAGGATGTCAAACAGAGTTTATTAAGTTGGAGGTAAGAGTGATGGGCAATACGAAGGCTCTCCGTGTGCTCGGGAGTCGTGCATGCAAGGATTTTCTCTCGCAGAAGTCCTCGTGAGCAAATACTGTAGCAGATTATAGATAGTTTTCAGTAAAAGTACATCAAGCGAAGTTTAGAGGTTTTGAATCTCTCCTAATTTTTGTTTGACGAAACTAAGATGAGCAGATTGAACGGACGAACGAACGAACATGTTGCTGCTACTTAATTTTTGAAATTTTAAGTACGAATTGAGTTTGTAAAAAAATAAAGTTTTTTGTAATGAGCAATGACGCATAGTTAATTTTCGTGACCAATGAATCAGCTGAGCCATGAATCTTAATATAATTAATTTAGTAAATCATCTCGCATTACAAGATCGCTTTCACTGTAGTGACAGAGAAAGGTTCCGTGACAACTGCTGTAGAGTCTCTGATGCAGTTTAGAAATAATTTATTGGCTTCGGATTAGTCTAAAAAATAATCAGTATAATAAGGCAAATACGAATCGAATTCGGTTACTTTTAATTACAATTGGGTTAGGAGGATTCGAGTGAGCTCTACAAAGAAGAGAACCATGTTATTATCATCAAAGTTCAAAGTATTGATGGTTGTGGTTGCTTTGGAATTAAAAAAAGACGATTTGATAAGTTTTGTTTTCTAAGTTAAACTGATGTGGTTTTGATGTTTTATTACTGTAAGTTGACTGGTGTCAACACCATAACATACATAACAAAGTCTGTCGAAGTTCATTTTAAATAAATGAATCGAAAATGGTTTCAAGAAGTACTCATATTTGTTGTCAAATGGATTTCAACTTACTTTCACTCTACTGGAACGTGGTCTTGGGCAATGTGCAAAGTAAATACATCTTGTATTTTGTGACGGCCATACTCTCGAGACTGGTTCCTCAAGGTTCGGCTGCCCCATAAATAGCAGCTCTGTGAAGATTCGTCCCAGCGCTTTGCCCAGGCGGCAGCTGCGAGCGCTCCTGGCCCTGGTCAAGTTTACTTTATGATATCGACTGCGTTCTTGAATCCATGATGTTCAGTCAAAACCAAAGGAAAATATTACAAACGTGTGGGTGAATGATGTAATGCTGAGCTGTTTGACATTTTCACATTTTTTTCTTTGTTTTTCTGCCGATATTGGGAAAATGCATGACATTCTTGACCTAATTGATATCTATGAAATCGACTTCGTTCTCAAGTACTTTCGTAAATCCTGTCGTAGAAAGGGCTTCAAAAATACTGCATTTATAAGATAAGTTATAAATAATACCAAGGAAAGATATTGTACCCTTCATTTGCAGCACTCGCCATCAGCGTGCACCCAGTTAGAAAGTTGAGACACAGCTTCTACGCTGTTCATTAACCCTACACATATTTCGCATGGAACACCCCTATTGAAAAAGAGATAGACTTTTCAAAGTCAAATACAGTGAGGAAATCACACCGTATATGATAAATTATTTCACTCCCTACGTATATTTAAATTGAAGTAAATTTTAACTGAAACTTCCACAATTTCATCACTTCATTTTTAATTAAGCTCTGAACGACTTTTTTTCAGCAGACCTTCTTTCGAACACACGCAAGGATGGTTTCTTTACGAAGAGGAAGTTAAACTATATTTTATATAACCTTATCACCTAATCAAAATACGAGTACACAAGTTACACAGTATACACCAGGGGTTCTCAAACTTTTTTAACCAAGGACCTCTTTTATTACACAAATTTAAGCTGAGGACCCCCTCACACGTGTTCCCCTCAGGAATACATGTATATACACATTGTATCAGCAGTCATGGAAAGTTGTAAATAAGTACCGGTTAAATTCGTTAAATTTTTTGGACCCCACGTCAAAGTGCCACGAACCCCAGGGAATCTGCGGACCCCACTTTGAGAACCCATGGTATACACAAATCATAATTACTGAATCAATGAGTTATTTAAGTTGAATATACTTACTCTCGGAAAAAATGTGGAAGAGAAAAAGTGAAAAATTTATGAAATATGCACAAGTCGCTGGTCAATGATCCTACGCCTCCATTGCTTTCTATTTTTAAGCGACCAACTACTTCAGTTCAACTAATTTCAATTTTTTTACGGATGTAGATTTTGCTCACCAGCTTGGCAACAAGTAGAGCTATATTTACAGAACCTTGAAGCCACGCAGAAGTTTATCGTAATTTAACAAAATCATTCAGCTGTTCACAGAGATTGATTGTGGCTGCTTACACGGTAAGAAACACTTCTTAAAACTTTACCTTGCTAATTAACTTAGGCTTGGTTAATTTTGCGTTCAAAAATCAGCTATCATGTTTCCGCAAGGTGGTGCTTTCTCTCACTCTATTCAATATTCTCAAGAGTGTCATCACCAGTTTGATCTTACATTTTATTCTAGAGAATATTTGGTTCCCGATTTCTGTAATATAATAATAGTGGACTCAGTCATTTGGTTTACTTTTAAATCAAAAACTTTATCCAGTCTTCATCTAAACTTGCTCTCACAAAGCTCTTTAATGCTAGATGCAAGGACCGTATTGCACTTAAAACTATCCATCTCACATGTGACCGAGCTAACAACTGTCTGGATTACCATTCTATATTTCTGTCGTAAGTTGTTTCAAAGTTCAATGGTTTTAAAATTCTTAATTTACCTCTCTAAAGACCAGCAAACATTTTTCTTGACTGCTGTTGCTCGGAGTGTTCATACGTTCTCTACAATTTGAAATTTTTGTACAGAAATAATGTATCATATATTTTCTTTATTGTACACTGAGATAGTCAAAGCGTTTATTCACATTACTTTTTTGTACATAATGACATTGCATTTTTCTAGTTTATACAGTCTGCAGCTCAAAAAGGCATCTTTTCAATAAATCTATGCGAATAGTTACTTCTGATGAGAAACCAAAATGAGTAACAAGATTTGAAAACTTTTATGAACTTCATTTCCAAAACTTTAAATTTTAAATACTTCGAAAATAGCTAAATGAAATAGACCGAGAGTGTTTGAGATAACTCACCAATTCCCTTTGTAAATATGGTTTAAATGCTGAACACACTTTATAGACAACTTGTCTGATAAAGGTGGGTATCTTCGTCTCCCATGAGAGCCTTACACTGCACGTGGTGTCTGCCACACCAGAATTGTAATATCACAGTCATGCGGGTTGTTATTAATTACATAAAAATATAAGGTCATCTCATAAATTCTATTCAAATTTTGAATAAATAAAACAAGTGACCAACTGTTACATTTAATTAAAGATTCAATCGCCTATGTGCTTTCCCTGATTATATATGACTTCTTTCCATCTATTAACAACCTTATTAACACCATTATTGCAGAATTCTTTTGGATTTGATTTGTAAAACTCACAAATGTCAGTTTCAACCTCTTCCTGCTTTGCAAAAGCTGTCTCTTTCAAATGATGTTGAAAGCTACGAAACAAATAGTAGTCTGAAGGAGTTGCTGAATTTCCTTTCTTGAACTCATAAAACATTATGTGTCTCAAATGATTCTTGGGTACTTGCATGTTGACAAGATTTTAATCAAGCAAAATTCAATTTTTCAGTCCTGTATAATAAAATTTGATTAGTTTAAATGCATCTAAACATTAAAAATAATGTTCAGCACCATTAAACACAATGAAATACTCTTTCAATTTCGTTCAATTTAAAAAATGTAAAATTCGGAGAGAACTTATCGGAGAACCTGATATATAATTACTTCCCTGGATGTACATCGACTTTTGAATTAATTCAATAGTTCGTTAATTTTCATAAAACTTTTATAAAACAACACCAGCATGAATACGATGGAGTTTTCCCAAGCAAATGAGAGCGATGATATTTTTCAATTTCGTTTTGTTACATAAATTAAAGTAGAAGATCGAAATGGGCTTCTGAGGGACAAATCTAGCAAGCCTAAAACAATTCAAGGAATGAAAGTTGCAAAATTTCAACGGCTTCTAGTATGAAAATCAATTTATTCCACTTGTCGCAGTGAGGCTGAATAAATTAGAAATGTAGTACAAAGTGTTAAATTTTTAGAGGCATTCCGTAACTCGGTAAAAATTCTGACAAACTCTACGAATTTACTAAAAACAGTACTTAAAAATTAAACCTTTCCTATGAATGTTCAAAATTCAATCTTTAAGATATATATGCAGAGTTTTCATATGGATTTAGTAATATTGAGTAATCTGAGGGCTGTACACCCGACCTTTGATAAATGATGAAATTGCGAAGAAATAATAATATTGGGATGACCTTTAGTACATTTTAACCACAAGTGTTGTCATAATATTGATCTTGAATGCAAGTCAAGCTATGTGTAGATCGACGACGATTACCTTTACGTTTT
Organism: Morinoia aosen; assembly: GCA_030386875.1. NCBI lineage: Eukaryota > Metazoa > Arthropoda > Malacostraca > Amphipoda > Talitridae > Morinoia > Morinoia aosen. The sequence goes on along the minus strand of CM059561.1, from coordinate 27,790,799 downwards.
TCATAGGAGAAAATCATGAACGAAATATGTCCATGAAGAATTTATGTTTAAGTTGAAGCAGCTCAGATTAACACAACGTAGACATTTAAAAAATTCGTGAAGTTCTAATTATTCTTCAGGAAGAGCAAAGACCTTATAAATGCTATTCAAATTGTGGTTTAGATGATTTCATTTGAGGCTAGACAAAAATTTAACTGATGAAATCCAACTAAGGTGTGTTACAAGCTCTCTTAAAGATCAGTCAGCTAAACTTACCTCAATTAAATGCTTCTAAAATATGTTTATTAGCAACTGCCACGATTCCAGCAGAAAAAATTTCCAAAAATTTGCTGTAAATCGGTGTCTCGAAGTGAAACCAATTGAGTGCTTTACGGTCCCCTTGAAGGCGCTTGAAAAAGTTTGTGAATATATGAATGAAACGTGTATAAATGAATACAGGTGAACTTTGTGCCATCAACATCTGCATTTTATAGCTCCTGAAAAAAAGAGCCAACCTCTCACTCCACTACTTTTTACTTTTCATCAATAAAATTATCGATCAGCATGCATGTACTGGGATTGATCAAAGCTTTGCCAGCGTAGTAACTGCGATTCTCTCTGTAAATATTCCGCGACAAGGCCTATCATCCTCCTCTAATGGGGCATGATAGGAGTTACAAGTTTCAGGATCTGGATCGTAGAGTGAGATATTACAAGCCGCTTCCACAGCTAGGCGCCAGTTCCAGCTCCGGGCCTGCAATAATTGGAGGTGATATTGATGCTCGAAGGCGCGTGCAGGAGCCGTGTCGACTTATTACAGTAATTTGGTGACCGGCCGTGGCTGCCGGCCGTCCTATGACGAACGACTGCTGACCAGCAGTAACTCACCATCAAAGCACTGAAAACAGGGCAGAGTTGCCGTCATTAGGAATCAGGGCTTTCAAATACTGCAATTTTGTTAGCCTCTTCTTACTTTACAGCTACTGAACCGTTAATCTTCACACTGGGGGTGGAATCATTCTGACATCCTTGTCGTAGAAGTTTATCAAAATGTAAGATGTTTTTCATTTGAGTAAATCAGAATTGCTATGAGTGTAAATAAATGTGTGTTACAATGTGAGAGTGTATCTAGATGAAACTGTAGTGAAATTTCCCAGACGTTGCCATGTATATTTACGACCACGGTATCGCGGTTGCGATGTTACAAAATCAGAAATCGCTTAAGAACAGTATTAAAGAGTTGTGCAATTTACTCGTAAAGACTCGTAAAGACCATAGCAAGTTGCACCCTTATCACCACTTGAAGACACTAGATGAAGAATAACAAATTTGATCATTAAACTTGATAACAGCGGAAATACGATTGATAAATCTTATACTTTATAACAGCGTCTTAAAATCATTGAACCAGGATACTTACTGATCACTCTGTGTTGCGTGCAGCTAACTTATGATTTATCCCCACTACCCCAAGCACTGCATCGAATATTGGTTGAGTCAAACCGCGTGAATGCGTATGTTGGAACTATCGTCTTTAAAGAAGGCTCTCATATGTATAGGCACTAACAGAAATTTCGGTGTGGTTACTTTAGGAATATTTTGTGTCAAGCGGGCTTTTTTAAAATAGCTTTTTCCCCCTGTTGTTCTCTATTTGGATCACCAGAGTATAGCTGTATTAATTTAATGGTCGGGGTTGTTCGGTTCCATTCCTGACAAGTAAGTACCTTCATTTTTCGGTAAAATTTCACAATGATGTTATATGAAGGAATTACTATCTTAAGTTAGAGTAAGCTATCTAGTCAAAGTTAGAGAAGGCATTTGAGCATTTTTCCCTGTTATTCATAACATGATAAGGCATAGATTGAAGCAAATTGGGTTGAATGCCAAAGGAATGATATAAGAGAACACAGGAGTTGAATTAAAAAAAAATTATAATATTGACTATCTGAGATATTCAGCTTCAGCATGTTCACGCACTTGCTCTACAACGTACGCGTAGATCTTTTACGAATACAACTCAATCAACTACTAATGTTCGATTAACAAGAACAATTTAATTGAGCCTGGTTTGATCTAGGACTTCAATATCATCGAGTGGAATTTGATTTCAGAGTACAAATGGATCAATGACTACAGTTAGATCATTCAGTTTAATGTGATGATTGAATACAATTCGATGATCGAGTAAAATTTGATCGTTGGTCAAATTCTCACTGAAAGCTCACACTTCACACGGTGGAAACTAACTGAACAAATCGCGTGATTGCAAAAGAGAAAATAAGTAGAGCGGTACATGTTAGCACTTACATTTACTGCGTCAAAGTAACGATTGATTATAAAGTGCAAAAGTCGGACACAATGAAAGGACTGAAAGTACTCTTTTCTAATCAGATCATTTTAAAAATGGGAAATTGTTCTCGGATAATATGAACTTCCGAAAATTTTTTGCTATAATCAACTTGTTAATTTTTCAAAAGATGTGAAGTTCAGTTAATTTTAAATTATCTTGCTTAAAATCGCAATAGCAACAGCAGCCACCTGTAATTCCAATATTACAAACTGCCAATCAATGCCAATAAACTCTGCCCTATAGTGAGCGAAAGTTGAGTTTTAATTTAGAAAGAACTCGAAAACTAAGAGACTTAAAAATGGTTGCGAAGGAATGAATGAATGTTTAAAAAATTTTGATGTAAAAGGAAAAATAGACTAAATTTATTACATCGATAATGGACACAAAGAATAAGAGCAGATCAATGGGAGTAGCTAGGTGACCACTTCTGTCACGCAGCTAAATTTTAATGAATCGTTTTCTTGCCCAAAGTTTCGTGGTTCACGTTTCATAAATAGATTTTCGTCGTGGGAATCGAAAATATTCAATATAAAATTCTAAAGTCAAACAAAATTTTGTCGTTTTCTTACAAACAGTATATCGTCTCCAGCTAATTCGTGGCGCAAAACACATCAAAAAATCCGCTTTGGTTTGAAAGCCCCAAAGATATAATAATGAAATAGCTAAGAGCCCGCTAAAGACACTTGTTGGGAGCACGTTTCGTGAACTGTTTCCTCTCAGTGAAAACGTAAAAGCGAATTGCTTGGAGTAAATCCTCCTTTGACAACTTTTAACGTGAAAACGAACGTTATCATCGTCGTAACTGAGAATTTCGTAAATTTGTTGCTACCGATATGGTTAAAATTTTCTATTCGAGGCAATTTAATATAGTACTAAAAATTTACTCTGAACTGCATATAGATTTGTTATTTTGTTGGACCTATAAAGTTTTAGGGCTATATATCAGATGGAATGAATAATTCATTCAAATTACAACTGTCATCAATTTCGGCGACGATCGATGAGAGGACTGAATCGTCAGATATTAATCTTTTATGAAATATAATTCTCAGTATTTTGAAACCAGCACAGCATGTATGTTTGAAAACTTTGACGTACTGCTGAAGCAATTTTCAAGCGTGAAGTTTTATGAGTACTGTATAGGAACGCGAGGGAGATTTAAAGCCTTGCACTTCTTCAGTAGGTAGTTCCCAAACCTTTCTACTTCCCTTGAAGTGAATTAGTTAATGATTCATCTTTTGTGAAATCAGTCTCCATGTTTCCTTCCTTTGTCGATGCACGTCTGTAGCGCCCCTACTTCTTTTTATGCTTTTCAAACTTTCTAATTCTGCAGTCACAACTTCTACGCTTACGATATCTCTATCTCTTTTGATTCTCAAGGTATTTTCTGACATCCTTAGATGCTGATCAGTCTCAACTTTTCATTCTGTTCGGATGTGATTCCGGCATGCAAGCAACTTTGAATTTTACGGTTGGAAAAATTAAAAATTTATCTATCAGTCTTCAAAGTAATATTTGACTCCTTTATCATTATTTAGGGGTGCACTTCAGAGCACAACTAAAATTTTTCTTAAAGCATTAACTCAAAATGAGAATGGCAGTTTCAAGATTTAAATTTCTGTAGTACTTTGCATAAAAATTGACCACAGGTGCATGAATACAAGATAAGACTTCTATACTAGCTTCTATTCTGCGTCTGCCATGCTTAAAGAATTATATGAAAACACACTGTCTTTGCTTGTGTACGTAGCGCTCTCATATCTCCGTCCGATCTCGCGCATTTATGAAAGGCCCAGTTAGAAATACTCAAGTAATCCCCTTATCTGGATAGCAAATAAAATCTAGACAGACCCTGCCAGAGTCGACCACCTACAAGCTCATGGTTGCGTGCGCCGGGGGAGGGTAATGATCGAGGTGGGCAGGCTGCGTCGATGTGGTGTGCTTACTGGGGCCGGCAGGGGTCTCCTGGTTCGTCTACGGAGTCCTATCTTCAGCCTTTTAATAGTTGAAGATTTCAAAATATTCTTTGGCTATAGGTCAGTATTTTGTAAAAATTAAAAATGAGTCCTATGCTAAATATTGTCCACGGTATTTTGATCAAGACACAAATGCTACGCAACTCTGACAGCAAACGGTAGATTTGCTTTCTCTAAACGCAAAGATAAAATGACTCTCGTATAACTTGAAATTTGTTGAAGTAAATCAGCGGCGTCGACTGAGCCACGGTATAACTTCGAGGGAATGATACTCGAGCTGAGTACACACCGGCCAAAGTACACACTGCGTGACGTGTCAACACACCAAAGAGTAATCGTCTTGGCATCAACGGAGCCGACACATTGCGTCCCGAGCTCCTTTAGTTCCCACGGCACATTAGGCAGGCGCACGCACCTTCCGTCTTCGCACTTCAAATTTGCCATTAAACTTACGTGTCTCCAAACAAAGAGAGAGAGAGTTACTTGGCGGTGCAGCCTTGCAAATTACGGCGCCGCTCACGCCAACATCTCTAATATTCATTTGCGAAGAAGTTCTGCTTGTTTGTACCGCTTACAGCTCGTTTTTCGAAACACCTCACTATTAACACATGTTGGGGGAACCAAGTGAATCTTCAATTCAATTGAAATACGAGCAAGTCTTCCACGCTAGAGGTTAAGATTTGATCGATCCGAGAGAAGCAATGCATTTTCGTATGACGAGAGAAGAGTAACAAATGTTACCAGTTGGGCAATGATGGAAGCAAAATAACGAATAAGTTCTCTTTTTCTTGTTGACAGAATGCAAATGCGAGTTGTCTATGTTGAGAGATGGCAAACATTTCAGCTGTAGTCCCGTACTTCAACGTTGGACGATTGTTGTTATGATTGCGGACAGCGTGAGCGATGTTGTGATGAGGACTCCGTCATGCCTTCCAGCATGTGGAGACTTCCAATGGTTGTGTCTTTTATTCAGCGACTGAATTTGCATTTGCAATTCAATCATACCACGAAGTAAAATTTATGTAAATGTATTTGTCAGGTTAGAATTCGTCCTATTTCTCAATGTGTATTGCCATTTACCTACGAAGTTGATAAAATGAAATCCTAAACACGATCGATCAGGAGAAACATATCTTATTTCCATCTTTGAAGCTTCTATGTACTTTTTTGAATTGAACCATGTCGGGTACTGATAATATTTGTTCCTCTATTGTTCTGGTGAAGCCTATTGCTTTTTATTGCAAAACCAAGCATTGGGTTGAAATATTTCATGCAAACTTGAAATAGGGTACTTGAGAGCAGAGATACAATTATGATTATTCACAATTTGTCATTGCTTGTTATGATGTACGAAGGGTCCACTGACTGAAACAGCTTCATCAGTTGAGGAACTCTCTTTCTCTCGAACTCGTTATTTTATTTGCGAATCAAATCATTACAAATCAAGTTTATAATGTAAGATATGGGGTAAGTTTTTGTTTAATGAGCATTGGTATTGCTGCCGAACTCCATTCTTTCCGAGAGGTGACAGCTCGCTGCGCCGTATCGACCTCGCATTTTGGCACTATAACTTCTGGGTGAGCGAAAACAGACAGTACGTTCTAGGTGTACTTCTGGAGATCCATACTCCGCTCTGATACTTTGAGATACTATGACTGTTTGCCTTTACTGAAATATCTTTATAAATCAGTTTTGTGTCGTAAGCAGTTTTGAAAGATATGTATCTGACTGGCTTTAGTTTTTATTGTTTTGTTTATAACTATATCCACATTATATTTCCTCTTGCGTGCTTTAACCAAATACAGCGCTATTTAATATATTGTTTGGGAGTCAGTATCTTGCCAGCGCGTTGGTTTATAGACATTTCATTCATTATTCTAAAATTTTTGATGTACTGTAGTTCATACTTAACATTCTGATGTGAGCATGACGAAAACATCATGCTGCATAGCATAAATGTACTTACATGAATGCATAACATTGAATTTCTTTTATGAACGTTTCATTCTGTAATATAATCTTTACAACATCAATTGTATATAACAGTATGGGACTTGGTCGGATGGCAACCCTGCCAAAAATGAATTATTTAGCTCGTTCCTGCTGCCATATTCTAGTCTTTTTTATTCTAGATTAAATCCTTGACTTAAAGTCCTCGAATCTGATTCATTCATTTAAAAATATGATAAGCAAATTTTCAAATAATTAAATACGAATTTAGAGCTAATTATCTGGGCATGTTTGGGTAAGAGCAATGAGGTTGGACGATCAGGCTCGACCAGAAGCCGACAGTTTTATGGGCTTGCGCCGTAATTGGAAAAGCCTTGTTCACTTTCTCCAAACTTGTTGTAGAATCTCCAGGATAACAAGTGATGGACTTCCAGCTACTCAAACAATCCGATAGTTGAGAAAACAGAGCCGAAAAAATCAAGGATAGGTGAGCAATTGCCATAAGTGACTTAAAATGTGGAACATGCGATGGCAAAGCGTGTTTCGAGCAAACGCTCGGGCATGTGTGATGCGAGCCTCAAGTGTTGACTCAAAACAATGGTCTGACAGGCGTCTCTTGGAGGGTGGGGGCGGCGGCGAGGCGCTCCAGCTCTCCTTCTCTCCGGATATTTGGGCAAAATCTTCTTTTTCGTCTCTGACGTTGATTACCGCAGCGTTTGCTCGCGGGCTCTTAATTTTAACACACAATTCATTCGAAGAGCTCAGATTAACTATAAAATAATGCGTTGTATATTTAAGTGTCTCTGTTTTTCTGCAACAAACATATTGTGACGGTAAATTCAGAGGAGATGGTTGTAATTATGCTACTGAATTTTTAGGAAAAATCCTGTGCGTTGTATAAATTTTGATTCTCAGATGATTTTCTTACTGTTAAATATCATTTCTTACAAGTAAAATATCATTTCTAACGTTTCTATCATATCTCTAAAAATTCCTCACAGGAATCAACTTGCTTATTTAGGCATAAGCTGTTTCTTACGGGATTTTGGACGTTGTTTAGCGGTTGACAATTCAATGAAAAGGAAAAAATTAATTGTACGTGCCAAACTCCTCCCCGCTTTACATAAATCAAATAATATAAATTTAATGATTAAGTTTTCTGCCATTTCGTTTTTTTACCAAGCTCACAAAAAATACCTTAGGGGCCGTCATAAAATTACTGAATTTACTTCAGCGTCGTGCGAGTGAAATTCACGATAACATTTGAAAGATCTTCTTTTCAAATGATTCAATGCGCAATTACTGAGAAAATTTGAAGTAGGCGCTTCTCCTTTTTATGTTAAAAGGCCCTCCATATAGCCCATGCCTGTGTAAGGATAGCCGAATTTAGGTGAGTGCGCCTCTGCGGCGACCGAATTGAGTTGGATGAGCTCGAAGTCGCTTCTCTTTCATTGGGTGCCCTATTGGTTTTGCGAGATCGTGTTCGGCTGGCGAAGGTCTTTGCCAAACAGCAGCAGTTCGGGAATTAGCATGGTTAATGGCCACTCAAACATGGCCAGTTGAAACAGACCGGCACCCTATATTACTGCGAGGGTCATTAGGCTACCTATTGCTTACTCAGTTCTTTCTTTCTGGCCTTCCCAACTCCTTGATGGCTTCAGTGGCTCCACAAAAATACTGAATTTAGAATGTCTGGAGAAGTTCCCATCGTTATTGGACTTCAAGGGTCATGCATCTAAAGCAATGAATGCTCCGCAGACTTTTTTCTAAACGAGATGTGATGCAAATGATGGCATCCGTTAAAGCTTAAGACAGTAATTATTTTATTCCAAAGGCAATCCAATTTAAAGATGCAAGAAGACTTGAAGTGGGGACATTAATTTCAAATGGGGGATTCCAGAGCCCTCGAAGCCTCACATTTTGATTAACAAGTACCATTTGAACGACAAAACTCAGTTCATCGAATTTCTGCTTCCAGATACTTGAACGGTGAAAAGAAATCGTCACGAAAATTCATACATTAGACATCTAAAAAGCGTTCTCTTGAATGCGAACAAGGCGTTACGGTGAGGAAGGTACGTGAGCATGCAGGGAGTGCGCATACGAGTATAAAGAGCAGCGGTGGTCTCCGTGATGGCATGAGTGATGTCAGAACAGTGGCATGTGATGAGCTATCAGTTCAGAAGGCGCTTTGTCCGGCAAGCCTAGGCACAGGAGCGGTTGTCTCCGGCCTGTGCGATATCGAAGCTAAAAGCGGCTGCGCCTTTTCTTCCATTTGGAGCCCTGGCAGCGTTAAGCGCAGAAATATTTTACCCTCACCCGTTCTTCAACACGATCTGAGGAGACATGCAACTACACTAGGTAGATTTTAGTGAATTCGTATCATTATCGATTGAATGTTGAATGCAATTCCTTTGCTCATGGCGAATTGGTAACGTTTCTTAAAGTTATTTACGTTCCGCTGAAAATGTTACAAATATTAACAAATTAGATGGGTTAAAATAGTACAGCTATAAATCTCTATATGGGGATATCAGCACTAGCGACGCCCTAAATATGCATCTTATGTATTCTATGACGAGAGCACATTTCAAAGAATTATGTGCGATTCATTTTCAGCTGCTAGCATTGTGATTTGAATTTTCCTGTATTTAAATGCACAGTTAATGAATAGATTGCGGTTTACAGGCGTAAGTTAATTAGTGAAAGAAAAACGCTTTAGGAAATAAAAAATATAAAATGTTTTCCGGTAAAATAAATTTAATTGTTAGGATGACTGTTGGACCTTATTAGTCTAATATTCCTAGCATTTATCATTGTGGAAAGCAGTTTATTAATGGTTTGTAGACACGTAATTTATCTTGTTGTGCGCCATTTGTATTCCAAGATACTCCAATGGTAACGAGTGTTGGCTTTTGATGTACGAGTAGGTGAGTCGAAACCTGATGGCTTGATGTGCTTATACAGCATGAAAATGTATCCGTCTCGGTGTAAAAAGAATTAACTATTCAGGAGAGAAGACAATCTATTTTTTTCGTTCTAATGAGATAAAATTGACAATTTTTTCTCAGTGTTAAGTATTTTTTTAAGTGAGTCTAATAGCAGAGGTTGAGCTCAGATATTAAACAAAAAGTGATACCTTTTGCAGCGTATTATTCTTTGATTTCAATCAGAATAACATGTATGAAAATGAAAGAAGAGGCAGAATATAATGAGCTAGTTTCCAACTGCTGTGAGAGTTGGATAAGTAAATTGCATCAGTTCTTTTCCCACAAGCGTTTCCTCGAGCAGGAGAGGTGTTGCTTCTTGATTTTATCATTATGTATTTCTTTCTTGATGTATGTTTTTTAATATATTACTCGTAATGGTTAGTTGATCTTCTCGAAGCTTTCACATATAGGTGCTAAAATTCACGAGATTACCTGTTTAAAAATGAACGGATTTTTAATCGAGCAGTCATTATTAAAACATATATGCATTTGAATTTGATAGGCTTCTGGAAGGTAAATTTCGCGAGAATTATAAAAAACTGCAATATTACGAAGAACAGAAATTACAGACCAACTTCATGGACATAAGACTACCGCCACCATCAGGTATTTATCGCTCCTTCTAATAATACACACAATAAATCCATTGATGATCATTTTACTGAAAAGATAATTCAATACCGACTATAGTTAACTCCGATAAAATTTGTTCGCTGCAAGTTTTATAAAATCTGAAACTGCAGGAAAACGGCAATGAAGAGGCTCTTATGCTTTAACACAATATAAACATAGAATACTAATACCTATATCCAGACTGCTTTGTAAATAAAATATTGCAGTATCATTATTAGTGAAGGCATGTTGGGAAATATCAGAAAGCTTAATCGCTGCACCGAAAAGCACAAACAATCTCGATTCTCTTGACATCTTGGAATTGAAGTCCATCCCCGCTAAGCTATATATATTGTTGCTTGATGGGGAGTTTGTTTCACGCGGCGCCTGTGAACCTGAATTAAAATAACGAGGAACAACTGTATTTAGCGGAAGATTACAACAATGGTGTAGTGTAAAAAATTGTATTCATTCCGCGTTAGATCAAATTTGTATTGATCGAAACTTTTATCGAATGTAAATTCAGGATGAAATATAAATTTAATGCTGAAGTTTAAGCAGTCTTAATTGTTTAATCAAATCAAAGTCAGATATGTATGGGACACTTGGTGCACAGAAACTGTGGGAGAATCTCTCTGAATAACAAAGATATTCTCATACTGAATAACATTTATTATAGCTATGCATGAAATTTTATGACTTAGTGTTTATTAAAGCTGGGTTTTTGTTTGGATCTTCCCAAAATTTTCGATATAATTTGCTTTTAAGTCAGTAGAATTACTGTAGTCATTTTCTGGTGATCGGAGAAAACTGAATGAATAACCTAAAAAGAACCCTCATGTGTTGTATTAGCGAATTCTTATAATTTGCAGATCCAGATGTTGATACATCTTTTTCGATTTGTTTGAAACTATTCGTACATGGATCTTATGTATTTCACTTGGTTCAATGACAGACATATTATTCATCAGGACATTGTTTGGTAACTCAGCAGGAAATTCAATTTAACTGTTTTTTGACTAATTCAAACATGGTTTATTGTAGAATGAACGATTCGATGATGAGATTAGGCTTGTGTGCAGCACTGGAACGCGCGAGGTGACCCGAGAAGCGATTTGCTCGCTCGCAAGGTTCGACTGTAAGTGCGATGGCTTCTCTGGAGTGCTGAAAGATTGCAGACTTCAAAGTAAGTTATACACTTTGTAGTTTTCTCAGGGCCAGGAGAAATTCACTCTTCGAGACTAGTGCCGAGACTACATAGCGTATTTCTCCCGGCTCTGAGAACACTTCAAAGTGTTCTCTCAGGGCCACTCTTCGATCGAGACTAGTGTGTTACACTAAGAGTTATCTCAGTTCTCTCGCTCTCGAGGTCTATCTTGTTGTTGAATATTAACGCTGTGGATGCGATCATTTCATAACCTTAGCGGCATCTTTGCCAAAATGTTTCAACACAGCAACCTAAGAACAAACAATTGTTATTGTGTCACATATTCCTAAATGGTGACGAGTTCGGCATTCAGGGCGCTAGAGCAAATTTGACGAGGCAAGACTTGGGAAAGACTTCCATTCTCAGAAAATTGTTGGTTAATACTTTTAAAGTAATTAATAGAGAAAGTTGTTACTCTCAGAGGAAAAATTCTATTACGCTAAGTGTTTGGAGTCATTATGCCTAGGCTATTGTGAGCAAAAAAACTATCATCTCTCAGAATTTCATTTTAGTAAATTAAAAGTCCAATGTACAATTCAAATTGGACGGGGTATTGAATCTGATGTTTAAAGGGAAATATTGGATTATTATTTTTTTGAAATTGCTTTGTTAAAAGACAATTGAAAAGTCTCGATGCGAGTGGGAATTCATATGTGTCGCACAAATGGCTCTGTGTCCAGTAAATCATTGCGTCTAATACTGGTTTCAGGCAACAGTAAATACGGACTCTGATATCATCTTTAATTAATACAAATGGGTTACTTTCAATGGCAGTTCATTTGAAGAGACCGGCTACGCAACATCAAATGTTAGTTTAAACGATGATGTGTATTTTTTCCACTGTTTCCAACGGACAATCATGATAGTTGAACTTATATCACCTTGCCGAAAATACTCAATTGACGAAAACAAAATACAGAGAAGTTTATAACCGGCGTGTCTTGCTGGAAATGATTCCTGCTCAGATGTTTGACAACCTAGCACGCATGTATACGTAAAATACCTGGACAAAACTTCCTACAGTTAAATACTGTGCGCAATTTCCGTAGACTTTACTGCTCAATTTGTTCTCTTTGTATCAATCCATTCGTCGTATATGCATGCCTTGGTATCCTCACAACAAAGACGTGAACGGGTCTCGCGATAGTCATTGTGTCCTGAAGTAGCTGATGCTTTTATCAAAAGAAACAGGATTACATGCCATTGTGGGGTTAGATTCACCTGTTCACAGCAACAAGTTTTGATTTTAAGTATACGCTATCAGGTAGTGGCCATTCATAGTAATGTTAATAAATGTTTTGATGCGGTTTTGAAAATTAGTTTGAATTTGATTTTGAAATAGAAACCCGTACAACGGCAACGTTCTTTTTAATCCGCCCAAAAAACAAATGCAGTTAAAGTTCAACATAAAATTATTTAATGATTGAAATTTCAATCACAAATTTTTGAAAAAAGTAACAGTACGATGATGAATCAGCAGTTGAAAGCAGCGAAAAGATGCAATGCGTAGCAGTAGATGCAGCAAATGTAGTGAAAACCGTTTGAATAATGCAAGATATTTTGGCAAGATTTTCAGCCAGCGTTCGCTTTCAATGAAAAGACAGATTCCAACATAGAGCAATGACTTCATCGTGAAGGATTTAGAAATTCAGCCGCCAAATAATGTCTCAAATATAATGTAAAATCTCTTATACATTTTGAAATTTTTTTAGCATATTTGGCAAACATTCCTCGTTAAATGCGCAAGTTGAACCTTTCATGATAATCTTCATTACGAGAAATATTCGCCTAATGTTTTAAACGATTTTTCATTTTTTGTGTTTGTGCAGAGCTGCAGAAAGATTCATCACTGATGAAAGTATCAGTGAGTAGTTAATAATAAAACATTGCATGTTCCTACCATTAGTCTGTTGCGCGAAGACTAATGATCAATTAAACGCAGCCGACACTGTGCTGGTAAACTTAAGACTAGCGTTCATTCGAACAAAACAGACAATCCTCTTAAAAACTGAAGCATGCCATTCACGCAGATTCATTACTTATATTTCGCTACAAGACCGCCATTAAATTTTTTTGCAAGTTTCAGAATATTTAAATAGAAGTTAATACAAATTTTTGTTCTTAACGCTTCAGAAAAAAATACATTAAGTGTGAAAAGAACTTTTTAAAATATATTTTTTAATATTCATACTGTTGTTCGAATTTTTTTGTTCTCTTAGCCTGCAGTTCAGTTTTCTACATCTGTAATATATAATCTGAAAGTAATGTTATTAACTAAATTACATTTGGATGTTTCTACCATCATCGTAAGGCTGAAAATATACAGAAAAAATTTAGTCACATTGATAACAATGTAAATTCAATGCTCAAGTAAAATCAGATGCAAATTCAATTATAGAAAATCTTACAGCATAATGACTAGATAGGAATAATTTTGTACGACAGGAATATTGATCATCAGACGACTAGTTTATAATGCACAACAGCTACACTACATCGGCACCAGAGGCAAGGCGAAATCGACGATCTAGTGCATGTCTCAAACTCTAAGCTACAGTCCTGTTGAATAATTTTAAAGCAAGATTAAAAATCATTAATATTTTTGTTGAGGATCGGTTTAAGGTTGAGAACATGTATTGCTTCTATTATTTAATGTGCTATTTTTACCAACATGATAAAAAAATTGTTTTTGAATGTATGTGTGACATCAATCGAGAGCTAACAAGTAGGATCAACATGGAAATGATTAAAAACAGAACCTTGATATTTGTGTACAGTTAATCTTTGTTTCAGTGTCATCCTAGTCATACCAATGTAACATTTATTGAGAGACATACATACTCTTCTTTCACACTTGAACTGATATATCACACAGGCTCTGTCTAGATCACTGACCCTGGGTTTAAAAATATCATTTCTTACTAAGAGATCAATGATTTTACGATTTTCCCAAGACACACATACTTTCATTGCCGGATCTGGACCTCCATGTAGTTTTCTGGAGCTTTTGATTTTCATACAATGTATTTAAATGACGTGTATCAAGTCGAGTATTATTATTACTGCTCAAATTCGGTTCTAAAATTTCTTAAATTTTGTTATCAATCCGAGTATTAGGAAAATCGTTGTTAATTAGCAATTTTTTTATTCGTAGAATTTCTGAAAAAAACATGTCTAGGTGCTGCTCACTTTATGAGCTCTATTTAGTAAAGCGCGAATAACGCCCTATTCATTTATTTACAGTGCAACACAATCGTAATTTATGGTTTCTCCAGTATGGGAAGGCTCACCGTACACGGATCTTTGGAGAGCACCCTGTGAAGCTTCAACTGATATATCCAAAAATGGCAGCTTCCCATGTACACTCAACTCATACGTGAAACGCAGCACCGATTTATCCACGATCCGATTCTTTAATGTCTCCAACTGCTCAACGCTATCTACCTCTACAAAAGAATCATTCACGTATCTGCTGTGCAGATATGATGTTCAACACTGAGTTGGCCACGTAAAACACCAAAAGTTGGCAACCGTGGGCCCCAAAAATTACATTTAATCAATTGTACGAAAAACAAGGGGACGGATTTACTTTAAATTTTAACAGAATGTGGATACTTGTAACATGCGTATACTGTGAACTGAAAAAAATCATATGTGAAGCTGGCAAGGAATGATAGCATCAAGTCTCATAAGTTCGAGATTTTGGCGGATCAAATTATTAGTGAGTCATTAAAACTCATTACGCCCTCAAAATAATCACTTTAATTTTTTTTCATAGTGAACAACGGACATGAACGTTGAATGAATTAGGAAAATTTATAGGTATGCCACTGTTCAAATTTAAATAAGGCATTAATATGAAATGTGCTTTCTTTCCTTAGAAATGACTTCAATAAGTTGATGCTCTTCGCTTTTGTTTATTCCAGAATTTCGTCTCTAGTAATTCTCAGAATGCCAATGAGGATTTTTCACAGATCTTTCTCGTTTTTTTATTTGAAACCCCTTCGTATATGTAAAGTCGTTGTTTCAGAATGCAACCCATGCAGTTTTTCTTTTAGATTTAAATCTAGGAAATTGGCAGCTTACTTCTTATTTCATTGTTTACAGAACCACAGTGTTTGGAGGTACACCGTCATTTTATGAGCTGCATGCGAAGCAGGATTTTTTTACATGAAAATTGCACGATATTTTCACTGCATGCGAGTGTCATGAGTGGTAGCAATACTTTGACATTTCGAGTGAATTCATATTTAAATTTTTTATGTAATTGAGAAAATGTTTCTCGATAATAATTTGATATGCAGTGTAGGCGTTTGATTGTACTATTTATGGGCCGAATAGGCTTTAATTTTTATTTTTAATATTATTCAGGGACTTACATGATAGTTAAAGTTACTTTCCTGATCCGTACGCCGATGAGGGGAGGGTATCTTATGGTAGTCTCCTGCAGCTACAATACAATGCTACATGTACTAACCAGCAAGGATTATTATTTGCGAATTTTTCTATCCGACTTGTGTCCTCTCTATTATTTGTTTCTTCTAACACTCCCAACAGTGCGCTAGAGTTGTGAGTGCGCCAAATTGTGCTCCGAATTATATGTATGGGGGGAATAACCTCTAAAGAGCATCGAAGTTTTAGTTCCAAATGATATTTCTGTTCCAGTAAATTACTGTCATGTGATGCAAATGTCCAAGTGAACTGTAACATTATAAGTTCCTGTCCCAAATAGCAGTAATGTCATGTGATGTTTTTGCCTGCACTGAAGTGATTTGTTTAGTGATGTTCCTGTTCTGTAAGATATGACGTCTCGGAGTTAACGCCAGTAGTGTGCGTTGTTTCTGTTTTCATCAAACTCCATTGGTGCGGGAGTTTTTGTGCTCGATATTTTGAAATATATAATGTTTCCGTCCCAGTAAAATGGTAGCGGCCGAGTTAAATGGTTTCGTCACAAGAAATCTGGGGAAGAAATGGAAAGTTCACACTATTCGAAAATGAAATAAGCGGCTCTTTATTATAACTGAAACATTTTTTACCAGGATTTTTTTTTGAGTTCGCAGAATGCAAGAATTATCCCTATTTCTGCTGAGAGTTTTTATTGTAATATATGCAACTTGGGTAATTACATTGAAAAACAATTTCCCTGCGGAAAGCAAGGTTCACTTTCAATTGTTTGTTAAATTACGCATTAACGATGAATCTTGGAATTTACCAATACAATCAACACGAGACTTTTCATACTATGCTTCCACTTACATTCATGTTACCTACGAAGAAACCGTAGTGAAATTATTTTCTTGCTTACTGAGACAGGATTACTCGTCATACTGGACGTGTAATCCTACGAAGACCAGTAGTGCTAGGTTTAAGAAATAAAACATCTCGCTCAGGAGTGGATAGCGAACTACAACTCGTGCAGCAGGCAGTGAAGCCACAGCCTAGTGGAAGGTCCTGCCTCACCGAAATGACGGTCAGTATAGACGTTTGAACTGAAAACCCTCTCGGCTTTTGAGAGATGATAGTTTTTTCTTCCAATCCAGATAATTCAGCGAGTATTTTAAATTCTTTATACGAGAAACTGATGACCAAGATACTGCTATTTCGACCACATTTTTGTCCTGTAATGTCCTATATGCATCATATTGTTTAGAGGAGTGACTCTGAGTTATGGTTATATTTATTTACGTTCTCAGTAAGTTTTAAGGATGAATAAGAAATCAATCTTATTGAATGATAAATGCCATTAACACATCTAATAAACAACGTTTTTAAATCGTGCTAGTAAACAATAAGCGCGACTGAGAAGTCCTATATACGATTAATAAATTATAAATGCAAATAATTAACTTTAAATGCAAATATCAAATCTTAAATGCATTTGATAAAGTAAAGGCAAATGAGTCGCGATAAAAACATTTGATAAGGAATTAAAGTTTAAAATCATGGTTCCGTAAATTTTTCAATGGTATAAGTATAAAAGTTCAATTTGATTTAACGGACTCATATTGCCGTGAAAAGAAAAATTTCTGCTGAAATACGTAATGATGCCTAATTAGGAATGTTTGACTTTAGAGGAGGCTTCTTCCTTTGACACACAAAACTTAAATTATTTATAGCGACATTTGTAAGTTGTTTCCAAGGATTCAAAGGTGGTCAAAATTCTCACACAAGCGTAAAATATGAGTTACAGGAATAATATTCGAATGAAAACATCACTGTACGAATTTCAATGCACTGTAGGGTATGTGTGTGTGCCTTGTTGGATGTTGCAACGGTTGTAGCTCAGGAAGATTATTTCATCATAGCTCTTACGAACTTTTGTCTTTTGTATTTTTACGTTTTTTCAGACTGCACTTACCGAGGATGGAGCACGACTCGGAAACGTTTCATAGATTTGACGATGTGTAATATTAAATAATACTTAACCTACGAGCAGTGTTCCTCGTTTTTAAGTTCCGAATGAACATTCGATTAAAAAAAATGATTTTCCCAAGCTCTCAAAAAATGTTAGCAGGACGAATTTGTCACGTTCATAAATGACATCTAGTTTTCATCGCATGCAGACGTTCTCATTTTTTTCGAAGAATGCTCCAGTAGAATTCGAAGCTGCAATCTTAACGTGGTGTCCACTTAGTACATTTAACAGTTCAATAAATTTGGTAAAAACCGACAAACGAATACGCACTAAAAGCACCATTCTTGCCTTCCTAATATACAGTATTGTGGTACAAAGCTTTCACGCTATCAAAATGAGAGCTCAACGCTGTAGTGCGTTCTGAGGTAGAAAAACCTTGAGATGTGAACTGCTTTCACAAATCTTCCCATTGTGTACAAAAAAGAAGTTTGATTCAGTGTTCATAGACTCCACTTTTTCGCCGATGTTCATTGAATGGAATAAAATCAGATAAATTATTTTGTACGTTTATTACCGAAATATTGTTGTGCTCTACATATAGTGTCATGTGTTAAATTGAAATCAAATCAAAGAGTCAGTTCCTTGTTAGAATTTAACGGGCCAATTTTGCCTCTCGAAACTGGGCCGTGTCCGGCTGTGATGCTGCAAAGAAAACAAAGGACAGAACGATGCTACAGCACTGAGCTCAAATGGATCGAAAATTATATTTCCTGGGTATATCCTTCGAAAAATATCCTCTATTCAGATATATATTGCGTTACTTTGAAATATCTCGCATTTCCGAGTGCTCATTAAGTTCCTATTGCTTGACCTAGAATGGGCTGCAGAAATAGAGCCGGGAGTATGTTCCGATGCTTCGGATTCAAACATCCTAATTTTATCCTGTGTTTTACCATTAACGGGATTTTTAGGGAATATTGTAAATAAAAGTTACGTCTAGTTCTTCAGAAATCCTCGCATGTTGGCGTATTTTCGATAGATTGATGCATAATTTACGAAAACCACAGAGAATTATTCTGGTTGTAGATGTTGTAGCTAATAATCTTAGAATCCCGTGGCTCAGTATTTAACTATCCAAGGTGTGAATCTTGACGTATTGTAAACTATTTTGCAATGTATTGGAAAATTATAATTAATAAGACAATAATTTATAGAAACTTCACGATTCCTAACTATTTTTAGAAAAAATAATACATTCATCAGTATTTTCCAGTTCACAGACCAACTGGGGTTTTCACTCGAAGTAGAGCCCATGTTTATCAGTCGCCTGCAAGGCTCAGCCTAATAAGCTGCGCCTTGGAGCGTCCTCAGCGGAGTTATAAGCTATTCCTGTCCTGCTTCGAACTTCATTTAGTTCTTCCGGAGCTGGACTAATTTATCGGAGCTTGAAGCGCATTGCGATTACGTGCTCCTCCGAGTGCAAACATCGGTAATGAAGAAGGCGCGGTGGTGGCAGGTACTGGAGGGATCGCAGAATGCACCCTGCCCGTCTACCTGCGTTGCGCCGTGCAACTGCCGACTACCTGCTCGCTCGGCTCCCGCTCGGCCCGTGGAAAACGAAAGCACCAACACTTCCTCCAGGATTATGCTCGTCTGAACTTAGATTGTGTCGGTTTGGGTGCTTTACAGAGATCTTTTCTAGTAAAGTTGCTAATTCTTGTAGTCCTTTTCCAAGCGTGAAATAGAGATTTTATACCCATGAAGAATACAGAAAATGGGTGAGATGTGCATCCACACGTTAATCACACCTTCAAAAATGCACCTTGATGATGTTAGATGAAATGATTGTTTCAAAGACAAAAATTTGAAAGCTAATTCACGAGCTAATACAATAGCGGATGATTCGATCAGTGATAAAGTTCCGAGTGCATCATGTAGCTGACGGACGTCCTTCAGAGTCCGGTTGCATAGATGTGAAATTCCATCGTTAATTCAGAAGCATGTACTTAACTTCTAATAACGGGAAACTCAGTCGAATTTACTAAGCAATGCTCGCACAAAAAATCAAATAGTTAGGATATAAATTAGAATTAGCTGGTGACAGTGAAATGTATGGGAGGTAAGTTTAATTTATGGTAAAACCAGAGATTTTCAATCTTTCAAGTTGAGCGTATTGCTTCAACACTTCAGAATGGAGATTTTTCTCTTCCGGAATCTAAAAGAGGGTTTACTTTTATTGCTCAATAAAACAGACGTACATCAACCAAAAAAGTGTAATTATATGCATGGAAAACCAAGTGTGTTCTTACTAAGAAAAATAGAAAGAATATCATGTTGGTAATATTTCTTAATTATAGGTAATGAACATTCGTAGTCTATAATAGAGTAATAAATACTACTGAATCTGATTTCAAAATTTTTGCACCAACTTTTATAGTTGATTCAGCATTTACGGCCACACGAAGGAGTCTAAATTCACTTGTTTGAATTGTTTGGTTTTCCCTCGAACATCGCAGGTTACGGCTCCCGGATTTTGCTCAACTTTTCATGTCCAGTATGGTACCGTTTTCTGATACCGATCAATTGATTTATGTTCACTGCCGCAGTACAAACGTTCTCGATGCTCATCCGAAGAAAATTTTTCAAAGTATACACTGTCTTGATTGAAGGCGCTCGTTAAAGCAATCTTAACAGTACTTGAGTCCTTATAGGGCGTGTATTTCAGCCAAATACTAGCAGTTCCCTGTCATGTCACGAGCACTGAATTTAGATGGACAGCAGCAGGATATGAACTCTGCCAGTACAAATGTGCTCTGAAAATTAAATTCAGCTCAAGCTTATCGATTTGAATGTACAGGTGACTATGAAAGTGAAATTTGTGTCATCATTTTTTTATTTATTCGAAGTGTTTTCATTTGAAAATTAATGTATTGTCGGGCTCCGGGAATTCCCGAGGGGAAAAGTCATGTAGAGGAAAGTACTGCATGAGGGTGAATCAATGTTTATCTCCTCCTCATTAACGAAGCCACCAGGAGGGAAAGTTCTTGAAATAAACGACAAATAAAAAGTGTTATATATTCCAAAAATAGCTAATAAACTCAACACTAGCGAAGTAATGCTATTTTAGATCTGCCTCCATCTTGAGTAATGCTTACACTTTCAGAAAAAAATAAAATAGAAGATGGGCTTCATTCAAACGAGTACATGAGCGATTGCCTTCCAGCGAAAATTGTGTATTTTTAGCCAATTGATTTAGTTACTGAAGTAATGGAGTTTCCATCGAATTCATCAGGAGCGCGAGGAGTAAATGTCAAGCCTTTCTGGAATTGTAACACATATTGAATACGTTGCGATATTGCTGTCTGTGTCAACACGCGTACGATTTTGAGTCAGTACGTTCAAATTTCAAAAACATTATAATGATTTCACATTTAAATCACTAATTTCATCTACAAAAACAAACGTCTGAAGTTCCTGTGTGCTCCGATCATACAAAACATAATAAAGTGAAATGTTTTGAAGCACGCAATGCATTTTTTCAAATCTTTTAAAAAATGTATGAATTGTTGATACAAGAAAATTTTAATTCGTTTTAGCAGCGCAGAATATTTCAAATTTTGATTCTAATTTGCACGTATTTCATTGCCTAGTCTGGCTGTATGAGATCGAACTGAATACTTTACACAACATAAATTCTACTTAACGACCACTGTACTCAATGGTTGCACATCACTACTGGTCAAACAAAGAAAAACATTTATATTTTTTTCACTATCTCGAGTGTGAAGACAATGTTTTCAAAGTACTCTCGTTAAATATCTGAGATAAGATATTAATACATTTTTAAGCACCTACATGCCCTTTTTCTTTTCTAATTTTGAATTGCTCCTCAGCAATGACTAAAAATCTTCTCCCAGACCTAAAAATCTAGGTTTTACAATTCGTTAATTTTACATCTGTTATTTTACCCTGTGCATGCGGACATTCCATGCGGACTTAAACATTCCAGCAGCCGAATAAATTAGAAATATTTTTTTTCAGAAATTCTTTTTCGAATGAAGCCATATCGAAGTTCTTATTTGATGTTTTTGGAAGTTTCTCTTGTAATATTTCCCAATAGAATATTTTGAAAGAGGGAACATAAGATTGCATTTATTGAGTGGTTGACTCTAGATATAAATTCTGCGACCCTGTATGGACATACTAGAAATTTGTACGTTTTAAATTGTTGTTCAATGTTTGGAGTGGTTGTTATCCGGCTTCATAATTCCAAAAGAAATAATTTCTTCTCCTAAATATAATAGTAGGTAGGACCGAGAGAACATTAGAGACAGCTGGACACACAAGCTCATACGGAGGAGCTTTAAGAGTGTGATCGTTCTCGAGGACGTCATTAAAATTCCCGGGCAGCGAGGAAGCGGAAACTGATGCGACATGAGTT
Source organism: Morinoia aosen (assembly GCA_030386875.1). Classification (NCBI taxonomy): domain Eukaryota; kingdom Metazoa; phylum Arthropoda; class Malacostraca; order Amphipoda; family Talitridae; genus Morinoia; species Morinoia aosen. Next base: position 27,768,939 of record CM059561.1, on the reverse strand, counting down.
CATACCCGATAATTCATCATAATCCTCCTCACGATCCCATGAGGCCCTCAAATCAGGACGTGAAAATCATTACACGAATTCTGTTTCGTGAATATTTTGGGTTGTTACCGGCTTACAAAGTATAAGATTTGTGGAAAAGTGCTTCAGAAAAGCGACTCAATTGTAATGTAGAGAACAATGATCGCAGGGTGCTCTCAGCAACTGAAGTCTGGTGGGAATAAATAGTTCATTAGTTACAGATGACACTGATCACCTGCCGTTTTCAAGTATGGAAATACGAACAAACACTTTAATCTCCAATTTGTGTTATTTTGAGTTCCGTGATCCCGTAACATTATAACACAAAAAGACTCAGAATGCAATGTTCTATTTACGCGAACGAACAATGGCTTCTATCCTTGCCAAAGTGCAATACATATCTGAATGACACATGCTGTTTCAAAAATATGGTTGAAGTTAAAATCCAGTCTCTGTATGAGTTCAGTACTGTTTACAAGAAAATTGAAGCTACATTTAGTTCGCTTCCGTTCCCGACAAATTGAGAAAATAAAGTGAATGTCTGAGTTCAAGCCTGCTCAAAGACATTTTTTGCTGTATATTCCATCACGTGCCGTTGAATGTTCTTTAGTAATCGTGAAATGGATCTATTCTACAGTGAAAGGTTCACCTGTGCGCGCTCGGGTTTTATACTAGCCTTTCTACGCATCACAATACAAATAACAATGATTTCTCACCAATAGGATCTTTTCAGAACCTTCCCTCCCTGGTACGAGCAGCGAACTTTTTTCAAATCTTCAGAGATCTGACTGCCGTACGTATTGAATATAATTAGTGCATTTGTAAACCTAATAAATTTTTCCAGAATATGACAATTTTATTCTAAATTTTGATTGAAGACGCAGTCGAATTATTCAATTTCTTGATCGCTTATAATATTCTATTGTTTAGAGTTGGGTAACGTCAATGCTTTGAATATCACAAATGTTGTTAATTCGTTCGAGCCGAGAAGATAATTACTAGATATTTCTGATGGATTTGAAAAAGAGGTGCTTCCTGTTGGTATAATCATATCAAATATCGGAGATATTTTCTAAAGTGCCATATTTCATGTGATGGTTAATAAGGATGAAGGTCCTGTACGGCACAAAACAAGCTGGCCAGGTTCCTTCCCACACCCCTGCTGCTAAGGTTCTCACAAAAGAGAACCCACCGTGCGAGTCTGAAGGCATTTCTTTAAACCGTTCCTGAGTCTATACAATAGCAGAGCAACCGTTCATGCGGCTTTGCCACGCCTTTACTGCCTCCACTATTCACACGTTGAACCGCTGCCACTACCTAAGCTCCTGAACATAAACTCTCTAAAATAAATACTCCACGTTAACTACGACATCCACCTTTACCTTCTTCGAGCCTTTTGCTTTCTCAAATTGCTTTCCCATGCCTTGGTCAATATCAATATTTGCTTGAAGGCTCACAGATTTTCTGACGTATATTCGTAAAATTGTCCAATAATTTTAGTTTACGATATAGTTCATCTTATCCTCATCGGAAATATTTCATCGCTATATTTGCACAGAAATATTTGCCTTGTGTGCCAAATTAAAGCTATGTTTCCAATGAATGGTGTGCTAGTTATGTTTAGGAAGGAATAAAGTGCGACCTATATTAGAATAGTTTTCTGAATTTTCCGTTTCTCGCAAAATCGTCCTGCCTAGATAACGGTATTTGTACGACCGAGCCTTAGACCTAGTGGTCCCTAAGACCCGGAGAGCGCCTCAAGAAAATGACAGCCATCAAATAATGTATCTCGGATTGCTCGTGATATGGTCAGAGGTATTTCTTGCGGACGCTGGAGCGTCGGAGGCGCCTCTTCCTGAGAGGCTCCTCAATAGAGTTCCGTTAGGAGAGGTTCCAACGGTCGCTTTCTCAAAGACCGGATATGAAAGACTGGCTCCGATGAAATTAATGATCGCACCAAGGCACCGTGATTTTGTCATAGACCGATGAGCTGAGCACCTCGTCATCGCCGTTGTTATGAGCCTAGTTTGACCAAAACAAGTTGGAAATATTCGAATGAAGCATATATTAATTATACTTTATTAGGACAAACTCCCCTATAGTTGAATTTAATTATCATATGCACATAGAATATCAACATGAAACGAACTACATACTAAATCGAAAGGAATCAGATCCCAATCGTCAAGCTCAGCAAAGTCTTCAGAAATGCCTTGCGTATGGGAACCTCAATGCCAGACAAGTAGCGATCTTTCTCAATGTGGACGGTAAAGTCTAATGTATGACTCTAATCCTGAGTAGTATCTATAATTCCGTGATGTTCTATACGAACAAACATTTATGTAAATCAAAATTCTGAATTAAATATCTCTGTTTCCCACGTTCTGCATATTTACTTCGCTAGACTGGAATGAACGGAGCCTTAATTACGAACGAGCTCCACAACCTGATTTCTCAGCCCGCTCATTGTCTGATAGTCGAGCACTTTATTGAAACAAAACATAGCAGTCTAGATTTTAAAGAGAGCAGAGAACGCAAATTTGTTTAGCTCGACGACAAGGTTGCGCGGAGTTTGGCGGAGGGTTGCGATGTGGCTGTTGCTCGGCGGCGGTGCGTTGTAAGGCGAGCTACCGAGCGACGCGCCTTTCAGTGCGGACCCGCTATTGAGGGTTTTGAGATTTAGCTCCCCTGCTGCGCTATTCCATACACCACGTTCCCTGCCAAGAATAGCTGGAGGGGGAGCGGTGGGCGAGGGAGGCCAGGTTCGATGAAAGAGACTGGAAGGCAGCATAGCTCAGGTGGCTCGGCACAACTGGAACACACAATCTCAAGCGAATGGTCGCATAAACGAGCGTACAGGCGAGTGAACGAACCGCCGTCATGGGCTGATTTCCGCGACACCGCATGTCCAACTCACTGCTGGAAATGCTCGAGAGCCCTAGTTTGTTTCAATGTTTTTCGTGTAAATTCCCCGTAAAGAAGAATTTCCACATTGCCCGAAAAATTGAGAAATTAGATTTTACGAAGTGATGTCATTAGGAAAAGCAAGTGAAGAAAAATTCCTTCTGAAATACAGCATCTGGAGTAGAAGACTCTAAAATGATTCATTTGATGAAAAAACAAATCATGACGCCGTAACATTTCAGCTCATGTGAGAGCTTCTGGCTTCTCCAGTAATTTGAGAGAGCTCATGTTTTAGTTTTGTATCCTGTGTTTCACATCGGATTTATAGATTGTGTCTATTTTCCAGAATAGAAACGCTTAAAATCAGTCATATTGAATATTTTCCAATAGTCCAGAATACCAGCATCTTCTTCTTGATGCACAAAAGCAAAGTAATCATACCTGAATCTTTCGAAAAGTTTCCTGTACAAAAATTCGTAATTTAGTGCTCTCACCATGAGGTTTTCAGCACTCAAACTTCTAAGTAAAATAGACATTCACGGTATCAGAAATCGGTATCAGAAATCAGTTTAAATTAAAGCGATGCCTTTATTCCCAGTAGAATTTTATGTTGTATCCCAACGCTGAGCGACTGGCTCGTACGAGAGAAAATACGATCTAAATTTTTGGAGAATCTAATTAATAAGTCACGCATATTATCTTCTAAGTCACTATTTCTTCTTAATTGAATATATTTAGTCAATTCATTCAACTGTGTGAAAAATTTTGTGTTTACCTGAAATAGGTGCTGAGTATTGTTCCTCGGGATGTACTAATTGGACTTGCACTAATTAGGCTGTTGACAACTCTGATTCTCTCATCAAAAGTGACAGTAACTAGGGCAATGATTACAGGAAGATAAATTTTCTCTCAAAGACCCTCTTCATTTGGGGCTCCAGAAGCTGTAATCTTTACGCAGCGTAGAGGACAGAATGAAAGTTCTGCTCGCACCAGGATGTACCTAGAGCGAAAAATATAAAAAACATCATGAGCTTTGATGATGCGCTGGGGGATCACCATAGGTCCGAGTCCTCCAGCTACGGCGAACGTAGAGCAACTTCAGAACGACTGCATAGAGGGAGCATGCGTTTGAGAAATTCACGTCACACTGCTATTTGTCCTTGCTTCTCCAGGTTTTATAAAGGGAGCGAAAATTACCTACAGCTTGGTCTCCATATCGTCAGAACAGAATAATAGTAATTGAACGATTCCTAGGGAATCTCAACTTCAAGATAAAAAGAAGAACCAATGCAGTGATGCGCATATTTATTGGCAAACGCTTTGGGATTCAGAGAAAATAAATGAAAACATTTATGGAGTACAATGAAAGAAAATTATGTCGAAAATAAAGAATGCACAGAAGGCATTTTTGAAAAAGCGTAACAGAATTTTAAAACCCCTCTATGAAAAAATCTAAAAGCTAAGGATCCTGCGCATACTTAGGTGAAACACATGCACACACACATACACACAAACGCACAAAACTCTCTAATACCAGCACCTCAAATCTTGAAAGTTAAGAAGTAGGAGCCATGAATAACCTAGCTTAATTTGAATCAGTTTTCAAATTATGTTCTTCAGTGAAAGCATGAAAAGATTAAAAAATGCGATGATTGTCCTCAACATTTGTTTGTTTTACAAAGCATAAAGAAATTCGAAATTTCAGAATTTTCAAGTTTTAAGGTTTTTGCGATCGAAGATTTCTAAACAATGTTTGGTTTTGTATTCGTTTCATATATTCCTTAAATTTTTCAATTCTCGCTTCATTACCATATGTTTTACTCTATGCTATTTTCCTTTATTCGACAATATTGGTAGAATGAACAACGATAGGAACTAAATGTTATACTTCTATCTAAAAATGAAATTACTCGTGCAGTCTCCTGATTCAGGACGAAAATTCACTGTTTTATATTCCCTAAACTTGGACGGAAGGAAGCCGCGTGATTAAAACGAAAAAAACAATTTCCTGGTGTTGAACATTTTAATAATTTGTTGAGAAGTGCTCGATGTGTCTGGTTGTGTGGTTCAATTTTTTTCATTTTGGATGATGTATCGACATTATATACCCTTTTTCTGGTATTGCACTGCAAGCTGTCTAACTAGAATGCGTTGAAATATATTTTATAGTTTGATTGTCTTCATGAAATGATAACTAAATTTTTTGGTTTAGTTCTATGCATTACATTTTTTGAATTTAATTTCAGTACGACGAAAGGAGGCACGTACATTTAATTTGGCCTTTCACAGCTGCAGCGTTCAGATCCATGCATAGCGTGTCATGTCAGACGTGGCTGTCACGTCAGATAGCTGTCATGTCAGACGTACCGTAGCCTCGATTTCAAAATGCTGTCAATTATTTCAAAAATGTTTCCACAAACTTTCTGATTGTTTCCGTTTCTCTTGTACTAGATGTGAGTAAGTTTTCAGTATAAATTAAGTCAATAATGACAATATTTCAAGCGTAGTGCAGTAGCTGGGATGTGAAGGAATATATATGTACGCTACTGGTTCTGGAAATGTTTCACCTCCGGTATTTTCAGATTATAAAACAATTTTACTTTATTTTCAGTTGGCATTCATTAAATCAAGGAAAGATTGTGAGTGAAAAATGACCGAGACAGTTTAACTAGAGGGAATTTTGGAAGTCAGTGTTCTAAGAGTACAGCAGAAAATGGCGTAAGAGACTAGAGAAAGGGCTTCATTGATTTCGAAAAGAAGAATATAAAAAGTTAATGGAGATACACGAAATATTGTATCACAAAAAAGAGCTATTTCACAGCGTGCTTGTAGAACGCAGGGGGAAAAATTTTATCATCATGGAGTCTGTTTTTTTCACGAAATTACGCTCAGATTGCGAGCGGTGCGAGCTTGTCTTGCTGCAATACATGTTTTCTCGAACACCGAACCGTTAAATTTTTCGTCTATTTCAATTGATTCATTTAGTCCAATAAGCTGGGAAAAAAGATCCAGTTGATGAATTGATGGTGTGTATTTCCACTGTGGCTCCATGTTGCACTGGTTCTGTGTAATTTCGCTCTATCTTACGGTATTATTTCAGCACAAGAACCCAATTTTCTAATCTGCATAAAATTTGAAGTTCATCCGTTCAAACTTTTTAGTTTTAACCTTATAGCCGCTGAAGCACACTCAACTCATATATTTGACTAGTCACTCATTAAAAACATCTAAAAACGTTACTAACTCATAGTATTAAAAATTAAAATTTTCAATATTCTTTGCTATAGAGTCAAACAATTTTTAGAAAAATTTTTTAGTTACGGGCCTCGATCGCGCTCTGAATTTTAAAAATCTTTAAAAAATTCTGAATTTAGAAAACAATGTAACGTCGGAATTGAAACTCTATAAAAAATATCTAGAAATTATCATAAGACTCGTCAAATTGAGTTTTAGTAATGGACGTTGATTGCATTGAGATATGAGGTCCATGTGGGATTACAAAAAACTTTCAAAAATTGTATATTTTCGGGGATGGCTGTGAGGTACCATGCCTTGTTGTTTCTTTCATGACATATGGCATATTAACTTTTTATATTTTACTTGTATTCATTGACATAATGGCTCCAATTTTGCCTAAATTCTGCGCGGTTCATTTGGAAGCTCAGCAATATGATAAGTAATTAAATCCCTTTTATACTGAAATAATAATTATGCCACCGAGTTATTCTTTTACTTGCAGTATTATTTCACAATGTTGTTATTCCACTCGCTTCGTATTTGCGCTTTAGAATACGAATATGTTCATACGTGCACCTTGTAAAGGAAGCAGCGTTCTTAAACATCCCACACTTTCTTGAAAGCCTTTATGTCTCCCGATCAAGAACAATTTTGGAACGAAAGGCGATGAGAATAAAATCATATATGGTGAATGAAGCATTAGGTGCATGAGCTCGCTTATTAATAGTTGGTTTCGCACTATTTTAAATATTATAACTTGAATTTGACTGCATAAATTGTTCTGATAATAATTTATTAATGATAATAATAATAATGATAATGTGTAAGATAATAATTTTTAATTATCATTAATAATTAATAACAATATTGAGGTTGCATTTCACGCACAGAGTACATTTTGAATTTTCGTCACATGTTGAGTGAATTTGAGTGTTCAAAAAATCCTCAATGTTGCAGGAGCGTGCAAAGTTCGAAGTTGAAACGTCTAGAAAGTCGTTAATCTTAGAAAGAAAGTTTCATTAGACAGACATCAGGAACAGTAATGAGTTTAGTAAAATGGTGATATGATTACTCGTGTGCAACGGCTAGATCGGCTAGAAGATGCTTTCATAAACTTCCTTACCGTAGATTAGTCAGTAGTTTTACTTGTTCTCTATAGTTTTCAACTACTCGGTAAAATTAACATTATCAATACACTCCTGCGTTTTCACTTTTAATTTTTATTGTTGGTTACTTCGCGAATATGAAATACTATACCGATAAATGCATCAAGAGTTATGCATTTCTCAGGTGATGTGAACAGGGAACGCACATGATGATACTCTACACTAGTGCACGTAATGTTCAGGCTCAAATTATTGCTCGCTTTGCTCTCAACAATACTCCATATAGCTGCTTCATAAAGAACAGCAAAGAATCTTGTTTATGAACCTCATTTATACGACCATGAAACTTTACTATATTCTAATTCGAAAAATTTTTTAAAATTGCTTTGTTTATTTATATTGACTTCACTGCTTTAAAAGACACGTACTTTCAAAATTCACGTTAACGTGAGCAGCGTAACAGTTTTGCCTCAAGAATTTTATTGTCGAAAACTGTATGTCTCTTTAAAAAAGAAAATTTGCTGAAAAACCGTTCATTTCTCGCTGCAATTAAAAAGGAGCATGTCCATTGATTTTTCCTTGAATTTCACCTCCTTGAATTTCAACATATTCAAGTGTACATGGCCATGATAGGATTTAAAACGATGCCCTGTTTCAAAAACCGATGTTTCTTAAGTGTTAACGAGTATTGATGCCAAAATTATTGCCTATCTTATGTAGTAAATTTGTATAGCAATACTCATGTCGATTCATCATAGATCATGTGTTACAAAATGGTTTTGTTTTCATTTTTATTCTTACATGACTTGCAGAAAATTTGTTCTTCTATATTAAAAGCGTAGCTAACATGCCAATAGACCGACAGTGAATTGCTATCTACACGCCAAACTTTAGCTGGTCAATTTCACAGCATTCATGAGGTGAGAAGCGCAACTGTATCATTGGTGCTAATATTATTGTTACACAACTAAGACATTTCAACTTCGCACCAATTGAATCTTTCAACTTCATCATTCAAGTATTTTTATCACAAAATAATGCCCCGCGTTAAGAGTTCATAGCTTCGTCCTTAAAATATTAAAATTTACAGTATTGCTAAACATTTCATAATAATTGATAAGGTTGTTACTGCAAAGTAAAACTATATATTTTGTACAACATCTAATCATAGAATTTACTTACTTAAAACTAAAAGCAGGTGTTCAGAATACGTCCTGCAATGCTTCGAATAACAACCCTTGAGTAAATACTGAGGATATTTCAAGGCACTTTTTATATCGCAATGGTCTCCCAATCAATTCATTTTACTTGCAATTTATTATCTCGTGCTCGTCATTTCTGAGGGCTGAGCTCGTAATTCGTCTGATGTCCCCTGTATATCAACCTACCTTTATAGCTATTTTGAAGCTCGTCTGCATAGCATGTTGCCTGCTTAGAGTGGGGCCACTCTCATGCAGGTGAAGAACTAACTGCAGAGCGTCCATGCAGTGCCTCCTGCATCTTTAGGTTTGCACACAGGAATTTTGACGTCTCAGTCGTGGTAGGAGATTTCGTGCCGTTCGTGAGGAATCGAAAGGGAGAAATTGAGTTAGCCCCAAACTATCGTTGATTTCCCATAGAGCAGGGCTGACAAAGCCCTGAAAAGTCACAGGAGACATGCAGCGATTTTTTTTCAGTTAAATTAGTTGAAAAAATTCAGTTACTTTTATTTTGTTTCTGATACAAATAAAAATTAGGAGGTAGTCGAGCGTACGGAGCTCAGCATTACCCTGCGTCATGGAACCAGAATATTTAAGCTAAGGAAATATTGACTTCATGTAACTGTAATATTAGTAGGTTTGGGTCCTCGTTTCATCACTGGAGCAGATGAGTTCCATGAGGTACGTCTTTTTCTCATTATTTTTATTTTCGGGTTGATCTTCCACTACAAGAGGGCGTCAGAAACTGTCAGTTAGAACAAAAGTTTAGCATAGTTTAGTAAACCAACGGTAAAAAGCTCCAAAAATGGGCGTTAACATTCAAATCTTTCTGGGCATACGCCTCTGTTTTTCAAACGTCGTTTCATTACAACTGCAATTCTTTCTGTTAATACGCATACGCAGAAAATTACGCATACGTATACGCAGAAAATTCTACATAAATAAGCCTAAATAGTATAAAGTCATATTTTACATATCTTTGTACAATCGATATATAAGCTTTTGATCACTCCCGGGCTTTTTCGCAAAAGTTCTGAGTGAAATCAAATGGAGCTAATCTTTTATGTCCACTCGATTCTTTTGACATTGGCGTAAGTGTAATGAACCGTAGTGTGACGTCATTGCAATGCGCCACGCTTAGGATTAGGCCCGTGGGTGCAGGAGACGTCGGCTCAAACCGCTGCAGTTGGCAGGAATGCGCTCAGAAGCTCAGACCTGAGTCGACCTTCATTTCGCAGCACTCGGCCTCTGCGCTGCAGTTCAAATGAACGATGATTGTAATTTATAGCTCGATGTGTGCTGCTGACTCCTGCTGCATTCTCCTCAGGGATAGTTTTTGATCGAGTAGATCATTGCCAGCTGACGTGAATATTTCGCTTCTCTGTTTGATATACGTGAAAGCTGCAATTCGTGTTCAAGTATTATCGAGTATAGTATAATAGTATAAAATAGGGTAATATGTTATCGAGTTATAGAATTTGAGCGTTGACACTGTGACGACTTTTGGATCAACTCTAAAGATGCTACCCTTGAGAGTTACAGCTGCAAACTAGAAGGAGTAAATTTGATTTGCCTGAAGGCATGCCTGAAGTAAATTGGTTTTATTTTCTTTAATTTAAACTAGCAAATCGCGGTGTTGTAAAAGGGATAATTTCTCTTTCAACTCATCGAGACAATTATCGTGAGAGGCATTCCTCGGATCTTACACTAAATTGTATAAGGTACCAAAAATTTCTATTTTTTGTTCGAAAATGGGCCCAGGTTAATTTGGAGAGAGAAAAAAATTTCTACGCATGTATATCCTAAAATTTAATGGGAATGCATTAATGATACATTTAAATTCCACAGTGATGTTAGAACTTTGACGTTTCTCAGGTGTCACTTATCCCAATAACAATTCAACACGTAATAGTCACTATCTGGACTGATTAAATAATGGTCGATGCTGAATTAAGTAACCGAAACCTGGTCAGAAAACATAATTTGCGCAACCATTTTACGAGAACATATTTATTACGCGTACTTCTTTCAATAATTTGTTTTGGGGAGAGAGTATCTCACCGTTTCCCAGCAACCATCAAAAATGAACATATGGCATCAGTCTGATTATTTTGAGCATGAACATGAACGAAGAATCTAATCAGGAAGACAGATGCTAGGTGCTTTGATTCAGTCCCAGCTCTCCGTAAGCCTGAGCGGCGTCATTGTCTGCAGGCAAAAATAAACACGTCTAATGAGCGCACGGCTCATCAGCAGGTCAAACGGAGCGTGCTTGGATTTATGATGGACTATACCAGGAAAACAGTTCAGTTCCTGTAGGCTTTCGGAAATTAGGGAAATTACCAAGAACTTTTGCTGCAAGCGAGGAAGTATTCGAGTAATGTCTCAGTGAATTGAAAATGCGGGCAAAGAAGAAAAAGTTGATAAGAGATAAAATGAATATGAATTTTTAGCTACGAATCAGGTAATGAAACGGTACAAGTTTTTGAAGTTTTAATTTAAAGATGATTAAATGTTGAATGATCGAAAGTGTTTTCTAAAACACAAACCCAGAATGAAGGAGGAGCCTTTAATTTCTTTGGCTCATAATCTGGTCTGTCATCACTCTGTTTCCGATGAGTTGAGTCAATTGAATGAAGAGGCACAAAAAACTGTAATAAACCTGAAACAGTTTTGAACTCAATCTTTCACATATCCTACCTCACAACTCGTTCTCCAACCGCGAACTCAAAATCGGCCAGGAATGCGATTTATGCACATCGATAATTACGATAGGCATACTCGGTGCTCAAGGGGACGAATAAAATCTGCATACCCAACACGCATTTTTCCATGGTTAATTAATTTTGCGCCGGTACCTGTTTTGTACAAGCTTTTCATTGCAATTTGAGCTGCAAAAATGTCCATTGAGGTCCCCTCGAGTGCGCATGAATTATCAAGTCTGATTCGAGCAACTCCTCGCTGCGCATTCCTGTGCTTTCAGTCCCTACAAAAAGTGCGATCCATTCAAAGGGGGTAGCTGCCACCGGCTGCTCAGAGAACGCAGGGTTGTCCTCCCTCTCTCGTTGCGCAGGGTTGTCCTTCATCTCTTTCTCTCTATCTCTCTCTCGGGTGCGCAGTTGTTCACGCGATACTTCACTCGAAACGAGATGAGCCAATATTTTAGAAGAATTTTTGAATTATAGAGGATCAGAGATTGTGAAATCCCCACTCCTTCTGGTACCTCCATTCGACTCGAGTCTCGAGAGGCCAAGAAAAATATTTCGTGCGCCTATTGCAGCAATCGACTAGACATTGCGCAAAACATCACTTGCATTTCAAAGAGTTTGTGCAATACTGTGGGGGAACCAGCAGCTCCTGAATCCTTTCGAGACTTAAGAGGGGTGAGACGTGAAGAAAGAATGATTGCACACTCATACACAGACAATGCATATCAGGACATTTTACAATATTTTAGTGGACCCAAGTGTGTTTTTGATCAGTGACGAACAGCAAATACAGATGCGATGTTTACTGACAACTATGAATATGCACTTAATAAGCTTCGAGGCTCGTCAAGATCAGTAGTAGGAAAGCATTGATTTGGCTTGAATGTCATAATGACAAGTTGCACAACCACCGACACCATGATACGTGTTCTCTTAATGCCCAAGTAGCAAACAAGAAAAATGGCAAATCGGGGGCTTTGGTAATTCATTCACCTTTCCTTCCCGAACAATTAACTTTACCAACATTCTACTCTAGGCAAACCAACCCGACTCTCCCGTTCGTAAAGACTCAGAGTTGACGTGGAACGCAGCGTTATCTGCTCTGCCTCTGCTCGCGTTGTTTTCTCACAACGCTCTGCAAGGAGTTGCCTTGTGAGCATTGATCTCGGTAGGTGCACCCCACCACAATACCTGCAGTCGCACTCAGCATGCGGTCCCGTAGCCGTGCTCTGATTGCCCCCAGCCCGGCAGGGCGGGCGCCGCAACTTTTGCTCCGGACGAGAAATTAATGACACCGCTGCAGCTCCTCGACTGGACGTGAGGGACGAGCGGTGCGGATGCCCCCTGCAACGGCATCGGACCAGCAGTTATTCAGCAATGTAATACTGATGTTGAGTAGTTTAAAATTTACTTCAGTTATGTAGCAACTGCAGTTACGCAGCGCTGTCGAAACAGTAGCGGTGCAGCTCTCTGGCACCCAGCAAAGCGCAAGTTTCCAACCGCGCTATATTGAGACAACAAGACTGTCGCAGTTGAAACTAAGCTACTATTTAGGTTGCGTAATATTTCACTTAATAGAGGGTGCTAGCACAGTATACTTTTTATACTTGTGAAGTAGCTCAACAGTCATACGCTGCAGTTATGTAGGTATTGTATTTGCAGAAGGAAATAAGAGCGCTCTTCGCTGAAGCAGCGAAAAGCGCAATTGCAGCTAACGCGGAGATATTCTTGTGCGCCATTACAATTTAACTGTAATAGTACAATCATGAATTAATGAGAAGCTGTGTTACACTCATTGATCTCATAGCAACAGATGCATGCTTTAGTGCAGCGTGCAGCAGTGCAGCATGCAGCAGTGCAGCATGCAGCAGTGCAGTGTGCAGCAGTGCAGCATACAGCAGCACAGCACCGCAGCAGTGCAGCAGTGCAGCACAGCACCGCAGCACAGGCGGCCATAGCAGCGCCCCGTTGCCTAGCAACACGCCCCGGCCGGCACAAGAACAACAAAAGCAATTGCATCAATCAAAGCAGAGCAATTAAGCGTCAGCTTGTGGGGCTGTGGAAGGTAAATTTTCAAAAGTATGGGAAATTTTACGCTAATATTCTCACGTTGTACATGTTAACATTTATTTCAATGCGGATTGGGGAAATTTCGATCTCACTCGTCTCAAATTAATTTTCGAACTCACATTAAAAACAGACATTTGTGGTTTACTTACAGATGCTTACCTAGTATTGCGTCTAAAAATCCTACTTCGATGGAAGGCTACTGGAAGTCCATAACGCACTTTGCACCGGTTCGCGTTGTCTTCACACCTCACGTTACCAATCTAAGGCTCAGGGGAAAACACAAGCGCGTGATTTTATTAAAATTTGCGTCGAAATCAAGATTTGCCCGAAGTGGATGTCGTGCAGAATTTCCGTGATCACCTTACTCGTTGGTGGTTTTAATCTTGAGTTGAATAAGAGCGTCCTAAAAAATGTGTTATTTACTGTACTGTTGTTTCGGAAGATTGTGCATGTTTGGTAAGTTGAATTTATTTTGATCGAACGCTTTCAGAACATTGCTGTTAGGTTTTATGAATTTTTCACAGGATTGAAACGAAATATTTCAAATTTACATTGAAGTGTTGAAATTTTCTGTATCTTCAATGAAAGAAAATTCCAGCAAAACTTTTCTTGCGAATTGGTTTGGCAATTCAACTATTTACTACACGTTTGCGTATAAATGCAATAAGCTTTGACCACTTCAGCTACTTTTCAAGTAATTTTTGCAGAATAATCTCTTCTCTGAGTATTTTATACAATTTCCGGAAGTAGTCAGGTTGCAGTTATTACTGAAGAAGTCTTCGGTTCTCGTTCAAAGGGCCATAAAGAATAGTAGGTCAAAACATTCGATATGATTATTCGATTGTTATGACTTCTGTTTATAGTTAATGAGCTCTGCATGCAGAAGAATATTACACTTAGATTACCATTTATGTGTGAGATTTGGTTTCAAAGTCTGGAAGAAAATTTCGTGGTCTAGAATCAAATGTCTGGATGACGCCACGAAATGAATCCAAGCTAAACGCCACAGCTGTGCTCGTACTCCACAGTTACACGGGCCCTTAATTATTGCCCAGCTCTGAAATCAATGACTTAAAAATAATGAAATGAATTTATCAATTTTGATCAGCAAATATTACTTGATCAGTTTCGTCAACATCTGAGAAGCAGGTGTGATGGCGGTCGTAGATTATAATTATTATGTTTTCTCGCTACGTACGATGAAAGACAGTTTCTGAATTAAGTTCAAATGAAATTTGAAACACTTTCAGACAGACTCTATTCCAAAGTAATATAAATAGACAAACATGATTTAACATACAGTGTTATGAGATTTGTATAAATGATATAACTCACTATTCTCAAAATACATCGTGATCGAGGCTTTATAATTGAGTTCAAACGCACTAACAAACGCGATTCTACTGATAAAAAACATGAACCATAGCTCAATTTAACTTCAAAAGAAGTAATGTTTCTTTCATAATATAAATCTAGGCTATAAGTCGTATTTCTGTCCAATTAAGTGCTCAGCTGCAACTTTTGCTCATAATCGGGAAAATGAACAGGCACTTTCAGTCTCTCGAATATTCCGCAGATAAATCTGGTGGCATTGTTGATTGGATAAACAAGCGAGAGGTTTCTACTCATCCTCTGTTTCATGATCGAGGAGCTGGGGACTCACAGCGTATCATTTAAGCCCAAAGTGTCGGTTGTGGCTGATACAGGCAGCGGCGATCTGCGGCGCTGCGCGAGACGAGCCCTCAAAAGAGATTTGTCATCTCCCGTAAGGGCGGAGTCAATATTAATGGTACGCAGCCTGACAATGATTGCTTATGAAGACCCTGATGATGGGTCATCACCCAGTTAAGTGATCATCGCTTCTAATTTGATTACTCTCAAACAAATTGTTCATCAGGATTACGTCGCCGAATTGGTTTCTCAAGCGTCATTTCGCTGAGAGGAACATCTAAATCTGCACCGACTGACGTTAATTGCGATGAATGATCAAGTTTTGGAATGGAAAATAAACGGGCATGCTAAGTTTCTCTCCTGCTTCGCCATTACTTGGAAAATTCCTTAAATTAAGTCACAAATTGTAATGGGGCTAACAAAACGCTTTTGGTTTCTTTGAAATTCTTTCTCAAAATTCAAAGCTCGGTGTACTTGTCTTTAATTCATTTATATGGTTAAACTCTTATTCAGAGGAGTATTGAAGACATTTCTTACTCTTTCACTATTGTTGTGCCTTGCTATTTCACTATTGTTGTGCCTTACTATTTCACTATCATTCCGTGATTTATTGTTATCCGGAAAAATTAGAATTCCTTTCGCGATCAAATCGCGATCTGTTTAACTTAGGTATGTCAGTTTGGCCCTTCATTTATCACAAAACAGAAGGCTGAGCGTGAATGACGAAAGGATTCAGAAGGACCTAATACATATTTAGTTCTTGTACAACTATTTTGAACTAAAAAAATATTCTGTCATATATTCGAGTTCACTCATGATAGGAGTCAGATAAATAAAGTAATTCAAGCATCCGAAAATTGATGACAAATTGGTTCGGATTAAAGTTCAAAAGAATTCAATAATGTAAAATTTTTTGTAAAGCCAGGAATCTACAGAGAAATTTTAACTCTCACAGAAGTATGTACTGAAGCGAGAAAACTAATTCCGTTAAACACACACAAAACTCAGATGAAGGGTCAATGAAAGGACTAAGGTTTTCAAGATATAGTCTGGCTCATAATTAAAATGAGTCAATACGTAACTTTTTCTCTAATTAAAAGTGTCTTAACTTTCACTTGAGATGCACTAGGGATTGAATCGAGCTGTCAGTAGGTCATAAGCTCCTCATCCAGCAGTCGAGGGTCCGTTCCAGCAAGAACTGGCACAATTGCATTCCGAACACGATGAGCTTCTTCATAAAGTTGTCATAGTTAGTTCCTTCCCTAGTGTCTATAAATTTTTTCAGTTGTTGCGCAAATATTACCTTAAAAGAACGACATTTATAAAGATATCAACACCTGGCATTGGACATAGTCGACGCTACTCAACTGAACGTATTCGAATATAAACTTCAAGGTACAATTCGCAGT
This sequence comes from Morinoia aosen, assembly GCA_030386875.1. NCBI lineage: Eukaryota > Metazoa > Arthropoda > Malacostraca > Amphipoda > Talitridae > Morinoia > Morinoia aosen. The sequence continues at coordinate 27,752,617 of CM059561.1, read as the reverse complement.
TTCTTGCAGAAGTTTGGAAGACACACAAGGAAAAAAGACGTAGGAGGCGAGGGTCACATTGCTCACTTGGTTCGCAAATCAGGGTCTCCCTCTCAGCAGCCATTAATGAGTTTAAAATTCGTATTCAGTTGACCTGGGAAAATTGAATGCCTAAAAAGAAAACAGTGGCTGGGATTTAATGTTGGGCTCAGAGATGGTTATTATTCACACTAGGTTAGGCTCGACCGTCATATTTCACAGAGTTCTGGCGCCATTAATTGGTTCCGCTTCATTGCCCTTACACGATGATGGATGGCCTGTGCGCATCCTGGCCTGCACGGCTCCGCTCTCTCTCTCTTTCTCTCCGGTGCCGCTGCTCTTTCCCACAGCAGAGTGCACCTCAGGACGCGGCTCTTTCCTTAATTTCCCATTCTGCACTATGTTATCTCACTCAACCACCACAGCGTTATGCTTTCAGTGGGCCGAAGTATTTATGGTTACCCAACTTATAAGCAGCTAGCGCGTCAAGCTTCGTGTTTTTCTCTTTCTGGTGACATGGCCGATTAATGCACTGCAGTTCAACTAGTACAGTGTCTATGGTTTCGTTATTTTTAACGAGTCTACAGTTCCTCAATTGAACTCTTCAATTTACCATAAATGTAATCTCCTTATCGGTATCAGTGTTTAAAATCGGATAAGATTTACCGATTTACTTTTAAGAAACTATGCTTTACAATAATGTCTCACTCCTACCACAAGCTCTGTCAGTACACACCAGAGTATTTCTTATTTAAATTCGTTTGTTTTCTCCGCTGCAACGCCTGGAACACTCCTTATTTCAGCGACCGTGTCACGTTCCATACCCATTTGCCACATTGCTTGGACGCGCCCAGAGCACCTGCCCGTGCTGGGTCTGAGCGTGTGTGGAGTCGTGGTCTACCACAACATTGTAAAGTTCTTAGCGAATTTTGACGCTATATTTTCGTTTCCAATAAACTGAGATACTCATCTCGGTCATGAGTCCAAAATTTCATTTTACCGTTAAGGTAAAATGAAAAATTTCAAGGTAAAATTTTCATGGTAAAATTTTAATGTAAAATTTGAAGGCGCAGCCATTCAATCAGAAAGAGTGGGAATAATAAATTCCTCATTTCTATCGCCTCTGAGGTAAGGCTCATTGCTTTTTATTTTAAATACGACAGCTTAAACTCGCGAGTACTTCACTTATTGTACGAAAAATTCCAGCACACTCGGCTAATTAACAGCACAGTCCGATCTGCACCTTCAGGCGATTTCATAAGTCGATCAAGTACGAATATTTTTTTCAATTAACTGCCATTGATTGATAATTATAATAAATAACTGATCAGACACGGAAATTAAAAAATTGAATTTATCAAACACAAATAAACCTTTTCATCATAAAACTCATAAGTGTAATGTGTTGAAGACATTAATTTAAATGAACTGACGGGAATACTTTTTCTAGTCACAATGGTTTTCACTTTTCGTCAGAGTTACTCGTTTGTTCTTAGAATACAGAATTATTTACCGTTTCTCCTTGCTAAATAAATTTCCACTCAAAATTTGACCTTGAGGTTAAGCACTTTTCTGTTACTTGAACTTAATGATTTTTAGGCTTCCAATGAATTTCTGTAATTGAACCCACGTCCAGGTTTTAAATTCATATTGTTGGGGATGATACACTTATTAACAATGTTCAACTTTATAATATTATAAAAAAATGGTAAACTATTTTGCATGATATCTGCCTCAAAATTAGCTCCATTGTCGTGAGTCCAAAGCTTGACCAATATAAATTAAAAATTCTGGAACAGTTTCTGTATACTTGGAAATAGTTTTATTACGTATGTAATATGCATAAATTGCGGAAAATATAAGCTGCATTAAAACAGTACATGCATGGGATACTTGCAATTAAACTTTTGAGAAAAATTACCATTTTGTGCTATATAGAGCTCTTTCATTGCAAGAGGGCGCAACGGCTAAAATACTATAATTATTAAAACTCAATGTAGAACTTATGCAACAAATGTCAGAATTCTGAGCATATACTCTGCGAAATGTTGCAAATCGCTGATGAGGCGCTTATTAATAAGTAATTCGTATGAAAACTTTGAGCAAGACTTCCCGTTATTTCTTCGCACTAATTTGTTAACTTGATTCAAACGTACGGAGAAATAATTTGAGCTATGCTACACCATAGCTGTGTTAACGCTTTAATTTTGCAAAGCTTTTATTGACGCTTATTTTCAACATTTTTAGATGGCACGCTCAATTTCTTCAGAATTCTTGATTTATTTTAAATCCATGTAGGAAATCAACTATCTAACCGTTGAGTACAACATCACTTGGTGGCAACGTGAAGACCTCGAACTTCATCAGAATAAAACGAATAAAGCGCAGCCAGTAAACCAGGCACAGCCCGCTAGGGCGAACACAGACATTCCTCTGTACAACACTATCATAGCAATGAGATACACCATCGTGTCAAATGCCAAAATAATATATGTATCAAAATGCAAATCATAGCAATGAGATACACCATCGTGTCAAATGCCAAAATAATATATGTATCAAAACGCAATGCTATTTACTTCAATTTCTATGTTTAACTTTCAAACACCACAACCATTTCATTTTTCAACACTAATCTCTATTCAACACTAATCTCTATCTCTAATCACTAATGCTCAATTGACGAAACGAATCACCACAATTCAGAAGACACCCACTTACAGACAACATCGTCTCACAAAACAAACCAATATACAACGTCTGTCACTCTAAACTCTATGTCGAACTTGAAAACACCACAACAATTTCATTTAGCAAAAGCAATATCATTCACATATATACTAACAGTAATATCAACCTAACCTTGCCACTAACAAACTGGTGCGAAAGTAGTTCTCTCTAAACCATTCACATGAAAAACACAGCCTATCCAAAACGATATGATACCCTCATTCATAGTATTACACTGACTAAACGTATGTCTTACAACCAAAAAACTGGTGAAAAATCAATTCACCAAACCATTCCCATGCTCATAACAGCCTAACCAAAACGATGGCACCCTCATTCGTAGTATTTCACTGACTATACGTATGTGTTACAGCTCATCAAATCTTTAAATCTGTTTGCGTGTCTCACTCTATCTAAAGTAATATAACGTACTCTAAGCCAACCTAACTCAAGGCAAAGTCACCTAACCTCAACTAACATAGTCTAAAATCACCTAAGCAAACCTGATTTAACGTAACCTACTTTAACCTAACTGAAATTAACCTATCTTGCTCCAAATATGACTTGAATTAACTTACTCGACACACACTTCCAACTCACCTACATACAACTAAACTTAAATAATTCAGGGTGTCCTGTCCTGTTATATAGTTCAAATTTCGGTCCCACGTATTTTACCTTATTTAATTCTTATGTCTTTGCCATTATTCCTCAAGAATTCATAATCTCTTTGTACGCTAACATCCTTCCATCAAATTCTAAATAATAACCACTTAAAATCCTAATGGTCAAATAACGAAAATGCGTTCCATTACTATTTCGCCAGCAGAGACATTCTGGCTGCTATATTTTCTCTTTCAATTATATGGAATAGGGTCTGCTTGAATTTGTTCAAAATTTTAGCTCACGAAATATTGTGACGAAACATTTCTTACATTTTGGTTTATTCATCGGTTCGCATCACTAGACTTTCCCTCTGTTTTGAAGTTGACAAGTTCACTTCGTTCTAATCGACAATTCATCAAATATCCAACCTACATACTCCAAAGAAATTCGATGTCACGAAGAAATGATGACGTCACAGCGATGCCAATTGGGAAATATTACATAAAATCTTTATTTTGCCAATAAGCTAATTTTCAAAATTCAAGTCTAAAGCTTTACGGTCCAAAAATCGTAATCAAACACTTATCATTAACAATTCATTATAGGGCTAGCAATCAAAGTCTCTTAACTGTGCATCACAAATCGGTAAACGAATATATACACACCGCGCTATCGCGCTAAGTTGAAGGCCCAAGAAATAAACTCTCCATTTTGGGAACGCTTGGCGAGACCTGAAGCTCTCGCCAAGCGAAAGCGTTTTTGTGTTGAAGTCAGTAAATACAAAGAAAGAACGCATTCACAGCAAATCTCTTGGAAACTTTCAACAATATTTGCGCATTTGGCCTTCAGCTACAATTTTGAGTGCACTTACAACTTACATTCCACTAAAAGCTTTCTAATGCATCATTGACAAGAAATTCATCTCTTCAAATCAGAAATCAAACTTAGCAAGTCCACATTCATTACGACAACATCATATCCGAACATATTCCTCACATTTCTCAAGCAAATGAATCTGTCAACAACTGCGGCTATAGCTTAGAATCACTTATATTTCCCAATAGACATTATTTTAACCACAACAATCAATTCTTTCAGGAATGGGAACAATTTGAACCTCTCTCTAATCTTCTATTTCTATTATTCATCGATACAGAAACCTTCAATTAGGCTGAGTGGAATTTATAAAACATTCTTGCAAATATATCACTTATACCATTTCGAATTTCATAAATAACATCATTCAAACATACAAAACCTGCAAAATATTTGGTTGTCTTCGGGGACAAATATTCACCAAATATTATTCATCAGTTAGAACCTCGTAATGTTGTCTATACTCACTCAAATGATGACTTCCTGAAACTCACGCATATGCAATGTGAGCGATTTTGAGGCCTTCAAACAACGAGTTTTAATTATTATTATTAATGGAGATCGAATTTTTCGTGAACACTTTACAGGTTCTTGGTCGTGAAGATCCAGCAATTTCACATCCCAACAATAAAAAATTATGATACAAATATTCACTCAAACTATACCCCTCCTAGAAAATGCCTCGTTCAATCAAAGCATATATGTCGACATAAACCATTTTCGTGTTGTTTGAACCAATATATATCGAGAGATTCGTTCCTCAATGAGCTTTATTAATTTAGAAAATGAAAAGTCAAATTCTTGGACTATGAGCTCTTTCAATTTCAATTTTCTAACGTCATAAAACAAGTTTCAAACACTACACGAATAGCTGTGCCGAACGAAAAATATTTAGCCACTATACCTTTATACAAATGACTAATTTAAAGTGTATCACCTTTGAATTATAGTTCATTTACGAAGTTTTACGAATACGCCTTGTTTTGCGATGACACAATTTGCGATGTCGAAATATTATAGGATTGCTATAAAATTGTTCTCAAGAACGCTAGCAAAGTAGTTGCGGAATTTTTGGCGTCGAAAACTACTCGCTTTGCGTATTTGAACTCATACTACGAAGTAAGGTCGATGATGCTGACACCTTAAGGTAAAACACTAGATTGAACTTGTGATTTGTAACGTGATGGAGAGAGAGGACAACATATAATACGTCATAAAAAATAAATAAAGTCGAACTGAAATGAGCACCTCGAACGAATGAGCATCATTTCTGGTCAAAAACGCATCAAGAGCAATATTTACGCCTTTACGCAACGTTTGATTTGCGATTTATGTCACTTTGTATTACTTCAACTGGATAATTATAATACAATTATTATAAGAAGCTGAAAATTTAAGTCTCAAATACTAAACCTCATTACTATATTGCAATTCAAAGTCGCCATACCTGTGAAAATGTGTGTCTGAAATTCATGGACCTTCAAGCAGCGAAAATAAAACGCGTAACCATCATTTATTCTCCATTGCAAAACTTGTTAGAATTAAAATAATACTACCTTAAGGTGAATGAAATATTTTAAACACATTTGTTCTCCATTAATTTCCATGTAAAACCAGTTTAAACACTTGAAAAGGATTATTTACTAGTCATGACTGCAAGTTATGCGAATCTAAAAGCGAAAGAACCGAGTTCGAGTATTGAGTTCCACGTCAAAATAAATTTGTAATAACTTTAACAACACTGTAGACCTATGAAAAATTTGCAACACAGCCTCAAACGGTCAAAAATTGGTTGAAACTTTGAACTTTACCAATCACTCGAAATATATGGGATCAAATTCGACAAACGTGAAAACATAAGCGTCATGATGTTCAAGATCCTTATACAGCTCTCACAACTCAAGCAAGCTGGGGTGCCTCAACGCAGTCACCCATGGTTTTCATTGCGGAGACTTCAATGCCTTCATTGGAATAATCCATGTCAAAAATCTGCGGAGATTGAAAGACCTTTTCACTGGCACATTTCGCGTCCAGGGGAATTTTATTTCGAAGTTTTTTCCATTTTTCTCAAAAACTTGAGAAGCTACGACTTTGAGACAGGTATCATTATAGAAAGATGTCCTCGGGACGCATCAGTACAGAGTATTTAAAAGACCTCAAGGGTAAAGGAGGAGGCGTGAGAGGGGTAATAAAAGTCGAAATGACGTGAAAAACATGTTTTTTTCATATACATATGGAACGGTTGATGCGATCGTTCCACAAAAGTTATTTTGTATGTAGCGTGAAAAAACGAGCAAAAAGTGTTCAACAACTTTGCCTGTAAAACGAAGCGTTCTCCAATTTTTTTGGTTTAAGTGAATTTTCAGACAAAAAGGACTATTTTTAAATCGCTCATTTTGAGAAAAGTATCGCAATTGTCGCTTCATAAATTTGATAGATTTTAGAAAAAACTCCAATCTACATTCTAGCAAATTTTGGGAGGCGAAAGCCCATCGAAAACGCCGCAACTGGCAGCCAAAGTGACACTTGAAAAACGGCCGATTTTTTAACCAAAAGTTTTTCATTCATTGAACATTTTCCCTAATACTTTTCGAAGTAACGATCACACCGTCTTAAAGCCCGACATTTTCTCTATCAGCTCCCACCAAGTCAGCTCCTCCGACGGCGCAATCAAAAAATTCTTCATGTTTGAAATGACCCTATTTTCGGTCGGTTTTCGACTTCTCGGGGGTCTCCTATGGGGTCTTGGGGCCTGGAAAGGGGTCCGTATGTCTTAGAATTTTCCCTTGTACACGCTCACCAAGTTTGAAAGCGCTGGGACCTCGGGAAGTGTGGTTTTGCGCGAATTAGGGGGTGTATTTTTCTAATACTCGAGGCTCCACCTTTCGGCGACAAGCATTTCGATGTTGGTGCCACTTATGATTTTTTCACGGGTACTATTTTTAGTGTGTTCTCGCAACCTACAAAGTTCGCCCGCCGCAAGTAATGAAAAAATAATACAACCCAAGAAAAATGTATTGGAAGTATTTTTATCCTTTTCATTCGGTTACCAATGGAAATCGGAAATAATGTGCACACTTGGACTTCACTTAAACTGATACAGTTTTTTCATTGAATATTCATATTTACCGGAAATCTTGCTTCATTCATTTTTTTTAACTGACACTTTTCTGTAGCTGACCTTTTTTCAACGAACATGTGTATTTTTTTAATTAAAATTAGAAAGTTCGCTGTCTTTCCTTACCTGAAGTAAACTGAATGTAGGTAAGGTAGCCGAATTCGAAATTAGGAGATTAGGAGTTTTATACCTTGGAAGTAGGAATGCGCCATCGATCGAAACCAAAAGCCACGAAGTAACAACGCACTAACGACCCTGATGGAAAAACTGATGCAGAAAATATGAAATATTTTAAATCACGACATCTTGCAGGAATTGTTTCGTAAATCTAGTGTAAGAAAATTATCTGGATTATCTGGTGAGTTTTCATTACGATAAATATTTACTATTCGTGATTGAGGTAAAGTTGCCTCGTAGAGCTCGTTGTAAGAGAAACGAAAAGGAGTGGGGTTTTTAAAATTGGAACAGGCTACAAAGTTAAGCATCGATTGTTCAGAAAAGAAAGCCATTGCAAAGATATTATTACGGATTTGTAGAACTCGAATTGATTTCTGAAGATATCATTAAACTACTTTCATCGGCAATGGTATTGTCGAGCGATTGACGACATTCTGCGATTGATACTCCACTGACTTCAATTCAAATACGATCTATCAGATTCTGAAAAGGCTACAAAAAGTGCTGAAGTTCGTTAAAATAATTTCTGCGTAAAATATGATGAGCTGAAGTATGTTCTATTGGAGGGGATAATGAGAGATGAATTACAACCACAATTCAATTTCGGGAGCAAGGCCGCGTTTCAGAGCTGTAATTAATCCGCTAGCAACGCACGCTCGCAATACGTTCTCTGTGCTAAGATTATTACTGTGTTTGTTTTGCGCGTGATGGATTTACTCGGCTACGCGGGCTGTGCAACACTGCTCGAAGCAAGTAATAGAACATTATTGAAACACCATCGAGCGAGTGAGAAGCCTATTCAGAACGGCTCGCATGAAAGGCGCATTTCGTGGTATCTCATCTATTGAATCTGATTCGTTTCAGTAAACAAGTACTATTTGAGGTATTGGATAAGTCTCACTCAAGCTTAGATGACTGTTCAAATCATTTCATAGGAGATCGTTTTCCCGATAATAATTTCTGTCACATCAAGAGAAAGTGTTCTCATGCATGTGATAACTTAGTAATTTCCACCGTATGAGGCGGATCTCGAATTAGAATGTGTTTTATGCTATGCACATTATTGAGTCGTTCAGTTAAATTGTAATCCATGTTGTTCAGAGAGAGGTAATTTAAGAAATAAAAGAGCAAGAGAAGATGCTACTGACGCCACCGCATTTCCCCTCCGAGACAAATACCCCAGTAGGCAATCAATGATCACCACGGCCACTCGATGCACGCAAGAATGTATCACATAAGTTGGTGTTTTATCGAGCGAGGTCCCCTCAGCGCTCCTCGGTCACGTTCTGCTCGATTATCAATGGCTCAAATGATGAGCACAGATTCCTGGGTCGGTGAGAGGGTCGCAGCCGAGTTCTCCCCTAGCGGCGACCGCAGCCCTGACGGGGCGATGGCAGAGGCGGCGACTTGATATCCACTGCACCTCTCCAGCTGACTCCTCACCCTCCGCCACGCCAAAATTATCACGCAAGCCGAATGCAAATCTTGAGAGTTTCATTGAACTTGTAAAATAATGCCGAAAGTGTGATGGATATAATAATTTATCGTTTTTTATTCCAGTTTTCATGTTTTTGATTTGAGATCTCGCAGTTATGTACAAGTGCGAGCGCAGGTTTCTTCGAGGGGATTTGAAACTCAGAGTCTATGCACAGAGTAGCATTCATAATGCAAAGTATACTCGGGGCATTCTAATGTCCTTGTTCGTTTTAATTTTAAGATAGGAACTTTAATGGACGACAGAGAGTTCAAGTGTACGTTTGTTTACCCTTTTTAAATAAACGGTGAATCATTCGCATATCCATTCCAAACAGAACCTTCTTCATCGACAAGTTTGGTCGGTGTTGTTACTTGAACTTTTTTGACAGATTATAGTCCTTCAATTTTACTCCGGAGCTGTTATTTTTGCTGCAATAAACTTGACTTAACACTAAAAGTTAAGAAAATGGAAGGAAGAATGAGTAGGAAATACAAACTATAATGTACTTCAACTTCATGGTGAATATTTGTGAAGAGTATGAATGATGTACCTGGATTTTGTCTCTCGCCTTCCTCGGCGATGACGCATCCATGTCTGAAAACTTCTTGACATTTCACAATCTTTTAGAATGAGACCAATAAACTACCCGACTGAACGCTGTCACCTAAAAACGGAGGAGGATATAGATTTCCAAATATTTTTAGGATATCCACAAATATTTTTGCTCCATTTTGCCTCGGCAGCGAAATTTTTTCTCGAAAAAAAGGACATGTTTCTGCTTTAGACGCTATATCGAAAAAATAGCTTCGGAGCTACATTTCATACACGAAGGTGATGTAGAATAATTTGACTGCTGGCGAAAGCTTAAGTGCTACCAGTTGTATAAATTCAACGTGTCCGATAAGAGACAATCATTTCAAAGAAAGTTTTAACGCGCAGTGGTTTTGGATGCGCTGGCTATGAGTTTCAGATAAGCTACCTGAGAAAACTAACGAAAGTGAAGAATCCTAAAGATAAAATTTATACTTGCCAATTTTTCAAATTAGAAGTAATGACCGTTTTGACGGCACAACAACAAAGTTCTATAACTATTTTCTGTTCATTCTTGTTGCTAATTTGGGGTCTTGCCCGTAAACCCTTTTCTCGTATCCAACTCTTTTGAAAAAATGACTCTGATAACCTCTTTATTAGATCGATTTGCAAGGGACCTACCTTCTGTTGTTTACTGAGTGCAGGAGGACAGTAATGACTTGAGTTTAACATTTGGAAGCTTAAATTCTAATAAAAATACTGCAATGACACTGGGTAACAAAGTTTTGTAAATTCTGATAATTCTCATACATGTAACTCAACCAGGGTTGAAGTTAGGATGAGTGGCTCAAGCTAGTGTCGCTGCCAAATAAGGACACTAGGCTGTTTCATTTTGAGTTTTTTACGTTATATTTTGTTTGATATTTCAAATTTTAAAAGTGCACGCACTGCCTAGGCATTTGCGGGCATAAAATAGTTACGGATTAATAAAAAAGTGATGGAAACCTTGGTCAATAATATTGATTAGTGTCCTTAATAGTTTTTGGCAAAATAACAATACTAACTTTGTGTGAATTAACAGAAAATTATAATGGTTATAACAATGTCAATAAAAATGACTTCGCTTGGTATTACTGTGTCAATTTTCTCCCCAGAAACTGCAAATGGTTCTTTTACATATTATCGACTTTTACATACTACCCTTGACAAGCTGAAGCTTATTCAAAAATTAGCCAAACGTTACTCTTAATTTTGTTCTCAAGCAAGCCGTTAACTGTAAGGTTAATTTAAACCATCAACAATATTCAATGCTTTAAATATCGTTATTCCGTAATCAGTATATTTTAATGAATGGAAACCGACCATTCGTATTCCTACTCAACCTTACCATATCCGCCATGTTTTTATTAAAAAAGGCTCATAAAAATATGAGAGGCTTCGAAAAAAATCCTGGATGGACCACCATGCGGAATTACGCGTAAAGTTTAGGTCGTCCTCTGTGCGGCATTCCTATAACACAGTCGGTATTCTTAAAACCAGATATTTTAAATCAGGAATATCATATACGGAAGATGCAGAAAATGATAGTATGTAATCAAAACACTAATCGGCGTTAATGGTGAAATTAATTTAGGAATCGATTGCATTGAAACACTTTTGACAATGGCACATAAATACTGGTATATGAAATTTAATCATACTCTACAAGGTTTATCAAACTTTGCATGCTCTTTTAAAACTAATAAGGTACTTTGCCAGCTGTAAACCATGCATTCAGTTGTATGTATTACAATCATAAATAGCGTAATACAATTTTAATCGAATTTTCACTGAAATTGATGTTTAGGAGAGTTCGAATCGCTGACATGTGTCATAAATTGAAGAGGATTTAGTAGAAAATTCC